>VDFB02000017.1:149094669-149243503 GCA_007258455.2 Sequoia sempervirens | reverse complement strand
TCTTTTTTCCCATCCCCCACAATTTCCCGCTAAAATTGGACTTTTTTTTCTAAACTGATTTCGACCCAGTTCCTCATTTTCCTCCGCGAACAAAACCCATGTCTTCGATTTTTCAAAATCGATTTTTGATTTTTACCCCGACACTTCCGGAGGCCATAACTTTTGACTCGGGTGTCCGTTTGAGCTGAAATTTGACGGGTGGTTGCGTTTTGAGCTAACGAGTGGATTCCCAATAGTTTTGTAAAAACTGGTTGGTCTCCGTTTTGACCTATTTTTGGGGCCTCAAAGTTTCATCTTGACCCCTAAAATCCCAATTTAGTGTTTTTTGAAAAACAAAATTTGCTCATAACTCAACGTGCATATCTCGAACCTGGGATGTTAGTTGGCAATTCATCCTATCTCACCAATGGGTATTTCTTGGAAAAAATTTGGACTCTCAAACATACGACCATGAAGTTTCCTAAAATGGCAAAATTTGACAATTTTTGAAAATTGCCAAATTTGGAAAAATCTGCTTGTCAACACCTTACATCCCTTAAAGCCCCGGAGCTCGGTGTAGAATCCATTCAATCATATCCTTCAATCATTTTGGTCTCCAATCCAATCCTAATCTGAGCTTTAATCTTATCCCAATCTGAGCTTAGCCAAACCCCTAATCTGGACTTTCATCCATTTGCAACAAAGTCTTAAGGTCCCTCCCTCCATCTTCTTCAATTTTGTCCCTTTTCATCCATTCTAATCAATCTATTCACTCATTTGCTTCGAACTTTCATCTCAACACTTCATCGAACCTCCTATCATCTCAACACTTCATCGAACTATCCAATCCCCCCAAACAATCCTTTTTCCTCCCCCCATCCTCTCCCTCATCCCATCTCCTAATCCCTTGTCATTGGTATCTAGCTATAGGCTTTACCCCATGCAATCCAATGTCATCCATCTTATCATCATCACTTTTGCTTCCTTTGCACTTTTTTTCTATCTCATCATTCATCATTTCACCATTCATCTATATGGCATGTCATTTGCCCACTTCATCTTTGTTGATTTGGATAACTATCCCATCCTTGAGCTTTATATAGTCACTATCGTCCAACATCATTTATCCTATCACTTCATCATTCATATATCTTGTCCCATCGTGTCGGTCCAATCTTTTTATCCCCTTATTTAGGGTCATCTCATCCTCTTTCATCCATCATTGGTTGTCGCTCTTTAGTCGAACTACGTGGCCCCTGCGCTTTCACGTAGGCAAGGTCGATCATTTGATCCGCCCCCGGGGTTCCATCATCAGTCTTCAACTCTTGTTCCTATTGTCTATCCCATCTTTACCATCCCTCAAGGTCTCCATCTTGGTCAGTCGTCCACCTTTCACCGAACTACGAGGGCTCTGCGCTTTCACGTAGGCAAGGCTAATCTTTGATCGGCCCCCGAGCCCCTAGGTCTTTAGGTTTTGTCAGTCCCATGTCT
Source organism: Sequoia sempervirens (assembly GCA_007258455.2). Taxonomy (NCBI): domain Eukaryota; kingdom Viridiplantae; phylum Streptophyta; class Pinopsida; order Cupressales; family Cupressaceae; genus Sequoia; species Sequoia sempervirens. Next base: position 149,242,033 of record VDFB02000017.1, on the reverse strand, counting down.
TGTCTCCCTTGTGTCGTGTCATCAAGCTATGCCCTTATCTAGCCAGTTCTTCACAAATGAGATCCACTTGTATCATGAAATCCAATCAATTTTTGAACCTCCTGCGTCATAACGATCTTTTAGTTTCGTATCCATCATCTTTGGTCTCAACAGGATGCATCCTTCCTAACAGACCTCATCAATCTCATCCATCTCCTTTATCCTATGGCAATGGACGTTTGAAATTGATTGCAATCTTTTGATGTTTCTGGATTTTATTTCTCATTTGAGCTCCCTATCATCACTTGTCAAGACCGCCATAATCCATCATATTATGGTGTGTTTTGATTGGTCAACATAGGGACATATCTTGATCTTTTTATGTCTATTTATGTCTTCTTGGTTGTCCCACGTAGTACCCACCAAGATCCCTGAGGTCTTGTGTTATGCTGGGGCATCCTTTTGTGCTTGTGGTTATCTCAATACCTGGCCCGACCAAGGTCTTTCTGACCTTGGGGTGTTGGGATAGCCTTCTTGTCTGTTATGTTTATTTGATGCATTAGACACAATTGCGCCTTGGTTCTTCATACCCTGGTGTCTTGTGTTTGATGCTATAGCAAAAACCAGTGCTCCAAAGATGATAAATTGCATTTAGAATTGCATCTCATTCTCCATTCTATCGTCTTGCATGTATCCCCCCATCCATTCATCATTCATCCTTCATCCTTATCTCTATCCAATCTCCATCCATTCCACTTAGCTTGAATCACCTAATCATATCCTTGGTCTTGTCCCCAGTCTCGTTACTATCCTTGACCCCCCATCATCATCATCATCCATTATTATCATTCCCTATCCCTTCGGTGTTGTTTTGGGATGTATCCTTCCCTCATCAACAACACTTTCATCATCATCGGGAGGTATTCCTCCCTATCCTTTTGTGGTGTTTTGGGATGTATCCTTCCCTCATCAATACCACTCAGTGGGATGTATCCTTCCCTATCCTCATGTTGTTTCGGGATTCTTCAATCCTTCATTGACAACACTCCATCCATCATCAACCCATTTTGGCTTGTACCTTGACTGGGGCAACATCATCTTTTGTCCTCATCCATCTTCACTTATATCACTTACTCTCTTCCCCATCACCTTGCATCATCTTCCTCATCTCCCCTTGCATCACATCATCTATTTCGAGAGCACACACGTGTTCTCTTCAACCCGCATGTCCTCTCGAGGGGGCATCCTTCATCCCTAATTTCATCATTTCGCTCTTCCTTCCTAGTCATCCCTTTGATGACTGGGGCATCTTTTCCAATCTAACCATCTTCTTCTAGGTTCTATATTTTAATATTCTTTGAAATGATGCTACTGCAACACCATCCTCAAAGAGGGCAAATGTAGACATCCAAATTTGGACACTTAATTTATCCAAATTTATCACTCTTTTCGCCTAAAACATCCTCTTAGTTTAGTTAATTAAATAATATTACTATTATTTAATTAATATCTTTAATTCTGCTAGTCCCTAAAGGTATTTAATTAATAATTAAATACCTTACCCTCCTTAATCCTCTTTTCATCAAATAAATTAAATAAATATTACATTTATTTAATTCCTCACATGTCATTTTCATCTAATCCTAATCCTTTTCCTAATTTCTTCATTAGAGATGTGCACATGCCTAATCCTTGATTAGGATGTGTCACATCCTCCAACTTTTGCAAGTTGGCTTTTAATCTTAATTAGCCCCTAATTATCCTCTAATTATTGATTAATTAAGCCTAATCATTCTCCAAGGAATTTTTAATTCCTTTTTATTCTTCCTAGATTCCCCTCTTTATATGTGAATTTTTAATTCACATTCCATCCTTCCAAGGCTTCTAGAACCTTGGACTTGTCACAATCTTCACATGTGACCAACCTTGGACTTGTCACAATCTCCACATGTGACCAAGTCCCACCTTTTTAGAACCCACCTTTTATCCTCTAGATCATCTTATGAATGTGAATTTTTAATTCACATTTATCCTCCCAACCACCTTTCCTTTTCCCATGTAGATTTTTGAGGAATTCTAAAATTCCTCAAAAGTCCCTTTCACTCCCACTTGGGGACAAGAAATCTCTTTTTGTGGAAATCCTCTCATCCCCCAAGGTGCATGTCCTTTTCCACCTCATGTACCTTTTTGACAACTCATCTCCACCTCATATCCCCTTGTCCATTTCACCCTCCACATGTCAAGATGTGAGGGCTTGTGGGTTCTCAACCCACCATAGCCCTTCATCTTGACCTTGTTGGATCAATCTTGACCCTTGAATTCTCTAGAGAATTCAAATTCTCCTATAAATACCCCCTCCTCAAGGGCATTTCCACAACACTTCATTTTTGAGCACCCACATGCTGCCCATTTTCCTTCTCAAACACTTTTGATTTTCATAACCTTATGCTGCCATTTTGCCTTCACAACACTTTGCACTCTCACAACTACATGCTGTCCAAGTCATTTTAGATCATTCAACCATCTTTTGTCCATCATTTTGCATATTGAAGCTTGCATTTTAATCACTCAATCTATCATCTAAGGAGCACACAACCCATCCAAGCAAGGGCCAATCAAAGAAGTTTCAACAACAAGGGAGGTAAAAGTGTTTTGTGTTTCATTTTATTTGCATTCCTTTTCGTTGTAACTCTCTTTTGGCTAATCTTGAGGTGTCCTTGGTGTTTTGTCTTTCATGTTTCTTAGTTAGATTCACACATTTAGAGTAGCATAAAATATCAAGGTATACAGATACTATGATTATTTATGGGTTTTTGTTTATGGTTTCCATTATCTGTGTATTTTTGTAGGCTTGGAGAAACAAGGAAGCTTGGAGAAAGTTGATGGAAAGAGGTTTGTTTGAAACAAGCAGGAAGAGATGCAAATGGAAAAAACCATTTTCCATATTGTTTCATTTGTGGCTGGCCATTTTTGGCAGGCAATATTGTTTTATCTGTGTGATAAAGTATTGTTGATTGCTTCTAATTTTGATAAGGGGCTATTGAGAAAATACTATATTGTTTGTGAAAATGAGTATTGTCTAGTTTAAGGTTCGCATTTTGTGTTTATGATTTTGCATGGGTTACTATTTGTGATTTTTTGTGTTTAGTGGGTTTCTTTGTTTGGGTCGGTCTTTAAACCAATATTGTTTGATTTATGGCTTCTGGTTGTGCTTATGGTTGCAATGGAGTAAAATAGTCAATCCTATATGGTTTCTGTTAGCTTCCATTGGGCATTGTTGATTATAGTTCTGTTGCTTAAGCTACATTGTTTCATTTTGAAGAAGGTGTTGTTGAAAAGGCTGTATTGTTTCAATTTTTGAGGAGGTTGCATTGAAAAAGGAGTGATTTTTGTACGGGTTTGTTACTGTCAATTTTCAAAGGGTTTTTGTTTAATGTTTGCATTTTGTGGGTATGTTTGCAACAAAATAAAATTGTTGAGGTTATGGAGTTTTTGTCGATTGTTATTGTATAGCTTGGGCTATAATGTCTTTTTGTATTTAGGTGGCTATTTTAACCAATGTTGTTTGATTTATGTCTTTCATTTTCTAGTTATGGTTGGAACTGAATAAAATAATTAATGTTGTTGATTCTATGTTTGGTTACATTAGGTATTATTGATTATTTTTCTCTACCTTAGGCTATATTGGGTATATTTTAATATCAATATATATGTGTAAGATTAAAATTCTTAAGGTTATGGAGTTTTGATCGATTCTTATTATATAGCTCGGGCTATATTGTGGCTTCCTGCATCTGGGTGGTTGTTGAAACCAATTTTGTTTGGTTTATGGCTTTCATTTTCTGGTTATGGTTGGAGCAGAATAAAATAATTAATGTTGTTAATTCTATGTTTGGTTACATTAGGTATTATTGATTATTATTCTTTGCCTTAGGCTATATTGGGTATATTTTAATATCAATATATATGTGTATATATATATGTGTGTGTGTACATATATACATATATTTGTATATACATTAATTTTTCATGGGTCTCTATTTATGGCTTGCATTTAGTGGATATGTTGGCAATGAGGGAAAAATCTTGACCTTATGCAATTTTTGTTGATTGTTACTCTCTAGCTTAGCCTATATTTTCTCATTTTCAATTAGGTTATGTTCAAATGGCTATATTGTTTCAATTTTAGATAAGGTGTTGTTCATAGAAGAGAATATTATTTGTTAAAACAAATTATGTTTCATTTATGGATGCATTATATGGGTCAATTTTCAATGGGTTTCTCTTTAATGTTTGTGTTCTGTGGGTATGTTTGCAACAAGATAAAATTGTTGAGGTTATGCAATTTTTGTCAATTGTTATTGTATATCTTATGCTATATTGTGGCTTTTCTCCATCTGGGTCGCTATTGAAACTAATGTTGTTTGATTTATGGCTTTAGTTTTCTGGTTATGGTTGGAAAAAATAAAAATAATTTGTTGATTCTATGTTTGGTTTCATTAGGTATTATTGATTATTGTTGTGTGCCTTAGGCTATATTGGGTGTATTTTAATATTAATATATATGTGTATATATATACGTATATATGTGTACATATATAAATATATTTATACATATTTCAATTTTTTGTTGTTGATTATATTTATGTTTATGGTTTTTCATTTTTAGTTTTCGAGAATACATTATTGAGAAGGCTATATTGTTTCAAATTTTTGATAGGGATTTGTTGAGAAATGAGTATATTTTAACTTGGGTTTGTTTTTGTGAATCTTTGCGGGTTTCTATTTATGGCCATCGTTTTGTGGGTATGTTTGGAATGTAATAAAATTGTTGGTGTTATGCACTATCACCATTGGATAGGAACCATAGATCAAATAGGAATCATCATTAACCTATGAAAAGAACAAGCATATTAAGTAGCAGATATGAATATTTTCTACATTTGATTTTAGATAGATACATGTCTTCACATAGGGATGAATAATGTGTTTCTCTAATTTCACAAACATATGTATGTATACATAGGCTAACTGAAATGTGGAAGAATAAGAAAAGGGCTGGTGTCCACATTGTGTTATGAAAAGAATAAGTAGAGAAACATATATATACGAATGGTGTTTACATCTAATTTGACATACACAAATATCCACAGTGGAGAAAAGAGGAATAAAATACTACATTTAACCGAAACATACTTTTTTCCATGCATATATCTATAAGCAAGGTATTTGTACATATAAATCCAACACATGGAATAGATGTATTTATAGTTGAGAAACAAATTCCACATCAATGTATATGTCTCGAAAGTTAGTTGCAGAGGAATAAAACATTCTATATATATGCTTAGAAAGAAAAATCTATACAAACATATATGTATCCAAAGCTATGTGTAGACACCAACCATCTATATCCATAGGCGGACCTCAAACATGTGAATATTGTTTGTGTGAAATGTAGAAAACACACAAATATGTGCATATGAAATATCAAAGTCTTGCAAATATTGTTAAGGCACAATATTTTTTGTTGATTGCTGATGGCTAGCTTGGGTTGGTTTTTTTAGCTTAGTTTGTTGTTGTGTAGTTTTTTGTGCTTTGCAAAAATCAACAATACCCTTTGGAAAATAACATATACTATTTTAGATATACTTGAGGAATGCTTTTCTCAATCTGCACCTCTTCCATCACCACCACCCCACTGCTATCGGCTACACCTCTTCCACTTTTGTTCAAAAAACCACAAAATAGCCTACAACCGGTTTCGCAGAAATTCCACAAGCAATGATTGGACTTGCATCTTTACAAAAGCTTGCTCTCAATGCTCACATCTGCTATATATATGTACATATATATATGTCTATATATGTATATCTATATATATATATGTATATATATGTATGTATATATATATATATATATATATATATATATATATATATATATATATATATATATATATATATATATATATATATATATATATATATATATATTGTTTCATATTTGCATAAGGTTTTGTGGAGAAAGGGGTATATTTTTGGTTTGCTATGTTGCTATGAATCTTTGTGGGTTTCTCTATGTGGCTTGCATTTTGTGGATATGTTTGGAACAGAATAAAAAATTTAGAGTTATGCAACTTTTGCTGGTGTTGTGTTTTTTTGTGGGATTCTTTTAATGGATTCCTTTTTTTTGTGGGCTCCTTTTATTTAATGGATTCCATTTACTGCTTGCATTTGTAGCATAATAAAATTTTAAAGATGGTGTAGATTTTGTTGATTGTTGTTGGGTGGCTTGGGTTATATTCCTCCATTGGTTTGTTACTTTGTATTTAAATGAAACAATATTGTTATCAATAGTGACAAACCCATACAAAGAACATCCTTGCAAAAGCTTAACCATAAATCAAACAATATTGGTGTGAACAAACTATATAGTTTTTTTCCAACACAACCTTATCAAAAAGCTAACAATATACCCTAAAACAACGTAACTTGTAAAACATTAACTATTTCATTGCAACATATTTATATATGTGTGTATATATATTTATATATATATGTATGCATATATGTATATATATATATGTATTTATGTATATATATATATATATATGTATATATATGTATTTATATGTATATGTATGTATATATATGCATATGCATATCTATATATGTATGTATATGTATGTATATGTATCTATATATATGCATATGTATCTATATATATGTATATGTATCTATATATATGCATATATATATATATATATCTATATATCTATGTATATGTATGTGTATATTTATGTATGTATTTGTATATGTATATGTATATATAATGTCCAAAACATTGACTATTTTGTTGCGTTGCAACCATAGATAGTAAATGGAAGCCACAAATGAGACAATACAACCTAAGGTGGACATCAACAACATGAACTGCATAACATTAACTATTTTATTGCATTGCAACCATTACCATAGAATGCTGAAAATCACAGTTACAGACCTATGCAAAATCTTTCACGTAAAAGGGTGGTCCATATACAACTTATGTGTATACATATATATGTATATGTATATGTGTATGTATATATGTATATATATGTATGTATATTTACATCTATATATAATGCTCATAACATTTGGTATTTTGTTGTGTATATATGTGTATACACCTAAAAATGGTCTAAATAATCTAATTAATTAAATACGACTTAATTGATTAATTAGCCATAAATTCATCTACTATTAAGTAAATAGAAATATTTATTTATATAGTTCATTTTTCTAAATTCTTCAATTTTAAATTATTCTATCTTAACTAAATAAGCAACTTCAATAGTTTGTATTATTTAATTATCTAATCATGTTTCCTCTTAATTAAATAAAATATCATAAAGTTTTATTTAATTATCATATCCCTTTTTATTAAATAAGAAAATGTCAAATATTTGTTTCATTTAATTAAATATCTTCTTTTTGTTAAAACTTGAATAAATCAAATTTATTCAAATAAAGGCAAATTTTCCTCTATTCACTCGACTACCAAATTAGATATAAAACATCTAATTTAATTCAACTAGCATTCACGAGAAATTGAGACAAACTTGCAGGTAATCCTCTTCAATCTCTTTCCTCTGATTCTTCCTATCATCTGGCCTGATGTTTTCATGGGGAGAAACCATTCCCATGATCAGCTCAAGGTTCTTCATCTCTCACCATTCAATCCTCTAAATCAAATCAAATCCTTTGCCTTGCTGCCACATCATAGGATGTTGTTGTGAATCTATAAATACAACCTTCTGAAATAGGAAAAGGATCCTGAATCTCATCTTTGTGCAAGCTTATTATACAGGAATAGCAATCAAGCAATATTAGCATTTAGCAATAACAATCACAACATCAGTAGAATCATAATCATAGTCACATCATAGATCACTGTAGCTTCCTTTCATCATAGTTTCATGTCAATTTAGATTACATTAGCTTCCTTTTATCATCTAAAAATCACCATATAGGATTACATCATTTCATTTTAAGCAACATCTCATTCTCTAGATTGGCATTTTAACAGTCACAATGCTTACCAAATCTGAGAGCCTTGTGACTTGATAAATCTTTAGAGATAGGGAAAAATATGATGCTTTCAGTAGATTCTTTCTTTAAACTAGTTTAACTGTTGAGTATTTGATATAACATGTTATTAAGAAGTGTTATTTTACTCATTACTTATTCCACATTTACATTTTGGTGCCCACTATGGGGCACTAACCCCATATTTTAACATTTTTTCTAAAAAGTGTTCATACAGGATTATGGCATGTTCTTTTAGCGCGAATGAGGGATTTTGCAGCACTTTTGACTAATGTTTTAGCGCTTCTGACTATTTCAGCACATCTACCAAAATTTTTATCACTTCTAACTATTTTAGCGCATCTAATGAAAACTTTAGTGCTTTGACAGACTATTTTAGTGCATCCACGAGAGGTTTCTAGCACGATTGACTGTTCCATGATCAATCCTTTTTCAATGCTTTTAACAAATTTTGTAATGCTTCTAGTGAATTCTGTAGTGCTTCCAATCATTTCTATAGCAATTTTGATTGATTAAGTGGTGCTTATGACCTCTATTATAACACTTCTATAACTTGTTATCTGGATCCAATGCAACCACAACTAGTAGTTTAAGTTTTTCATTTGGACTAAAATAAACCAATCCTAGGATAGTCATTTGGATTAAAATATATCAATCCTAGGGTAGTCATCATAGATTTTCTATTTTGGTTAAAATTAACATCATGTCTTTTTTTGAAGCAATATCTTCACATAGAATAGCAAAATTATCATTTGGGCCTTAAAAACTAAACATTGATTACTATGCTTGTGTGGTGAATAGGCCTATGCACTCCCCTTAACTGGGTGATCAAAATTCTAGACTCATCCTTTAAATTCATGCAATTTAACTTTGTTAAATCCTTTAGAAGGCCTATCATAGTGGGAAAAAATACTCACCCTACAGGAACGACCTGAGTGGGAACAACCACAGCTAGGTTTTCCAACCCACTATAAAATAAAAGTGAATCTGGGAAAGCCACATTTACCAGAAGTGTGCAAGATAACCATCCTCAAAATATTTGTTCTAAAGATTGGGAGGTCTCTTGAGGGATTTTATCATTTGTCGCTCCGAACATAAACCCTATCTATGAACCATAGTGTAGAATCCAACTTATTTAGTAACCAAACATTGTAATACTCAATAGTGCAAGGGGAGGGAAGAATCTTGCCCCAAGACACTCACCATATAATTTCCAAGGACTGTTTGCTCAAGGGATCGAGAAATATAACTTTGAGTATGCACCTAGAAAAGACAAAAACACAGGCGCCCTCTAGGGGGTGACACAGTTGTGTGAGTCGACACAATTTTAAGATGTGGGTTGTTTGAGTATAACGATGACCTTTTGACCTTAAGAGTGAGTCTACTTGAAGTGTATTCTTTGTTAAAAACCTGTGGAAATCAAGAAAGATCATGTTTTATTCTTAAACATATACTTATTATTTAGATTCTAGGACTTAAAAACAGTTGTTCTACAATTGTTTGCTGTGTTTTCAAATCATTAATCTAGATAAGGATCATCTAGAAAAACACAAAGAGTTAGAAAAAATAAAACTATGAAATTTATGATTATGGATTAGAAATCCACAATGTTTATCAAAAAATCCCTAACAACAAGATTCAACAAACCAAAGAAGCAACTTAGCTGCAATTTTTTTTTCAAAAGAAGGTGCTTCTTGTATCAAAGTAGAAATTTTTTGTTGGAACATAGAACTTTTATCCATAGGTACCACGACTTTGCTAGAGGATATATTGATGATTTTTCCTTAGAGCCTTTATATTCACAAGATTATTTTCAAAGAAGACCTCTTTCACAAATGCATAATCATAGTCAACCTATTCATCGATCTTCCATCCCACAACTAGTGGGTATGTGCAGGATCATGATGGGCTAAAAAGTGGCAATATGATGGGTATTTTTAGGGTATGTGGCTGGCGATTTTTTTTTACCCAAAATTAATGAAACAAAAAGGGTTTTAAAGGAGATTCTAGCTTTCCAATTTAAATTATTCTTTACTTTGAATTTAATAAATAATTATTATTCATTTTCTATTTCAATTACTTAAAGTGATTTGATAGGTCATTTAAAAACATAAACTCTAGTCAGTTTAGGAAACATTCATTCAAATTTTCTACAAAAAATATCATCATTTCTCTACATATATTTTGAAATAATACTAGATTTAAATTTCAAATTTTCAAATTTCAATTTTTTATGTCTTATTCAGTTTGCCTAACTCTGATTTTTTTGAATTTTTTGCCACTTAAGGGCCTATTTTTTCCATGATGATCCTGCACATACCCTAGCGATACAATATTTCAATAGGCCCAATCAATTATTATAGTAGAGAAAACTTGGAAACATTAGGCTTAGAGTTACCAGTAGAGTTATCGTGTCAAAATACCGAAAATCTAGAAAATTACACCAAAAAAAAAAAAAGTCAGTCTCTTCACAAAGGGTAAAATTAGGCAACACTGTGGAGTCCCAAAATAGCACTTACACACTATGTTTTAGTGCTTCCACACTATCTTTTAGCACATCCAAAGTTCAAATAGCATGCCCGCAATCTATTAAATTAGTGCTTCTAACATATTCTATAGTGCATCTATTGACTGTAACCAGAATTTACCAGTGTTAGGAAATTACCAGTATAATAGCAATTCCACAGTCTATTCTAGCACTTCTACGCTATCTTTTAGCACATCAACATTTGAAATAGTGTGTTTGCAGTCTATTTTAATGCATCTGACAAATCTAATAGTGCTTCTACCAACTGTAACCAAAACTTGCTAGTATTAGGAAATTTACTAGTACAATAGTGCATCCACGGTTTGTATTAGCACTTCTACCCTATTTTATAGTTATTTTACCATAAATTTTAGTGCATTAGAAGTTTGTTTCAGTGCTTCTATCCTTTGTAATAACACTTCCATAGAATAGAAAAATAGAAAGCTTGTACAAACATCTATCAAATTGTTGGAATCAAAAACTTAGATTTTTACCAGACAAAAACATTTTTTTTACAATCCAAATTGTGTCTTAAACCTGAAACAAAATAGGTTCTTCCAAGTCCAATTTTTTTCAACTTAAACCTAGATCTTGTAAACTACAAAGTGTCCAATTATCAAAACAAAAATCTTGATTATTGAGTTAAGTTTCCTCATCAGGATTTTGACATCCTACAATCACAAAATGAAACACAAATAATCAGATTTTTAACTTGGTCTCATCAATAGAATATATCATTTTATTTGACTTTGTTAAAATCCAATTGACACTAATCCAAATGCAGAAGATAAAAGTTTAGTGAAAATAATGAATACTTGTATGCCAATCTTGATAAGGTTACAAAGAAAAAAACTTAAAGAGAAGGAAATTGAAACACCAAACATAATGGCTGAAGAAAATGCCTTTCACATATTCCATCAAAATGATACCAATGAGATAACTCAAGAGGATATACAAACCACTCAACAAGATCCAAATTTTCACAAATTCATGGAAAAAGTCTTAGAACAAGACATGGAAAAATACCTCTTGATGTTAGTAGAATTAGGTGCAAAACTTCTGAAAGATTTTGACATCAATCGATTGAAGGAAACACCTAGAACAAATGAAACTAAACCACACAACATGCAAGACACAGATCAAGTGGTTTCTCTAACATCTCAAATGAAAAATTTACAACAACAAATTAAAGATATGTAAAAGGGAACCACAGGGTATGTGCAGGATCATAATGGAAAAAATAGGCCCTTAAGTGGCAAAAAATTTAGAAAAATAAGAGTTAGGCAACTTGACGTAAAAATTTGAATAAGTTATCTATATTATTTCAAAAATATGTAAGAATAGAATCTATAGCAAATTGAATGTAGTTTCTAAACTACTAGGTTTGTTTAAAAAAGAAAATCTATTTGGTGAAAATTTGAAATTTCAATGCAGTGGTACTTAAATTTCAGGGAAAAAGTAAGTAGGTGTCTGTCTGACCACCCTAACCACAATAAAATGATAATATTTTTTTATAAAATTTTAGATATAAGTATAGGACTCATGCCCAGATGTGATGCACATTTTTTTGTAATTTTTTTCCATGTAAATAATTAATTATGAATTTTTTATTACAACTTTTTAAAAAATATAAAAACTTGTATGTCTGACCACCTTAACTTGGTCAAAACTTCATGAAACTCAATTTTTCTTTTTTTAATACTATAATATGTGAAGCATAGAATGTGACACATGTTTTGGATTCAAAAAATGTGATACCATTTGAAAGCTATAGATATTTTTCAATCAGTCTAGCAATCAGGACTTTAGTCGTAATTTGAATAGAAAATGAATAATAATTACTTATTAAATTGAAAGTAAAGCATAATTTATATCGGTGGAAAGCTGAGAATCTCCTTTAAAAATGCTTTTCATTTCATCAAATTTGGGCAAAAAAATAGTTGTCAGCGACATACCCATCATATTTCCAATTTTTTGGCCCATCATGATCCTGCACATACCCCACAAAGAGGTATTCATTACAGGACATTTGTTCTTATCCCTTTCATCCAAGTGTGGACATGATATCTTTCCCTAGACATTGTGAATTCCCCAAGTATGACAAGTACAATGGCAAAACAAATCTAATTGACCATGTGAGGGAATTCAAAACAATGAGTTTAGAGTTTTCATAGGAGGATACTTACTTAATGAGGTTATTTCCATGGAGTTTATGAGCTCATTGTATGGAATGGTTCTCCAAATTACAACCAAGGATTCTATCCTTTGAAGAACTAGTTAATAGATTTATCACACAACTCTCTTTCAACATTCAACATGACATAACCATAAAAGATCTGTACAATATGAAACAAAAAAAGGGTGAGACATTCCTATCATTCCTACAAAGTTGGCGAAAGTTGTTCTCTAGATATCCTCGATCTATACTTGAAGAGGAAAAGATTGAATTATTTATCGACAACTTAAATGATGACATGGGTTATAGAATGGAACTACAATGTCTCTCGACATTTGAAAAAGTGATTGAGAATGGGCTTAAAATTGAAGAAGCCTTAGTCAAAAGAGGAGCGATTAAACATTACAATGATACATTAAACAACGCAAATTCCTCAAATCACTATGGAAACAATGACAAGCCTAAATTTTGGTAGAAAAATAGAAATACTGGAAACAATGATGCTACAACTGACATGCAAAATATGAAACCAGTATTCAATTTAATGACAACAAATGTGAAAACAAATCAAAATGACAACTAGAACAACAATCAAGGTACCACTCAAAACAATAACCCAAAAAATGGAGAATCTCAATCACCATCATATCAAAGAAAATCCAATCGATGAAGATTTACACCATTAGGACAAGCTTTGGAATCAACAATGAGAGGCTTATTGCAAATAGACTTATTACCCTACCAGAAGCAAGAAATTGGGAGTTGAAAGTGAAACCATCTTGGTGGAATGATGTTGATTATTGCAACTTTCATAAAAATAAAGGACATAAAAAAAATGACTGTATGCAATTAAAACATCTAATACAAGACTTGATTGAAGCAAAGAAGGTGTTTGTCAAAGGACATCAAACAAACAATGATCACAATGTGTTTACAAATCCTTTACCCAACTATGAAAAGGGAGAATATTCTTTAAACAGTAAAGGTAAAGGTATAAAATACATCTATGATAGCACTATTCATTGTGTTTCTGAGGTTGAGAAAAATAATGTCATTGACAATCAAATAGATAACATTAACATCAATGACACTGTATCCTTGAATGTGATCCTAGACATAAACACATCTAACAACCAAAAAAATGTCATAAAAATCAGGGAAACACGAGACAATCAACTGGTCAATGTAATGACAAGGGGGCAATCCAAAGTGATACTGAAAGGAGTTTCATCTAAAATCACTAGACCCCCTTCAAATCAATCCAAATTTGTGGATCAACTACAAAAGATACCCGTATAGATATCCATATTGGAACTTCTTAAAATTTCACCATCACATAAGGAAGTTCTGGAATAGGCTCTAGTAGCCACTATAGTACCCAATAATTTGGATGTCTGTCAGTTTCAAGCTATGGTGGGACATCTGACCATGCCTCATTGTCTATCATTCTCTGAACAAGTTGATGTGTCACTAAATCACCCACATAATGCGGCCCTACATATAGAGGTTCTAATCCATAAACATCGTGTCAAGCGTGTCTTAATAGATGGTGGAGCTGGATTAAATATTTGTACTTTAAAACTAATTCATGCACTAGGCTATTCTGACAATGCCATTGATGTCAGAAGAAAGACAACAATAAAAGCATATGATGAAGAGGAAAGGTCTTCCAAGGGACTGATTGTACTACCAATTCAAGTGGGACTGATTGTCAAAAACATAGTTTTCCAAGTATTAGGAAAAGTGCTCACTTAAATAACATACTCTTGGGACATCCCTGGATTCATGAAGTGCAAGAAGTACTTTCGACGTATCATCAGTGTTTGAAATTTCCTATCAATGGAAAAGAGGTCATTATTTCAGCTGACTACAATCATCCCTAGACTTGTAACATACTTAAAGCCACTCGAGACACTTTGGTGCCCCACAATAGAGAAGCCAACACTTCTACTTCATGTCCAGTGGTGAAAAGCAACAAAATTTCATATCCAAATGGGTTGAGAAAAAGGACCAGGAAAAGGAAAAAACTATTGCTGACTCAACTTTATCAAACAATGAAGGTCCCCTAAATTCTCTATCATAGCAGTTTAGAGACAAGATCCAGTTAAAAGACAAGGACCTAGGAGAATATTCTATTGAGCAATCTTTGTGTCTTTCACAATTGCTGTCATCTCCAAAAACATATGGATAGCCCACAACAAACACACAATGATCATCACAACCTACCACAGTTCTGGATGAAAGATTTGTAAAAGCAGGTACTCTAGAAGATGAATCAGAAGATAAGGCCATTCTCAATTGGCTCTACAAAGATGAAGAAGCCTCAACATCAACAAATATCAACATAAGGATAGATCAGTATGGAAAAGAAAAGGCTATATTAGAGAAAATGGGATATGAAGGAAAAAGAACAATTGGTAAAAGAAAATATGGCATTATAGAACCTATTCAACCTCTACAACTTCAGCCTAAAGACAAAACAGGATTAGACTATATAGGGGAATCAAAAGAAGAAGTAACTCAAAAAGTGATAGAAAGGATTCTTCAAATGAGGGATGGTTCTGAAACAGATTCCAATGAGTATGAATGGGATCATTTATCTACAACATCATACACTAAAAAACACATTGATTTCATAAAAGTATATATACCCAAATGAGAGGAGGGACAAAGTTCAGGAACTAGACCACTTTAAATGGGATCACCAAATATCAATGACTCATGTGAGGATGAACAGACATCGAGTGATATAGATGACTTGTAAGAGAGTAATATCATGGACCTCGACATTCCCACTAAAAAAATTGACCACATGGCTATTGGAACCCTCACTGTCGTTGAACTTACTCAACCTGGGGACTTATTACCCTTAATGCATCCTGAACTTATTGACTGGGAACCAACCAAACCTATTAATATACCTGTCTTTTCAAATGATTATGCCATCATAAATTTTCTTTGCAGTAACACACCTGATACAAGTTCAACCCATAACATTCATAGCGACACTTCAAATCAGGAGGGTGCCAAATCTTCTAGCTGCAAAATTTACAAGAATAATGGATCTAATGGTGAAAACCATTCAATGGGAGCATTAGATCTTGAAAAAATAAAAATAAAGAACACATCTAACAATGAAAACCTTTCTGAGGCACTATAATATGGGATATTTGACACCCTTTTAGAGAATTACAATGACAAATCATCAGTACTGGTGGAGCCTACATATTCCATAAATCTTGGAACAACAAAAAAGGAAAAGATTCTACATCTGGCAGTGTCCATGACAGAACAAGAGAAGCTTGAATTCATCAAATTCTTTGAAGAACAACATATCAATTTTGCATGGTCTTACTTTGATATGCTAGGGTTAGATCTAGATCTTCTGGTGCACCATCTATCTCTACTATCCATAATCAAACCAGTAAAGAAAAAATTGAGAAAAATGCATCCCCACATCACCTTGATGGTAAAGTTGAGCTGAAAAAGTTATCGGATGTAGGATTTATTAGGTCTATTGATTATGTTGAGTGGATTTCAAATATTGCGCCTGTATCTAAACCGGATAATAGTATCAAAATATGCACAAATTTTAGAGATCTAAATAAGGCATGCCCAAAGGATGATTTTCCTTTACCAAGCATTAACATTATTATTGATTTAACAGTGAGACATGCCATGTTGTCATTAATGGATGGCCTCCCAAGGTACAACCAAATCAAGATAGCACCTGAAGATCAAGAAAAGACAACATTCACTTGTCCTTGGGGTACATTCTATTGGAATGTCACGCCCTTTGGGTTAAAAAATGCAAGTGCAACATATCAATGGGAAATGACCACTATTTTCCATGACATGATGCATACTTTTATGGAAGATTATGTAGATGATATATTGGAAAAATAATACACTAGGGAAGGACATCTAGAGATTCTAAACAAAATCTTTACAAGATTAGTGAAATTCAATGTCAGATTGAATCCAAAGAATTGTGTGTTTGGGGTTACATCGGCAAAGCTCCTTAGATACATAGTATTAGAAAAAGGTATTGAAGTGGATATAGCTAAGATCAAAGCAATAATGGAAATGCCTCCACCAAAGAATATCAGTCAATTAAGATCTCTATAAGGTAGGCTACAATCAATCAGAAGGTTCATTTCTCAGTTAGCAGATAAAAGTCATCCCTTCAATCATCTGCTACATAAGAATGTCTCTTTTAAATGGGATGAAGGATGTGAAAATACTTTCAATCAAATAGAACAATATTTGATGTCACCTCCCATACTCATGTCACCTGTAGCAGAGAGACCATTGTTACTATATATTGCAACAACAAATATTTCTTTAGGAGCTCTATTAGCATAGGAAGATTCTGAGGGAAAAGAACAAGCTATTTACTATATCAGCAGGACTCTCAATTGTTATGAAATAAATTATACCTTCATAGAGAAAGCTTGTTTGGTAGTGGTATTTGCAACCCAATAGTTAAGGCATTACATGTTGACCCATACAGTCAGACTCATAGCAAAGATCAACCCATTAAAATATCTACTCAGTAAAGCTACTCTAACAGGGATACTAGAAAAGTGGGTCATGATCTTAAGTGAGTTTGACATCTAGTATGTAGACTGGAGAGCCATCAAAGGACAAGTGATAGTTGATCAATTAGTTGAAGCTCTGTTACCAGATGCTCATCCAATGAGCATTGAATTTCTTGATGTAGATATCCTTACTGTGACATCACAACCATGGAGGCTTTATTTTGACGAGTCATACACACAACATGGGTCTGGTGCAGGCATTTTTTTTGTCACACCTCAAGGACATACAATCCCAAGATCCTATAGACTCATGTTTTCTTGCACAAATAATGTAGCTAAGTATGAGGCCTTGATTATTGGAATCAAAGTGGCATTTGAATGGCATATCACAAAACTACAAGTATATGGTGATTCACAATTAGTCATTTATTAGGTAAATGATGAATGTCAGAAAAAGGATGAAAAGCTAATGCCATATAAGAAAATGATAGATGATTTCAAAAAGTACTTTGTAGAAATCAAGTTTGAACAAATTCCAAGGGAAGAAAACAAAGCTGTAAATTCTATGGCAATAATTTCTTCTCTTTTACAATTGCCAAAAAAATAAGGTCATTATGAGTTTATGTTAGAACAAGTGTCTAAACCAGCTTATGATGATCCAAATTCTTGAACCATATTCCAATTAGTTGACATTGAATCCTCTGTCTATGGAAGGACCTATGCTTACCTTAAGGACAATATACTTCCTCTTGATCTTTCTAGAAACCAAAAATGCAACTTCATCCACCAAGCTGCATGACATACCTTAATAGCTAGCATACTTTACTGTTGAGGTCTAGATGGTACTCTTCTTAGGCGTTTAGAACATAATGAGTCTGAGACAACTTTACGTGAGGTTCATGAAGGTATTTGTGGAAATCATTCAAGTGGACCAGCCTTAGCAAAAAAACTCCTCTATTTGGGGTATTACTTGCTATTCATATGGAGATGGAGTCCTATCATTTTGTTAAAAAGTGCCAAAAATATCAGATACATGGTAATTTAATCCATGCACCGACACAAAAATTGCACCCATTCACATCAACATGGCCTTTTTGTCAGTGGGGACTAGACCTAGTAGGCAAGATCAAATTTTCTTCATCCAATGGGCACAAATTCATAATCACAACAATAGAGTATTTTACCAAACGGATAGAAGCGGTTCCTTTAATAACAATCACTGGAAAATAGATCTCATCATTCATACTGAACTGCATCATTTGTAGATATGGAATTCCTCAGTCTGTTGTAACAGATAATGGAAGACCTTTTAAAAACCAAGATTTCGAAGAATTGTGTGAAAAGTTCCATATCCAACATTATTTTTTCAACACCGTACTACCCTCAAGGAAATGGCCAAGTAGAGGCCTCAAACAAAACAATTCTAAAAATTCTAAAGAAAATGGTTAAAGATGTTGGATGTGATTGGCATGTTCAACTAGATCCTGCATTATAGGCATATCAAACTAGCATCAGAACACCCACAGGAGCTACACCATATGCATTGGTATATGGATTAGAATCTATACTACCCATTGAGGTTGAAATTCCATCACTTTGTGTCTCACTAAAAGGTATCATTCTAGATGAAGATTATAGGGTCTGTAGACTGCAAGAGTTGGAACTATTGGATGAAATTTGTTAACAAGCTATGAACCATTTGATGGAATATCAACATAGGATGTCCAAAAGCTACAATCAAAAGGTAAAACCTAGAGTCTTTCAAGTTGGGGACTTGGTCCTAAAGGAAAACCCTAGAAATCAGTAGGACAAAGGAAAGAAAGGGAAGTTTAAACCTAATTGGCTAGGTCCCTTTGTCATCATATTAGTTTATGGATATGTATCCTATCAACTACCCACACTTGAAGGGGATATGTTCAATAAAGCTATCAACAATATCCATCTCAGAAAGTTCTACACATGAATCACCTAGTGCACAGGTCAAGTTCTGAAAATGGGTACCTTGATGAAAACCTGGAAAACATGCATCTTGGTGACAAAACAATACAAAAAAAATACAAAAATACAAAAATACAAAATCTAAAATAAAATACGAAAAAAAATAAAAATAAAAAAAGAATAAAAAAGACTAAAAAAGTGCAATAAAAACATGTAGTGAAAACCTGGAAATAGGCAGTATTTATGATTTTAAAGCCAGCCTTCCTATCTATTGAACTCATGTCATGGTCATTACTTCCACCATCATTTTACATCCATTATAATATCATTGTGAGTGGTCAAGTCCCACCCTATCTTGGGGGAAAAATCCTGATCTCACTGGGGGCAATAAACCTTGAGCTTAACCAAAATGCACAAACAACAAGAAGAAAAACACAATGATAATAATGATCAAAACACAACCCAACATGGAACATTAATCACCATTGAAAAACATTGGGCATCCATATCAAAATGGAAAATCCAAAAAAAAAAAGTCAAAATTCAGTCTAAATAAGTCAAAAATATAGTATGTGTCAGTCAAACTACGTGGTCTCTGCATGTATAACGTAGGAAAGGCTAATATTTGATCAGCCCCCAAGGCCCCTAGGATAGGTTTTTAGGTTAGGGTTTTGGTCAAAACTCTCGAAAATCACAAAAACATCATAAAATCAAAATGGATGATCTAATCTGGATAAATAGTTGAAATACTTTAAGTAAAGGTTGGATATGTTGTACTTTGATCTTCGATAATCATTTCTTTGGAGCAACTCAATGATGTATTGAACTAGAGAAGCTAGGAAGGAGAATGGTATTTTCTTTGTCTGTTGTCTATGAATTAATCATAATTAGTGTGTGAATTGTCATGGGAAGTGCTCTACAAAGTATCATGGATGACATTCCAATTCACATAGGAAAGTGATTGATTTTTTTTTTTTATGCAAGAAATGTTTAGGTCATCTTAGTTTAATTATACCTAGATGCTTGTGTTCACTTACAATATCAAAAATCATGAAAGTAGTACTTAGGTCATCATGGTCTAAAATATACCATTGATGCTTGTACTCACTTTCAACATTTTTAAAGCTCTATGATGATACAAAGCACAAAAAAAGAATTGTTAAGATGCCAATGTTTGCATGTAGATTTGCATGATAAAATAGATTGCATTCATGATAGTTTTTGCATCTATAGAGTGTTTATTACAAAAGCTCATGAAGGATTTCAAAATAATGATTATCTTTTCTCATAATGAATTGAGTATACTTGACATTAACAAAAACATCATTATTATCAAATAATTGCATAATCATTTTCATTGCATACATTAGAAAGCATTTATTTTATCATTTCATCATCCATAAATTTGAATCAAATAATTTTGCAATCAACATATCTTTTTTACTATATCACACATCATAAAATTGCATTAAGAAAATATCAAAAACACCATCTAGTTGCATTCACCATATCATAAAACATAAATTAAACGTACCATTATATTCATCATTAATCCATCAATCATATCACATATCATAGTCCATTCAACATATCATATATCATATATTCAAAATGCCATTACATTCATCATTTTTCATTCACTTATTACATCATATAGTTGCATTTATCACAAGAATAAAAGTTCACACATCTCATTTACATCGCACATCATATATCATTTAAAACATCATATCCATAAATCATTGCATATAGGAACATTAGCAATGTAATTTGGAATTGCATGTCATCATACATCCATTTTTATCCATGTAAATACTACTTATATCATGCATTCAAATACATCACACATCATCCATACATACATCATGCATCCATACATCATGATTATACACATCATAGATAAAACATCATAAATCATAGCATATCATCGTAATTATAAAATTGCATCCATAACATCATATTATAAAGATCATCACATGGAATATAGCACATGGAAAATAAATGCATCAATCATAGAATCATATACAACACATAATAGATCAATAAAATCCACTGCATATCATATAGATCTCAAAATCATAAATGTCAAGTATACAATGATGTCTGAAATGAAAAGAGATATATCATCAAAAATGGTTGCAATCAGAGTGTACATCACATATCAAAATATGACAAAGGGTGCAATCATGAAACTACTTGTTGTTGGCTCCAGATAGTGCAGGCATCTCAGGACCAGTCCCTCTACCACCAGATGTACCGAGATCTCTCGGGTCTCTCAGGAGAGGCTATGTCACACCTCTGCTCACAGTCCTTGAATAGGACCTACTAGATTGGGCCTATGCATAGCTCAGTATTTGCTTTGAAGGGACAACATCATAGAATTTACTTCTATAATACTCTACCTCCTGACCAACACGAACAACCTCTTGCATATAATTGGCTACAGTGGTACCATCCACCAATATTTGTAATCTCTTAGCTGCAACTTGAAACCCCTCTATAGTAAATCTGGTGGCATCACTCTCAATTGTTAATGATGTAATCTGAGCCTAAGTTGCCCCTATAGTTTGTCTAGCGGAATCTCTCTCGGTTGTCAAGGGTGTAATCTATACCTGAGCTACATCCAATTGAGCCTATACTTGTGCTAGGGCCTATGTGTGAGCCTGAGCCTGAGCCTACATCTGTCTCTAAGTTTGTACCAACAAACCCTAGGCCTGAGTCAGGTGACCCTATAAGGTCTGAACCTGTACCTGTAGACTCGCTATTTGGGTTTGCTACTGCTGCACACACTACTCTGAAGGGGCCACCACTATTTGCCTCTTACAAGGTAGCGAATACTCCTCTAAACTAGGATTTGAAACACTTTCACCTAACCCACTGGCAACATCTAGTCTTCCACCTCCATACCTCTCATCATCATCACTACTATCATCATCATCATTGATGTCCCCCTCATCACCACTACCCTTGACATCCTCCACCTCCTCCTCATCCCCACTTCCCTCCTCATCACTACTACTCTTGACCTCCTCCACCACCACCTCCTCATCTCCAATCTCCTCTCTCCTCCATCGATGTTGATGTGCAACAACAACCTCCTCATCAACAGGTAATGGTGTTGGCTCATCGGGAATGGTAATACTGGGAAATGGATGTAACACTAGATTCTTTGCATAATCAGCTGTTACTGGTGGATTGACAATATCTGGATGGATCTCTCAAATAAAATGTTGTAAAGACTGGAACTCCTGCACTACAACATCATAAGACAAACCAGGCCCCCAATATGTAGATTCTAACTATCGATGAGAATAGTAGGAAACACCTTGGGGAATTCCCTAAACAATTCCATATTAACGAAGCACTTGTCTCAGTAGAAATCTCTCCAAAATCCACCGTGTCCAACCAATCAGAGTAAACAACTAACAAAAAATGGCATCTGAACGTCATCATCGTCCCAATGCTCACCATCTAAATATGGATGCCATGTCACAATCTCCATATCATCTAATACTTTGTGCCAATGATCCAACTTACCTAGTCTATTCTGAGTAAGATGGCCTATATATCTATGCACATATGGCCACCTGGTGGGATGCTACCTCACCATCACTAGTCACGTGACAACAATATGCTTCCACACCCACACCTAAAGTAAAGTGACTCTAGTTGATAAACTCTAACCTCCAAGGTAGACCACTGAATGTAAATCATGATACAAATGGGCAAGCATGCACATTCCCCAAGTATCTCATCCCATGCACGATCGTGCTCTCTAGTACATGGCCCCAACCAACAAAGAATCACTTTGACCTATGATCAGGACAAAAGAACCCTCCAATGAATCCAACAAGAACTATCGGGAAAGTGGCATAAGCATCCACCATCTCATGCCACATAATCCAATATATAGCAATCCTATCATCTTGTAACACTCTCCAAAGGGCATCAGTCCTGTCCTGCTCTAACGAATCATAGACAACAATATCCCTGAGAATTGATATCTACAGAATCTGCTAGACATCCTCAGGGGTGACTGTAATCTCGCCAGTAGCAAGGTGGAAGGTATTATGCTCGCTATGCCACCTCTCCACTAAAGTTGTTAAGAGACCTCGATTAATCCTAATCTAGGGCATATCCAATAAGGAGGAAAATCCATAATGTGTAATAATATCTATCTCATGTTGGGCCAGCTGTGGCATAAGATCAAACGTATGAGGAAACCACTCTCTAATCTGGAGGTTCGTCAAAGCCTCCTATAATCATGAAATGATCAAAGTTAGTATTCCTTGTCAAATCATCACACGTCAATTATCCTATCAAACCTAATCAACTCTTGGTGAGACTTTTGATTCAATCTCATGAGTGAACATCATTGAACCTCACCTATCATGAGGTCAATACATCAAATCAACCTTGCCTATCATGAGGTTCATCAATCAAACTGTAATTATTCCTCGCCTATCATGAGGATAATTATCATCAATCAATCATCAAACCTCACCTATCATGAGGTTGAACATCATCTACTTAATCAGGATCATCAATCATATCAAATCAATGGTTGACACGATTGAAAATAGACAAAATCATAGACAAATTTGACAAACTTTATCAATCTGACTTGGATGCGCCAAAACAAAGTTTCTATGTGCCATAATATTAGAAGCACCATTAAAACACTTAAATGCACTAAAAAAGGTGCTCAAAGCACTAAATCATCAAAAGTGTCATTTCATCAGTGAAAAGTTCTAATACAAGCAGTCAACGTGCCATTTTACTAAAGGCATTAAAACAAAAATCAAAAGCACTAAACTATAGGGCAAAAGTGTTAAACTAGTGCAAGCACTAAAACAGAAGGTAAAAGCACTAAACTTCCCATCCTAGGTGCTAAAACATCAAAATCGCTACAATCATCTACCTAAGCGCTACTACATCAACATGCAAAAGTGCTAAAAGACATGGAAATTTAAAAAATTGAAAAAAGCACAAAAAATGAGAAATTTATGAGTAACGAGGGGGTAAACGGGTATGTACTAGAGGTTCATAGATGGCTGGGTGGTTGTGTCATTGCACACACTCAAACCGGTGAGTGGTTGGGAATCAACATCTTGCTCCAAATAGCTCAAAAAAAAAGGCTCTCTCTCACAAATTTTACAAACTCAAATTGCACAAATGAGTTTAAAATCACCCCTTGTGACCTTTTATAAGTTATTTAAGATTTGATTTTTATGGGGTAAATTAATTTTTTTTCAAGGGAGATTAATTCAAATTCATCCAGGGGAAATTTTCTACATTCTTAATTGGGAGATAAATTATTTCAACATTGAATCTTCATCGAATCATCATCGAATCATTGTAAAATTGGAAAAATCCAAAAAATCTAAAAATCAAAAATCATTAATTTATCTCCCAAGGGGGTATATATCCTTCATCACTTGAAAATCAACATCTGGAGCATACTAAAAAAAAATTGTTGATACTAGCAGCAACAACAAAATTTTCTTTGAAGCAATGCGTAAACACATCACTTCAAAGAGGGGCAAAATGTATACACCTAAAAATGGTCTGGATAATCTAATTAATTAAATACGACTTATTTGATTAATTAACCTTAAATTCATCTAGTATTAAATAAATAGAAATATTTATTTATATAGTTAATTTTCTAAATTCCTCAATTTTAAATTATTCTATCTTAATTAAATAAGCAACTTCAATTGTTTGTATTATTTATTTATCTAATCATGTTTCCTCTTAATTAAATAAAATATCATAAAGTTTTATTTAATTATCATATCCTTTTTTATTAAATACGCAAATGTCAAATATTTGTTTCATTTAATTAAATATCTTCTTTTTGTTAAAACTTGAATAAATCAAATTTATTCAAATAAAGGAAAAATTTCCTCTATTCACTCACCTACCAAATTAGATATAAAACATCTAATTTAATTCAACTGGCATTCACAAGAAAGTTGTCAAGAAAAACTTGCAGGTAATCCTCTTCAATCTCTTTCCTCTGATTCTTCCTATCATTTGACCTGATGTTTTCATGGAGAGAAACCATTCCCATGATCAACTCAAGGTTCTTCATCTCTCACCATTCAATCCTCCAGATCAAATCGAAGCCTTTGCCTTGCTGCCACATCACAAGATGCTACCATGAATCTATATATATAGCCTTCTGAAATATGAAAAGGATCCTGAATCTCATCTTTGTGCAAACTTATTTTGTAGGAATAGCAATCAAGCAATATTAGCATTTAGCAATAACAATCATAGCATCAGTAGAATCATAATCATAGTCGCATCATAGATCACTGTAGCTTCCTTTCATCATAGTTTCATGTTAATTTAGATTACAATAGCTTCCTTTTATCATCTAGAAATCACCATATAGGATTACATCATTTCATTTTAAGCAGCATCTCATTCTCTAGATTGACATTTTAACAGTCACAATGCTTACCAAATCTGAGAACCTCATGACTTGATAAATCTTTAGAGATAGGGAAAAATATGTCGCTTTTAGTATATTCTCTCTTTAAACTAGTTTAATTGTTGAATCTTTGATATAATGTGTTATTAAGAAGTGTTATTTTACTCATTACTTATTCCACACTTACAATATGTATATCTATGTACAAACATATATGTATATATATGTATATCTATATGTATATATGTATATTTATAGTATGTATTGTATGTACATACATATATGTATAGTATGTATAGTATGTACATACATATATGTATATATATATGGCTATTTGTGTCAACTTTTCTTAGAATTTTTGTCAGCCTCCCCATTTTTTAAACTTCCCGTGGTCTGGGAAAAGGTGGTGGATGGGTTATAGCTTTGGTCAGAATTTTCGTTGGCCTCCTAGATTGTTTTCCTTTCGATGGTCAGGAACAAGGTGGTGGAAGCAATTGTTGGCTGTTTTGGGAGAAGGGTGGCATTTTCTGGGCTGCATGGATGGAGAAGGCCGTGAAAATTAAATGTTGGTTCGCGTCAACATTAATTGTTGTATGTTTTGCTTGTACTAGTGATTGTCATAATAACAACTGTTGTTTAATGCCTCAGGGAACAAAATGAAAGTATGGGAAATTTTTCAATAGGGAATTATTTGGTGTCATTCTATTGCTATACCTGATAAGAGAGTTGTGAGTGACGAGGGTAAGCTTCTGTGAGGGTGCAACTTGGATTAAGCTTTGTGCAACTTCTACAAAGGTGGGTGGAGGTTATTTTGTTCTTTTTTCATGGGTAGATGGTTGGAAATGCAAAAGACAAGTGTTGCCTATGATAATATTTTTTCCATTTTTATGCAAGAAAGTTGGTGAGAAGAGGTGTGTTTGAAGCAAGTGGGAAGAGGTGCTAGAAAATTGTATTTTTTCATGGATTTTTAACTTTGAAGCCAATATTGTTTGATTTATGGTTTTCATTTAGTCATTATGGTTACAATGCAATGAAATAGGCATTTTTATATAGTATATGTTGAATGTTGTTCTCTATATTGTTAGTCATTAGTTTTATTGTGTGTACTTTGGTTGGAATCCTTGTGAGCCTTTCTAGTTTTTGAGCTTCCTGCCAAGTGAGGAAAAGGTGGTGAATGGCCTTCTCTTAAAAAAAATCTTGGCCAAAATTCCGTCCGGCCTCCCCATTTTAATTCTTGTGGTGGTTGTGGGAAGGGTGTCGGAGGCGGTTGTTGGCTGCCTTGGGGATACATCATGTGTTCCCCGCTGTGTTGATAGAGAAGGTGACTAAAATTAAGCAATGGCTCACATCAACGTTGATTGTTGTATGCTTTCTATGCCTTGGTGATGGTTGTGATAGCACCTTCCATTTATTTACATGTGGCTCCCATTTAGTGGTGATGGTTGCAATGTGGAAAAATAGTTAATCTTGTGTAGCTTATGTTATTTTCCATAGGGCATTGTCACTATCCCTTGTCTAGCACTGGCTAGGTTTCATTTTCATTCGTGTAAACCTTGGAAAACATATTTGAATTGTCCCTTTAATAGGTTCAAAAAGGTGTTGAACACATGTATGTGGCAGCCAATGTTCTTTGGTACATTTAATACAAAGCCTATTGTTATAAGAATTCCTTTTCAAGAATGAAATAAATAACAAATTTCTTTCAAAATAAATGACTATCTTCTCAAAATAATAAATTTGAATGATTCGTCTCCCTTTTTAAATAATGTCTTCTTTAATATATAATTATTATTAAAATAAGTTGTAGGGATGCTTCATATGGTGCTTGATTAGAATAACAAGGTATTGAAAGGGAAAAAATTTCCCATCAAACCTTGGAATAAACACCTTAAGGGTCAATCAAGAGGACACACACACACACACACACACACACACACACACACACACACATATACGTACATATGTAAATATTTATTTATGTAGAGGACTGCTATATCTAAATAGATGTGTATACCATATTTTTTGCCTCAATATGCAACTGGCTTGTTCAAAATTATAAAGAGAAAAAAATATCTAGATTGAATTTTCCCTCATTTTTCTGAATGAGAAAGCTATGAATTCAAACCTTTTGTTGGCTATAATATATTGTGTAGTCTGAAACAAGGAATTCTTATAGGCAACAAAATATTTTAATTCGTAGCCTTCTCAGCCAGTCAACTAAGGGAAAATGTTGTGTGGATGTTCGGTCTCTTGAGTGTTGGATGGTATCAAGATTACTTGTTGTATGGTTTATGTGTGCTTGCAATACTTGTGATGATAGTTGTTGTTTATCCAATTGTATATAAAGTGTGAGATGAAAGATAGGTCTTGCTTTGTATTGTACTTAATGTAGGAACTAATGTGCATATAAATGAAACCATAAATGAAACAATATTGCTAACAGTCACCCACATACCAAAACCCACCAAATAGAAAAAATATTGATTTCGAGATTCACCAAAAAGAGACCAGATTAACTATTTTGCAACCATTGACACAAAATGGAAGCCATAAATGAAACAATATAGCCAACAGTCACTCACCTACCAAAACCCATGAAACTATATAGCCTTTTAAACAACAATTCACACAATGAAACAATATTGGTTTCAAGAGTAAGTTAGATGAAAAAGCCCACAGAAAACATGCAAATTCAACATAGGAAACACATAAAATAAAAAAGATGTTGTTGGCAAGCCCATATTGTTTCTATTTTCAATTAGGCTTTGTTAAGAAAAAATAGTATGTCTTCACATGGCCTTCACACTACAATTTTTTTGGTATGGGATTATGTTTACTCCAACTTTTTAGCCATGTCTACAAAGGAATTACATTGCTAACACTATTCAGGCTTTACATATATATATATATACATATATACATGTATACATATATATACATATATACACACATATAGTTTGTTGAGAAATGAGTATACTTTTATTTTTGTTCCTAATTGAATCTTTGTTGGTTCCTCTCAATATATGTGTGTGTGTGTGTGTACCACAACCATTACTGCTACACACACTTGCACCTTCATAGAGGCTTTCCCTCCACAGTTACAACTACTATATATATCTACATATATATATGTCTATATATGTATATCTATATGCTTTGTGTGTATTGGTGATGGCCATAATAATAGTTGTCATCTAACACCTTGGGGAACAAAATGAATGTCTCAGAAATTTTCAATAAGGCATTGTTTGGTGTCATTCTGTTGCTATACCTAATATGGGAGCTATGAGCAATGAGGGTAAGCTTTTTTGAGGGTGCAATTTGGATTAAGCTTTGTGCAACTTCTGTGAAGATGGGTGGAGGTTATTCAACACACGAAATGCAATAAAGAAACAATATTTCCTTCTACCAATGGCGGCTACATAGAAACCATAAACCAAACAATTTAGACTAAGCTATAGAGCAACAATCAACAATCCCCTTTTGAGAATAACATAAACTATTATAGAAATAATCGACAAATGATTTTTCCAATATGTACCTCTTCCCAGTTCCTTCAATTACACCTCTTCCCACTTGCTTTCTCTTCCCTTCTTTCTTCACAACTTGCAAAAAATGAACATAGAACAATCACAACCCACCTCAGCTGTGGAATTTTTGTGAAGGTGGTTGGAGGTTATCTTGTGTTTTTTGGATGCGTTGATGGTTGCAAAAGGTGTGGGTTGTGATAATTCTTATATATCTATCTATATATATATGTATATGTATATATTTATGTGTGTATATATATGTATACATATATATATATATTTATATATGTATGTATGTATATATATATGTGTGTGTGTGTATATATATATATGTATCTATATATACATATATATACATATGTATATATGTATATATATGTATATATATATGGATATATATGCATATATATATGGATATATATGTATATATAGATGCACAATACATTATTGAAAATTGCATGTAGACATTCACTTTGTTTTCTAAGGACTTTAAACATAGATGTTATTTGAACCATCAACACTACACATAAACCATACAATGATTAATGTTGATGCCATTACACTAGCTTCCTCTATTGTCGCACCAAACACTTTTTTTAATTTTAAAAAATAATAATTCAACACCTACTACATGGTGCCAATTAGAGCTAGAGCCATGAAGGCTGACAAAAATTTTGACCAATGTTTTCCATAGCCCAATGCTAATTGTTGTTCTCCATCTTTGGCTATATACTTTCATTTGCAATGCATAATAAAATAGTTGATATTATAGAGTTAATGTTGTTATCCAAAATGAATTCTTTTCGATAGGGTGGTGCTCAAGAGGCTGTATTGTTTCAATTTTTGATAGGGTGTTGGTGAATACATTTATGTAAGTATATGTATATATATACATATATATATATATATATATATGTACATATATACGCATTGTTGATTGCACAAAGGACAAAAAAATTGTGCTTGGCAAACCAATCGATAAAAATAACCTAGGCTAGCGAGCAAGAAACTGCAAAACAAAGTTGGATTATGTTAAGAATTTTATTCCATTGCAAACATAGCCAGAAAATGGAGGTCATAGAAAGAATCCAAAAAATAAATTGAAATTGACAAACCCATGCAAACCACTGCCTTGTTGTCCCAAAAAAGGGTTGGAAAAAATTATCACAGGTGACACTTTGGTTTTATTTTTGCAAACATCATTTCCTGTAAACACACAAATGAGCCTCTAACCATCTATACAAAAGTTCCTATTAAGTCTTCCTTATGACACTTACTATATAGTCCATCATTCTAATAAATCCTTTTCTAAGGCTAAAGAAATAACAAATATGAATGTGTATTTAATGCATGCTTGCCCCATTGTTGATAGCTATCTTGAAGAACAAGCTAAACCCAAAGAATGACACCCAACAATGTGTTATTGAAAATTGAAACAATGTAGCACTTTTCTCAGAAGGACCCTTTGAGAAACAAATCAATAGAGTCATATGGCAATGCACTTTCAAACATTGTGTAGGCATTTGATATCTTTGTGACTACTTGAAAAAGTAGCTAGTCCTTATAGCTATTTTCACTACACAGAAACCATACAACAATTAATGTTGATGCCATTTCACTAGCCTTCTCTATTGATGCAGCAAATGATTTTAATTTAAAAATTAAAATAGAATCTACCACCTTCCTTTTTTGGCCACACTAAATGGAGGCTAGAAATGACACAATATAGCCTAGTGTAGACAACAATAGTGAACAGTACCTTGTGCAAAATAATATCAATTGCATAACATTTAGTATTTTATTGCATTGTAGCCATTGCCACAAAATATTACTTGCAACAATGACCTATAAGGAACACCCTCAAAACACAAAAAGCTTGTAGTAACAGACTGAATCAAAGCCTTTTCCATAGAATGTGAACCATTAATGAATCAATATTGTATATATATATATATGATAGTGAAGAATTTTTTTGGATAACAATATAAATTGTATAATATTAACTATTTTATTATGCATTGGAAAGAGTGGAATATAGCCAAGGATCTTCACAACAATTAGATTGCATTGTGGAGAACAACACAAAGTATACAAAATAGTTATTATTTTGAATCTTGACATGGCATACTTCCCAATGTTTATTATTTTCTCAAAATAGTTATTTGTTTGAATCTTGACATGGCATACTTCAAATGATATACTTCATATTAAATGTTATATACAACATTGAAGTATTTTCCTAATTATTTATTTTCCTTTGTATTCTTGGTGTCTCTAGGGAAAAAAAGGAGAGATTTTAAAATTAAAAAAGTGAACTTGGAATAAAAAATTGTATGTTAAGTATTATTTGAATCATTGAAGCCCTTGTTATTATTAATCCTTTCCTATCATATTGTTAATGCCTATGTAAAAAAATTGAATTCCCATGTTGTGTTTTGAAGTCATAGACCTTCTAGTCAACCACCAGTGTTGTAGCTCTTAGATTTTAAGAGAGAAGACACAGCAATGTCGGTGGCCTCTAGCTCTTTCAAGGCTGGTGAACAATCCTCAAGCAACAGTCCTATAAGTCTGTTTCTTGTTTAGGTTTTTGCTGCTGCCAATTATATTCTCAAGTGCACCAAACAAATCGAGAATATACTTCATTTGAATTAACAATTGCTATGATATATGTTCTAACTTATTTATATTTGAACTCTTTGTCTTTGGTTTTCCTTTCAATTTATTGGCCATTTTGGAGTAACTTATGTGTTAGAGGGGAAAATGTCTCAGTTTCCAAATGTGTCAATATTACTGTTTGCTTTTAGAGTTGATTCATAGTCATAAATATCTCATTGCTACCACTATGCTGAGTTTAATTGCCTTATGGGCTACAAATGTGAATCTAGTCTTAACAAGATATGCATTATGATTTATAGATGTTGGAGATGTTCTCCCATGTCTAGTCCTCCAACTAATGTCTTACAAAAAAATAGGAGGTGATCAAAGCCCAATCGATTGGTACAAAGTCGTCCTTTCTGAACCCACTTGCAGATGGGAACTTTTCCTAAAAAATACAATAACCTTTTATTTACAGGGGAATTGAAAATAGGTTTGATTGTGTGCTTGAAAAACTATTTGTCTAGAAAGCTGTAGGAATCGAGGTTTGATATAGTTTTTCCTTTCTTGTACTTGTAGTTTCTTGCTTCCTTGTTTGTGGGGGCTGCCTTTTAAAGTATTTAATGTTTGTTTTATTCTAGGGAAATTGTCATACTATCCCTAGATGTCAAAATGACAGATTTCCAGCTAATTAGAAAACCTAAATATTTTTTTAGAGATCAAGAAGAACAAATAGTTGGCTACGAATCATCCTCCCCATCCAAACGACCCTCCACCTTTGTAATTAATACATCCCCAAGGTAGCACTTGATGCTTTTGCAAAAATCAGCCTTGTTAAAGGGCTGAATGTTTACCAAATGAAATGGATGATAAAAGGTTGTGTAACAACAAAGAGGGATATGCACCATTATAGCAGGTAGGGGTGCAAGGGCCAGGTATTCAACTTTGATATTATTGACAATGAGGGAACAAAAAAATGGATTATGTGATTTAATGACATAGAAGAGTTGCATTATGATAGGGTTGAGGTGGGTTGTACTTATTATGTGTTAAAGGGATTGGTGAGACGGGTAGATAGAAAATTTAATAAGTTAAACAACTCGAGATGGAAATCATTTTGGAACAAAACTCAATGTTAAAATGTTGTGATGATGAGGCCTTTGTGCCAGAGAAAGTATTTAAGTTCACCCCATTAAATGAAATTGCAAATTGCACTAATAACAATTTGATTGATGTTATTAGCACTGTGGTGCATGTGGGAATGGTATTGACTATACAAAGAAAGGATCAGTCCTAAACAATTTATATGACTATTAAACTTAATGATTTGTCATCCTTTTCAATTGATGTAAATTTGTGGGGCTCAAATTAGGAAGCAAAGGGTCATGAATTGGAGAGGTTGTACACCCCTAGTTTAGCTCTCATCTTTGCTGTTAAAAATGCACATGTTGGGTACTTCAATGGAGTTGTTCTAAACACAACCATAGGGACTCTTCTATATATAAATCTTGACATACCAGAAGCACAACCATTGATCAAAAGAGGATATATTGATCCACCTACTGTTGAGCCCCCCCAGACAGTGCCTTGAAAGGTTGCTTTGGGAAATGTGAGAGTCAATATTGCATATATGTTGGACCACTGCCTTGGATTGTCAGAGACTTTTCAAGCTACTCTCAAGGCAACAGTAAAATATATAAAAGTTGATGCATTTTGTTATGTTGCATGCCCATTAGAGGTGAATGGTAGGCAATGCAAGAAAAAGTGTGAACAATTTGAGCAAAATACATGGTTCTACCCAAAATTCCAGACAACAATCGCTGACTATGAATTTCGATATTTATTATAGCTAAAGATGAAGAACACACAAATGACCTTTGGGAAACTACTTTTGTTGAGGTTGCAACAAGCCTATTGCAAATGTCAACAAAATAGCTTTACATGTTGCAATATGAGTCTACTGTTGAAATGACTGTTGAGTCTATTATCAATGTTGTCACCTACACATCATTTGTTTTCAATGTTCTAATTAAAACTAAAACTTATAATTCAAAAATAAGACTAGAAATAAAAATAGTGAAAGTTGCAAAGGTTAACTTTGAAGTTGAGTGAAAGCTCTTACTATCAGATTTTTTTACTATTTCTCCTATCGTGCAATAGTCTCCAGAGATAGTTGTTGTATTTCCTTGAACACCAAAACAACCATGGCTAATTGTGACTTTTAATATTTCTTATAGTTCATGTTGACTGGAAATTTAGTTTGTTTTGTTCCCTCACACTGCTTGTCACATCAAAAAAAACCTTTCCTTTCTACTATTATTGCTTTGTTGTTCATTTGACTAGTTATATATTAAGACAATGAAGTATAACTTATAATGTTTAAGAAAAAAAGATACAATTGTTTTATTTTCTATTATTCAAGTTGCTTATAATTTTGTTGTGTTTTAAGTGTTTATTTCTGATTTAATTTTATACTATTTGTTTGTATAGAATTGTCCTTTTTAAGAGATGCATCACTATCTACACAAGCTCATATATATACTTGTGGACATAGTTGTATGTATGTGTACATTTACATATGCATATAGATAAATATACATGCATGTAATTGAAATTTCCCTGTGTATACAACTTTTTGGTACATATGTGTGTAGATATATGTATGTGCATTGGATATCTATGCGTATATACATACACAATTCAATATTTACAAGTATCTAGGAGTTTTTTTAAAGAGAATATTGTTTTCATCTTGTTTACAATGTTCTTAGTGCATAATATATCTTGATAGAGTTTTGTGTAGATATATGTGTCTATGATTTGTATTTGTCTATGTAAGTATTTATGTCTAGGTATCCATCTAATGCTTACCAAGTGTTCTTCCTATTGCTTTGCAATCCCTAATGATAGTGTCATGTTGGATGTGGATATCATACGGCTCTTGGCTATAATGTTTGTTACACATGTTGTGCAGCTCAATCCACAACCTAGTGTTGAACAATGCATTATTGAAAATACCATAAACTATTCAATTAGTTTGGTGAGTTTTAAATGCAAAGTATTATTGCAACCATTGGCAATATATGTAGCACATACATGAGACAATGTTCCCATGGTAAGTTGTGCAAAGTGACGCTTTTTTTCTCTGGAAAAGCAAATCAAATAGCTCAAGTTATATAGGTTGCCTTGTTTTTTGTAGGGGAGTGTTGATTGTTGTTCTCTGTCTTAGGGTATATTGTTTCCTTTTTGGTAAGGTTCTATTGGGAGAGACTATATATTTCACTCAAACCAATATTCTTTGCGATGCAGGAGCATCCATTGGTGTGAAGGCAATCTTGCATCACTCAAAAAATTATGTTTTCCATTTATGTTACTTTTGTTTACTTTTTGTAGATTTTTTGCATTTCTAGATACCCTTTTCATCGAATAAGAGTTCCCAACTTTCAAAATTATTTTTCTGCTTTTTCTGCTCAATAGCTATTTTTAGTAGGTGTGAATTTAAAGGCGTGGAAAGATAGAAATTTATGGGAAGGTTTAGGATGGAAAAATAAGTACTTTGGCGAAAGAATTAGGTCAAGATTAGTTGCGGTTTGAAAGTTATTCAAGTTTTAGTTTCTACTTTTTAACCTAGAAAACCTTCTAAGTCTAGTTTAAGGCACTAAACAATCCCGTACAGGCCCATAAATCATCAAAACCACCAAAACTAGTACTTAGTGTTCTCTTCACTCCAAGACCTTTCCGATGGTGCAAACAGTTCAAAAAACAGAGTCCCGGATCAAAAGTTATGGCTTCTGGAAGTTGGCCATTTTTTTGGAAAATTGCCAATTTTCAAATTAGAACTCAATTTTTGAATTTCAAATTATAATTTTTAGCGCCAAACTACCAAAACTCATATCTAAAATGTTTCTTTTGGCTCGAAACTAAAAAGGGGCTATTTATGGGCTAGTTTCTAATTTTTGGGTAGCTTTTTGGGGAAAAGAGTTTGCATGTTAGGAAAGGGGAATTTCTATAGTTTCGATAGTTTTCTGTAATTTGCATGTATTACAGAGCTTGAGGATTTGAGATCCCCTACATGTAATATTTTCCTTTCTGAACAATAATAAAATTTATGTGGTTGTTTGCATAATTTTCTGTGTCTCGGGTTTTCTCCCTCATTAGGTGGTATTAGAGCGGATTTTCTTGAGCATGTGGATAGATCATCGATCGTGAGGAATTTTGCACCAGGACCGTGGTTATGGGTTCAAGATCTTTAGGATGCCTCCAAGAGTGATGCTTGGTAGGCGTGGTGGTTCCAGAGGTGGCAGAGGTGGTAGAAACGCTGGTGGAAGAGATCCATTAGTGGCCAAGGGTTTCAGAGCCCTCCAGAGACAAATTGATGCATTGCAGGAACAAATGAGAAGAGGGTTAGACCTGGGAAGGAGAGGAGAAAGAAATGATGAAGAAGAGGTGGAAGATTCAAATGTAGAAGAGGAAGAAGAAGTGATTGATCAAGATCAAATGCGGCTGATAAGGACCATTTCAAAGATCGGAAAAAGACCTAGAATAGAAGTTCCTAGTTATTTCAGAAGTTTGAACCCGAAAGAGTTGATCGACTGGATCAACGAGCTAGAAGAGTATTTTGAGTATGAAGAAGTAGAGAACCCAGATCAGGTTAAGTTTTCAAAAATGAAGTTGAAAGGCCATGCCAATATTTGGTGGAAAGAGGTCCAGTTGGAGAGAAATCAAAGAGGAAAAGGAAAGATCAGCAGTTGGGATCACATGGTGGAGAAATTGAAGAAGCAGTTCATACCAGTGGACTACGAGTTAGATATGTTGAAGAAATTGCAAGGGTTGAAGTAAGGAAGTAGATTTGTGAAAGAACACACAGAATATTTTCACAAGACGATCATCAAAATGAGCTATGTAGAGGCCAACAAGGAGAAGGTAGCCCGCTATCTTAATGGGTTACGACTGAGCATTCAAGAGGAGCTAAGCCTAGTTAGAATGACCACCATTGAGGATGCATACCAATTTTCTCTAAAAGTTGAGGAGAAGCTGAACAAAAGATTTGATAGCAAGCAAAAAGGATGAGGAGGTCAAAGCAAAAGGGGTAGTGGAAGATCTTTTGGGAGCCGAAATAAGGATGAAAGGAAAAATGGAGATGCGGGTACCAGTCAAGGCCAGAAGAATGATAACTTCTACCACCCTCATGATCAAAACAATGGTGATTGAGGAGAAGCTGAATAAAAAATTTGATAGCAAGCTAAAAGGATGAGGAGGTCAAAGCAGAAGGGGTAGTGGAAGATCTTTTGGGAGCCAAAATAAGGATGAAAGGAAAAATGGAGATGTGGGTACCAGTTGAGGCCAGAAGAATGATAACTTCTACCACCCTCATGATCAAAACAATGGTGATAAAAGAGGTAGAGGATGAGGAAGATCTGGGCCAGGACCCGAAAAATGTGGTTTCAAAGGAACTTGTTTCCATTGTGGTGGAGAAGGGCATCATGCCTATGAATTTCCACAATGCCAAGGAAGGACAGACAGAAGGCCAAAAGGTTGTGGAAGGGTTGCACATGCAGATGAGGAGACTCAAATCAAGAATTTAGATGATGTTGAAAGGGGAGAAGCCCTAGTGGTTAGAAGAACCTTGGTGACTGAAGAGAAGGAACCAGAACAGAGGAAGACGGTGATCCCACAATAGTGGTTTACAATTTTTGGCCAAACCGAACACTAAAATAATTTTTTTTAACTAAATCTTCACTTTCAGGCACCTATAGCGGCTAAACCGTGAGGAATTTAAAGATGATGCAAACTAGAGTTTCATGAAATTTTGTGTATAGATTCTAAATATTATTTTTTCAAAAATTTTGGAATCGATTGCACTTCTTTTTCCATCTCCCTCAAAAACTAGTTCTTCCAAAACAACATTTTTAAAAAGTGACGCCACAGATAACGCATAACTTTTTTTCCATGAAGGATAAATTTTTTTTTTTTTTGAATTTAGATTTGTAACTCTAATATCTAGTGCTTCCACTTGGTTAGGTAGTTTTTTATTGAATATTGTTTCTTTAATCAAGTTTCAAATTCAAACCAATTATAATTCAGACATAGTACCGTATAACGCGTAACTTTTTTTGTATGTATCGAATTCAATTTTTTTATTTGTTGGATCAAGGACTTCAATATCTAGTGCACCAATATTTTAAATTTTTTAATAATTTGCTATTTTTCCACATGTAGAATAAAGAGCTTGATTTTCAGTGAAAAACCTACATTCACAAGAAATAAAAAATAAATATAATAATAAAATTAAATTTATTTAAAATTATACTTTTTGGGAAGCTTATAATAAGGAATAAATACTTACAAAAAAATAAATTTTAAATGAATTCATTTGATCCCCCAAAAGTTAAATCGAAAGTGGTTTTTATTAGCATTTTGATAGGTGTAAAGGAGACTTCATTATAGGTATGGTTTAAAACTAGTGGGGTTCTATGCAAGGGGGTTTGATTTAAGGTTGTTTGATCAAACCCTCTTCAATTGGAATTATTTAAATGGAACATTTTAAGGCTTAAATCATTATATTTTCTAAAAATATGTGATTTTAGCAAAAAATCAATTCCTCTGAGAAATTGTAAACTAGCTTTGTGGGATCACCCAAGAATATGTTCCACACAAGGTGCAAGTGTGTAGACAAATGTTGTGATGTCATTATTGATAGTGGTAGCACTGATAATCTGGTGTTAGAAGAGATGGTTACAAAGTTGAAGATAAAAAGGGAAAGGCATCCACATCCATATCAGATTTCCTGGTTGTAAAAAGACCACAAAGTCTTGGTCAATGAGCAATGCCTAGTGAAGTTCAAGATCAGAAGCTATCGTGATGAGGTACTATGTGATATCATTCCCATGGATGCATGTCACATGTTGTTGGGGAGGTCGTGGCATTTCGATAGGCGAGTTGTACATGATGGCCATGCAAACACTTATTCCCTGATAAAGGATGGAGTCCACCATAAGTTGAAACCCTTGAAGAAGGACAAAGAAAAGGTATGCAGTAGTGCTAGAAATTTTTTTGTCGATGGAAGGAAATTTTTAGAAGGCATGAAACATGAGCATATGTGTTATGCATTGATTCCTAGAATGGAAAAGGAAGATAGTGAGAAGGTGCCAGTAGAAGTTTTTGGACTAGATTGGATGAGTTTTAGGAGATTATTTTTTATAACATACCTAAGGCTTTACCACCAATGAGGAAGATCAATCATCAGACTGAATTGATCCCTAGATCTAGTTTTCCAAATAAGGTAGCTCATAGAATGA
The DNA here is from genome assembly GCA_007258455.2 of Sequoia sempervirens. Lineage (NCBI taxonomy): Eukaryota > Viridiplantae > Streptophyta > Pinopsida > Cupressales > Cupressaceae > Sequoia > Sequoia sempervirens. The sequence continues at coordinate 149,202,914 of VDFB02000017.1, read as the reverse complement.
GTCCTGCAGAAAATGAGGAGTTGAACAGACAAGTTGAGGAGTTTTTGGGAAAGGGTTTGATTCGAGAGAGTCTGAGCCCATGTGCAGTACCTACAGTACTAGCACCGAAGAAGGATGGGGAGTGGAGGATGTGTACAGACTCTCGGGCCATCAACAAGATAACTATCAAGTATAGACTTCCCCTACCAAGGATGGATGACCTGATGGATTGTTTGAGTGGAGCACAATACTTCACAAATATTGATCTAAAGAGTGAATATCACTAGATCTGGATTCGTGAGGGAGATGAATGGAAGACTGCCTTCAAGACCAAAGAGGGCCTGTATGAGTGGTTAGTCATGCCCTTTGGGCTAACCAATGCACTGAGCACATTCATGAGACTCATGAATGGGGTATTAAAAGAGTTTCTAGGAAGTTTTGTTATTGTATATCTAGATGATATTTTTATTTTTAGTAAGACTTTGGATGAGCATTTAATGCATATCCATAGAGCTTTTGAGAAGTTGAGAGAAGAGCAATTATTGATTAATCTGAAGAAGTGTAGTTTTTTGAAGGAGTTAGTGTACTTGGGGTTTGTTGTCTCGACAGAAGGTCTCAAGATGGACCCATAGAAGGTGAAGGCTATTCTAGAATGGCCTACCCCAAGAACTACTACTGAGGTGAGATATTTCCATGGTTTGGCTAGTTTTTATAGAAAATTCATTAGAAACTCCAGTAGTATTTGTGTACCCTTGATTGAAACAATGAGAGGGGATAGAAAAGAGTTCAAATGGAGCATTGCAGCAGCGGAGAGTTTTGATCTATTGAAGCAGAAGGTGACAGAGCAACTAGTTTTAGCCCTCCTGGATTTCAATAAGGTGTTTTAGGTGGATTGTGATGCAAGTGGTTGTGCCATTGGACTAGTGATGAGCCAAGAAGGTAAGCCCATTGCCTATTTCAGTGAAAAGTTAAATGATTTAAAGAGAAAGTACTTTGTATATGATTAGGAATTTTATGCAATAGTTCAAGCATTAAAGAAATGGAGACATTATTTTTTATCGAAGGAATTTTTTCTATTTATTGATCATCAAGCAAATGTACAATATATGAATAGTAAAGGAAAATTAAATTAGAGGCATATGAAATGGGTAGAATTTTTGCAAAGTTATACCTTTGTTTTAAAGCATAGGAGTGGGAAGTCGAATAGGGTTATAGATGCCTTAATTAGGAGGAAAACATTGTTGATAGAGATGTAGATTGAAGTGGTTGGGTTCAATGAACTCAAGACATTGTACCCTAAAGATCCTAATTTTGTACAAGCTTGGAAAGCTTGTAAGGAGCCTGTTATAGTTGAGAGGATGAAGTGGATGGATTTCATAATCTAGGATGGCATGTTGTTTAAGGGAAGCCAATTGTGAATTCCAAGGAGTTACCCGAGGGAAAACCTGATAAAGGAGAAGCATAGTGGAGAAATGGAAGGACATTTTGGTCGGGATAAGACTATTGCCATTATCAGTGAGCATTATTATTGGTCGCAGTTGTCACAGGATGTGAAGAAGTTTGTGCAAAGTTGCAGGGTATGTCAGATGGCTAAAGGAGTGAGCCATAATACTGGGTTGTATTAGCCCTTACCTATACCAAAGAGGCCTTAGGAAGATATAAGTATGGACTTTGTTCTTGGTTTTTCAAGGACGTAGAGAGGGAATGATTTAGTGTTTGTGGTAGTTAAAATTTTTTTGAAGATGGCACATTTCATTCCATGCCAGAAGACCCATGACCCATTCCACATCACTGACTTGTTCTTCAGAGAGGTGGTGAGGCTACGTGGTCTACCAAAGAGTATAGTCTAAGATCGTGATACCAAGTTTGTGGGATACTTTTGGAGGACCTTGTGGAGAAGTTGAAAACAGAGTTGAAGTTCAGTTCTACACACCATCCACAAATTGATGGGCAGACTGAGGTTGTGAACAAAAGTCTGGGTAACCTACTGAGATGTTTGGTAGGAGATAAACCCAAGGGATGGGACTTGATCTTACCCTAGGTAGAATTTTCTTACAAAAATTATGTCAATAGAAGCACTAGTAGATCACCATTCTAGATTTTGTATGGAGGCAGTCCCAAGACTGCTCCAGAATTGAGGAAGATGGACCAAGAGAAGAAGACAAGTGTCGAAGCCAAAGACTTTGCAAAGCACATCAATAATATACATGAGAAGGTAAGAGAACATATTAACAAGATGAATATGCAATATAAGGCTAAGGAAGATCAGAAGAGGAGGTATAAGGAGTTTTAGATTGGTGATTAAAAGTGATAGACCACTTGAGGAAAGAAAGGTTTCCAGTGGGAACCTATAACAAATTGAAGATGAAGAAGTTTAGTCCCTATAAAATTTTGAAGAGGCATGATTCAGGGAATGCATATGAGGTAGAGTTGTTGATGGAGTCAACATTTCCCCTATGTTCAATATTTCAAATTTGATAGAGTGTCATGAAGGTGGCACAGAGGAAGTATCAACAATGGAATAGTGTGGAATTTCAGCACCTACTTCAGAGGAGGAGATTGAAGAAATCCTAGTTAGTCATGTGGGAAGGAGTACCAGAAACAGGTAGTATGAATAATACCTGGTGAAGTGGAGAGGAAGGCCTGTGGAAGATTCATTTTGGCTATCTAAGGCAGAGGTTGACCATTTGGGTTTTCCTCAACCATCTGAGACGTGACGGGGTCACTTCTCAAATTACCCTAAGTGTCTGATGCAGGAGCATCTAGTGGTGTGAAGGCAATCTTGCATCACCCAAAAAAATATGTTTTCCATTTATGTTCCTTTTGTTTTCTTTTTGTAGATTTTCTTGCATTTCTACATACCCTTTTCATTGAATAAGAGTTCCCAACTTTCAGAACTGCTTTTTTGCTCAACTGCTATTTTTAGCAGGTGTGAATTTGAAGGCATGGAAAAACAAAATTTTATGGGAAGGTTTAGGATGGAAAAATAAGCACTTTGGAAAAAGAATCAGGTCAAGATCATTCACGGTTTGAACGTTATTCAAGTTTCAGTTTATGCTTTTTGCCCTAAAAAACCTTCTAAGTCCAGCTTGAGGCACTAAATAGTCTCGTACAGGCCCATAAATTGCCAGAATCACTAGAGCTAATTCTTAGTACATTCTTCACGTCGAGACCTTTTCGACGGTGCAAACGGTTCAAAAAATGGAGTCCCAGATCAAAAGTTATGGCTTCCGAAAGTTGGCTAATTTTTGGAAAATGGCCAATTTTCGAATTAGGACTCAATTTTTGAATTTCAAATTGTAATTTTTGGCGTCAAACCACCAAAAATCATATCTCGAATGTTGTTTTTGGCTCCAAACTAAAAAGGGGCTATTTATGGGCTAGTTTCTAATTTTTGGGTAGCTTTTTGGGGAAAAGAGTTCGCATGCTGTGAAAGGGGATTTTTTGTAGTTTTGGTAGTTTTATGTAATTTGCATGTATTGTAGAGCTCGAGGATTTGAGATCCTCTGCATGTAAGATTTTACTTTCTGAACAATAATAAAATTTATCTAGTTGTTTGCATCATTTTTTGTATCTCAAGTTTTCTCCCTCATCACTTTGATTCATGGATCAACTTTTGCAGCGTGTCCCCTATGATATTCTTTTTCCAATCCTTCTCTCTGAAAACAAGCCAGCGGTTTGCATGAGTTTTTCAACATGAATTTTTTTGTGTGCTTCTTTGTATGGCCTCCATTTTCTGGCTATGTTTGGAACAGAATAAAATTCTTAACATAATCCAATTTTCTTTTTGTGGTCTATTGCTCGCAACCCTTGGGTTTTTTTATCCATTGGTTTGCCAGTCACAATTTTTTTGTGCTTTGTGCAACCAAAAATGTGTATATATGTGCCACTTTAGAAAGGCTCAGATTTGTCTCAGAGGTTAGGCATACAGAAAGATTGCAGCAAATAGCAAGCAACTAAATTGCTCACTTGAACTATGTAGACTCGCCTTTGTATTTTGCTAGAAACTACAGGATACATACCAACAATTAGAGTGTGTTAGAATTGCCAAGATCTGATTGCAAACCAGAAAATACCTTCCACAGAAGAGGAAAACGAAAAAGCAAGAGATTGCATAAAAACATGCAATTTGATATATTCGAAAAGATCAATTAATTACAAAAGATAATTTGCTTTATAAAAGCAAAGATGCCTAAACCTAATCTTATCTTGAGCAACAAGATAGCTCGATAAGATAAAGATAAGATCCTAAAACCTAGGAAATAAATAATGCCTAAGTAAACTTATGCAAAGTGTAATTAATAATTAATTACACCAACACCCCCCCATAAGTGCAACTTAGGGAGAAGTAGATTATTATGCAAATATGAGTCCCGACAACAAGGCCTGATGAGGTACTCATGTACAAATGCAAAGAGAGAGAAACCCCCCTCAGTGAGATGAACTGCTGCGAAGAATCACTGGAAGAACTCTGTGGAGTAACACTAGAACTTGATATAGGCAAGCAAGGAAATATTCTTCTGTATACTACTGAAACCGGATGAGAGTCACTGATTGACTCAAGGAATCATGATTATGTCATCATCTCATCTCCTATTGCTTCACAGATTCCAGAGTTGTTCCCGTTGGAGTTTTCGAGTGTTCCGTGGCATCGCCCAAGTTACCACAAAATGAAAAAAAGCCCTGAAAAAAGGACTTTGCAACACTAACAAGGAGCAAAAACGGAGCACCTTTAGCTCTAGCCCGCGGTTCTGCATAGGACCGCCGCTGGTTTTTTAAAAAAATGCCCGCTGGGGGCTGAAGGTCGGCGGCTCCCAGTCGCCAACAGGACCGGCCGCTAAGAAAAGGGGGCCCAACGCCCGGCGGGGGCTGGGAGCCCAGCTTTCGGTCACCAAAGGACCGGCGGGAGAGCAATGTAAGGCCCGCGGGGGCTAGAATGGCCGGAGCGGAGGACCTGGCGGGGATTGCCGGTGGCGGACCGGTGGCTGGTGGCCGCCGGGTGGTGGGTGAGCGGCGATCACCATTAAAACGGGCGGCGCAAAAATAAACTCCGATTTTTGATTTTTTTAATATTTTTCTGAATTTTTTTCGAAATCTGTGCCTCGGGAACAGTGCCTGGGGGCCGTACGGCCCACGGGCAAAAAAATTTTGCTTCTCCGAACGACTGTGTCCAAATCGGACATGCTTTATATGAAAATGGGGGTTTTTGGGTTTTCCTCTTCTGTGGAAGGTATTTTCTGGTTTGCAATCAGATCTTGGCAATTCTAACAGAGTGCACTATAAATCAAACAAGATGATCTTCTCCAACAAAGTTGTTCATTATCATCATCATCAAAAGTTTCTCTTCTTTATGGTAAGTGAATTGCTTCTCCTTTCCTCTTCACCTCTATGCATATAGAATCTGCACACTATCTAAATTCACTTTGTTATCATTTTTTATCTGTGACATGTAATTGTGGTATTACATATATTTTTCTTATAAACTATCGAGCCACATAAATTTCACGTTTTAGATATTTCTTGCCAATAAAACATGTTCACAGCAACAAAGTTCATAGTTTGCTTCGGTGTAGGCATATTGCACTAAAACCATTTTAGATTACAGCTACATTGTATTCATATACAAGATGTATGACTCCCCAAAAATGCTAAATAACAAGTTACGATTCCACATTTGCATGTTGTATGGCCTTCACCTATATTCCATCTATATACAATGTAAGCCTATGTATCTTTGTTTCCATTTCTCACTTCACAACTCCATGTCAAATTATAAAAAAAGTATAACATTGATTTCCACTGAACAGATTTCCTCAGGTGCCAAAGCATTTCCTTCACCATTGACCAAAGTGGTGGACAATTAATGTTACTACTCGGGGGTTTGGTCATAGCTAATGATGCTCCATGACCTAATATGGTAGGGTGGAGAACAAGATTCCTTTTTTGTGTCGAGACTTCAATCCATTTTGTGCACAAGGCATTCCTAGATTTTATTTACTTATTGTGTTGTACTGCAACTCCATTGCATCTCATTTGTAAATAATTCTATAAGTCTTTATACTTTTTCATTTGTTTATTGTCTACCAATTGAGACAATTGTCCTTCGCAGGCCTTTTGATGCCATTAGATCTCAAGTATTAAGTCATTGGTGGCTAAAACATTGCTCTCACCATTGATCATAGTGGTGGATAGTTTATTTTCTTGCTCAAGGGTTTGGTGAGAGCGCACGACGCTCCATGAGCCAATATGGTAGGGTGGAGATCAGGCCTTGTTTTTTTTTGTGCATACTACATTCTGCCACACACACTAGGTATGGCTAAATTATAATTACTCCATTCATCCCATTGCAAGTAGAGAGAAAATTATGTATTATAAAATATAGAACTTTGATATATTTTGATTTACTTATTGTCTATCAATAAAGTGTGATCACTGCACTAAAATTCACACTTTGTATACACATAGGTTGTATATGGTTTGACCTTTGCACTAAAAGTTTTACATAGGACTGTAGCTATGAGTTTTAGCTTTCTGCCACAATGGCTATAGTGGAATAAAATAGTTAATGTTATGTAGTTCATTCTATTTTTGCATAATCACCACACTAAAATTCACACTCTTTTGTTATTCTTGTAGACCATATTCCAGCCATAATGCAACATTTTATGAAATAATGTGTTAAAAACAACCTTTCAGAATAATGATAGTGACAACAAAATTAGTAACAATGGTCAAATAGACAGTCATATCCTAATGTACCCTATATTGATTGTAATAAGCAATATTCATTTCAACACTGATCAGAGTGGTGGGAAATGTATATTCTTGCTCGTGGTTTTGGTTAGAGTCTATGAGGCTCCATGACTCAATATGGTAGGGTGTTGAGTAGGCCTTATTGTGTTGAGTTTTATTTAATAGTTTTTATGTACAGATTGTTATCTTTCTTGCATAGGATTCACAAAAAAATCATATGTTTTAGGTTATGGTTACAACGTCGTAAAATAGTTGATCTTATCCACTTTATGTTAGCTTCGATTGGCTATTGTTGATAATTTTTCTCTTGCTTAAGCTATATCGTTCCATTTTTGAGAAGGTGTTGGATGGGTTATAACTGTGATAGAAATTTTTGTCAGCCTTCCTGGTTTTTAGGTCTTTGGTGCTATGTTAAAGGTGGTAGAATGTTTTTTAAGAAAGCATTTGGCGTGAAGATAGAGGAGGTTGGTGAAATGGCATTAGCAAGCATGACTATAGAAGAGGCCAAAAAAATGACATCAACATTAATTGTTGTATGGTTTTCACGTAGTGGTGATGGTGCAAGTAACATTTGTTTTAAAGTCCTCGACAAATAAAATGAATGTTTGTGCAGTTATCAATAACGTATTGTTGGGTGCCATTCTCTAGGTTTATGTTGTTGTTGAAGGTAGTTGTGAGTGAGGATGGAAAGCTTCTGTGAAGGTGCAAGTGCATTCATTGGCTATGGAATCTTTGTGAAGTTGATTGGATGTTATCTTGTGTTTTTTGCATGCATTGATGGTTGCAAAAGGTGTGGGTTCTGATAAATTTGTGTTCATATTTTTGCAAGCGGTGGAGAAAGAATGAAGGGAATAGAAAGCAAGCAGGAAGAGATGTAATTGAAGGAAGCATGAAGAGCTGTATACTTTTTATTTTTTCACCTCATCATCTGGTTGCTCTTAGCCAATTCTATAATCTCTTCATATTCAAAGTTGCTCCAAAAAACATCTTTCTCCCTTAGGAGAGAGAGCTCAAGAAGTGGGATGTTGATATTTTAGTATACATGCTAAACAGATGAATGATCTTTGCAAATGAAGTTCAACCAACTATGAAGATGAAGTGATTATAAGACTAGCCAAGAAAATGGGAACATTGATTTCACCATTCATCACAGTAGTGGCCACCCAATATTAGAAAGCAGGCCTCATTTTGTTCTCTTCCATTTTCTATTTTCTATGTGTGCAACTGAATTGCTCACTTGAACTGTGTTTTTTGGGATTATGTGTACACTCGTGTTTCTATTTTGCTAGATACTGTAGCATACATAGCAACAATTAGAGTGCACTATAAATTAAACAAGTTGATTGTCTTCAACAATACTGTTCATTGGCATGATCATGAAAAGTTTCTCTATTTTATGGTAAGTAATTGCAAGGGTTTGGTGATAGTCGATGATGGTCCATCATCCAATATGGTAGGGTGGAGATCATGGCTCCTTTTGTGTGTCCAGACTTCAATCCCCTGCATGTAGAAGGTCTAGCCTTTGTAGTAAAATTTTTGCATAGGAATGTGGCTATGAGTTTTTAGCTTTCTATCACGATGGTTGTAATGGAATAAAATAGTTAATTTTATGCAGTTCATTCTATTTTTGCATAATCAGCATACTAAACTTCACACTTTTTTGTTATTCCTGCAGACTATATTCTAGCCATAATGCGGTATTTGATGGAGTAATGTATTACAAACAACCTTTTAGAATAATGATAGTGGCTGTAAAATTAGTAACAATGGTCAATTACACAAGTAGATCCTAATGTACTCTATATTGATTGTAATAAGAAATATTCATTTAACCACTGATTAAAGTGGTGAGTAATGTATATTCTTGCTCAGGGGTTTGGTGATAGTCCATGAGGCTCCATGACCCAATATGGTAGGGTGGAGAATAGGCCTTATTGTGTTGAGTTTTATTTTATATTTTTTATGTAGAAATTGCTATCTTTCTAACATAGGATTCATAAAAAACTCATATGTTTTAGGTTATGGTTACAACATAGTAAAATAGTTGATCTTATACAATTTATATGTTAGATTCCATTGGGAATTTTTGACTATTGTTCTCTTGCCTAAGCTATATCATTCCATTATTGAGAAGTTGTTGTTGAAAAGGATATGTTGTTTCAATTTTTGATAGGGTTCTGTTGAGTTGCTATTAATTCCCTCTTGCTCTCCCTTTATGCTTTGCATTTTATGGTTGAATTTTTAAATTTTCTCGCTGATCATTTGATTACTCTTAGCCAGTTTTACAATCTATTCATATTCACAGTTGCTCCAAAACACATGCTTCTCCCTTGGGAGAGATAGTTCAAGAACTTGGGTGTTGATATTCTAGTTTATATGCTAAACACATGGAAGACCTTTGCAAATGAAGTTCAACCAACTGTGAAGATGAAGTGATTGTAAGTGTGGCTATGAATAAACATCCCACTTCTTGAACTCTCTTTCCCAAGGGAGAATAGTCGATGACGCTCCATGACCCAATATGGTAGGGTGGAGAGCAGGCCTACTTTTGTGTGTCCAGAATTCAATCCATTCCGTACAAAAGGTATGCCTAGATTTTATTTACTTAGTACGTTCTACTACAACTGCATTGCATCATGTTTGTAATTAATTGTATAAGTCTTTATATTTTCTAATTTATTTATTGTCTACCAATGGTGCGTGTTTATTACACTAAACTTCAGATAATGATTTCATGTTTGCAGCTAGCCACAACCCAAACAGTCATGCTTTACAACACTTTTTGTTAGTTTTATGATTAGATATAAAAACTAAAATTTAATTTAAATTCAGACACATAAACAAATCATATACCTTAGGAAAAACCTCCACTTGAGGGAGAAAAACCCAACAACAAAGATCTCTCTTATATATATAAATAATGGCAACAATTCTCTTTACAATGAGGCCAATCACAAGGCGAATATCCAACACCAACTCCAGATGCAATGACAAATAATAATCTGCTCTTCCTTGATATCAAAATTTTCTCTTAGAGAACCTTCGACCTGCTCTTAATGAAATTCACACTTGAAGGAATGAATGAACTTGATTGATCTCAAATGGATGGAAATGAAGTTGTATAAATACAATTTGTGGGAGAGGTCGCACCTCTTCAAGAACAAGGTTGGCCACAATAGGAAAATATAATTACAAATAAAAGATGCAAATTACAAGGAAGATCGGCCCAATTAAGAAATAATATTGTTGCCAAGTGAAGTGCCTCTTCACTTTGATTAACTCAATAAATGAATACCCAATAGGTTATATGAATTTAATGTTCACAATAAGGCAGAAGTATGTAGCCCATAGCTACAATCATCAAGAATTTTGATGCCATTAGATCTTCTATTAAGTCATTAGCAGCCAAAACATTGCTTTCACCATTGGTCACAGTGATGGAGAATTTATTTTCTTGTTTAGTGATTTGTTGAGAGTGCACGACGCTCCATGGGCCAATATGGTAGGGTGGAAATTGTCCCTTATTTTGTTTTGTACATACTACATTCTTTCACATGCACCAGGTATGGCTAAATTATAATTGCTTCATTCATCCAATTGCAAGTATAGAGCAAGATATGTGTTATAAAATACAAAACTTTGATATCTCCTGATTTAGACACTGTGTATGAATTAGACATGATAAATTCACACTTTGTATACAGATAAGTTGTATGTGGTCTAGCCCTTGCAATGAAAGTTTTGCATAGGATTGTAGTTGTGAGTTTTAGCTTCCTATGGTGATCATTGTAATGGAGTAAAATAGTTAATGTTATGCAGTTCATTATGTTTTTGCATAATCACCACACTAAATTTCACACTTTTTTGTTATTCTTGCGGACCATGCTCTAGCCATAATGCGGTATTTGATCAACTAATGTGTTACACACAACCTTATCAAATAATAATAGTGACTGTAAAATCAACAACAATGGTCAAATAGACAATCGGATCCTAATGTACTATGTGCAGGATATATGGGCCAAAAAGTGATTGTAATATGCAATATTCATTTCACCACTAATCATAGTGGTTGGCCAATCTATATTCTTGCTCGACGGTTTGGTGAGAGTCCATGAGGCTCCATGACCCAATATGGTAGGGTGGAGAGTAGGCCTCATTATGTTGAGTTTTAATTTATATATTTTTTATGTACAGATCGTTGTCTTTCCGATGTAGGATTTAGAAAAAATTCATATGTTTAAGCTTATGGTTTACAATGGAGTAAAATAGTTGATCTTATACATTTTATGTTAGATTCCATTGGGCATTGGTGATTATTGTTCTCTTTCTTATACTCTACATCACACAAATAATTAAAAAATTTTAACCATAATTCGTCTATGGTACTTTGTTGCTAGCTACGAAAAGATCCTTAGTTTGTATCATAAAGAATTGATGCAATGGCTAAATTATGGGGCGGCCTTATAAATTCATGAATTCAACTAATAGTATGCCACCATTATTATTTCCCAACTAAATACACATTAGTAATATCATCAATTATTTAGACATTCAACCTTATCCATAATAATATTATATTTTGATTAACTAATAAAACTTAATGATATTGGTATTATTTTTAGATTTTTTTTACTATAATTCATCTAAGATACTTTGTTACTAGCTACAAAAAGATCCTTAGTTTGTATCATAAAGAATTGATGCAGTGGCTAAATTATGGGGTAGGCTTATATAATCATGAATTCAACTAATACTATGCCAACATTATTATTTTGCAACTAAATACACATTAGTAATGTCATCAATTTAGACATTGAACCTTATCCATAATAATACTATATTTTGATTAACTAATAAAACTTAATGATATTGGTATTTTTTAATGAAATCTTTTCAAATTTAATAATAATATCTTTGTTTAATTAAAAACTTAACTACATAATATTATTATTTACCCCACCAAACTACTTACCAATAATAATGATGTTATCTCGAAATAATTAATTGAATATTAATAGAATTGTTCTTTAACCAACACTTACACCTCTATATGTGTATATATATATTCAACAAAGTTACTTTTTCACCAACTATTACTTACACACTTTATCCTTTATATACATATCCTCCTTTTAACCCATTAGGTTTAACACCCTCTTCAGTTCCCATTATAATTTCAAATAAAATAATGATGATAAACTATAAGGTAAAAAAGAGATACAATATTGTTGCCACTCAATCACTTTAATTATCGCCTATAATATATCTAGCCATCTATTTAAAAAAAATATAAACAATCTAGGATTATATTAATCACATGCAAGGTGGGGCCTTACAGATATGCATTGTGTATTACTTTGCTATATAGGTGGAGTTATAACATCTAATCATAAAAATGATATTCATTTTCTTGTGTGTACTATGCATGAAGCCCAATCTAATAAACTCTTTGATAATTCTCAACATTTAATGGTTATCTCCAAAAAAGTGAATCTTATTGTGACCTTATTAACCCTAAGATTGTTATAGATGATGTGCTCTATTATTTAGAGCATGCTTTGATAATGCAAAAGAATGGATATATGAGCCCCGCTGCGCTTCCTTGAGAATTCTACATGTTTGACTTCACAGAGTTGTATTATTTGTTGGATTCCCTAATATGTAACTATATTGTCTACATCCAGTACGACATATACCCAATGTTGCATATGCCTTTCATAGATATTGTACCCACTAATGTCATTCACATTCTAATGTTCTTCTAGTCTCACTGTCTGCACATCACTTGCCTTTCATGTCGCTCTCCACCTATCGGCTCATTGATGCGTGTTACTACATAGAACTACTAGTTATAACATGTTTGATGTACGCATACAATAATTTGTTGTCTACTTGAATGAAGCTTGCTTTATATTAAGATAAGACAAGAACCTCTCCTTAAACTTAAAAGAAAATGCCAACGTGCCTTTAAATACAACCAATTTATGCACGATAAACCTTGAAGATAAAATGATATTATATTTTCTAAAAATAATACTAATAAATAATGAGAATGTGCTATTTAAACTTGACTATACTATACAAACCAGTCCACAACAACAAAAATTTAATAATATATTCATATCAAAGTTTCAATTACTAGTCTTCTATTACAATAATCCAACCCATTAATAACAACATTAACCTTCTACCAAGAAAAATCATTGAACCACTTAATCTCTCTCTGATTATTTATATCATAATAAAAAGAAAAATCTATAATCATTTCATTAAATATAAATTATGATTAAAGAAAAAAAAAAAAGACAATGAACTTGACTGCGTTGAATCCTAATCACAATATCATAATTTGACATGCTCAGAAGTTACCTCTACTTATCAAAAGAGACCACCGCTTAGAAGGTTCCGCTCCCTTTCAATTAACTTTATAAAACAAGCATTTAAGAAGGAAATATTCAATTTGAAATGAAAGTCTGTTAGCCCGACACTAGCCACATAACTAGCCGGGCCAAAAAATCAAATGAAAGTCATACAAAGAACTGACACCAAACGACAATATGGCCATGCTGGACCACCGTTCAGACGGCCATCAAATATTCGCCGGTCCAGCGTGGACACCGTCACTGCCCGCCCCTCTGCCCGCCGCATCGTACGACATCCTTTAGCCGAATCTGCTACCTGCCTATGACTTCCTGTGATTTTTCGGCCCCTCCCTCTGCTTATATCTCCACAAAGCCTCTTCCCTTCCTCTTTACAAAAGCGCAATTGGGTTCATCCCTTTCGTCTGAATTATATTGTTGGAGAAACTCTGAACGTGGCACATCATTCCCCTGAATGATATCAGGTTGTGCAAAGATGAGGACCTCATAAGAATACAATGATACTCCTATCTGCTTATCTGTATCTAGCTTTACTGCAATATTTTCAACTATTTTATCGTCAGTATATCATACCTCTAATGCCTAGATTGTTCTCCTCAGTGTCTGACAGACCTGGGAAAAATAATAATGGTGGCGACATCGAAGGAGGATGTGCTCTACCTCCGAGTGAGGCGAACGCTATTGTAGATAAGAAAAGTTGCAAAGGCCAAGTGGAAATATCTCACTTGCGCATTCACAATCTTTGGCACATCTCTCACAGTTTTTGGGCTCTATTTCACTTTGCGGCAGAGCCTCTCCAGTTTCTTAGTTTTGATGATATGTTTCTTGCTTTTCTCATCTATTTTAGTTGTGCTCTTCTATGTAATTTATCACAAAATGATCAAGGAAGAGCAATTAAAATCAAAAGAAAACCCAAATAACTATCAAATTGCCGGTTGTTCAGGTCAGTTATGTCTTTTCTTTTTACTTGTGATTGTGATAATCACCGTGTATGCTCTCGTTGCCATCAATGCCAAAACCAAATTTTATGGTGTCCGCAACACAGGATAAATTGCCGTTTTGGGTCGTTTGCTTGGTGGTGTAGTGCTGTGTTTATCAGCTTCGTTTGCTGCAGCAACTGTGTTTCTGTTATCAGTTGATGGTCGTCTTGCTTAGACTATTTCCGTTTCAATCTTCTCAGTCGTTGAAGTGATGAAAATCTTACATCATATGTGATACTATGCTCTAGATGGCTCTCATATGATTTTTTGCATCTGTGCACGCAAATCAGTGCTGTTTTTTTTAATCCTACTTAAGTGCTTTGTACCTGTCTTTAAAATATAATTATAATTTGTTTAGTTCACAAAATATATTTAACATAAACAATAAAGTAGTTATAGGTGTTAAATTTGTTTTGGGTGCAATCATATTTGATTAATATTTTTAGTTTATTAAGTAATTTATTTATACATTTTAATATTTGAAATAATGTGAATTGAAATTGTGGGTGTTAATCTCTTAGGAGGAATCCAAGTTTAAGGAATGTGAATGAAGGGCTTTGTAGAGTATAGCTGTTATTTCTTTCTGTTAGGACAAAAATGATAACAATGGTAGGGTAGATGATTAAAATATAGTGTCACACAAAAAGTTAGATCTAAAACGAATGCAAGACCTCGTGACCATAGAAGTTGCTATTAGTTTTATATCTCAAGTTGTTTGATTTTAGTCTTAGTGATATTTCTTGGGGACTTACACCCCTAGTACACATGACTAATAGATTTGGTAAAGAAACTTAGGACTACATGACTAAAAAATATTCAACAGTATTTATAGTATCTATATGAAAAATATTTAATAGAAGTAAATGGAATAGTAGGCATATGCAATATTACACTAGACTAAAAGATTTATGTGGGGAAACCTTAAAAGAGAAAACCCATCACTAAAATATGTTCATAGTTATAATATTTAGAATCAATGATTCAATATAATAAATCCTTTTATAGAGTTCCAATTTACAACATATTTTTCTATAATTGCTCTAGTACCTCACATCAACAATGTTCTATAAAAAACTAAGATTTCTTAATTTTTATAGCCTTTATGTATTCACACAAGACGATACATATAGATGTAAATGTAGAATTTGAATATCAAGCTCTCCAACCAACATGTGGAATACCAAGAGTCAGACAACTATATTATAACCATATTTTCACAACATACCATGCATACCACTAAGCATGATGTCTCTACGTGAATAATCAATGTTTATATAGCCACAATCACACACTATAAATTAATATTTGTCCAGTTAACAATATTAATAAGTTCATGATATGATGTATAGCCACCACTATTGGATCCAAGCTTGTAATAACACACATAAATATTACATCCTTCTAACTACTTGTGTTACCTTATGTCATCTTCTAAAATATTATTTTAATTTTAAATTGTGCCACATGAACTCTAACTTTGCCACAATTTCTTGTACATTAAAATTTATGCTTATAGCAACATTAATTTCTATATGCAATTATGAGTCCTCAAAATAGATTATAGTTATTACCATAACATCACCGCATGTAAACTAGCATGTATATTATGTGTGATGACATTTTAAAATCACCACATCTCCCCAAATTACATGCTATAGATAAAATCTAACTTTAATATTTTTTATAAGTGAATATCACCCAAGTCCCAACATTCTCACACTTGATATTTATCATACAAGAGTGTGTTATAAAACCCAATAAGTTAACCTCATGTTTGGGAATGGGCCAAGACCATCCCATCCCTACACCAAAAGAAATTGGGATCACTTACAAGTTTCATCAACAAATCAACAATATTTTTTAAGTGTCAATCGTTTCCATCTAAATTTTTCTATTCTCAACCATCTCCCTTACAAAATGATAGTGTACATAAATTTTCTTGGTTCTTTATGTAGACACCTAAAGTATGACCTTACCCAACCAAATCTAATTTAAGCCTATTCCTAAGCCATTAATTAAATAAATATTTATTATTTATGCATTTAATATTCCCATCCTTTCATAATCCTTTAAAATTAAATAAATATTTATTATTTATATAATTATTATCCCTTTATGTGATCCCATTAATTAAATAACATTAATTAATTAATTAATTACCCCTTATCCCCAAATCCTCCAACTAAATTAATTAATTGATTCCTAATTATTTAATTAATTTAGACTAATTAATTCTCATTATCTTTTCCTCCATCAATTAATTCTTATTTATCCTTTATCCTTGTCCACCTAATCCTTGCCATCCATCTTGTTCACATGGATCATAATCTAATTTTTTCCTCATGTGACAAGTGTCCCCTTCACATGTCTAACTAACTCCTTGTCTAGATTCACTGAACCTAGAAACTTATCAAAAAGTCAAATTGTCTTTTAATTCTATCCATTCATCTCATTTAACCTCTCAATCCTATCCATTGCCATAAGGATTTTTTCCTTATCCCTATCATAAACCTAGATCCTATTCATCATTTGATAGTTTTCATGTGATTGCACCCTTGATCCAAACCATAAACCTTCTTCAATCTCAACCATCCATCATCAATCTTTTTGAGCCATTAATTTTTCCTCTTCAAGTCTCTATATCTAGAGGCTTTGATCCTTGAGCTATCATACTTACATATCATTTTGATCTCTTATGTATCAATCACTATCAATCATATCAAGGTTATGCTACACACTTGAGAAATCCACATATCAATATCAAGAGAAAATAAAATGAAGGGTGCATTCTATTTATTCTCATCAAGGAGAGAAGCTAAGATTCTAGGTAAAGGTATTGTGCTTTTGTATTATTTTCATGTTCCTTTGTTTTCCTTCAATATTTCCTAACCTCTTTATTTTGGCATGCTCGGTGGGACCCCCATCCTTATTTTATTTTTTTAATGTTTTCTAGTTCTTATTTGCATGTTTGAATTTACTCAACTATGTGATTCAACACTTTTGTTTGAAAAAACTGAAATTCTATAATGACTTTTCATGCCTTCGTTTTCATGCTTTTACAGTGACTCATTGTGCCTATGTTTCAACTTTTGACACTTTAGTTATGATAAATTGTGCCTACATTTCAAATTTTGATGCTTACATTACGATAAACTTCACCTTTGCTCCACAAACCACACTTGCGTTTTGCTTCATTTTTTAGCTATTTTGAGTGCTAATCCTTAATTGTTACCCTTGACAATTTCACACTACCTTGAAACCCTATTTTTCCTATAACTTTAATTATAATAATAATTTACCAATTTTGGAACTAGGTTAATAATATATATATAAATCCCCATCATCCTTATAAATTCAGGGCAAAAAAAAACAAACAATTTTTATAGGGCGCCCTAGACCAAAAAGCATTTTTTTTAATGTTTAAAATGTTGATTGGCGAGCTTATATGGTTTGAAAATGACCCCAGGTTGACCCCCACCCAAAAGTATTAATTAAAATGTATATATATAATCATGTTTTCCTCTCATTTTGAATGTGAGAAATCAAGTTTTAGAGAGGGAGATCAATTGAAAGACAATTATGGAGAATTATTGAGTTATCCTATACATGCTAGCTTCAACATTCTATGTTGTATGTGAGCTAACCTTTTGTAGGTCCATCAAGTAATTAAGGAATCTATCAATCAACTTGTATGTGGCATCTCTTCTTCAAGGGTTTTCACATCAAGGTAACATTATGATTCATCATTTATCCATTTTAGTCAATTTATTGTTGTTTTGGACTTTTCCAAGCCTAGGGCATGCCCTCTTGATCATAATCAATCAATGTACATGGAGGTAGAAATACCAACATAGGATTTGAATTAGGCAAGCCCCTATACAACACAACCTTTTCCCCTATTTTTGTTTTTGTAGATCAAATATGAAGGTTTCAACTAGTGATAGTTTAGGGGAACAAAGTGTAGACCTTAATCCAAATCTCATAATTTTTGGATCTAAAAAAGAAAAAGTTCATTCTAGGGAATACTTGCACTTAGGCCAACCAATTCAAGCTAAAATTTATATTGCAAGCTCCTTTGTGTTGTCACTTCTTAGATCTCGGTCATTTTTGTAACTTTCTATTTTTTTTTGTTTGATAAATTATAGTTTTAGATCTAGGGTTATATGTCAAATAGGCTTGTCAAATCACACATCAAACTTATCATCCTTACAACTTAGAAAAAAACATAAAAACTAGGGGATTGGCTCTCCATTACGGCAACAAGCTAATCATCAAACCCTAGTCAACTAATGTTCAATGTTGAGTTGGTGAAAAGGAGACCATCCTAGATAATCTAATTAGATCTAGGATCACTTTTTGCTACTAAAATTTTGGTGAACTCGACGTGTCTTGTACTTGCAATTTGTTGATTTTCAAAGCATACAAATTCTGAAAATTGATTAAAAAACCTAGGTTATTTGAGAATCCTATTGATAAATTTCCTTCATTTTCAAAAAATTGTCCATTTTCATTAGTTTTTCATCATTAAAATTAAAAATATTTTGAGTTAAATGGCATAAATTTTTAGATCTGATTTTCCTTATTTGGCACTTAGATTTGAGTTATTTTCATTGAAAATCTTATTCCAAAATTTAGTGAAAAATATTGAATAAGTGAAGAAATTGCATAGTATTTTCAATTCAAAAGATCAAAAGCATTTCTTTTTAGAACTTTTTGGAAAAATTAGTCAACTACAATATACAATTTCTAAAAATTATCATTTTAACATACTCAATTACCATAAAAATATCAAAAAATTGCATGCATACATGTGTTTCATAAATAAAAATAGGGTTTGGTGCATTTCAAAAAATATGTTCACTTCTAGACCTAAACCTTTTAAACACAAAACCTTTAGACACTATCAATTGTATTCAATTCTTTTTTTTTTTTTAAATTTCATGTCTATTGTAAGGAATCCTTGTGCCCTAGACCAACTAGTTCAAGATGAAATTTTCTATGCACATGGTGTGGTCTCAGTTCAAACCTGGTTCTTGTTTTAGAATTACGTCAATTTCAAACCGTTTTGATTTTGTTGTACTTTACTCATTTGATCCATAAGGAAAATAAAAACATGTTTCCTTTCCAAAGATGTGGTTTTGATATGGCAACACATGGATTGTAGAACTATAATTTTCCTACCTATGAGAACATTATGAAGAAACAAAATAAAATCATTGAAAATCATGACAATTGTGTTAGTCCCTCTAGTGTTAAAAAAAGACCCTTTTTCACACTTAGTTTGACAATTGACATTAAAACTGAATTAATGATGTCTTGGAGTGGTGTTGTAATGTGTTGTACGCATTCACATAATTCTAGGACCTTTGTTTGATTAAAACATGCCTTAATTGATCCTTTTCAAAAATGTTGTAAAGTGTTGTAAAAAACTTTCACACTTTTCTAGGATTTATTTAACTTGTACCTTATTTAGGTGTTGTAAAGTGTTGTAACACACTTTCACATTTATCTAGGGTCCCCTTTATTAATGGTGGTTAATTGAGTTTAACTTACCCTTTTAATTCAAATTCAAGCCCCCTTTTCAAGGATCTATCTCGACACCCAATAATGATATTGTATGACATTTAATTTGGTAAATCTGATGTCCTGGAAAATGCTACCTAGAACCCATTCACCTTTAATGGAAAATGAGTTCTCTCCACACATGATAAGTCTCTTTATATGCATTTTGAGGTGGGTTTTTGATGTACTTTCACCTCCCTGCAGTGTGTTCTTGGAAATTATGCCAGGACCCCTTTGCCTTTTTGGGACACCCCCTTTTTATTCATTTTTGAGGTTGGTTTTTGATATTATTTCATCCCCCCAAAGCACGGTCTTAGAAAGTTGTGCTAGGACCCATTCACCTTTACTGGTGAATGGGTCCTCCCTTAATAAGACCCCTATGTTTGAATTTAATTGTGGTAGGATCCTTATAATTTTAATACCCATATCTGAGGTCGGCTTGAATTCTTTGAATTTTGGGTTTAATCTCTCGATATAGTATAAATAAGGGGATAATTCACATTTTTTTCACCTAGCAACTTTGATAGAGCATCCTTATAGCAAATTTAAGTCTATAAGAGCATTTCAAGAGCATTTATAAGGCATCTCAAGGTAGATTAGAGGATTTTATTGCAGCAATTCAAGATCATTTCATCATGTCAAGGGTTTTATGCATTCATGCATGTTGTTGAGCCAATATTGTTGGTGTAGCATTGAAGATCCTTCTTACAAGCATTTTTTCACATCTATTTGAAATCAAGATCTACATTCACCATGACCAATTCATGTTAGTTTGCAGATTTGTACTCCAAGACAACATCCAAGATATCATCAATTGCATATTCCATGTTTCATGCTTATATTTCATTATTTCATCAACTGTTTTAATTACCTAAAAGGGGTTTGATTGAGGAAAACCCCTATCCCTTAACAAACAAAAATTTTCTCCTCTTACATGTGTGATTGCAGGTTTTATGTTGGAGAGCAATATTTGGAGCAAAATTGCAAAAGTTGTCAAGTTGTAAGATTGTCATTTATAGTGCAAAAACAAAGAAAGGAGGCTACAAAATTTATTTCAAACTTTCGAGAGTTGATAACTAGAGATTTAGAAGTGCAAACATCAAGGAACAAAACCCAGAAGTTAGTTTTCTGAAACCCTAAAAGGACCCATTTGCCACTAAAGGAAAATGATTCCTAAGTAGGGCTTGAAGCAGTGAAAACCTGGGATCTAGGAGTGTAGGCTTAGGGGAATCAAACCTAGAAGTTAGTTTCTGGAACCCCTAATAGGGACCCATTTACCATAAAGGTGAATGAGTCCTCTGTGACCTAAAAACAAGTTTTTGATAGTGTACACATTGTTTCAAGCTCTCAAAACTCCTCCTTTCATTGCTATAATAGTTAGGATTAGTTTCTTATTGTTATTTACATATTTTTTTCCTCATAATTGGAATTTTTCATAGTGAAAATTAATGGATCATCATCTTGATCTATTCACCTTGATGAACCCTATTTTTCTATGTTTCATTTTGGTGAACATTAAGAAACAACTCGTGGTCTTGGTTATTTTCCTTTGATAGAAATACAAGCATTAAACAAGCTTTCACTTAATATCAAAACTTTTGCAAAATATTCTCATTAAACAACTTTAACATTAGTGCATGTTGAATTGATAGACACTAGTGGTCTTGATTGCTATCCTTTGGAAGAAATGAAACAAAGAAAGAAATCTTCACTTAATGTCAATGTCATCACACAAAACACTAATGATTCAAATTTGATATATTTTACACCCTCCTATAAAGGAGAGTACAAAATATTGCAATCCAAAGAGCCTTGTGTAAGTATGACATATTGTACTAAGCAAGAGATATCTTTGTCGTAAAATACATGAGCATCTTCCACTATTGATCAAGAGAGTATTGTGTTGCTCGACTCCTCCAAGATCATTTGATATCCCTCCCTCCAAGAACATGAAAGAAATTTTACTACAAGAAGAATTCATTTTGTGCATATCATAGAGTTCATGGTCATTCTAGTAATTAATGCAAGGCTTTGAGTAGTAAAATCCAACATCTTA
Source organism: Sequoia sempervirens (assembly GCA_007258455.2). Lineage (NCBI taxonomy): Eukaryota > Viridiplantae > Streptophyta > Pinopsida > Cupressales > Cupressaceae > Sequoia > Sequoia sempervirens. The sequence continues at coordinate 149,181,201 of VDFB02000017.1, read as the reverse complement.
AGGAGTTTGGTGCTCTTCCTTATGTGGGGGCACCTAATTTCTCTAATTGATACCAATTTCACTCTAGCATGTTTCTCATCAATCATTTTAGCTCATCCTTGTCCTGCACTAAGTGGGGGCAAGGAGTTAGGTAGCCTTGTCCTCGTATGTCACTTGTTGTCTCTTTTGGCTAGTCGACCACCTTTCATGTATATATACGAGCAAGCTTGGGATGTGGACGACATGCCTTAAGTTGGCTCATATATGACATACTGAGTTTTGGGGGTAACCCCTTCCCTTTTCATGACGTAGCTTATTGGAAACATATGAATTTTCATAGGGATTTCTGAATAAACTCTCATGTCTTCTTCTATTTTAAAGCAATTGCTCACAACAATGGTTTTAGAAACCTCTTTAAAGTGGGGGAATACATTCAAACTCATGTAAATCACTATTCAATTTTATTTATTCCTGCGATGTGTCCTTTAATTGGTGATAAGATCGAGTTCGATTTCCTTCAAGATCATGATATTTCTTTGACTTGTCTTGACTTGAAGACATTAAGCACAATGTTCCATAAGATGTGACCTTTACATGAACACAGAAAAATTCCCTTTACAAAATTTTACATTGTGGTTCCTTATTAAAGTTATCAGGAGGATAAATTTGGTATGGTTAGTATGATGGGAAGCCGATATAGTGGCATGACTTTCTCATTATACGGTGGGAAGATGACACACTGGAATGACTTTATCACTAAACCACTTCTTTCAAACAACTCACCTAGTGGACAGACTCATCTTCCACTACCCTAGAGTGAGAAGCATATGTTACAACCTACATATGCTCCAATTACATTGGACCATTGAAGCTTGATCCTTTTTCTTGGAAAAAAACCCTGTTTTGCATCACATTGGAATGGTTGTGCTTGATGATCCTTTGTTTTTTTTTTTTTTCTTGGCCTTTGATAGGGTATGATCATGTATCTTTGTTATTGTTCCATACTTAAGTGTCTTGTATGTCTACTTTAGTATGAGTTTAGCATGGGGTCATCCTCTCACTAATGTGGGGGAAAAATGTAGTGTTGAAAAAAGTAATCCTTTTTCACACTTAGTTTGATAATTGACACTCAAACTAAATTAATGATGTCTTGAAATGGTGTTGTAATGCATTGTACACATTCACATCATCCTAAGACCTTTATTTGATTAAAAAATTCCTTAATTGATCCTTTGCAAAAATTTTGTAAAGTATTGTAACACACTTTCACACTTTTCTAGGATTTATTTAATTAAAATAGCCTAGTAGGCCACTTTTAAAAAAATATATTTAACTTGTACCTTATTTAGGTATTGTAAAGTGTTGTAACAAAATTTCAAATTTATTTGGGGTCCCCTTAATTAATGGTGGTTAATTGAGTTTAATTGACCCTTCTAATTCAAATTGAAGCCCCATTTTCAAGGATCTATCCCAACAGCCAATAGTGATATTTTATGACATTTAATTTGGTAAATTTGATGTCCTAAAAAATGCTACTATGACCCATTCACCTTTAATGGAAAATGAGTCCTCTCAACACAAGACACCTCTTTTTGTGCATTTTTGAGGTGGATTTTTGATGTACTTTCACCTCCCTGAAGCATGGACCTGGAAATTATACCAAGACCCATTCACCTTTTTGGGACACCCCCTTTCTATGATTTTTTGAGGTTGGTTTTTTATCTTATTTCATTCCCCGAAGCATAGTCCTTGAAAGTTGTGCTACGACCCATTCGCCTTTAGTGATGAATGGGTCCTCCCTTAATAGGACCCCTCTATTTGAATTTAATTGTGGTGGGATCCTTATAATTTTAATACCTAGATCTGAGGTCGGATTGAATTCTTTGAATGTCGATGTTAATCTCTTAATATAGTTTAAATAAGGGGTTAATTCATATTGTTTTCACTTAGCAACTTTGAGAGACCATCCTTAAATAGAAAATTTGAGTCTACAAGAGCATTTCAAGATATTTTACAAGGCATTTCAAGGCAGATTAGAGGAGTTTATTGCAACAATTCAAGATCATTTCATCATGTCAATGGTTTTATGCATTCATGAATGTTGTTGAGCCAAGATCATTGATGTAGCCTTAAAGATCCTTCTTGCAAGCATTGTTTCACATCTATTTGAGATCAAGATCTACATTCACCATGGCCACTTCAGGTTAGTTTGCAGAATTTTACTCCAAGACAACATTCAAGGTATCATCAATTACATATCCATGTCTCATGCTTCTATTTCATTATTTCATCAATTGGTTTAATTTCCTAAAAAGGAAAACCCCTATCCCCTAACAAACAACATTTTTCTCCTCTTGCATGTGTGATTGCAGGTTTTAGGTTGAAGAGCAAGATTTCGAGCAAAATTGCAAAAGTTGTCAAGTTCCATGATTGTCATTTATAGTGCAAGAAAAAAGAAAGGAGGCTACAAAATTTATTTCAAACTTTCGGTAGTTGATAACTGAAGATCTAGAAGTGTAGATATTAAGGAACAAAACCCAAAAGTTAGTTTTCCAAAATCCTAAAAGGAACCATTCACCACTAAAGGTGAATGAGTCCTAAGTAGGGCTTGAAGCAATGAAAACCTTGGATCTAGGAGTGTAGGATGAGAGGAATCAAACCCAAAAGTTAGTTTTTAGAACCCCTAATAGGGACCCATTCACCACTAAAGGCGAATGAGTCCTCTATGGCCTAAAAATAACAAGTTTTTTGACAAGGTACACATTGTTTCAAGCTCTCAAAACTACCCCTTTCATTGCTATAACAGTTAGGATTATTTTTTGATTGTTAGATTTGTATGTTTTTTCCCTCATAATTGAATGTTTCATAGGGGTATGTGCATGATCATAATGGGCCAAAAAGTGGCAATATGATGGGTAAGTGTAGGGTATGTGGCTGATGACCTTTTTTTAACTCAAAATTGATCAAACAAAAAGGGTTTTTAAAGGAGATTCTCAACTTTCCACCAATATAAGTTATGTTTTACTTTGAATTTAATAAATAATTATTATTCATTTTCTATTTGAATTATGACTAAAGTCCTTATTGATAGTCTAATTGAAAAACATCTATAGCTTTCAAACGGTATCACATTTTTTGAGTCCGAAACATGTGTCACATTCTATGATTCACATACTATAGGATTAAAAAAATAATAATAATTTCATGAAGTTTTGACCAAGTTAAGGTGGTTAGACATATGAGTTTTTATATTTTTTAAAAGTTGTAATAACAAAATCATAATTAATTATTTACTTGGAAAAAAATTACAAAAAAATATGCATCACATTAGGACATGATTCCTCTACTTATATCTAAAATCTTATAAAAAAATATTATCATTTTATTGTGGTTAGGTAGATTTTTTTTTTTTCAATAAACCTAGTAGTTTAAAAACTACATTCAATTTGATACAAATTCTATTCTTACATATTTTTGAAATAATATAGATAACTTTTTCAAATGTTTCCGTCAAGTTGCCTAACTCTGATTTTTCTAAATTTTTCACCACTTGTGGGCCTATTTTTTCCATGATGATCCTACACATACCCATAGTGAAAATTAGTGGCTCATCATCTTGATCTATTCACTTTGATTAACCCTATTTTTCTATGTTTCAGTCCCTATCCCAATATGTTTCCTACTTATGAGAGTATCTTGGCACAAGAGGATCCAATCATTGAGAATCATGTGAATCATGTTTGGTTCCCTCTCAACACCTCTCCTACTTGGAAAGATATTGTGTCACAAGAGGATGAAAGCATTGATACATTTTCAAATGATAGTAAGGTGGCTTGTATATATGAAGATTCAAAAATGACATTAGGTCCTACATTGATAGAAGATTTCCAACAAGATGAAATTATATACCAAAATTTGATTATTGGACCTCCTAAAACTCCTTTAATTATTGGACCACCTAAACCATCTCTCATTTATAGAACCTCCAAAACCTCATGACCATATCCTAAAATTTATAAAAAAAATCATGAGTAATCGTGTGCAATAAGATGTGCTGAAGTAACCAGGTTATCATATTTTTGAAAAAGAGAAAAAATAGGTTTTTCATGGACCCGAAACCATTTACAACAGGTTTTGAAGGGACCCGAAACCCATCCAAGGATGGTCAAGCTGCCAGAAGAGAAGTCAAAAAAGCCCCACAACAAAACAAAGACAAACCAACAGCCAAACCCAGCTGCCTAACAAAGAACCTATATATTACATAGATTTAGAACCCATTGGTTTTGATGGGACCAATAACCCAAGACAACTAGGTTTTGGCAGGGACCAAAAAACCCAAGAGAGAAGCCTTCAACAACCAAGCCATAGTAAACTAGTCACTCAAGTAAATTAGTCTCTCCAAACCATTGGCATAAACAACTAAGACATAGGTCTACAGAAGGAGAGCCCCAAAAGTGTACAAAACCTTTCCCATCAACATACCCTCTCCCCCTCTATAGGAGAGGTCATTCCAAGAATGTGAGGCTCTAAATGTGTTCCATAAAAAATAGTTACTCTCTCCACCTCTATAGGAGACAAAACCTACCTCGTCCAAACCACCGTAGTCAAAGCACTCTTGCATAACACCATTTCACCTCAATAGAAATGGGAACCCCCTCAATGGGAAAAGACGAAAGAGACCTTCAACCATAGAATACACCTCAACCCGAGAGGGAGAGGACTCTACCTCCAAAGGAGAGGTCTTCACCTCAATAGAAGACCTAGTATTCAAAGAGAGAATGGATTGTAGTAAGGAGGAGAACTAAAGCAAGCAACAATAGTAGTAACAACTAGGTTTTCAAAATTATCTCTAAAATCCACCTAGCCCTCAAAATTTTCAACACATAACAAAGTTGATATAGCACCAGCTCCAACCTCATAGGGAGGTCCAACCAAAACACTAGCTCCCATACACCAACAAAGAGCAACAAGGTACATAGAGGTCTCACCATGAGAAAGGGATTAGGAAAGACACCTACTCTCATCCTTAAAAAATCCTGGAGATGCTAGTGCAGGTCCACACAAAACCCAACAAAGCACAGGGAAGAAAATACCTAGATTTGAGTGACGCTACCACTCCACCAAATGGGCCAATAGCCCAAAATAGTCTCCAAACAAAGATAATAGGAAAAGAAATCCACCAGCCATTTGGAAACCACAACTGTGCCAGCAAAACCCCCAAAAGAGAGCCACCAAATAGAGGAAGTGTAGAAGAAAAGAGCACCCCAAAAAAAAATGAGAAGAAGAAAGGGCCAACAAATAAAGCCCCCAAGCCATTCTACTACATCGAGAAGAACTAGAAATAGACCCCTTCTTCAACCCAGAAACTCCAAGGAAGCCCCAGCAACACCACACTCCCAACCAAAAGGAAACCTCATCCAAACCATCAAGCCTCCAACTAGTGAATGCACAGAAGCAACAAACACCCCAGAAGAAGTGAGAAGAAGAAAGGGCCAACAAATAAATCCCCCAAGCCATCCTACTACCCTAAGTAGAACCATAAATAATCCCCTTCTTCAACCCAGAAACTCCAAGGAATCCCACACAACCCCACACACCCAGTAGGGAAAATAAAAATGAAAGGGGCAACCACCAAGCACAAAAAATCACAGAGGGAAACAGACTTACCCTCCTTCATCCATCTAAAGCCACAAAAACATCAGCAATATCAAAACCCCATCCCAGGGTATCAAACGATTCCCCACCTGTAGCACCACTGAAGAGCACCAACAAGGGAGACACAAATAAAGCATCCAATAGAGTAAAAGCTAGAGAACCATCTCCAGCCACCATAGGAAGAGAAAAACATTCTCCAAATCTTATCCAAATAGGATTCCAAGTACCAACAATGTCCTCCTTGCCTTCAACACTAACAACCCCTCCTGCAAGAGCCAACCATCTATCTTCCACCGAAGACAATGCCTGACCCAACACCCACAAACACCTTTGCTGCTCAACAAGCTTTGCCAAAGAAAAAAATGGCCACTCCAAGCCTCCATCTGGAAAATCATCCTTGTCTGCATCTGCAACTTCAGAGATTTTCAAAAATGGCCCATACCGGTACTTCCTGCCCTTCGTCGTTCGCATCTGCATCGTGATGTATTGATTATAATATAACCAAGTTATCATGTTGTTCCTCACACAATAACACCATAGGTAATAAGAAACCCAAAAAAAAAACACCAACATTCATTCCATTACCTCAACCATATCTTCCACCCCAACCTACTCTTCCTCAGTGTAGGGGTAAGTGCATTAAGTTATGATATAAAATGGCTCTTAAGATGCCACCTTTTTTGAAATCAACAAAGTTTGATGTTCATAAAAAAATGAAGATAGTTACAATCAAAATTTGAGGATACAATAAGAACAAGAGTTGCAATGCTCTGAATCTACTTTCTAAGCTATAATAGCTTTTGAAAACAATGAAGATTAAGGGTTTGAAAAGCCCCCACCAAAAGTGGTCCTATTTTTATCAAAAAATTGCATAGCATCTATTATGGCCTCCCTAAAAAGGATTTTTTTTTTAGAATTTCAAAACTCCAAACGATGAAAAGTTAGCTAACACCATTTAGTTTATCCCTATTATTTCAGCCAATTTTTTATTGAATTTATAACATTTTACAATTTTTCAAAGTGGACACATCCTAAAAAGCTTAAATTTGAGTGTGCTCCCCCCTAAATTTTTGAAAACTAATCAAAAATATTTTTTTATTGCATGTAGAATGGATTCTAGTTTAAATAAAAAATGTATTTTTTTTCAAAATTCGATGAATGAGTAAAAATCTATACTAAAACTAGCACATGTTGGTCTTTGATTAAAAATGGAGGCCCACTAACAAGAGAAGTTATAGATGAAAACCTTAATATAATAAAAACATTAAAAAATTATATGGTTATATAGGTAAGAGAGAGCCTAACATAATTATGGTTTTTTATAAACTTGTAGAGTGTGTGCAAGAAGTTGAGTCCACTTTTTTGCCAAAAAGTGGAAGTGTTTTCCCTTATTTTTTAGAATTTATCACAATTGGCTTAAAAGTTTGAAGCACTTAAATATTGAATCTTGAAAAAAGTCACTAATATGAAATGTAGCACTGAGAGTCTAGTTTCTAAATGTGTAATATATTTTAATATCTAGATGATAAAATATGATTTTTAATAGGCATGTCTAAAAATCACTATTTAAAAGTCACTTTTTTTTACCATACCATGCACGTGTACATAATCGATATTTTCACCTCAATAATTGTATTTTTTTGAATCCTTTTGGGAAATGATCTCTAACACATTGAAGAATGTTCATGATATTTTTTGTAATTTTTTTTTCGCTAATTTTTTATTGGCCGTAATTGCTATTTTTAAAATCTCTCGTGTACGTCATGCATAAGATGACCTAATATTATCATTTTTTTATTTTTCTTTTTTGCAAATTGAAAAGAATTATCTGAATATTGTTCATGTACAATTTTTTTTTCAAAAAATTATTTTAAAAAAAAGTTATTAAACTAATAATAACCCATAATATTTCAAGTTCCTAGACTAGTTTCATTAAAAAATATTTGAAAATAGAAAACATGATCCAATTATAAAAAAATTACATATTTGGTATCTAAAAAATCTCATCTAAAATGGATTTTAATTTCATAAAAAAATTCTAAAAAAAATTCGTCAGTCATACTAACATAGTCATTTTTTTCTCTCGATATTGCCATGACCTTGTACTAGTAGGTCCAAGGCTAAGGGTTGGGTTGCCATGCCTTTTTTGAGCCTAAATCCAAATGAAAAACATGGATTTTTATTTTCAAAGCTTTTGGAATGAATACCCACTTTCAAATGGGTACCTATATATTCTAAAAATTGAATGGGTACTTATTTTAAAGCTAAAAAATGACACTTCCACTAAAATTGGACCCAACTTCTTGCACTTACCCTCCATTGAAAGACATGCAAACTTGACGGTTAGCACAACCAAAAAAATGTGAAATGTTGCTACACTTTCACAAAATCATGTTCTTGGCATGAAATGGTCGTCCAACTATTTGGGTTGGTATTTCCCAATGTAACTCATTTGGAAAGTGCCAAATTGGGTGCTTTCCAAATGAAGTGCATCATTTGGTGAGTGCCAAATTTGGCACTTGCCAAATGAATTGCATCATTTGGTGAGTGCCAAATTTGGCACTAGCCAAATGAATTGCATCATTTGGAAAACACTAAATTTGGTACTCACCAAATGTGAAGCATGACTTTTTGGAAAGTATTTTTTGAACTCTTTCATGTTTTCTTTCTCTTTCTCTCTCTCTTTCTCTGCTAGGGAAAATTTTTCATATGGATATTTACTTTATTATACTTTAAGTTAAATATTTCATGTATATAGTTTCAGGATGTTTGAGAGTGGTTTCAAATCTCTTGGAGTTATAATGCAAATTATAGTTTTTGGAAGATCTTATAATTTTTAGATAGTCAAATTTTAGTAATCAACATGTCAAATTTCAGTAATCAAGAGGTCAAATTTTAGTTATCGACAAGTTGTATCATCTTTCTCTCTATCTCACTCATTTTCATCTCTTATACTCTAGACCTCTCTCTCACTAACTCCATCCCTTTACCTGACTCTCTCTCCCTCCTTCCCTCTCTAATCTCTTTCTCTCTCCCTCCCTCCTCCTTCCCTCTCTAGATCTCTATATATATTGTTTTCTACTCTCTATATATATTTCTATTTACTCTCTCTCTCTCTCTCTCTCTCTCTCTCTCTCTATATATATATATATATATATATATATATTGATCTCTATCTCACCTCTCCCCCCTTCCTCCCTCCTCCCATTTATAATTTTCTCTATCTCCCCATCTCTCTCCTTCCCTTTCTAGACTTCTCTTTATCTCACCTCTCCCTCTCCCTCCTTCCCTCTCCAATTTTAATGATCTCCCCCCCTCTCTCTCCCTTTCCCTATCTACTATCTTTCTCTCTCTCTCACCTACCTCTCCCTACCTATCCTTCCCTCCTCTCTCTCTATCTCACCTCTATCTCCTTCCCTCCCTAACTCTGCTCCCCTCTCTCCTCCTTTCTCTACATCTCTCTATCTCCCTCTCCCTCTCTCTACCTACCTCTATCTATTGCTCTTTATCACATCTCTAATTCTCTCTCTATCACATCTCACAATCACTTCTCTCTCTCTACTCTCTCTCTTTATCTCACCTCTCTCTCCCTATATATCCCTCCATCTCGCCTCTCTCTCTCTCTCTATCTATCTATCTATCTAACCTCTCTCTCACCTCTCTCTCCCTCCATCACTACCTCTCCTTCCCTCTCTCCTCTTTATCTCCCCCTCCATCTCTCCACCTACCTCTCTCTCTCTCTCCATCCCTACCTCTTCCTACATCTCTCCTTCACTTTCTACTTCTCTATACCTACCTATCCCTCTATAAAGTTTTCTCTCCCCTCCTCCTTCCCTCTCTCAATCTCTCTACCTTCCTCCTCTCTCACTTCTCCCTCTCTACTCTCTCTCTATCTCAACTCTTTCAAACTACATATATATCCCTCCCTTTCTATCTCCCTACCCCCTCTTTCTATCTCTCATCTCCATCTCTCTCTCCTATCCCTCTCTACCTACCCCCAATCTCTCTCCTCTCCCTCTCTCTACCTACCTCTCTACCCCATTCTTTATATGTCTTATATCCCTCTCTCTACCTAAATCTACCTCTCTACTATCTATCTCAACTATCCCTCTTTACCTCTCCCTCATTCCTCTCTCTCACTCTCTCTCTCTCTCTCTCTCACTCTCTCTCTCTCTCACCTCTATCTCACCTCTCTATCCCTCTCTCCCTCTCCTTCTCTCTGTCCTTCCCTCTCTACTTGAATTATTGTGAAAGAATCAATTCTTATCATGATAATTTGGACAAGACTTCTACATCTAAATTGGAAGAATTTTATGGGATTGGGTATAACATACTTTCTAAAAATAGATATAGAGAAAACATAGAACAAGTATTTAAGGATCTTGTGAAGTCTATGTCATATCTATCAAAATTGGGTTTAGGTTTTCAATCTTTTTCTTCTCCTTCATCTCATCCACCATAATCTACTATATTTAAAACATCATATGGTAAGTGAGAAATATTTTCTTCACAAGAGTAAAACATGTCTCCTACACCTTTATCAAATAAAGAGTATATTTTGTTTAGGCTTCTCAAATCCTACTTGATTAGTCTTCCTCCTCCAACATGAAATAAATTTTATAGTAGTAAATCTTTTTTTGTATATTATAGAGTGCATGGTCATTCCACAAATTAATCTCAGACCTTGAGTAATAAAATACAGCTTATTGATTGTGGTCTCTTCCATGTGTTGATTCTCCTAATACTTCTAAATAATAATGATATATCTTCTATGGTGGTGCTCCTCACCGTGTGGTATTTTTAGCTTCACATGTTTTTTCATTTCCATTCATGGTGTTACAATCTTAAGTGAAATTATATTTTAATAGTTATATGAACTAACAACACAAAAGTATTTTGTATGGTTATCTTTTCCTTCACACTTGACTAGAAAGGATAACTAGTTTTGTGAGGTGTGTATTCTCTTCAAGGGTCCCATCAAGTCATCTCTTACTTCCTTAAAATACCAACATAGAAAGTATGTTGAAATTTTAAGGGGGGTATATTACCCCTATCCCTTTCATAGAAGTCTTGCGATATTTGAATTATATTTGACTACCCCTTTACTAGTGGTGTTGTTATAACACCCCCTAAGGCATGATTATTTGTTCATCTCTTATGACATTAAGCATTGATTCATCTGCCATGATGTTAAAATTTTGTGCACTCCCTAAAGCATGATTTGCAAAATAGTCCATGGATTTGGCATAAAAGAACTTGTTGATTGATGAACTTGAATATCTTTAAACCTGACCATCTATCCTAACACAACTTGCTTTCCAGTGAAGCCATGCATTTCATGAGTGTTTTTACATCCATATGAGAATAATTTTTTTTTTTAAATCACATTTGATGGATGATGTTTGGTATTTGAGATAAATTTAGGACTGAGATCTCTTTTCCTTATTGACTTGAATTCATTTTTAGTATTAACCTTTTTGTTTGTGTTGTATTGTTTTTCTTATGTTACTATGTGTCTACTTTGTGTCTTTGGCATGTTTGCTTTGTGTATTTCATGTATTTTCTTTGTGTATTTTGTGTTTTTGTTTCATGTATTATTTTGTATATAGTGTGTTTTCTTTGTGAAAGATTTGTGCATTCTTTTAAAGTGTACTCTATTGATTTCTTATTAAGTGCTTTGTGTGTGAGTGAATATTTTCTTATCTTATGTGCATGTTTTTCTTAACATTGTGAATTGATGAGATCCTAATTTGGGGGCTTGTAAACACCTCAATTTGGTGTCATCTTCTCCCTTCAACATTTTGATATGGATACTCATTCCTTTAGTGTGAGTATGAATGTAAGATCACACTCTCACTAAAATGGTGGCTAAATGTAGGGTAAAAAATTGTCACCCTTAAAAATTTCACACTACCTTGACACCCTATTTTTTCTATAACATTAATTATAATAATAATTTACCAATTTCAAGGTTGAATTAATAAAATACATTTAAATCCCTGTCATCCCTATAAATTCAGGGCAAAAAGCACTAGTTGGTTTTCATAGGATGCTCTAGACCAAAAAGAAATTTTTTGAATGTTTAAAATTTTGATTAGCAAGATTTTATGATTTGAAAATGACCCCGAATCATCCCCTAACAAAAAAGGATTAATTAAAATGAATATATAAGAATTGTTTCCTCATTTTGTACATGATAAATCATTTTTTAGAGAGAGAGAAATCAATTGGAAAACAATTATGGAGAAGTATTGAGTTATCCTCTACATTCTAGCTTCAACAATCTATGGTGTATGTGAGCTAACCTTTTGCAAGTCTATCAAGCAATTATGACATCCATCAATCAACTTGTGTGTGACATCTCTTCTTCAAGGGTTTTCACATCAAGATAACATTATCATTTGTAATTTACCCATTTCAACCAATTTATTGTTGTTTTGGCCCTTTCTCAGCCTAGGGAATTCCCTCTTGATCATCCTCAATTATTGTACATGGAGGTAGAAATAGAAACACAAGGTTTTAATAAGGAAATCCCCCATACAACACAACCTTTTCCCCCATTATCACATGTACGCTAGATATAAAGGTTTCGGCTAATGATAGTCCAAGGAAACATAGTGTAAACCTTAATCAAGATCTCAAAATTTTCATATCAAAAAAAGGTAGGAGTTCAATCTAAGGCATCCTTACACCCTAGACCAACCAATTCAAGCTAAAATTTACAATGCAGGGTAAAAGTACAAACTTGTGTCCAAATTTATAAAGGAATCAACCAACAAAAAAAAAAGAACTTCAACCACATAAAAGTGGTCTTTATGTTTTGAATTTTTAAAATGATGTAAACTAATGAAATGTAGAAATATTGATGAATTTTATTCTTGTAATTTTTCAAAAAAATTAAAATTGTTTTGATTTTTTTTTTTCAATTTCAGAGTAGATTTTGGAATGCTGAAAATTTTTAGGAAAAAGTGACGTTCACTTGATGTTAAGAAACAAATAGAAAATAACTTCACTTTCACCTATTTTTTTCTCCAAATAGGTAGCTTCAATATCTAGTGCATGAAAAAAGCAAGAATTTTTTGTTGAGAAATGATGTCTCAAACTTACTAGCATTCGGGCTTTAGCTTCATTGGATTGATAGTTGATTGACGGTAGGATGAAATGACTAGTCCCCTCAACATATCAATAAGCTCTCTATAGCTTGGTGTTAACTCCTTAGTTGGATTGATAGTCATGTGTTGGTGGGATTGAATGAGCAGTCTCTTCAATGTGGTGATAAGTGCTTTTTCAGCAAGACAAGTTGACGTTGGAGGTAGTCTCTTGGCATTCTGATGAAAGGTAGGATGGTAACCTTTGGAGGTGACATTATGATGTCAGAGGGACCTTAAATATTGTCTCTCTAATATCCCTGTGGACAATGAAGGTCTCTTCATCGGAGGGAATGGCGAACATCACCAAGACATAGATTATGGCCCCCTTGAAATACCAATAGAGTGGAACCCACAAAATATTGATGAAGGTGAACATTGGTGACATCATCTATATGTTGGTATTGTGGATGACATATAGGTGGTTGGGACAACCTATTCAATGCTACAAGGTTCGTCGATGAGACCTCCTTGTATCAGTGGGAGGAGTTACATCATCCCCTCAACATCCTAATGGAGGGTGATAGCAATAGTTGCAAAGAACGTGTTAGAGTGATAGTGTGGATTCAAAGAGAAGTGATTTCTTATCTCTTCAAAATTGCATTAATTATGTTGAATGTCGATAACTATTTAGTTTGGTATGGAAGTTGAAATGATGGCTTTCTGGTGATGCTTGAGAAATCTGCATTGTAGTGTTGTAATAGTGTGAGGATGATTTGTGATGATCAAAGTAATGATCAGAGTGAATTGTAATTGAATGTTGTCGATTTTCATATTGTGAATAACACCTGGAAGAGCATAGCTCTGTAACTTGTATGTAATATTCGTTCACTATAATAATAGAGACCTCTTCTTTGGTGTGTTAGTTTTTTCTTGAGAGGGTTTTCCCATGTAAAATATGGTGTTCATTTTATATTGATGTTTTATTCTCTATTATGTTATTCACATGTGCATCTTTAATGAACCATAATTGCAAAGTTTTGTAAATTTTTTACCATCTCTCCTAAATTTTAGCATTAGAAAGGCATTTTATACACTCTGCTTTCCTTTCAGTTGGTATTAGAGCTTGGTCAGATTTTTTGTGTCAATCTTGTTTAGTTGGAGTTTCAAAGAGAAATCTAGTTTGTAACTTGTAGATTTAAGATGGCAAGCACATCTGGAGGAATAGAGATTGAGAAGTTCAACAGTGGAAATGTTGAGTTGTGGAAACTCAAAAATGGAATATTTTCTCGTGGATCAAGAGTTATGGGTTGTAGTGTCCTCTAACAAAACATCAGAAGTCTCACAAGATGACTGGGATGTAATGGACCGGAAAGCCAAGGGTCTGATCAAACTATGCGTGGATGATTCAGTTCTCTTGAATGACCATGAAGAGAAGACAACAAAACTTTTGTGGAAGAAACTTGGTGACATTTATCAGGGGAAATATTAGGTGAATATATTATTCTTGAGGAAGAAGTTTTACTCTTTGAAGATGGAGGAAGGAGTGTTTTTTATAGATCATTTCAATGTGTTTAACATGATCATTACTCAGTTGGCATCTATGGGTGTGAAGATAGATGATGAGGATCGTTGCATGCTCCTATATTGTTCATTGCCTAACACATGGGATCACCTGGTAATGGTTACTAGGAGTACAAAAACCACTTTCAAGATGGAAGATGTGGTTGCTTCGCTGCTGTCAGAGGAAATGTGAAGGAAGTCTTTTGAGATGGCCAAGGAGGCCCTTGTTGTTTGAGGCATATTAAAGGAGAAAGGAAAGAAGAAAGAAAAGAAGTCTAAATCCAAGTCAGAGAGGAGATCAAAATCTCCTAGTAAAAATTGCAAGGTGAAATGCTAGAACTGTGGGAAAACTAGACACATCTGAAAAGATTGCAAAGAGGAGGAGAAGAAGAAGAAAAATAAAAATAGTTCTTTGGAAAATGATTTTTCTTAGAGTGATGCAAATTCCTTCATAGCAGCCTTGGCAAGTCAAGAATTGGATGATGTTTGGTTGATTGACTCAGGCGCATCCTTTCACATGACCTCTCATAAAGGTTGGTTCTCAAAGTATGAAAAGTATGCTAGTGGAAGGTTGTATTTGGGTGATGATTCTCACTTGGAAATTGTGGGCTATGGAATATTCATAATTCAGTCTCCTAATGGAAGAGTGAGCATAATCAATGATGTGATGCATATACCAAGTCTGGCTTGAAATTCACTTTCTGTAAGTAAGCTTAATGATACTGGTGTGTAAGTCTCTTTCTCAAATGGTGTTTGTAAAATTACTAGAGACTCTTTGGTGCTGGATAAGGGTGCACGAATTGGCACTCTGTATAAGATGGATGCGTGTGCAGTATAGTGTAATAATGTTTTTTCAAATTCAAGGAAATCAAATCATGTAAAGGGGTATGTGCAAGATCATGATGGGCCAAAAAGTGGCAATATGATGGGTATGTGTAGGGTATGTGGCTGATGACTTTTTTTTACCGAAAATTGATGAAATGAAAAGGGTTTTTAAAGGAGATTTTCAACTTTCCATCAATATAAATTTTTCTTCACTTTGAATTTAATAAATAAATATTATTCATTTTCTATATGAATTATGACTAAAGTCCTAATTGATAGGCTGATTGAAAAACATCTGTTTCAAACGTATCACATATTTTGAATCAAATATGTGTCACATTCTATGTTTCGATACTATAAGATTAAAAAAAAATGAATTTCATGAGGTTTTGACCAAGTTAAGGTGGTCGACATACGAAGTTTTTATATTTTAAAAATTGTGATAAAAAATTCATAGTTAATTATTTACTTGGAAAAAATTACAAAAAAATTTGCATCACATCAAGACATGAGTCCTCTACTTATATCTAAAATCTTCTAAAAAAATATTATCATTTTATTGTGGTTAGGGTGGTCAGACAGACACTTGCTTCTTATTTTTTCCTTGAAATTTTAGTACTACTACATTGAAATTTCAAATTTTCACCAAATAGATATTTTAAAAAAAAAAACCTAGTAGTTGAGAAACTACATTCAATTTGCTACATATTCTATTCTTACATATTTTTGAAATAATATAGATAACTTATTCAAATTTTTACATCAATTTTCCTAACTCTCATTTTTCTGAATTTTTCGCCACTTAAGGGCCTATTTTTTCCATGATGATCCTGCACATACCCAATGAAAGGAAGTGTTGTTCTTGTGGGCACAAACTCTTTGGAGATGAAGCTCCCAGTAGATAATTTACATTGTTGTGGCATCAAAGGCTCGACCACATTGGTGAAAAAGGCTCAAAAGCCTTGAAAAATAAAAGCCCAGTTGAAAGGCTTGATGATTGTAATCTTGAGTTTGATTTTTGTGAACATTGTATATATGGGAAACAACACTGTGTTTCATTTTATTCTAGTTGTCATAAATCTTCTTGAATTATTGATTATATTCATGCTAATGTGTTTGGTACAGTTAATGTACCTTCTTTATCAAAATCTATGTATTTTGTCTCATTCATAGATGATTATTTGAGAAGGAAATTTATTTATTTTCTCAGAAGTAAAACTAAAGTTTTCAGTCGGTTTAAGGAGTTTAAAATCTTGGTAGAAAATCAAAATAATCTACAAAAATAAAGTTTTTGAGGATAGATAATGGTGGTGAGTTTTGTTCAGTAGATTTCAATAAGTTTTGCAAGGAACACAAAATTAAAAGGAATAAAACTACTCCTTACCCTCCATAACAAAATGGAGTTGTAGAAAGGATGAATTGAATGATAATGGATATAGCAAGAAGTATGTTGAGTAGTGTTGGTCTGGAACATATGTTTTGGGTTGAGGCTATAGCTATAGCATGTTACTTGATTAATAGATCTCCCACTTCAATGCTCATGGACAAGACACCTATGGAAGCATGGTCTTGTAAGAAGCCATCTTTGAGATAGATTAGAGTCTTTGGATGTGAAGCATATGCTTATGTGCCTAGTGAAAAGAGATCAAAATTGGAGAACAAGGTAGTAAAATATATCTTCATCGGTTATGGAATCAGTGTGAAAGGGTATAAACTTTAGAACCTAGTTACAAAGAAGGTCGTGTATAGTAGAAGTGTGATCTTCCATGAGTTGAAACCTTCTACAATTGATCTAAAGAAAAAGGTGAAAGAAGCAAAAAAGAAGGAGGTAGTTGAATTTCCTCTTACACTAGATAAGGATGAACTGCGTACTCCTGGTGGACCTGATAATGAGTAGAGCTCAAGTAGATTTGAAAGTTATGAAGAAGGAGAAGAACCTCAACCTCAACCTATGAGGAGGTCTTTGTGTTCTAAGTGAAAAACTAAAAGGTTTGGTTATTCTATGTTGGATTCCAGTTGTGCCTATGATTTGATTGCTAGCACTGATGAGCCCAGGGTTGTTACAGAGGCTATGGGTATGTCTGATTTAGATTCGTAGTTGGAAGCCATGAATGAAGAAATGACATCACTGAAGAAGAATGAAACCTGGGATCCAATACCTTTGCTTGAAGGACGAAAGCCTGTTGGATGCAAATGGGTGTTTAAAAAAATCAATCTAGATGGAAGTGTTGAGAAGCATAAAGAAAGGTTGGTTGCAAAAGGATATTCCTAGGTGGGGGGAATGATTATGGAGAAATATTTTCTCCTATAGAAAAGTTGACATCTATCAAATTTTTGTTGTCACTTGCAGCAACGTATGACTTAGAAATCGAGCAGATGGATGTGAAGACAAGGTTTCTTCATGGTGATTTGAAGGAAGATATTTACATGTACCAGCTAGAGAACTTCATTGAAAAAGGTAAGGAAAACTTGGTTTGAAGTAGTTTCCTAGAATGTGGTATCAGAAGTTGGATACCTATGTGTTGTCTTAGAGATTTGTGAGATCAAATTATGATCATTATGTTTATTATAAATTTGAAAATGATCATCTTCCTATTATTTCCCTGGATGTGGATGACATGTTGTTCATTAGGAATAGTAAGGGATTGATTTTTGAATTAAAATATCAATTGTTAGAATGGTTTGAAATGAAAGATCCAGGTTTAGCTAGGTATATTCTGGGGATGGAAATCAAAAGGGATAGGAGAAGTAGAAAAATTTGGCTCAGCCAGAGCAAGTATATAAATTATGTCTTAGAGAGGTTTAATATGATAGATTGCAAGCAGTTAGTTGTTGCAGTGTTGTAGGGAATTGAAATTTATGTTGAAGATTTTCCAATATCTCCTATTGAGATGGAGGACATGACTAGGGTTCCTTATGCAAGTTTAATTGGAAGTTTAATATATGCAATGGTTTGTACTAGGCTAGAAATTTCCCAAAAAGTGGGAGTTCTTAGCTAGTTTATGGCTAATCCAAGAAGGCTACATTGGGATGATGTGAAGAGAGTTTTCAAGTATTTGAAGGTTACTTCTGAGTATGCCTTATGTTATCATGGTTACTCTACTGGATGTCAGAATTCAATTAGAATTCATGGATATTTAGATTATGATTGGATAGGGGACATGGATAGTAAAAGATTCACCAGTGGTCACATTGTTTGGTGGTGAAATTAGTTGGATGAGCAAGCAATAGGTTGTAGTCGCATTATCCACAATAGAGGCTAAGTACATGGTAGTAAATTTCATGCTTGTAAGGAAGCTATTTGGCTTAGAAGATTGTGTTCTGATGTTGGCTTTGATGGAGGGTAGATTGTTATTTATTATGATAGTTAGAGTTCTCTTTGTTTGGAAAAGAATCCAACTTTCCATGCCTGGATGAAACATATTGATGTGCAATACCACTTTGTTCATGATGTGGTGGAGGATGCAAAGGTTAATCTAGAAAAAGGTGATACTCTAGCAAATTTTGTTGATGCATTGACAAAGCCTTTGATCATAGATAAGTTCAAATGGTGTGCCAGTTCGATGGGCCTTGGGGCCTAGTATATTTAGTGACTTCAAGCGTTGGAATGAGCCAGTAAGTTCTTCGTCAAGTGGGAAAATTTTGAGAAACGATGTCTCAAAATTACTAGCATTTGGGATTTAGCTTCACCATATTGATAGTTGATTGTTGACCAGATGAAATGCCTAGTCCCCTCAATGTCTCGATAAGCTCTTTGTAGGTTGTTGTTAACTCCTTCATTGGATTGACAGTCATGTGTCAACAAGACTGAATGAGTAGTATCTTTGATGTGGCAATAAGTGCTTTGTTGGTAAGACAAGTTGATGTCTGAGGGAGTCTCTTGGCATTCTGATGAAAGGCGAAATGATAAACCTTCAAGATGACATTACAATGTTAGAGGTACCTTGAATATTGTCTCTCTGATATCTCGATGGACTGTTCGGGTCTCTTCATTGGACGGAATGGAGAACATCACTAGGATGTAGATTATGGTCCCCTCGAAATCTCAATAGAGCTGAACCCACAGAGTGTTGATGAAAGTGAACATTGGTGACATCAGCTATATGTTGGTGATGTGGATGATGCATAGGCAGTCAAGACAATCCGTTTGATGCTACAAGGTTCATCGGTGAGACCTCATTGTATCAATGGGAGGAGTTACATTGTACCCTCGACATCTCAATGGAGGGTGCTAGCAATAGTTGTGAAGAACATGTTAGAGTGATAGTGTGGATTCAAAGAGATACGGTTTCTTGTCTCTTCAAAATTCTGTTAACTTTGTTGAATGTTGATAAGTATTTAGTTTGGTATGGAAGTTGAAATGATGGCTTTTTGGTGATGCTTGAGAAGTATACATTGTAATGAACATTGTAATGCATTGTAACAATGTGAGGATGATTTTTGATGATCAAAGTAATGATCAAAGTGAATTGTAATTGAATGCTATCAATTTTCATACTGTGAATTAACACCTAGAAGAGCACAACTCTATAACTTGTATGTAATATTCGTTTACTGTAATACAAGAGATCTCTACTTTGGTGTGTGGGTTTTTTCCTGAGATGATTTTCCCACGTAAAATCCGGTGTTCATTATGTATTAATGTATTATTGGTTATGTTTTTATTCACATGTGCATCTTTAATGAATTGTAATTGAAAAGTTTTGTAAAAAAAATTATATCTCTCTTGAAGTTTAGCATTAAGAAGCCATTTTTTGCACTCTCCTTTCCTTTGAATTTTGATGTATATTTTTCTTCTAATAACATTTTAGAGTAAAACTTGTCATAATTTTATAGTTTTCATTTAATGTCAACAATTATCTATTATTTCAATAATTTTCAAAAAAAAAAATTATATCCTTTTGAAGAGGATTCTCTCCTCTAGTGGACCATATATTTTTCAAAAAAAATTAATATGTTTTACTATTTTTTAAATTTCTAATCAGCCTCTTTTTTAACTTTGACAACCTACTTGCATTATTTTAAAAGTAAAATATATTAAAACTAATAAAAATATATAAAAATATATATTTTGGATTGACCACTCTGAGCTTTACAAAATGGTATTTTTTTATTTTTTTTAAATCATTTTTACTGAAGAAATACTTAGTTGAATTTGAAAGTTTTAGAAAACTCTGAAAAATGTTGAGTTGGCTAAAACTAGGATGCCACATAGACAATTTTGGTAAAAAAAAATTCCATTGAAACCCTTTCTATCGAAACCTCGCACATAAAATAAGCCACACTTCAATGCAAACAAGGGAAAAATTGAAAATTTATGATTTTAGGTGAAAGGGTCTCGCCCAAAACACTATGTGCCACATATAGGCCACATGCTTTCGAGTGAAACTGGTTCGACCTAAATTGTTTAGGTGGAAATAGTTTCGCTCATCAATATTTTGTTGGCCAAAATTGTGACACAACTTTGTGATTTTACCCTGAAGCCTCCTCTTTGTTATCTCTTCTAAGGTATATGTTAGTTTTTTAACTTGGGTATGTGTAGGATCATCATGGAAAAAATAGGCCCTTAAGTGGCGAAAAATTTAGAAAAATTAGGGTTAGGAAACTTGATGTAAAAATTTGAATAAGTTATCTATATTATTTCAAAAATATGTAAAATAAAATCAGTAGCAAATTGAATTTAGTTTCTAAAATACTAGGTTTATTTAAAAAAATAAAATCCTATTTGGTGAAAATTTGAAATTTCAATGCAGTAGTACTTAAATTTCAAGGAAAAAATAAGAAGTAGGTGTATGCCTGACCACCCTAACCACAATAAAATGATAATATTTTTTTCTAATATTTTAGATGTAAGTAGAGGACTCATGTACCAATGTGATGCATATTTTTTTGTAATTATTTTCCAAGTAAATAACTAATTATGAATTTTTTATTACAACTTTTAAAAAATATAAAAACTCATATGTCTGACTACCTTAACCTAGTCAAAACTTCATGAAATTCAATTTTCATTTTTTTAATCTTATAGTATGTGAAGCATAGAATGTGACGCATGTGTCGGATTCAAAAAATGTGATACTGAACTTGAAAGCTATAGATGTTTTTCAATCAACCTTTCAATCAGGACTTTAGTCGTAATTCAAATAGAAAATGAATAATAATTATTTATTAAATTCAAATTAAAGCATAATTTATATTGGTGAAAAGTTGAGAATCTCTTTTAGAAACCCTTTTCATTTCATCAATTTTGGGTTAAAAAAAAGTCATCATCCACATACCCTACACATACCCATCATATCGCCACTTTTTGGCCCATCATGATCCTACACATACCCACTTTATGTTTTTGTTTATCTGATAAATTATAGTTTTAGATCTAGGTTTATATGTCAAATAGACTTGTCAAATCACACATCAAATTATCATCCTTGCAACTCAAAAACAAACATAAAGACTAGGGGATTGTCTCTCCATTATGTCATTAAGCTAATCATCAAACCCTAGTCTATTTATGTTTAATGTTGAGTTAGTGAAAAGGGGATAATCCTAATTAATCTAATTGGATCTAGGATAAATTTTCCTACTAAAAATTTTCCTAACATTATTCTTGCAAGTTTTTCTAATCTGTCTTATATGCATTTTTTAGTTTCTCTTAACATATTGTTTTGTAAAATTTATCTCTATTTATCAAATTTTCTTTAGATGTAGGGTTTCTAAAAATGTGTGCTTTTTATGAGAAATCATGCATGTGTTCTGGCAAGTAACACCTACATTCCAACAAGCTATGCCTGCACCCCCAAATGTTGCACCTATGTTATTACTTGTTGTGCTTATCTTTCAACTTGTTTCACTTTCATATGTATAATTTAATGTGTTTTTACACTTCTATTCTATTAAAAGAAACATTTGTTTCACATAAATGTGCTTTTTCTCAATTTATTTCATAAGCTTCTAGGTTCTAAGTTTTTCTTATCCAAAAAATTCCTTCGGGGGCTTCACCCCTAAATCCCTATTAGTAGGGGATCGTTTCCATTCCCCCACATCCCCTACTTTTAGGGTGAGTGTATGAACCCCCATCATAAAAATTGGTTCCAAATGTTTACATGGTTATCTTCATGCCAATAATCATTTTATTTGATCTTTTTTACTCTAACCCCTTGTTATTCAACTTGTATTTTCTTTTTAAAGAAAAATCATCAAACTGCTAACATCTTTCTTGCATATTTTTTTGTCCAAGGCTTTATTTTCCACTAATCTAGGCACATTTCTTTCCTTAAGGTTAATGAACATTGTTTGACATGTTTGGAAGTGTGTATATAGATATGCTCTCTCCTTGCACTTAGAGTGATCTTGGATATCATAAATCTCACATATCTTCATTTCTTTTATGTTATAAGTGTTATCTCAATGCTTTCTAGCTTGTGCATATGCTCTCCCCTTGCACTCCGTGCGATCTTTGGTAAAAAAAATCATCTAATATATTCTTTCCCATTAGGATTCATTCTTTGGGATTCGATCACCTCAAGATCAACCTCAACCATGTTTTCTATTGGGGTATATAAAGGGAGGAGGTCAAAGGTTGTAGCTCAAAGCTTAACTAGTGTTATTCGAGCCAAACCATGTGAACCTCGATCTTTCGAGATACGTTTGGTGAGGAGTGAAGAAGAGACCCTCCTAATCTTAGGAATTACAGATGGCCTCACTTTTCATAGATCCACTAAGAACCATGTTTTAGAATCCTTTAAAACATTTTGTTCATTGACTTACTGTAGTGTAGGATACAATATCATGTCTAGAGTTACTAACTATGTACTTTCTATTGTTGAGGTAACACGTACTCCTTGGTAGAGCCTTGTCCTTCCAAGGTAAGGGGTGTAGAGTTGGTACATGACCTTTGTATTCCCTAGTTGTTCATTCATTTGAAGGTATTACACTTTGGCGAGTGGGCCTAATCTAGGTTAACAAACCTACTTGATTAAATATAGGTTTTTCTATCATGCTTGGCATGTTTGAATTGTGTAAAACTAGCATTGAAGCCAATTAAAATGCATTTCTTAAAATTAGCCTTAACACCTTGATTGTTAACTTATCCATTGTATCTTCTTGTTTTCTTATCTCTTTCCAAAAATCACCTTGAGATCTCCAATTACAATATTTACCATTCTAGCTTTAGAGTCAACCTAGGAGACACCTCCTTAACCATAATTTCAACTAAGACAATTATCCATCCAACATGCATCATATTTCTCTCATATTATCCTTTTCATCAATTATCATACCATAGTCTTCCAAACCATCAATCTTAAACCTTGGTTTTATCACCTATCATTTTATCTCAATCATCCTTATCATCACCATTCATTTTATCATTGAGTCTCTTTATCTTTCTACCATATCCAAATTGTATAATCCAATCACATCCTTATCACCCTTGATCCATAGTCTAACCATAATCCCTATCATATCTTGTCAATATCAATCTTTTCAAGAGTCTATCTAGATCCTAATCCTTTTCTTATGAACATCTCTATCAAATCCTTTCTTAGGTGATCATCTGATCCTAAGTAAGCATATCCAATCCTTACCCAAGTGATTATCCAAGCTTGAGTGAGAACATCCAAACCTTTCCTAAGAAATTATCCAATTCTAGGGTAATCAATGCCCTCATAATTACCAATTCACTAGTTATCTTAAGACACTTTTGGTCTGGTAGTGTCATTTCATCATTATCCTTTTTTTATCTTTTTTATCATTATCCCCTTCCTGTAAATTACATCATTTTATCATCTCCATCATATCAAATCCAAGGTCTACCCAATCATCCTTAATTATCTTCATCGCCCCTCATCATTACTCCTAGGTATCTCTTTTGGATTCCAATCATAGGGTCTCAAGTGGGTGATCCAACAATAAGGGTTACACTTTATAGTCAAACTTGACATTGAAGTTAGTATTTTTCATTGGATGTTCACTTTCTTACACCTATAGCAGCCAAACCATTAAGAATTTGAAGATGAAGCAAACTAGTGATTTGTGAAATTTTGTGTGTAGATTCTAATTCTATTTCTTAAAAAAAAAAATTGAATCCTTTTATGTAATTTTTAATCTTATTTTTTCTACTAAATAATATTTTTTTAAAGTGATGTTCATTGTGTAATGGATAATGTTTTTATAGAAAGGATACAATTCTAATTTTTAAAATATAGATTTGTCACACCAATATCTAGGGAACAGATAGTTTTTTATAATTTTTTGTTGCATATATATATATATATATATATATATATATATATATATATTAAAATTTGATTCAAGGTAATTATAATTTGGACAAAGGTGTGTTGTGTAACACAACTTTATTTGTATGCATTTGAATTAACTTATTCTTTTTTTGTTGGAATAAGGACTTCAATATCTAGTGGATATGCAATTTTTAGAATTTTTTTCTCTATTTTCCTATTTTTCATGTGTGAAACAAAGACCATGATGTTCATTGAAAAACCTATAGTCACAAGAAATAAAAAATAAATATAATAATCCAATTAAATATATTTAAAATTATACTCTTTGGGAATCTTATAATAAGGGGTATATATTTATAAAACATAAATTTTAAATAAATTCACTTGATCCCCCAAAAGGTAAATCAAAAGTGTTTTTTATCAACATTTTGAGTGGTGTAGAGGAGACTCCATTAAAGGTACGGTTTAGAAATAGCCAGGTTCTATCCAAGGGGGACTTTAATTAAAAACCTTTAAATGGAACCTTTCAAGGCTTAAATCATTATATTTTCTAGAAATATGTGATTTCAAGAAAAGATTAGGATGTCCCAGAAGGTGTAACCCATTATTGTGGTAGCACCCAAGTGAGAAAGCAAAGAGATGACCTCTCAAGAGTTCCCCTCATCATCTCATGATACACCTTTTTAGGAGGTAGTCTACCAAATTCTCATAGAGAATCCATTTCCATGTTACATTATACATGATCATGATTCAAGTGATCAAGAGCCCCAAACATCATTAGAGGACTTTTCCCAAGATACCCAAACCATGGACTTGATGCATAGATATATCATGAAGTACCCTAACCAATATATCCTTATGCTTACAAATAAAGGAGCCAAATTACCCTATGATTTTTTCACATAAAAAATCATCCAACAACCTCCTTCTATACCTCCACCTTTCATTCATCACAATCCTACATATATTCACTCTTCTAATCCTCAAAATTTTGCATACCTTCCATTTTCTTCTAATCCTCATGACCCTTCATCTCTCCCATCTTCTAACATCCTCATGTCATCTCAACGTATAAATCACACATCCCATTTACACATCAAAATCCCCTCTTATACCCAAAATGTTTCATCACACATCCCTCAACCACACCATTCTACTCCTTCTCCTCATGTTTCAACATCCATCCCACCCAGTTGCACATCATATCACCTTCAAACATCCAATCCCATCACATCCTCTTACCAATATCTCCAATATTATAATCTCATCTCATCTACACATCAACATCTCTAATCTTACAAATATCTTCAATGTTCTAATCCAATATCATCTGTACCCATCAATATCTCCAATCTTCTAATCCCCCTTGATCCTCTTACAAATAACGACAAAAATCATCCTCTCAACCCCCCATATCCAACTATCAAGAGCCTCCTTTCATAAGTACTTTGAACCAAGATGTGCAAAAAATAAAGGATGCCCTTAAAGGGCTTTAACTTGGACATCACAAGAAATTATATACTTTTCAAGAGCTATGCCTTTGTTGTTTTAACAATTACATCACCATGATCCCTTTCCCCAAAAACTTTGAAATGCCTAAATTTGAAAAATACAAGGGAAAAGGGGATCCCAAGTAAAACTTGAAATATTTTTTCATTGCATGACAAGAGGTATCCTATCTTGACACTTACCTCTTAAGGATCTTCCCTAGAAGCTCAGGTATTCAAGCCCTTGATTGGTTCACTCATCTTCATCATGGGACAATCACAATCTTTTCCAAGCTATCCAATAAATTTGTCACTCACTTTTCCTAACACATAGAAAATGATATCATCATGAGAGATATTTGCACTACTAAGAAAAATACTAGTGAATCTTACACCTCATTTTTGCAATGTTGGAGATGTCTTATTGGTCACTTTACATGGCCTCTACCTAAAAAACTTTTCACTACATTTTTTGAGAAATTAAACACTAAATTGGGCTTCCAACTACACATGCAATTTGCTCACTCCTTTTATTAGATCGTAGAAAAAGGAGTATCTATTGAAAAATCCCTTATAGCCAAAGGACTAGTTAAGATATACAAAGAAGGAAAATACAACAATCCCCAATCTAGTGAAAAATCCTACTTTTGGAATTAAAAAAAACATGTCAATGATGGTGTGAATAATTCAAAATATATCCAAAATATAAAAATACCTCCACCATCATAATCTCATAACAATCTAGCTCCCTAGAAACATGTAGTTACCCCTAAAGTCCACCTAGATGCCATACTAGATTTGAGTATACCCCCTTGGATGAACCAAACAAAACCATCCTTCAGAAGATCATCCAAGCTAACATGATGTAATTACCACCCATCAAACCCATTGGTCCTAATGTGCCTAACCCCTCTTGGTACAAAAAAAAAATGAATTTTGTGACTACCAGAGGGTCCATGAACATAAAACCTCCTCATGTATGAAAGTTAAGAACTCAATCCAAGATCTTATTGATCGAGGAGACATCCATCAAAGGACATACATCTAATGAAAATGGGTATATACAAGTATCATTTTATTCAACATGATGAGGGTAAATATTCTACATCATACAACGAAGTACCTTATATGCATAACAATAAGTCTCATCCAATTTCATTATTGGCCGCATCAAAAAAATTACATCCCAAGTAGCCACCCTAACTACCAAAGCATCTATTTGTGTTGTTACTACTCGAAGAAGTCAACTTACTATTCAAGGAGCTTCATCCTCCTCCCAACCTATAGACCAATATAACATAATAGATCTCTTGAATAAAAAAAAACACAAATCTCTATCCTCTAGTTTCTCGCACTACTTTCTCCCACCTAGGCAAAATTTTGAAATGCCTATTGTTGTGCCCTCTCCTGGTCTCCCCTATTCCTCCTATCCTAGTGTGTCTCTGCTTGGGATGGAACTCGTGGTGGACCTGGGTACTGGTGTGGATTCATCCTCTCCTCCTGTGGTTGGAAAGGATGTAGGTGCTTCTGAGTGTGCTCCTAATCCCCTTCTTGCTGAAATTTCTTTGGATACTATGTTTGTTGCAGAGCATACGAATGGTTTTGGGTTGATTGTGGGTGTTGTTGTGGTTGTGGGTTCTTTTCCAACTATTGTTGTTGTGGTTGTGGGTTTGTCCCCTATTAAGTGTGTGGTTGTGGATTCATCTAGAAGCCTATGTGCTCTTCATGGTCCCCGACCATCATTTGTTTATGTTGTGAAGCTAAAGAGGCCAAGGGAGGGCTCTGTGTGTCCCTTGTTGTGTGCAGATGGTGCTCTTGTTGTCTCATTAGGTAAGGAAGTTACTGAAAATATTGCTTTTTACTCCAAGAATGTACTTATTTTTATATTTTTCTGCTTGTGGCCTTCCCTCCCTAATTTTCACCTTTGGATCACCAACCATTAAGCTCCTTCGGTTGATGGTCTGATAGAGATTTACCCTTCTGCTAGGGGTTTTTTGTTGTAAGTTTCAACTCTCCTAAGGACCGACAATATATTTTAAACTATGGGTTGTGTGTTTGGGATTCTCATCCCCTCTCCATTAGACCTTGGGTTCATTTTTTTAATCCTTTGAATGAATCCTTAGATGTATTGCCTATTTGGGTATGATTGAATTATCTTCCCTTATAGTTTTGGTGCTTCTTTGCCTATGAAGGCATTTGTAATGCTCTTTGTAGATTCTTGAAAGCAGTAATGGCTTCCAATAATTTTACTCACAACTCCTTTGCTAGGATCCTAGAGGAGGTTGATCTTTCAAAATCTCTACCTGGCGAGGTAGTTTTGTAGGTTAATGGTTGGTCATGGTCTCAGATCATGGACTATGAGGGTCTTCCTTTTCACTACAGATGATATTTTTTTGTTGGTCACTTGGCTCATGATTGTTCTTGTAGCTCCCGCCCTACTTCCTCTGCTACTTGGTGGAAGAACTCACTCCGTGAAAAATTAACATACACCCTGCTTCTGATTCTGCTTCTTCTGATGAAGATTCAAGGCCTCTTTCTCCTTCTGTGAAGAAAAATAATATTGATGAGGTCATTGTTGCTCCTTTTGTAGATTTCTAGGTTGCTCCTGTTCTTGAAAAAGTTTCAAAACCTTGTGAGCAGGTTCATTCTGCTTCACATGATTCCAATGTGATGGTTGATGCTCCTTCTATGGATACTATTGTGTAGTATCTAGATTTGGTTGTTCCTAGCTTGGTTTCAAATGCTTCACCTGAAGTAAATGCAGGTCCTCTTCTCTACTACTCTGGAGGGTATTCTTCCCCTTTTCACCAAAATTTCTCATTTTCAATTTCTAATTCTCCTTGTACAATGATTCAAAAAAAGAAGAAACATTTTTCTAAGAAGGTTATAATTTCATTTAACTTGCTCTCAAAGGCTATGCTTGGTTCAAGCTCAGTTTCTTGGTGTTTATTGTTTATGACTGGTCTTTTCTAGTTGTTGTTTTGTATCTAATTGGTTGTGTTGGGACAATCTATTTTGTTGAGCTATTTGGCCCTATTCTTCATCGTGTAAGGGATCAGGGCCCTACCCTATTTATCTAATCAAAAAAATATTCCATTCACAAGGACCTCCTTGAAAAATCCCTCCATGAAACTTGTTTCCCTAATGAAATTGGTCTTGTTCAATTTAAAGTTGTTAGAGGAAAATTATCATCCACACAATACCTCACTTTTTCTACTAGACCTCCCTTCCATTGATCCCTATAATAATCATTTGCTTCAAATTCAACATCACATCCATAAAACCACAGTCAAACATGTCCTTCTTAATGGTGGATCAAGACTTAGCCTTTGTAGCCTAAGTCTAATAAAGTAATTGAGATTTTCTGATGATGTTGTCAATACCAAAAAGAAATTTACCTACAAAGAATATAATGGCATTAAGCATGAATCTAAAGGTTCTATCAAGTTACCCATCTAGGTTGGACCCACAATAGTTGAAACCACTTACCAAATCTTAGACCTTGATCTCCCGTATAACATCCTTCTTGGTTGCCCATGAATCCATGCCAGCCAAGTTGTTCCATCTAGATTCCATCAATGTTTAAATTTCCCCCATAATGAAACTAAAGTGACTATACATGTTGATCCAAATCCATTCCAATATTGATTTTTTTTACAAAGAATTCATGGACTTTCAAAATGTTTCCATACTAACAATGCCTCACCATCTTCATCTTCATTTATTGATCCTTTATTTTCCTTCTGATTCTCGCACTCCCTTGAAGAACAAGCTTAAGATAAAAGACCGAGGTATCTTCACTAGAAAATAAAAAAGAAAATTATAATAATCAAATTAAATAATTCAATATTATACTCATTGGAAATCTTACTTTGTGATACAAACCTACAAAAATATGTTATTTGGTTGATTCCTATAGTCATCTAAATTTGACCGCTCCCACACAGTCAAATCCACCACTTTATTCATCTATTTCGCATCCTTTGTTAATATTAATTAAATTGATTGATTTAATTAATATTCCTCTCTTTGCCTAAAGTTTGATAAAGTATTAATAATTAATACTTTACCCTTTCATCCCCTTCCTCTCTAAATTAAATAAATACATCAATTTATTTAATTTATTCATTTGACCTTTTCGAATTAACTCAATTTTAATTGGGTAAGTGTTGGATCATGATGGGCCAAAAAGTGGCAATATGTAAGTGATATGATGGCCGATGTGGCTGACGACTTTTTCTTAACCTAAAATTGATGAAATGAAAAGGGTTTTTAAAGGAGACTCTCAACTTTCCACCAATATAAAGTATGCTTTACTTTGAATTTAATAAATAATTATTATTCATTTTCCATTTGAATCATGACTAAAGTCCTGATCGATAGGTTGATTGAAACACATCTATAACTTTCAAACAGTATCATATTTTTTGAATTTGAAACATGCGTCACATACTATAGGATTAAAAAAAGAAAAATTGAATTTCATGAAGTTGGACCAAGTTAAGGTGGTCAGACATATGAGTTTTTATATTTTTTAAAAGTTGTAATAAAAAAATAATAATTAATTATTTTTTTGGAAAAAAATTACAAAAAAATATGCATCACATCAGGACATGAGTCCTCTACTTATATCTAAAATATTATAAAAAAATATTATCATTTTATTATGGTTAGGGTAGTCAGACAAACACCTACTTATTTTTTCCCTAAAATTTCAGTACTACTGCATTGAAATTTCAAATTTTCATGAAATAGATTTATTTATTTTTAAAATAAACCTAGTAGTTTAGAAAATACATTCAATTTTCTATAGATTCTATTCTTACCTATTTTTGAAATAATATAGATAACTTATTCATTTTTTTATGTCAAGTTTCCTAACTCTGATTTTTTGAATTTTCATTGCCACTTAAGGGCCTATGTTTTCCATGATGATCTTGGACATACCAAAATTCTTCCTTTTTCTCTCTCCTTGTTAAATCCTCAATAACCTTCTTCTAATCTGAATTACTTTAATTAATCCTTGATTAGAATGTGCACACCTTAATCAAGATTAATGTCACATCCTCCATATTCTCCCATTTGCTCCTAATCCCTCATTAAGTTTCTTAATCACCTATTTGCACAACTTTAATCTAATCCCCTTGCTATATTTAGCATACCTTTCTAGTAAGCCTTCACATTTGCCACATTTGGCCTAGACCGTCTTCCCCATGTGAATTTAAAATTCACTTTTTTATTCCTCCAAGGATTCCCCTCTTCCCTATGTGAATTTAAAATTCACTTTTTATTGCTCCAAGGATTCCCCTCTTCCTCGTGTGAATTTAAAATTCACATTTTATTCCTCCAAGGATTCTCCTCTTCCCCATGTCATCATTGAAAAGTCACATCAGTCACATGAACCCAAGAACCTTCTATTATGTGGACCTTGTCTTATCTAGAAGGTACTTTTCAGTCTCCTTCATAAGAACCTTGTCTTATCCACAAGGTGCTCCTCATATGAATTTAAAATTCATATTTATTCTCCCAACCACCTTATCCATCCCAATCAATGTGAATTAAAATTCACATTTATTTCCACAACCGATTTTCTCTTCCCCATGGAGATTCTTTTGAGGAATACTAAAATTCCTCATATGTCACTTTCCTCTCATATGGGAACAAGAATTTCCTTTTTGAGGAAATCTTCTCCCCTCCCAAGGTACTTTCAAAGTACTTTCCCTTCTACCACATCACTTGTCCTTCTTCCACATCATTTGTACCCTTCCCATCTCACCATGTCCTTTGGACACTTCATCCTCCACATGTCAAGATGTGAGGGTTTGTGAGTCCTCAACTCACCATAGCCCTCCATCTTGGCCATGGTGGTTTAATCATGACCATTGAATTATCTAGAGAATTCATTTTATTATATAAATAGCCCCCCTTCTCATTCATTCATTTACCTTAGGAATTTTTAGCATGCTTAAGCTCTTAAGCCATCATCAAGCACTTCTTTGCATTCAGGCCATTTTGCATACTTACCTTCATTCCACCATCATTTCATGCTTTAAAATTCTCTTTGCATTCATTTACCAAAATACCCACCTTCATCATTTTGCATATAATCCTAGATCATTTTTCATCAAAAGGAGCATACAACCAAGCTTCAATCAAGGGTCAACCATGGGATTAGCACAGATTAAAAGGTATAATCATTTACTTGCTTTATCTTTTCTTTTATTTGTGCTTAACTTAGGCTAATCTTGAGGTGGTCTTGTGTTCTTTATTTTTCATTTCCTAGTTAGTTTTGCATATTTAGAAGTAAAAAACACTTGCACACATTTATGGAATGCCCGGTGGGACCCACAAATGGGTCCTTTTTACTCTCACGTTTATTGGTTTTTGACATTTCGCGGGTTTAGGTGACATGGAGAGGTGACTAGGCCCTCAGATAGGTAGTCAGGACCCTCAGAGGGGCAACCAAGCCCAAACAAAGATGCCTATCTAAGACAAAACTATAGTTTAGCTCTTTGTTTTGACCAGAGGGATGGCTAGGACATGTTGAGAGTCAACCAGGCCCAGACACAGATGCCTATCTAAGACAAAATTGTAGTTTAGATCTTTGTTTTGACTGGAGGGGTGGCCAAGACCTGCAAAGAGGCATCCAACACTTGCAAAGAGGCAGCTAGGACCTAAAGAGGGGTAGCCAAAACCAGAAGAGGGGCGACCAGGCCCAGACAGAGTCTTCTGTAAGGTAAAAACAACATTTTAAATCATGTTTATAGACTATTTTTTGTCGTTTTAGTTATTACTAACCCCCTAACTCATGTTGTTGGTGATTTTGAATGTTTTTTACTAACATTTGTGCAGTTATTTTATGCTTGAAAAAGAATGGAGGTTAAACTACTAACACGTTTGTTGTAGGATGAAAGGACCAAGGCTTTAGTTAGTGTGTTTATTTTCATTTTTCATACTAATTAGGCATATAGTCTAAGTAGGGGAGTCAATAAATTGATGATTTTTTTGTAAGTAAGCTATTGACGTATCCAATCCCCTTGTGCCATTTGGTGATTCTGAGTGAATAGAAATCATAGCTTACTTAAGTCCTTTATGTTACCTAAGGGGACGTTATATCGCTCAAGCTTTCCCCTTGCACTTTGTGTGAGCCTAGGTAGTAGCTGAAAATGGTTAGCATTCTCTTCTTAGTGGGACCTACTTGGGGATTTCATCACCCCAAGGGATGATTCCAACCATGTGTACCGGTGGGGTATATAAAGTGGGGAGAGCCAAAGTTGTACCCCAATCCAGTCACGTCATGTCTAGCAGAGCGTCAAAGCTAGGGTGATACCTAGATAAACGTGAAGAGTTGGTATAAGCCTTCAGTATCTCACTAGGGTTCTCGATTCACGCTTGTGACAGAATGGTGTTCACAGTTGTCCCGAGCGTACCAAGCGTATATCAAGGACTCCCTAGATCGCCTTGTTTAGCAGGTATGTGCAGGATCATCATGGAAAAAATAGGTCCTTAAGTGGCAAAAAATTTAGAAAACTCAGAGTTAGGCAAATTGACATAAAAATTTGAATAAGTTATGTATATTATTTAAAAAATATGTAAGAATAGAATCTATAGTAAATTGAATTTAGTTTCTAAACTACTAGGTTTATTTTTTTTAAATAAATCTATTTGGTGAAAATTTGAAATTTCAATGTAGTAGTACTTAAATTTCAAGGAAAAAATAAGAAGTAGGTGTCTGTCTGACCACCCTAACCACAATAAAATGATAATATTTTTTTATAATATTTTAGACATAAGTAGAGGACTCATGTCCAGATGTGATGCTTATTTTTTTGTAATTTTTTTCCAAGTAAATAATTAATTATGATTTTTTTATTACAACTTTTAAAAAATATAAAAACACGTATGGCTAACCACCTTAACTTGGTCAAAACTTCATGAAATTAATTTTTAATTTTTTTATTCCTATAGTATGTGAAGCATAGAATATGATGCATGTTTTGGATTCTAAAAATGTGATACCGTTCGAAAGCTATAGATGTTTTTCAATCAGCCTATCAATTAGGACTTTAGTCATAATTCAAATAGAAAATAAATAATAATTATTTATTAAATTCAAAGTAAATCATAATTTATATTGGTGGAAAGCTGAGAATCTCCTTTAAAAACCCTTTTCATTTCACCAATTTTGGGTTAAAAAAAATTGTCAGCCACATACCCTACAAATACCCATCATATTGCCACTTTTTGGCCCATCATGATCCTGCACATACCCTAGCCTAGTTAGAGAACTGTGTTGGCCATACCCTTCATACTAATCATAGGATTTTTGCTACTTGAGCTATTTTCTCTATGAAAAACCAATGCATATCTTACTAGTCAAGTCAGTCTTTCCTTTTGCCTGTTGTTTGAAGTGTTTTTTGTCCTTTTCCATAGCCATTTTTCCTAAGTCAAGTTTAGGTTTGTTGACAGAGGTGACCACGCCCTAACCAGGGGTGACCCCAACCTCAAGAGGGGCAACTCCTCCCTCTATCTCAGTCATTTTTTAATCTGTTTGAGTCAAAATTGTTCATCTTTCACTCAGAGGGGTGATCAGGCCTAGTCCAGGGGTGGCCAGGCCCAGTCCAAGGGCAACCAAGCCCTGTCCAGGGGTGACCATGCCCTTTCCAAGGGCGACCAAGCCCTAAAGAGGGGTGAACACACCCAAACAGGTGTTTTTGCATCTTAAACGATCGTTTTGACCTCCCGTTCCATCATTTCGTTAGTCCATTTTCCAGTTCTGTCAATTTGTTTCCCTGTTCCAAGAGTCTATTGTCTCATTCTATGAACCCATTTGTTTGTTTAGAGAGTTCATTTTACTGTTTGGGGAACCCATTT
This sequence comes from Sequoia sempervirens, assembly GCA_007258455.2. Lineage (NCBI taxonomy): Eukaryota > Viridiplantae > Streptophyta > Pinopsida > Cupressales > Cupressaceae > Sequoia > Sequoia sempervirens. The sequence continues at coordinate 149,146,488 of VDFB02000017.1, read as the reverse complement.
CATCATTTAGGGAACCTATTTTTCCATTCGAGGAACTCGTTTCATCATTCGTGGAATCCATTTTTCTATCCAAGGAACCCATTTCATCATTTAGGGAACTCACTTTGTCATTCAGGGAATCTGTTTCATTATTTAGGGATCTCATTTAGTTGTTCGAGGAACCCGTTCCATCATCTAGTGAGTCTGTTCACCACTTGTAAGGCTCGTGTGCCTATTCTGATAGCTCATTTGACCTTGTTTATGATTCAAACAAGTCGAAAAACCAGATAGGTGACCAAAATCAAGAAACAAGCAACCAAAACCTAGGAATAGCTGACCAAGACTTGGAAATAGGTGACTAAGACCTGGGAATAGGTGACCAAGACCTGGGGATAGGCGACCTCACCCCTCGAATAGGTGACCCTACCTAATCTAGAAGTTCAAGCAGTTGGGGACCTAAAATTTTGTCTTTTGCTATGATCTAAACACTTTCATCCCCTTCCATTCACTCATAATTCATCCTTTAGTCCATTTTCACTTTCCAAAGATCACCCATTCATCACCTGAGTCATATAGGCACTCTTAGAGCATCTCTAGGTTGCATCGTTCATCATCATTCTCTTGATCCAAATCCCCTAAACCTTGTTTTAGAGGTTATTATACAAATTGACCTAGGCATTTGAAGCTGATTGTTATCCTACACATTACTCATCAACTTCAGCCCAATCAATCCACTTCCATCTTGAGGTGGATTCGGTGTCATAAGTCATCATCCTCGGCCCAATCAATCCATTTCCATCTTGAGGTGGATTCAGTGCTGTAATCATCTATATGTCCCTCAATCTGATCAACCAATGCCTTAAGTCACCTAGGGTGATTTCTGAACTAGCTTTAGAATCCATTACATCATCCATCATCTAATCTTTTCGGTCATTTCATCAACCAATCCTAATCCATCATCTAATCCTATCAATTATTTTACCGATCAATCCTTATCCAATCATCCAATCTCAATCCTATCTAATCATCTAATCAATCCTATCCAATCATCCAATCAACCCTTATCCAATCATCATATCTCATCATGCTATCAATCAATCCTTTATCAAATCCAATCAATCTTCCATCCATCATTTAGGTCATCCTTGCATTAAGTCTAGTATCATCTCAGTCCATCCTATAGTTCTGCATTTTCATGCCCGTTCAGACTATATCACAAATCAAGAAGCAAATGGCACAACAACAAGGTCAAGGTTCCCAGTCGAACATTCCTCAAGATCCTAACAACAGGGAAAAAATTTCTCAAGATCCTAACAACAGGGCAAACATCTCTCAAGATCCTAACAATGGTGTGAACATCCCTCAAGATCCCCATAATGGTGCTTCGTCACAATCTAACACCGCTCGTCAAAATATTTCACTACCCGGTGACGAGAACATGATCAATCAACCTGAAGTCACTGTTGATGAATACCTAAGCAATCCCGCTAACGTTCAAATAACAGATCGCCTCCTTGACAAACATGGGGATAAGATCCTCACTACTCTACTCATGAAGGGAGTCAAACTGCCATCTAGTTTTGACATGTCATAGTACACCAACACCCAGACCCCTCCAATGCATCAAGACTCGCAAAATGTTTCTAGAAATTCCTATGTTCATGAGGGTACACCAATAGATAACGGGTATCATCCAAAGTTTGGAAATGTTGTGATACATCAAGTTGCCAATTATCCTCCCCTTCCATCCACAACCACTATGACACCATATGATCCTTATGATCCCTATGCCTATGGCATGCCACAAAACATCTTGTTTGCTCCACCACTCCCATCTCAGTATCCTGGTCAACCACTTCTCAACACTGGGGGAAATCCCTTTCTTGCATTGACGCCACCACTAGGACCCATACCCACAAACAATCTCCAACCACCCCCTTAGGGTAATAATCCAACATTCCAACAACCTCACGTTAATCCTCATCAATCCACTACTTCACAGGCACTGTCGTAGCATACAACTGTCCCCTCGCAAGAACCACCACAACATACCACTTCCATTTCTATCCCCATGCAACATCATCAACAACCTCCACAATAAAACATGTCATAGCAAAATGTTCTGAACCCACAACAACATAATGTTGCTTATATACAACCTCCTCACCAGGTGGCACAAACTACATCACACCCTCAACAACCACCTCATGGTGCTTCTACAATAGCCCCACAACAATAACACACCCCATCTCTCCCTCCTTATCAACAATCACATACAGATGTTCCCACACAAATGCAGCATAATCCTCTCGTGCAATATCTCTACCACCCGTCCAACACATACACTACTTATGCTAATCCAAATATCCATGTGACCGAGCTCAAAATCCACCATGGACTCAACCACCAGTTTACACTAATCCTCCACAATCACACACTAATCCCTATAATCAAACTATCAATCCACAACTACCATCGTATGCTACACAATAGTCAAGCGTTGTCTATAATTACCAATCCAATCCATATTACACTCAATAGCAATAGCCTTATCAACAAGGTGCTTCGTCCACCTCTTACTACCAACAACCATCGCCACAACAACAGGGCACTTCCAAATCCTTGTACTACCAAGCTCCACACAATTCATATTATCAGTAGCAACCACCTCAGCAACAAGCACCCTCTGCCTCTTATTACCAAAATCCATCATTATCCCATCTACCTTACGTTAATCCACAACCCGCTTATGCTAATTAATATCAACCTACACCCCCATATGATCCCAATGCTTCTGTCCCATCTTCATCACACCAACAATATCCACCCAATCCGTATAATCCAACTCTGCTTGCCAATAAAGAGCTAGAGGAGCTCAAAGCTGCATTGAAATACCTACAAGCGAGTACGTCCAAAAAATCCTTCAAGTTTGAGGAGATTTTCCCATATCCGTTTGATTCTTCTATTTCACTTTTCCACTTCCTGAAGAATTTTGAGATACCCAAGTTTGACAAGTTCACAGGAACTAAAGATCCAAAGGCCCATTTGCAAGATTTCTACGCACAATGTCAGGATGTCCAACACAATGACAATTATGTCATGCGCCTATTCCCTAGAAGTTTAGGAGGGCCAACCTTAGATTTGTTCATGGGTCTCAAGAAGGGGACAATTTCTTCCTTCAATGATCTTTCTGAACAGTTTGTTAGATAGTTCTCCTTTAATTTGAAGAAGTATTTTGACACTCTATACCTCTTGAAGGAGAATCAATGTGATGGAGAAACTTTCGCTAAATACCTGTAAAGGTGGCGAGCTATAGCTAGCCATATGAAATCCCCTCCCAGTGAAAAAGAAATGGTCACCCTTTTTGTGGCTAATTCCCATCCTGAAATGGCACATGCTCTTAATCTTCATTGTGTCACTACCTTTGCATAGGTTATCAAAAGGGGCCCCATCATTGAGAGAACGTTTGTCGCTAAAGGGAAAATTAAACTATACAACTCGAATAAGGACAAGTCATCCGGTGACAAATCGCATTACTAGAATAAGAATAAGAATGCAGTCAATGATGAAATCACTAATACTAAACATGTTCAGGTTGCCAATACCTCCCAGTGGCAACAACAATCCATTCCCAATGCCATATCTATGCCACAGGGGGCACCTCGACCCCCTCAACAACCCAATCAATACAATCAAAGGAATAGTAAACATCAATACACTCAATTAGGAGAACCCTTGACCATTGTCTTCAATAGGTTGTTGTGGGTCAATTACTCAATTACATACCATGTGACCAAGCCAACCAATGAATCCAAGCCTAAACTAGGCTAGTTTAAAGAAAATGAATATTGTGAGTTTCACAAGATTAAAGGGCATACCTTAAAAAAGTGTCAGAGTTTGAAAACGTACATCCAAGATTTAATAGATCAAGGAGATATCCATGTGGATGCCAACAAGGCCTTTTCATCCAATGTTGAGTTACAGATATAACAAAATTCTTTCCTCAAGCATAACCAAGGTCCTAGCATATCCAACACAAATCCTAGATCTAGTAACAATAACAACTAGGATAACATCACTAATATAATATCACCTACAAGAATGTCCTGCTTAACTATGAGACTCTCATCATGCATATTGGGAAAGTGGAACCACGTGTGTCTATGATACATGTCAAAGGCAAGGAGCCTCAATGTGTTGTTACCACTCGCCACACTTACATCACTGTCCCTAGAGCCTCTGCATCATCCCCATCACCTCCTGTGAGCTCTCAGTATAACATCCTTGACCATCTAGGAAAGACCGCAACACAAATATTTATCCTATATTTTCTAAAGTCCTCTCCTGTATATCAAGAAATCTTGACAAAAGCTTTACAGGTTGCCCATGTCCCCAACGACATTGACCCCACACAATTCCAAGCTCTGGTAGGACATCTTTCATCAACCTACCAACTAGGTTTCAGCCAAAACAACACGCCTACTATCAATTCCAATCACAATTGACCCCTCCATATAGAGGTTCTCATTGCTTGACATAAAGTAAAGAGGGTCTTGATAGATAAGGGCTCTGCTCTTAATCTTTGTACATTAAAGTTCATAAAGTAGGTAGGATATACCCATGTTGATTTAGGAAATCAGATCATCACTATAAAGGCTTATGATAATGCAGAAAGGGATTTTGAAGGGGTTATTGAGCTTCCAATTCAAGTTGGCCCAGTTATATAATACACCACTTGTCATTTCCTTGATCTGTACCTCCCCTACAACCTTCTTCTTAGTTGACCATGGATCCACGCCATGCAGTCCATCCCGTCTACCTATCATCAATGCTTGAAGTTCTCGTTTAATGGAATGGAAGTTACGATACACGTTGATCCCCTACCATTTGAATATTGTCGTTCACTTGAAGCATCTTTCCCTCATTCCCATTATTTTCTAGGAGGGTAAATGGAATCACCACCAACATCCTCATCCAATCTATCATATAATTCATCACCCACCACCTCATCTGCTCCATCTTCTACATCTGATTCCACTATCACCAAGGTCCAGATCATTGACAAGGGATGTGGTGAGTATGAGATGCATACTGCTTTGAATGTGGCAACCATGCCACCCTCACCACATACATATGGGAAACCCTTCAAGTCTACACCAAAGGAAGAATGAAATGTAGTCACCTTGAGCTCAGATGATATATGTTAGTGGATATATCATGAAGAACCTTAACCTAATCCACCTTTAAAGGAATATTTTCAAGAGATGTATCCTTGGCCCTCTAAGTAAACTGAAAAATACAATTATCAGGGGGGAGGTCTTGGTCCAGAAGAGCTAGGAAGAAAGCAATCGATTGACACTTCCATTCATTCAAAGAACTTAGGCTTAGGCTATGATAAAAAGAAAAAGGGTCCCGCAACGTTGACTATTACTTCCAACAACGTCAGTGTGAGTGATAGTCTTTTGGAAGATATACTAGAGGAAGAGCATATCATACATGCATATGATGATGTAGATCACATAGACCTTTCCTCCATGTTTGAATGCCTATTTGTTTGCACCATCAGCGTTTCCCTTCGCCATCTTGAACTCATAGATTGGGACCTATGTGAAAGCACACCTATCATCTCACTTCCCTCCATGGATACTTATGTACACCTCATGGGATTAGGGGAAGATGAATTCCCTAGTCGCAAAAATAAGAAAAAGAAAAATCCAAAAGGGTCACCTAGTGAATACCTCCTTGAGGCACTTCTTGACTTAGAAAAATTCAAAACAAAGGACGTATTTGACGGTGAAAACTTCAGTGAGGCACTAGAAGATGGGGATGTTCATCTTCCCCTTGTGGGAACACAGTTTTCTGAATGATCAACCATTCTGATTGAGGAAAAACAAGAGGTAAATTTTGGAACTGAAGAGGATCCCAAAATCACATGTGTAGCTAAAGCTCTCTTAGAAGAAGAACACTCTACCATCATTCAGCTCCTTAAGGAAGGAAAAATCAATTTCACATGGGCATATTCAGACATTCCTAGGTTAGACCCTACCTTAGTGGTACACCATCTAGATGTGTGTCCCAATTCAAAACCGGTTAAGCAGAAGCTTCAGAAAATGCACCCTCAAGTAGCCTTGCTGGTTAAGAAAGAGTTAGAGAAATTATTGGAAGTTGGATTTATAAGACCCATTGATTACTCTGAGTGGATCTCCAATGTTGTGCCAGTGGCCAAGCCAAATGGGAATGTCAGGGTGTGTACAAATTTTAGATACCTCAACAAGGCATGTCCTAAAGATGATTTTCCCTTGCCAAACATCAACATGCTGGCTGACTTAAATATAGGACACAAGATGCTATCCCTCATGGATGTATTTTCTAGATAAAATCATATCAGGATTTCACCTGAAGATCAACATAAAACAACCTTTACCACACCTTCAGGTACATTCTATTATAATGTTATGCCCTTCGGTCTTAAAAATGTAGGGGCAACCTACCAACGCGTAATGATCATCATCTTTCATGATCTTATCCACATCATCATGGAAGACTATGTTGATGATCTGTTAGGAAAATCAAGATCTAGAGCATAACATCTTGCAGTCCTAAGGAAGATATTTGAGTGTCTAGAGCACTAGAAGTTGCGCCTCAATCCAAAAAAGTGTATGTTTGGGGTTACGTCGGGAAATTTGTTAGGCTTCATTGTCTCTAGGAGAGGTATAGAAGTGGATCTGGCCAAGCTCAAAGTAATTATGGATATGCCTCCACCTCACAACCTAAAATAGTTAAGGAGTATCCAGGGTAAGCTATAGTCCATCAGAAGGTTCATAACATAGTTACCTGACAAGTGTCAACCATTCACCCACCTCCTAAAAAAGAATACATCCTTCAAGTGGGATCCTATATGTTAGCAAGGTTTTGACAAGATTAAAGAATACTTGGCTCATCCTCCCGTCCCTATGCCTTCAATCCTAGGGAAGCCACTTTTATTGTAAATCTCAACTACTACAGTGGCATTGGGGGCACTACTAGCACAGCATGATGATTCATCCAAAGAATGAGAAATCTACTATATTAGTCAAACCTTAGTTGGCTATGAGCTCAACTACTCTTCAATGGAGAAGGCTTGCCTAGCCATAGTTTTCTGTTCACAAAAGCTTAGACATTACATGCTCAGTCATCCAGTCAAGTTAATATCAAAAGTTGATCTACTTAATTATTTTCTCTCTAGAACAACTTTGACTAGCCGAATGGCTAAATGGGTTATGTTGCTAAGCAAGTTTGACATAGAATATGTGGACCTCAAAGCTATTAAGGGATAGGTGATAGCGGATCAGTTAGCCAATGCTCCCCTAGTTGATGCACATCCTTTGGTAACAAAATTTCCTAATGAAGAAGTATTTACAGTAGTAGAAGCCACCACATGGACACTATACTTTGATGGGTCATACACACATAAAAGATCGGGGGTAGGAATCTTGTTTGTCACCCCCCAAGGTGATTATATCCCGAAGTCATTAAGACTAGCCTTTCCATGCACAAACAATATAGTTGAATATGAAGCTCTTCTTACCGGCCTTAGAATCGTAATCAAATTGAATATCACTCACTTAAGGATCTTTGGCGATTCACAATTAGTCATCAAATAGGTCAATGATGAGTTTTTAACAAAGGATGAGAAGTTGTTACCTTATAAATGCATGGTCGATGACTTTAAGATGTCTTTCACCTCTATTTAGTTTGACTAGATCCCCAGAATACAAAACAAAGCTGCTGATGTGATGGCTACAATTTGTTCCTTAATTGACATGCCTAAATATCAGACAAAGTGTGAATATCTAGTTGAACAACTTTTAATCCCTACATACGATGTCCTTGAGAATGAGATGGTGTGCAAAATAGTAGGTCCTACATCCCCATGGTATCATGAGATCTATGCTTATCTTCATGACAACATCCTACCCATGGACCTTACCCGCAATCAACGTAAGTCATTCATCCAACGTACATCTTGTTACACCATTGTAGGTGATACTCCTTATCATCGCGGATATGATGGAACTCTTCTTCAGTGTCTGAATGAGGCTGAAGCTCACACTACATTAATGGAAGTACATAGTGGTGTTTGTGGGGCCCGCTCAAATGGCATGGCCTTAGCTAAGAAGATTATTAGGACTAGTTACTATTGGCCTACATTGGAGCATGACTCTTGTGACTTCATGAAGAAATGCTTACCTTTCCAACAACATGCGGACCTGATAAATGCTCTCGCTCAAGATCTGCAACCCATCATAGCACCATGGGTTTTTCTTAGTGGGGTTTCGATTTAGTTGGCAAGATATATCCTCCATACTCTGATGGCCACACCTTTATTATCACTACCACTGAGTACTTCACTAAGTTGGTGGAAACCATACCACTCTCCTAGATAATGGGTACTCAAATATCCAAATTCATCCTTTACCATATTATCTGCAGATATGGCATCCCCTCCACCATCATTTTTGACAATGGAAAACCATTGAAAAAATGGGTTGTAAAAGAGGTATGTGACACCTTCCATATCCAACACTAGTGGTCCATGCCCTATTACCCTCAAGGTAATGGATAGGTGGAAGCCACTAACAAAACTTTGATTAAAATATTGAAAAAGTTTGTCAATAATACTAGTCAAGATTGGCACCTCCACATCCACCCCACCCTTTGGGCTTATTTAACATCCATCTGCACACCCACTGGCGCCACTCCATACTCCCTTGATTATGGTGTTGAAGCCATATTTTTGATTGAATTCAAGATCCCACCCATGAGAATATCCTTGAAGAATCTCATCATTGAAGAAGACTCATGGGTTGCTCGCCTCACTCAATTAGAGCTCTTAGATGAAAAGAGGATCAAAGCATACAATCATCTTCAGGCATATCAGAGTCATTTTAAGAGAATTTACAATAAGAAAGTTCATCCTCACCAATTTAACATTGGAGATCTAGTCCTTAAGGAGAACCAACATACCCAACAGGACCGAGACAAGAAGGGCAAGTTTGAACCTAATTGGTTGGGTCCTTATGTTATTACAACAAAGTATTGATTAGGGGCCTACCACATTGCCACACCTGAAGGGGAGCCCCTCTAAGGGCCTATCAACATCATGCACCTGAAGAGTTTTTATACTTAAATTAGCTAGGTCCTATTTTGCCAAAAAATTTAAAAAATCAAAAAAAATCAAAAAAATCAAAAAATCAAAAAAAAATAGTAAAGAGAAATAAATTCATCCTATGGTGAAAACCACCCCTGGTGGCACCTCGAATAATTATGGTTGGTGAAAACCTGGTAACATGTGTCATCCGTAGAGAGCTTAATTATTATCTACCTTGTGTCCTAGTTACTGCATGTCTCCATCCATCCTATCCTCACATCCAATTACTAACATCCTATCCTATCCTATCACTCCATCCACATCCTGTCCTTGGCCACTTGGTATGTTTTGATTGAGCATTGGATGATCATCCCCTATCCATAATCCTGAGCTTTTTCATCCTAATATGAGCTTATGTCAGTTTCACGTCATCATCTAGAATCCTTCATCGTGTCAGTCTTCATTTAGATTTCATCCTATCATGTCGGTCCTTTTGGTCTTTGTCAAACTACATTTCCCCTGTGCTTTCACATAGGCAAGGCTGATCATTTGATCTTCCCTCAGGACATTTTGACCATCCTAGTTTAGTCATTCATCATCTATCTCCATTTTCCTCTTTTCACTCTTATCCCTGGTCCATCTTTTGTCCTTTCCAAACTACGTTGCCCCTGCGCTTTCATGTAGGAAAGGTTGATCATTTGATCCTCCCCTAGGGAATTTTTCCATCATGTCTTCATCATCCATCATCAATCTCCATTGTACTCTTTCAACTTTTATCCATGGTATTTTCGGAACTATGAGTTTTCTGCGCTTTCATGTAGGCAAGGCTAATCTTTGATCAGCCTCTGAGCCCCTAGGTCTGTAGGATGTGTCAGTCTTGTGTCTTGCGTCTTGTGTCATGTTGTCAAGTGTGTCCCAATCTAGCTAGTTCTTCACAAACGGGATCCTCTAGTATCAGGAGATCTGATTAGTATCAAGTATCATGCATTATGTGGGTCATCTTAGTTTAATTTACATCTTTGGTCTCAATAGGATGCATCCTTCGTAACATACCTCATCAATACCATCCATCCCCCTTGATCCTATGGCAAAGGAAATTTGAAATTGACTGTGATCTTTGGATGCTTTTGGATTTTTTTTATTATTGGAGCTCCCTATTACAACTAGTCAAGGTCACTATGATCTATCATATTATGGTGTGTTTTTATTGGTTAACATAGGGGCATATCTTGATCTTTTCTTGTTATTTTTTGCTGGGTTGTCCCACTTAGTACCCACCAGGATCTTCAAGATCGTGTGTTACACTGGGGCATCCCTTTGTGCTTGTGGTTATCCCAATGCATGGCCCAACCAAAGTCTTTGTTTCTTTGGGGTGTTGTGATAGCCTTCTTGTCTATTGTGTTTGTTTTATGCATTAGATGCTAACTTTCCTTGGTTTCATATACCCTGGCACCTAGTGTCTTATGCTATAGCAAAAATCAATGCTCTGAAGATGGAAAACTAAATTAGGATTGCATTTTATGATCAATTTCATTGCCTAACATTCCTCCCTATCCATTAACTTATGATTTTGGTTGTGTAAACATTCACCTTCTCCCTCCCATTCTTCTCAGGATATCAATGGTTTTTGACAAGTGCAATTTCACACCATCTACCCACATTCCTATGCAAGTCCTTATTGACACTTATGTTCATTGCATGTTGCATTATAGGTTCATTGCACTTTATCCCAAATGCATTATCATCTTATATTAAGTTGTTTAGGTTAATCATATTTGATTATTCTAAGCATCTTAGATTCATTTTCACATCCATACATTTCCATATTATTTTATATCATTAACATATTATATACATCGCCACCTGCATCACAAATTGTTAGGACCACATCCACCATAGATAAAATCATAAAACATGCATCACATCCTGCATTACACACATTAGTTCCATCCATATAAGCATCCACATATAACATCATAAACATGTACATGTATTACATCATCATGATCACCCATCATAAAGTCATAAGCATACACATATGCATAAATAGAATCATCCATCATATACATAGCATGGTGTCAATAAGGGCTATCGCATATCATCTAAATATCAAAATCAAATGTCCATCACATAGTCCATAATAATGTCCATCAATATCATCAAAATACATACCCATCATATACATCATATTCACAAAGTAAAGCATAAGTACAAGGATCTAAATCAAATGTAACCTCTTCTACTCTGTACTATTCATCTACCCTACACTTGTCAAAATCTAGTATCCTATCATCTGCCAAAAGTTTCCCATGTCTAACGGAGTCACAAAATAAAGTATAAGTACAAGGATCTGAATCAAATGTAAACTCTGCTACTCTATACTATTCATCTATCCTGCACTTGTCAAAATCTAGTATCCTATCATCTGCCAAAAGAGTTTCCCACATCTGACCTCTATAGAGAGTTGGGCACCGACCCTTTGCGAGGGAGGGTTGCCTGAGAGTCACTGTATCCTTGGGTCCATGTACCTAGTGACTAGGACAATGTGGGCATCTGAGGAGCCTATCGAACATAATGAAATGTCTGTTGTGCCAATTTTGGAAATGCATGTTGATAAGCAACCATCCAGAAAGATGCCTCCCTCATATACTCATCTCTTTTCGCAGCCTAATACTTGATATCATTACGCTCATGTCTATATCTATCCTGATCTCTACAAATGACTCTCCTCTCCTATGTCCATGCTTCCTAGGCCATCCTTAGCTGATTGATCTCTACCTGTAGTTGATCTCTCACTATATCTCTATCCTCCTCTGTAGGCACTATTCATGTCTCTCTAGCATCCCTATCTCTCTGCAGTCTCTATACCTCTAACCTTGTCCCATGACTATGAGTCTACAGTGTCACTATCTATGCACGTGCAACATCCCTCTCCCCCTGCATGCCCATGCAACATCCCTCTCCTCCTACATCGCATGTACCTATGTATATGATCAGTCTCTCTCACCCTGGAGGGCCTGCAGCTCTACATGCATTGTCTCCATCTCTCTATGCACAATCTCTAACCGGGCCTCTATTGCCTCTTCCCTCGAGCTCACATCCCCAAGTATTATCTCTGTCATAGACACCCTATCCTAGAGCTCAACCCTCTCCCTTAGCATCCCTGTCACCTGTACCCTCAACTCCTCCATCTCCCTCTCTACCTATTGCCCAACCTTTGCTAATACCTGATTTATTGCCCTTCCATGCTCTTGTTGTGCCTTGGCCTATAATATAGTCACCTCTGCCTATAGTCTGTACCTAGCCAAGGTCACCCTAGCTAGTTCACTACATACTCCCTACACATTTTCTCGCAGCTCATCCCTCTCCCTCTCCACATCTCAAAGCTATGAGGATAAGTGGTTGAACAAAACTCCATAGTCCCTTTGTGCCTCTACCTATAATCTAGCTACCTCTTCCTGTAGCCTGCTCACCTCAGCCCCAAGTCTACACCCCTCAACCTCTACAACCCTCAACCTTTTCTCTATCATTTGTAGCCTTCCCTGGGCCCCCCTCAACAATATGATAGGGTCCATAGGTGGTACATATGGTATCATTGGCAACAGCTCCACCACAAGAACATCCACATCCATAACATCCTCCTATGGCTCACACTCCTACTTAGCCTCGATCACCACCTGAACTCTCCTCAGTTGTTCCCTCCTCCCCACCCTCGTCTGCTGTCCTATGGCCCTCACCTCTCCCTCAGGCTCATATCTACCTCCCTCATCTCCATCTTTGGCTCATCGGGCTCCTGCTAGGTTTTGATCTCCACCTAGGCTCTCCTTCGTTTTCTCCTCCTCCTTGCCACCCTCACTAGCTAACTTGCGGCCCCTACCCCCTCTTGTCCCTCCCCCTCAGGCTCATCTCTCTCCTCCCTCCCCTCCATCTCTATCTCAACATGCTCCTACTTGGCCCTGATCTCCACTTGAACTCTCCTTGGCTGTCTCCCCCTCCCTACCCTCATTTTTTGTCCTACAACCCCATCCTCACCTTAGACTCATCCATCATCTCCACGTCATGCCCCTCTCTCTCCTACTCGAGCACCACTCGACCCCTTCTCCGTTGTCTCCTCCTCCTCGCTATCTATCATGCAACCCCTGCCTCCTCCTTTCCTCTCTCCTTTTGTCTTGCCACCCTAACTACCTCTCGACCTCCCCTCTGATGGGCTCTCACCCCCTCTCCTCTGTGTTGCCAGCCTTAGCTCGTCCTCTAGTCCAAAGCCTAGTTCCTCTGTAATGGGCTCCTCTGGTGTAATCCTCTCCCACTGATGGTTAAAGAACCATTTGGCGTATTGACATGTCACTCCTACCACTTGCTCCCCTTTGGTCCTCCCTAGGTAGGGTACTAGATACAGTGTCGCTCAATGCGCCCTCACAACCTCAAGAAAAATTGGCTCTCCCCATGTCCGCTCTTGTGAGATCTGCTTGAAACTCTCTGGTGCCTGGGGAATATCCTGTGGTACCCCAAACTATCTCATCACCATGTCTAGTCTATGTAACTCCACTGTGTGCAATTCCTTCCTGACTATGTAGCTCCTAGTGTTGAAGTAGCCCCTGTGTCTCGCCTCCTCTCCCCTCCACCCAGTAAACCACCGCAACATGTATGAATACCACACTATGTGCTCCTCCTATAGATCATCTATGGTCCTCCTCCATCTGTCTAGATCCCCCTAACCATCATAGTGAAATACCCATCCATACTTTCTCCTATACCACCATGCTATGGGCGTCGCTTCATCCTCTGTCTGTGCTCTCACCACTCCTGGCCTGGAAACACTAATGTGTTCCCAGGCCCCTACCTGCAATAGAGTCACTTGTGTCAAGTTGAGGCCCTCTTGATAGCACACAAAGTGCATATCCCTATAAAATTGCACCAATACACATGTCCCCCATGCAAACTGTCCCTCTCTCCCCTTGACAATATGTCAAATAACCTTCATATAACTAAGGTTGCAGAACCACCCACTCCTATCCAATATCAATAAGCCACTAATCATCCCGCACAAATAGGGTGGTAGTACTGGCACCCCCACCATCAAACATCGGTCCACGTCTAACCCCTTCTTCTGAACAGGAAGGTCCTCTCATCCAAATAGCACATGTAGTGTCTAATCCATCTCCTCCCCAGTCGATGTCTCTGAACTCCATTTCTCTATCAACATTATTAGTGGCACTCGATGCACTCTAACTATCAGATATCCTAGTAGATGTCACAATCCTACATGTTCTAGAGCATGGTGATCCACTCCAATCATGGTTGCCATCATCACTGCCAACACCTCAGACCTTCTCTCTCATGTCCGTAGCCACTCAAATCACTGCATCCATACCCCAACACTATGTTAGTCATTTCATATATCCTTTCCTTCCCCAGCCCTGGGTTATATTATAACTAACTATTCACTCCCCTTTTCGCCAAGTTTCCCAATTTTTCCAATTTACCTTTGTTTTTCTTTTCTTTCCTCCCCTTTTTTTCGGCCCTTTCACCCTTTCTGGGTGGGGCAGCCGCTTTTGGGGTGCGACCACCCTTTTAGGGTTGCAACCGTCCCTACCCTAGGGCATGGCTGCCCCTCTGCGACCCAAGTGGCTTTCTTGTGGGAAGACTCATCCCGGGTTGATCCTGGGGCAAGTCTGCCCTTCCCTCTTTCCCCCCAGCCCATTTCGGGCATCTTTAATTCTACTTTTTGGGGAAAATTCACCCACTAATTGGGAAACTTCCCTCCCCTTCCCATGGCCTCTAACAGCCTATTCTACCTACCCCATTAGTGAAATCCCAATTTCACCCCAAGCCCATTTTCCTAAACTACTCCAAAAAAAAAAATCCATATTTTAAAAAATGCATAAATACTAAAACATACCTAAAAAATGCTTAAAATCACAAAGAGGGTGTTGATTCTAACTTGGTGTGGAACTACACGCTCGTAGAAGAATGCTTGCACCTCATCTGCCCGATGGATGATGTCATCATTGAAGTCGTCTTGCATCCTCGTCTCCTTGACTCCTCCTCCTCTCCTCTCTCTTTTCTTCAACTACCAGGTGTGCAAATGAGGAATAGTAACTCTAAAATTACTATAAGTAATTTTCCCCCTCATTTTTAAATTACTTTAAGTGAGGAGTATTTTTACTTTTTATTTACCCTTTTAGGCCCTAATTAATTCCAAAACTTCCACGGGCCGCCATTTGCACACCTTGTGTCCAATCAACTCCATTCAAAAGCCAAATCTACCTAGTTTTTGGAGCTCTATCCAATGGTACCTTCCATTTCTTCATATTGAGAAGTTGCTTAGGGCCCCTTTTTCTTCCCCAACCACCCTCTCGAGGGGGCATACCCTACCATTTTCCTTTGTTCCTCTGTCACAATAATTTTCTTGCAAAATTGAGGCATCTCTCTCTATTTCCCTTCGTTTGGGTAGCTGATGCAACTTCTTCCATGTTGGGGCATCATGTTTTGGTCGCTTCCTCTATCGAATCATTTGCATTTTATTTTTCTTCGAAACACTATTATTCTAACAATATTTCGAAGAGGGTCAAAATGTAGACATCTAAATTTGACCACTCCCACACGGTCAAATCCACCCCTTTATTCGTCTATTTCACATCCTTTGTTAATATTAATTAAATTGATTGATTTAATTAATATTCCTCTCTTTGCCTAAAGTTTCATAAAGTATTAATAATTAATCCTTTACCCTTTCATCTTGTTCCTCTCTAAATTAAATAAATACATCAATTTATTTAATTTAGTCATTTGACCTTTTTGAATTAAATCAATTTTAAATTCTTCCTTTTTCTCTCTCCTTGTCACATCCTCCATAACCTTCTTCTAATCTGGATTAATTTAATTAATCCCTAATTAGGATGTGCACACCTTAATCAGGATTAATGTCACATCCTCCATATTCTCCCACTTGCTTCTAATCCCTCATTAATTTTCTTAATCACCTATTTACACAATCTTAATCTAATCCCCTTGCTACATTTAGCATACTTTTTTGGTCAACCTTCACATTTTCCACATTTGGCCGAGACCCTCTTCCCCGTGTGAATTTAAAATTTAGTTTTTTATTCCTCCAAGGAATCCCTTCGTCCCCATGTGAGTTTAAAATTCACTTTTTATTCCTCCAAGGATTCTCCTCTTCCTCATGTGATCATTGAAAGGTCATATAATTCACATGAAGCCAATAACCTTCTATTATAAGGACCTCGCCTTATCCACAAGGTACTTTTCAGCCTCCTTCATAAGAACCTTGTCTTATCCACAAGGTGCTCCTCATATGAATTTAAAATTCATATTTATTCTCCCAACCACCCTATCTATCCCAATCATGTGAATTTAAAATTCACATTTATTTCCCCAACCACTTTTCTCTTCCCCATGGAGATTCTTTTGAGGAATACTAAAATTCCTCACAGGTCACTTTCCTCTCATATGGGAACAAGAAGTTCCTTTTTGAGGAAATCTTATTCCTCCCAAGGTACTTTCAAAGTACTTGTCCTTCTTCCATCATTTGTACCATTTCTATCTCACCATGTCCTTTAGAAATTTCATCCTCCACATGTCAAGATGTGAGGGCTTGTGAGTCCTCAACTCACTATAGCCCTCCATCTTGGCCATGGTGGCTCAATCATGACCGTTGAATTCTCTAGAGAATTCAATTTCTTCTATAAATAGCTCCCCTTCTCATTCATTCTTTTACCTTAGGAATTTTTAGGACACTCAAGCTCTTAATTCATCATCAAAAACTTCTTTGCATTCAAGCCATTTTGCATACTTACCTTGATTCCACCATCATTGCATGCTTTGAAATTCTCTTTGCATTCATTTACCAAAATACCCACCTTCATCATTTTGCATATAATCCTAGATCATTTGTCATCAAAAGGAGCATACAACCAAGCTTTAATCAAGGGCCAACCAAGGGATAAACACAAATAAAAAGGTATAATCATAAATACTTTCTTTATCTTTTCTTTTATTTGTGCTTAACTTAGGCTAATCTTGAGGTGGTCTTGTTTTCTTTATTTTGAATTTCCTAGTTAGTTTTGCATATTTAGAAGTAAAAAACACTTGCAAACAATTCCATTTAAATTTTCAACATGAGGTTTGAAGCTGAAAATTTTGAGCAAAATCTTAGACACGTGAAATGCAAGAGTTCTTCCAAAGAATTTCATTTGAAGTACCTTCAAGTGAAGGTTTTGACTTCATTCAATAAATAAGACCTATCTTCGAAGGTCATATTTGAGCAAAAACATTATTTTATTATTATTTTAATGATGAAAAAGCAACTTAGAATGAAGGTAGTCTTTGATCGAAGGTTAACATTCATTTGAAGGTATTTTGCACACCACATGTGTTTGAAGGAAAATATTGAAATGAAGATGTTTATAACTTTTTAGCATCCAGCACCTTCAAAAATATGATCTGCCACAATTAGGACTCACTATATTGTGGGTTCACCCAATTTCCTCTTAAATTTATCCTAAAGAGAACAAAAAATAACACTACAACAAACAAAAACAATATAACTAAATGCAAATACTTTTGGTTGATGTAGGATTTCCTGTGGACTCGAATTCTCCTACATCATTTAACATTGGGCTCATCTTTAACATGGAGTGCTTCCTTCAAGACATCATTCATGGATATCCTTTTAACTTCAGGTCTAAATGGAAGATAAAAATTTAAGACTATATATCTTTGTCCATGCATCAAAATCACTAATGGAAACAATTACATTTACTAACTTTTTGTTAAATAAAAAAATAGAAAGATACATTTATATTCTTCCATACTATCATCTACAAAAACTAGCTAACTCAAAATTAAATTTTAAATATAATTAAACTAGCAGTCGCATGCACAAGCATGCAACGATCAGCCGATAGGGGTCTACTGTAAAACACTATTGAGTGGGAAGCAAGGAAGGAATTTGTTAATTTTTGCAGCTATTTGAATGAGTCAAAAAAGGAAACCATGTTAATAATTCAATATCAAATAACAAGAGGTTAGTTTATAGTAGGAGGTGAATGAAGATAAGATTTTTTGACTAGATTATAATGAAGAAGGATAAGATTTGTCAAGTAAATTGGTTATGGAAATGTATAATAAAATGGTAGGTCGTGTTAGTTATTTGCAATGTATCGGTTAATTTCAATCTCAAGCAATTAATCATGAATGATTTTAATTACAATTATTCTTTTAAAGTAATTTTAATTAACTACATTTGGTAAATTAAATACAATTTAAATTTTCAAATAATTAGTTTTGGTAATAATAATAATTTCTCTCAAAAATTTAAGATATGATATAATTTTATATGTATTTTAGTTTAATAGTTGGCAGGTCTAGATGCACATGTATATTTAACATTTTTTTCTAGGTTAATCAATCAATTGATTAATTATTATTTAATTTTCTTAAGATAAGGCAGTGCATTAGAAGACTAACAACCATTTGCATAAAATGGTAAATTAATCTTTGATATGCTTTTCAACGTTAATCAGTGAATTGATTGATTATTATTTAATTATCTTTAAATAATGCAGTCCATAGGAGATTAAGAACCATTTGCATAGAGTGGGAAATTGATCTTTGGATTTGTACATCAATATTTCTTAGCTTGAAATTAATTATGAAAATAATATTAGGAGAATGATTTTTTAATAAAAATTTTCTTAATAAATTAGTTGTCAAAAATTAAATAGAATTTAAATTTTAAAATAATTAGTTTTGTTACTAATAATCATTTTTGTCAAAAATCTAAGTTATCATATAATTTTATATGTATTTTACTGTAATAGTTGTTAGGCCTAGATGCACATGTATATTTGATGTTTTTGTCTAGTTGATCAATCAATTGATTGATTAGGATTTAATTATTGTAAGATAGATATGGATATTAATAAATGACATACTTGAAGTTGTGGATTCAATAATATTTAGGAAAGCATGGAACATTAAAGAATTTTTATTTATTTTAAAGTTATTAGTGATCCCCATAAGTACTATAAATGAATAAAATAAAATTCTTGTATGGTGCTAGATGATTTATTGCTTTCATGGCTTGATAATTTTGTAAGTAAAAGAATTATTATCCATGTGGTTTTATTGAATTAAAAGGTATGCCTTGTTTTGTGGGGAAACAATGATTTATTTGACTTCAAAAAATATGTTGTACTTAACCTATTTGAATAAAAAAGGAAGCATTAAAAGTAACTAAGTATATGTACAATACAATCAAAGACAATGTCAAAGTAAAAATATTTAATGGTATTTATAGTCGGTCAATTGAATCTATTTATTGACATGCAAGCATTATATAGTTGGGAGTAGTGAATTTTTTTTTGGGGGCACCCATACTGAAGCAAATGTATACGTAGCATTGAATTGAAATAATCGCCATATGGAAAATCTGACATGTGCACACTAAAGCACTTTTGGCCTACAGGGTATGCAATCATAAATGTTATAAAATCAATGGAAAACAACATAACTTATAATTTCATGATGAATGCCATGAATTTTAAAGTCATGACAAATACCATGAATTTTATAACACTTGTCTGCATACCTTGCAGGGAAAAATCATTGCTTTTGGTTCTTCATCTCCACCATTTTAAATGAAATATGTGAAATGCAAATATGTATCCAATGAACAACATATTTGATGATCATAATTATGCAGATTTCCAGCTACAAAAGCAAGATGGTCATGAGCAAAAAATAGTTTCATGTTTATGAATTACATAGCATGTCATTGACTACGCTTAATTGTCTATGTGGAAAGCTAGATTCTTGGAATAATTACATTCCATTGCAAAAAACAAGCGAGAGAAATAATTAATAATATTTACACTTGGTTAACCAAATCTATTTATTGATAATATGAAAATTTTATACTTACATGTGATGTTGGTGGTGTCGAACAAGAGTGATCAATATTGGATCAACTTGTTGGAGCAGGAAAGAATATGAAATAGAAAATTTACAATACAGTAATTCCCTTGTATGTCTATTGCTTTTGTGCAACATTATAAAGGAAAAAATATAGTGTAGCACCCCTCCATTTTTGGCTCTTTTGATCAGACAGTGTTTTCTCTTTGTTATGTTTTGTTTCTGTTAATACTTTGACTATGGTACTTGGTTACTATTTGATCGCAAACTGTAAAGCGATGTGAATGTTATATTTTGATGTGATGGTATTTTACTCTGATGTTATTATTATGGCATGCTTTTAATTAGTTTAGCATATATTTGAATTAATGATGCTTTATGCTTTTGAGTATATTATTGATGTCAGGTTCATCAGTTATTAATATTGTATTGGTGAAGGGGACGAGATTGCACCACTCGCTTGTGAGTGCCCTGCGATTCTAAGATTTCCTCTTCACGGTGTGTTTTATTATATTATATATATGCATGTTCAATATACTCTTTGTTTGCAGGTTGACAGGTACAGGACATCGACTCCACCTGATTTCACAGGTTTGAGCGTTTCTATTGGCCAATGGTATTCGATTGGGAGATAGTAGCTAGGTTTTTCATGCCAAGTCATCACCCTAGTCATAGTGTGTCATTGGGTTTTAGTCGGGTTAAGTTGCTTCTATGTTGTTCATCTCTCCTTGATTTTATTTAATTGCAAGTTGAAAAAGGTAAATAAATGGTTGTATGTATTTAGGTTGTTTATTAAATAAATCTAGTTATAATGTTAGAAATGTTATTTAATTTATTAATTAATTTAATTTAATTAATAAAATAATCTAATATTGGATTAGATTTATTCTATTGATTAATTAATTTAATTGTGTTGAATTTATTAATTAAACTTTTTTGTGGAGTGAATAAATTAAATGGTTCATGTTGTTTTGAAAAAGTGCATGAAATTAAAAGTGTTAAATTATTTTTAAAAAATAAATTTTAAAAGTTTCAAATGCTTTTTGAAAATAATTTTATTTTTAAAAAAGTATTAAAATCTTGTTGAAAAGAAATTTGGTTTTAAATTTTAAAAGAAACAAAATATCTCAAAATTCATAGAGGGGGAAATAACTATGGTGGTTGTGGGATATTTTGGGAAAAGTTGACTAAATTTGGGGACAATTGATGAGTGGAGATATTTCATTTTGGAGAAAAAAATATTGCTGTTAAAAAAGAAATGAAGGTTTTCTTGTTTTGGAGATGCATTTTGGATTTGGAGTGAAGTCTTTGGAGGAACTTTGGAAAATTGGAAATTGCAGCTCAACACCAGATCTCTTCTTATTCAAGTTTCCAACAAGTTCTTTCTTGTTTTGAAATTTAGGATCTTCAATATTGTAAACTTGTTTGGAAACAAATTTAAAAACCATGTTGAATCATGGAAGAAATTTAGATTTTTGTAGAAAAACAAAAACTTACAACATAAATTTTCAAGTTTAACAAAAGAAAATTGAAAAGGAAACAAAATGAAATTTGAAAAAAAATCTCTTTGTTTGAATTTAGGAATTTGTAGAATTTGATATTATGAAATTGTACCAAAAGAATTCTTCTTCTGTAATTTTCCTCTAGAAAATTTTCCCAAATAGACTATGAAATGGAAATTGTTATATATATATATATATACACTTAAAATTTTACATATAAAATTTATATATTTAATTTGCTCAAAAAAAATTTGTAAAAATTTTTACTGTCAAAAAAATTGTCTATTCTAGAAGTACCAGAAATAGAGGTTATATGTCGTGTTGTTTTTTTTAAATGAAAATAAATTTAATGGGAGGTTGTTGTGGAGTAGCCACCCCTATGGGGCTGCATCACCTACTTTGGGAGTGGCGGCGAACTTTTAAGTTTTTTTTTTATTAATATTTATTTTATATAATATAAAATTTATATATATAAATATATTATATATAATATATATTATATAAATATATATATGTATATATATTTATATATATGTATATATATTTATATATATAAATAGATTTTATGTTTTTATTTTATTTATTTAATATATATAATTATATATATTATATATAATATTTGTATATTATATATATATTATATAAATTTTATATATTTTAAATAATCGAAATATATTTATGAATTGGAATTAAATAGTTATTTTGAAATATATATATATATATATATTTAAATATAAATGTATATAGTTGTATATACATTAAATATATATTTGTAATTGGTTAAATTATATTTAAATATATATATTTTTTAAAAGATGATTTTATTATGGATGTGAAGGCAGTTTTGCAAGAGAATAATTTTAATTATTTTAATCGATTTCATGCAATATGTCATTGCTTTGCTTGGATTTAGGAAATCCTAAAGTAGGTCATTAAATTGCCAAATTGCCTTTTCGTTATGTTATCTCTCTCTCTCGTTCTTGGTGTTGGACAAATGAAGTTATTTGTTTATGCTAAGTCTTCCAGATGGGATTTTCATTTAATTGGGTGGGTTGCCATAATATGTTAGTCAACCTGTGAATGCCTTGGGTAGTACGTCTAAATGTATCCAGCTAGATACCCAGTTATCATGAATGGGTTGTGTTGACTTTATGTTGTGTATAGGGATTTAATATCCTTAGGTCGCTCTTGTGTACCCTTGGGTTGTGGAGTTATTCCATGTGTTATCTTAGAGGAGTGGCTTGCAATGAGGGCCAGCACACAAAGTGGTGCCATGGTAACTCATTGTAAGTTAGTTAATCTAGTGATTACATAAATAAACTGATTAGAGGAATAGGTAGTATCAAACACTTAACAAGATCAATTTTATCTCGCTCATGGATGCAAGGGGTTGTATAGACTTGGGATGGGACGAGAAGTCCTAGAATGGCAAAATCGTTATCTTGTCTTTATGAGAGATAACTGATTCCGCATTGGTTTGCATGAGGGGCCGGGAGTCGTTAGAGGTTTCTAGGATATCCCAAGATGGGGGTCGGGACCTAGGAAGACTTACCAGGATATCCCATGTAACATTGTGATGACACTTCTCCTAAGTCAGCAGTATGTTTGTATCAGTGATGCAGTTGATTATTTAACTCTGGAAGCATTGTAACCTTTGTGTTAAGTGATGTTGTATTTGTATTTTTATTTGATTTAGTTCAGTTGTGTATTAGCCTTTATCTAGAGGTAGAAGGTCTTGTCTAGGAATCCTTGTTACTATCTCCTAGTACGAGGGGTGAGCCTTCGGGTATCACTTGGTTGGGTGGAACGTGCACCTTACTCCGTTGGGTTTTCTTCTTGTTCGTGTGGATGAGATTCTAGTTGGAGAGCTCGTGGGATCCAGTTTCATTTCATGCTTTATTCATTTCAGTTGAATCTTGTAATTTATTATCCCTCATTTGTTATTGAGGTGGAAGATGTATTATGTAACCATGCTTATTAGATTTACCTCATTCGAGGAATGAGAGTTGTAATCTTATTGTTAAATGATTGTCATTTGAAATCATGTGGTATCTCTTATCCTTTGATGTAATTTATCATGTATGGAATGTATGTGTTCTTAATTCTTTTAGTAATTAAATGTTATGGTTTCAATTCATGTTTCTTGTTTGGGTTTTAAAGTAATCTCAGTCTCGTAACCTTAGAGGTTGTTGGCAATGGGTAGTGAACTTGCATGTTATTTGTACTAAAACAAAACAAACAAAATAGTACGTTTGAGTAGTTTATTGCAACTTCCTCTAGGGTTGTGTGACAGGGCGTTACATATAGACATAGAATAAAATAGGTTAGAATTATTTTTTGTAAATAAAAAGAGATAAAATAGGAGATTTTGAATACATGGGATACTGGAAAACAATTGTGTATAAGTAATCTACTAAAAATGTTGAAAAGAGAGTTGTGAAAATAATGAAAAATACAATGAATAGAATAGAGTATGTTTTTTTGGTGGACAAGTGCATGTGAGAATTTATGTGTCTATGTATATAAGCAACAACAAATATATGATGATAGAATCAAAAAGCACTAAACCCATGCTTGTTGTGCTCCCTACGATATTGGAATCATGAAGCCTCATGGGCTCTAGCCAAACCCCCAAGCAAGAAAGGCAAGTAAGGTCCATGAAAAATATCAAGGACTCTTATCACATATTACACAAAAAAAAAAAAAAATTCTAAAGACGAATACTGGAAGAGTACTTAAGAATCACAAGTAACTTGGCATACACAATTTACAATAGACTAATTTCCTTGAATGCCTATTGTATCCGTGCAACATTAGAAAGGGGAAAACATAGATATAAAATAAAATAGGTTAGCATTATTTGTTGTAAATAGAAAAAGATAAAATAGAAGATTTTGAATACATGGGATAATGGCAAACAATTGTGTATAAGTAATATATTGAGGAAGTTGGAAAGATAGGTGTGGAAACAATGACAAAAATGATGGATAGAATACAATATATTTTTGGTGGATAAGTGGATGTGAGAGTCTGTGTGTCCATGTATATAAGTAGCAACATATATATCATGATAAAATTCAAAAGTAGTAAACCCACACTCGTTGTCCTCCCTATCATATTGGCATCATGAAGCCTCATGGGCTCTAGCAGAACCCCCAAGCAAGAAAGGTAGGTAAGGTCCATGGAAAATCTCAAGGACTCTTACCATACATCACACAATAAGAAAAATAGAGAAATTTAGAAACAACTATTGGAAAAACACTTAAGAATTACAAGTAAAAGATGGTTGGACCAAGTTGTTGGAGCATGAAAGGATGTGGAATAGGGAATTTACAACACAATAATTTTCTTGAATGTCTATTGCATTTGTGCAACATTATAAAGAAAATAATATAGATAGAGAGTAAAAGAGGTTAGCAATATTTGTTATAAATAGATAGAGATAAAATGAAACATTTTGAATACATGACATGTTGGAAAAGAGTTGTGTGTAAGAAATTTATCATTAAACTTGTAAAGAGAGTGGAGGGGACAATGAAAAATGCAATGGATAGAATAGAGGTTGTTATTAGTAGAGAAGAACGTGTGGGAAAATTGTGTGCATGTTTATAAGCAGCAAAAAATAGGTGGTGGTGGTAGGCAGAAGCAATAGACTCATGCTCATTCCCCTCTTAAGCTTACAGGGAAGAGGAAACCTTGGTAAGTCTACCCAAACCCCCAAGGAAAAAAGGGAGGAAATGCCTATCGGAGACCCGATGGGTTTTTACCACATACCACTCGGAGACAAAGTAGTCATTAAAACAGGTGTTCTCGAATATAATGTCTAATATTGCATTCATTTTTATTGATGTGACAACTTGCTGACAAATAATGGACCTCAAATGTAGAATATATGCATGCATATATGTATATATATGTATATATATATATGTGCAGTGACTTGACCTGGGTTTTTTAATGGCGATGTGGAGCTTGGTAATTATGTGGGTTGCCAGTGGTGGGGCTGGTGTCGTCAATATGTGGAAGTTGAATCATAAGTGTTTGTTCGTGGGAGTGTTTATTCATTCTATAATTGTTGCATACACATATATATCTGTATATATACACACATATACATATATATAGACATATACATACATATACACACATATACATATACATATATATATATGTATACAGATATACACACATATGTATACACATACACATATACATATACACATATACGTATACATATTCAAATATATATATATACACACACACAGATATATATATATATATATATATATATATATATATATATATATATATATATATATATGTTTGTATATATATGTATCTATATGTAACATATATATATAGTAGTGCTGGTTAAATAGCAGACTATTGTAAAAATTGTCGAGTTTAGTGGAATGGAGCAATAGACACCACTCTCATGTGCTTCTAGGGATAAACAGTGTGATGCTATCAATAGTTTGTTTTTCCGCTTAGAAGCACATGAGAACGATGCTTGGTTGTTATTCATAACCACATAAATCGATGTCTGTTTTCCTCCATACCATATTGGCATCATGAAGCATCATGGGCTCTAGCCAAACCCCCGAGCCAAAAAAGGCATTAAAGTCCATGGAAAATCCCATGGAGTCTTACCATACACCACAAGGAAAAGGAACCCACAGAAAGATGGGTGGTTTGAACAAAATTCTATAACATTGTAGTATTTTTTATGGGTTAAGAAACTTACACAGAAAACAAATATCCTAGTATTAAAGAAAAAGAATGATGGGATTTGAAGACGG
The DNA here is from genome assembly GCA_007258455.2 of Sequoia sempervirens. NCBI lineage: Eukaryota > Viridiplantae > Streptophyta > Pinopsida > Cupressales > Cupressaceae > Sequoia > Sequoia sempervirens. Next base: position 149,120,143 of record VDFB02000017.1, on the reverse strand, counting down.
TTAGAAGAAGATTGGAAAGTGGAATATATAAAAGCATGGACAATCAAGGAAGGAATATGATAAAACATATTCACACAACACAAGTAATGTATGTAACAATTGACTCACCGCGCTTCCAGCTTTACCTACCAAAGATAGCGATAGTTGCATTTACTGTTATCTAATGAACTTTATATCTTTAGCTAAAAGGCTATTTGTTTGAAGTTGCTATTTCTTGAGAAGCCAACATTTAATCATGCAATATGTGTAAAGCTTGAAACTGGTGAGGGAAAAATAATATCATGAAGCATATTGATATAAGATTCAAGCTACATTGTTTCGTAGTAGATATTGAAAACAAATAGAGAAATTATATAACATGTATTAGAATAAAACTTGTTTGGTAGTAAATATCACACACAAAGAGGAAAATTGTATTGAGTGACCTAAAAGATAGAGAGATACATATGTACATATATATGTACTCAATTCCCTGATTGATATATAAAAATACCTGTATAGGCAGATATACATATGCATATATCTAGACAAAGATATACATACATATGTATAACTAAATAGGTTTGTATATTATGTTCATGTGTATTTATGTAGATTGTGATTTTAAGTAGAGTTTAAAGTAGCATGTATAATTATTGTCTATGTTGTGTAAAAATCACCACCATACAGTTATAACATTGAATCATATAGTATTGACATGCTGATAAGAATAAAGCATTTAATTGTGCAGTATGTGTAACATATTCATAATGCTAGAATGGCTCTTCTGGCAATGCAACTGAAATAATATATTTTCTTGCATATTTTGTAGTATACTTCCCCACACTGTAACATTGAATATTGCATTTACTTCCTGCTCTATGATTGCACCACAATACATATATATACATATATATAAATATATAGATATACATGTACATATATACACATATACATCTATACACATACATATATATAGATATACATATACAAATATATATACATACATATACATACATATATATATACATATACATACATATACATACATACATACATACACATATATATATATATACACATGCATATATCGTAAAGTTGGGCTCCACTATTTTCCATTAGATAATATAGAGAAACATGAAAATTGTAAAAGAACTATTAGGGAAACACTGGAGAGCGACATACATCTGATTCTTAAGTATCATCCTAATACCTCATACAACTATTACATAGAATGCTTGGCTTCTACCAATATGTTGCATTATACTCTTTTTATGTCATATGTTCAAAGCTTCCTATAACAAACTGTTATTTTCCATTGTTTTTCTCTTTGTAAGGCAAGAAAATGTATTGGTTAAGTTGCATTGTCAAAAGATCCATTACGGTGTTTCTTGCATATGAGGCTATTGTAAGAATGGCCATCCTTGGATCCGTTCTATAACAGATTTGAAAGTTTTGAAACTATTGTGCTATGAAGTCTGTAAGTTGTTTTACATGGGTATTTTGTATAAATGTTTTGTCCATAATATTGAATACAAAATAGTGTAGCTTAAAGTTCCAATTAAGGCTATGGTACTATATGCATTTTGGACAGATCATTGCATCATATAATTGTTGCAATAACATAGAGGAAATAGGTGCTTCCTTGGAGAACTGGGTTTGAATAATTGATTTGGCAAGTTGGACGGATAGACCCATCTGTCAACATTTATAGAGTTATGTTACAATTCCCCTACTTCTCTATATGTAAACATGGGTTGGGGGTGGTGGAGCTGGTGTCCTTGATACATGGAAGCTGAGTGGTAAGTGTTTTTTCGCACAAGGGTGGAGCTTAGCAATTACATGGGTTGGGGGTGGTGGAGTTGGTATCCTCAAACAAGGTAAATACAATATTCAATGTTGCAATATGGGAAAGTATACTTTGATGAAGTTATGCTATTGAAAGAGCCATTGTGGTGTTGGTTTGGTACTAGACTATTGTTGAAATCATAGCATTTGGCTCCATTTTTTAAGAGATTGCAAGGTTTTGAAAATGTGGTGGTGCAAAATCTATAAGTGATTTCACATGGGTATTTTTTAATATCATTGATGATTACTTAATTGAGATTGGAAATAATGGATACATTGTAAATAATGATTTAACTGGAAAACCTCCACCCAGAGAGAGTGATAATCTATTTATAGTCTCCAAGATGGGTATAACGTCAAAGATAAAAACATATAAAAAGAAGACATTAACAATAAATTAATCATCTATGCAAAACACCCATGTCAAAAAGAGTATAACCCCACAAACTTCATTAAAAATTTCAGATGCATTGCCTATTACTAAATACTATAGAGAAATAGAGAAATTGTGAAAGAGATATTAGAGTAACACTAATGTAGTTTGGATTCTCAATTAAGTCTGTATATATATATGGCATACAAAAAATTCATCGCCAACAATTCATCAATGGAAAATTTAGCGCCAACAATTCACCTTGGGAAAATTCACCACGATGAAAAATTCACTGCCAACAATTCACCGAAGCGGAAAATTAACTGCATTAATGTTTTTTAATATATATTTCGAAAACTTTTTTTTTTCTAAATAATTCACTTTCTTTACAATACAATTTTATTTTTTATGTTTATTTTGATATGAAAATTATGCACTAATTTTCATTAAAAGTTAAAAGAAAAATAAATTATTTACTTTAATTTCTACTTCAAATATTATTTTATTTTTCCATGTGTTTATTTATATAAACATTTTTTTATTTTTCTGTGTGTTCCTTTATTTTATACAATAAACATTAAAAAAATATTTAAAAAAATATATATTATATAATATTGTATCATGAAACAATGGAATTTTTTTATTTTATATAAAATATTATATATATAATTTTTTATTTTTCCATGTGTTTCTTTGCACAAATATTCAAAATATATATCTTTCCATGTGTTTATTTATGATATTAAAATTAAGTTAATCAATTTATTTTTATTATCATAAAATACATTAAAAAATATTTTATTTTTATTATCATATATTGAAAAATATATGATAAAATATATTGAAAAATATTTTTATTTTTATTATCATAAATTAAATTCTCTAAAGTTAATAATATTAAAAAACATTAATGGCGATTAATTTTCCGCCTTGGTGAATTGCTGGCAGTGAATTTTACTTGGTGGTGAATTTGTCATGGCGGTGAATTTTCCCATGGTGAATTGCTGGTGATGAATTTTCCATCGGTGAATTGTTGGCAATGAATATATATATACTGGCTAGTTTGGCAATAGAGTATTGTAAAAATCATCAACTTCGGCTCCATTTCCCAGTAGGTTGCAGGGTTTTAAAACTGTTTCCCTTGTGATTCTATAACTTAGTATACATGGGTGTTTTGCAAAAATGATTTATTTATTTGTTTATGTTAAAACTATTGTGTGGAATCTGCAAGTGATTTTGTGTGGGTGCTTGGCATTATGGTTTTATATGGATGAAGAAATTGCAGTTAAATCTTGTTTCTTTCACCCAAAAAATATCTGTCCCTGGGAAGGCGAAAAGATAAGTGTAGGAACATGGAAAAATGTACTCTATAGAGTAAACTATGGGCCATTCTTTTTCGTTGTGCTTGCTGCAAATATCATCCAACAACTCTATTGCAATTTCTTTATTTGAGTGGAAAATTTACTCCCAGGCAATGTAGCTTGAATTTATGATTAAGCTCATGCCATTATCGGGAGGTTGTACAGTTTATAGGTACTCATTGGCTCTATGAGTTCTATTTAATATGGGTTTCATGCCAAACAATGGAGCTTCAAATTTTTCGGCAAGGAGGGCACCGTATTTTTTTTTTGGCAATGTGGGTGTTGGTAATTATGTGGGCTGGTGGTCATGGAGAATGGTGTCGTCATAACAGGGAAGGTGAATGGCAAGTGTTTGTTGGCACGAGTGCCAATGCATCTTCTCGGCAATATACAGAGGTGGAGGTTGGAGTAAATGCTATATTGAATGTTGTTGTGTGGGAAAGCATACTTTGATTAAGTTGTGTTGTGAAAAGAGCCATTGTGGTGTGGGTGAATTAGATTTTCTGACGCCAGGGACAACCCAATTGATGGGAACTTGTGCGGGTTATTTTTCTTTGTGGCGACATGGAGCTTGGTAACTATGTGGGTTGGTAATGGTGTAGCTTCTCGACTCAATACACGGGAACTAAATTATTCTGTATAATATTTAGTAACAAATAAGTGTTATTCTAAGACCTTTCATATAATTCCTCTATTACAGTTGAATATATATATGTGTATATGTACCTATCTATGCTTTGAAGCATTAATTTTTAGATATAGTTCATATTGTATGTAATATATATATATATATATATATATATATATATATATATATATATATATATATATATATATATATATATATGTATATATATATATATATATATATATATATATATACATATATATATATAATATATAAATATATATATGTATGTATGTATATATATATATATATGTATATATATGTATATATATATATATATGTATATATATATATATGTATATATGTATATATATATATATACATATATATATATACATATACATATATATATGTATATGTATATGTATATATACATACATATATACATACATATATATATATCCTAATATGAGAGGGAAAGGAAGAAGTGGAAATTGCATGTTTTCTCACTTTCCCACAACATTGCCATCATGAAGCCTCATGGGCCCCTAGCAAACTATGAGCCAGGTAAAGCATGAAATGCTGACCGAAAATGTGATGGAGTTTCATTATATATTAGAGAATAGTGAAGTCGCTAAAAAAATTCTATGCTCCAATATATGTATTCATTTTCCTATAGTTTTTTTTGCTCCAATAACTTTCTACAAAAAGAGAATGCCTAATAAAGAATTGTAGAAGATCAAATTTTGCAGATGAAGTACACAAATATTGTTTAGAGGGAGACATCAAAGAAATATCAAAGGTTTTGTTTCAAAGCATACAATGTATGGGAATAACTTTAGAGACATACCTAATTTCGGTATGTTTTGGAATGTATCTAACCATGCAGAAAGAAAAGGGGCAAGTGTACAACTTTTCTATGCACTGAAGGATGTCTAGCCCTACAATAAGAAAAGGGGTAAATCTATAAGCTAGTAAATTATAAATTTACAAAAAAAAAAGTTATCAAAATATATATTTGTGGTTAGGTGTGTATGAAATAGCCAAAAAGATAGGGGAAAAATAACTTATAGCAACAATACGTCTATGAGATAGTGTAGATTCCAGAACAAAACACTTGTTAAATATGCAATCTGTGAACCAGTGGAAGTGCATGGAAGGTTCTAACCATTTTGTACCCATTGAGCAATGCAATAAGCTCCACAACTGCAAAACCATCCAGTCAACGAGGTCCACCATTGTTGTGAAGAGGCCCAGGCAAGGCCTCACAAATTGCATGGACTATTATTATATATTAAGAAAAAAATGGAATATATAGAAGACTATATATTTCAAAAAGCAATACAGAGGAAGGAAAAAATAGTAAAGTGTTGAACAAAGAACTCTATACATCAACATTATACATATAGATATACACATACATATACATATGGATATACATACATATACATATACATACACATACACATATATACATATACATACATGTACATATACTTATAAATATACATATACATATAAATATACATATACATATACATATAAATATACATATACATATATACATATAAATATACATATACATATACCTCCAAACATACCTTTTTCCCTTTGTTTATTGCTTCTACTTATCTTTGTGTACCATTGGCGTTATACTTATTACCATATGACCAGTTCTAGTTAAATGTTCTTTCTTTCATCAAAAAAATATGGTTAGGGTCACTAATATTTTCACCTCTTCTATTCTTCATGTACCCGCAACTAAATATTATAGACAAATAGAGAACACTTGTCCAAGGCTTTTATTGACAGCCTGGACCTTACCTCTTAAACAAAGGATCTGCCTAAATGTTGCTCATTGGTCAATAAGATTTGCAAAGAAATCATAAATTTACAATTGTCAAGGAAACTGTTATATAGTAAATGTCTTTTTAATACGTCTTTGATAGTTTCCTTTCTCACATAGTAAATGTCTTTTTAATAGCTTGAATTTTTAGTTGAGAAGCAAACTATTATATAGATTGGTTCAGGCATGATATAAATTAATCTCTAGCCTACTTTTCATATTCATTAGACCTAGAAGCACTTTTTTTTTCATTAATTTTTTAGGTCAATGACGACCAAGAACCAAGAGTGATTAGCATTCAAAGAAACTTTAAATCGAATACAATCTCATTAAACTAATGGAATAAATAATTTATGACTCCTAATTTTTGCATAATAAAAAGACTTATAGCATTCATGCAGATTTTAAATGTGACATAAAGAAGTTTTCAACAAAAAGGAGAAAATATATCAAATAAATATAATCTACTAGCAATTCTATATTGGGAATGTTAATATGAAAATATCACAATTACTATTTTCTTTACAATAAAAGAACAAGACTACTTATATTCAAATTTGATAACTCTTGATCAATACATTTCAACTATTAGCCATATACAAGATATTTCAAATCTATTTCATAATAAATTCTCAATTATTAGTCATATTCAAAATATTTAATATATATTAAAATATATTGTCAACTATTTCCTATATAGAAAATATTTGAAATATATATCAAAATAAATTGTTCAGTTGTCTTTGAAATTCTAATCTATGTAAACATGTCATATAACCATCCAACTAATTTGAAATATTCGAAAGCAACAATGACAACAAAATTGATGCACCAAGCTATAATCAAAAAGATGGGAGGTCAATAAATGTGCAAATATGTAGATGCAAACATAGGTATAAATTATGTCCATATTTCTTAAAAAGAAATATTACCATGCTATAGTCAAAATTTAAAATTCAAAGCTATGAGAAATGATCAGAAGTGCAAAAGAGCAGTCAAAGCGTAGGTTGGATAGTGGAGCCTTTTTTTGGAGCAGGAGTAGATATATTCATTATGTCTCCAAGCAATAGTTTATAGTCTACTTCGAAATCAACTTTCGTTGCTTTGACAATCATTGTTTTCAGCCGGTCCTCAAAATTATAAGTTTATGTATGCTTTACAAACAAGAAATTTAATAATAACAACAACAAGATCTATTGTAGAGTCATAGCTATCCTGCAATGTGTAGAGATCTTTTGTTGGGACTTGCAACAAACTAGTGGAAGCTTCATCAAAAGAAATACACCAAAGGCTACATGAATGGTCTTACAACTTTAACTGTAGAAGATAGCAATAGTTTCATTCCTCAATTTCCATCAGGAAACAATGAAAAAACCAAACATCAGCATGCGGGCGTGTGCATTTAATTTTGCATTCTTTACCATTAACTAGCAAGGGGCAAGCAGGGTAACAAAAAGACTCAGTTTTTGCAATTTGAATGGTTGCTTTAAAAATGGCTTGAACAGTTTTTGACAAATAGAAGAATTTTTTTTTAAGATAAATGTAATAGTAACTCTATCATTTGAAGGATGCAGCCTACGAGGTGCAAAATAAGTTGAAGCCACTTGGTCAACTTTAACTAGGCCCTTGGATCTAAGAGTGTTTTCCTCAGGAATAGAAGGGTTAATCTCAAGGATTGTTCCTATTGATGTGTTGATAAATTTTCCATTACAGTAGCCTACACAGCCACCACGGACAACAACAATGAAAATTTCACCATAAAGGTACATCCATTCCAAGGTATCACCTTTTTCTTTCCAACTTGGGCCCCACAAATTAACATCAATGAAAGAAGCGAAGACATCATATAGTTTAATGGTTCGTCGAATTTTTTTAGTTCCATTTCTCCTACGGATAGTTGAAATGTACCCAACATGCACTACAATGCCAATAATATCAACGAAGTTGTTATCACTATAGTTACTTATGTCACTAACCGACACAAAAGCAGATTTTTTTTTGGGATAAGAATCTCATCTTCACATTGTTTTATTGTTGATTTTTCATCCAAAACAATCTCAAGATTACTATTTAATTTATTGAATCTTTTATTGCCTTCCTTGATCAATCCCCTCGATATTAAATAAGTTAACCCCACCTCAACTCGATCATAATGAAATTCAGTAATATCATCAAAACAAGTAATATGTTTTTTGTCCCCTCGGGTGGAGACACAATAGTGGTTTAAAATTTGATGGAGGAAGGAAAACTAAGAAAAAACAACCCCATGGCAAAAAAATTGGTTTTAGGGGTTCAAATGAACCTCCAAGTTTGACTGAACCCAAAATGGGTTCACTCGAACTAGGGTTCAAGCAAACACATTAATTACTGGGCCCACATTTCCCACCCCACAAAAAAAAGGAAATTCATATTGAAGGGTGGTTCGGTAAAACCCCTAGGGGTTCGTACGAACCCCCCTTATTCCTCATTCTCCCCCTAAATCACAAAAAAACTTAAATTTTTTCACTTCAAAGCTTTGTTTGAACAAGAAAATGGTAGAGACTTCACAAACCCAACTAGAATTAGGTAGTCCTTAGAATGAGCTATCCAACAATATAATTTTAATATATTTTGGTTTTATTGTGTATTTGTTTTTTTAGTTTTATTAAACATAGGTTTTTCATTGAAAATGAAGGTCTTTGTTATGCACCTGTGGAAAAATAGCAGATTATCAAAAAAAAAAATTGAAAAATATGAGTGCACCAGATATTGAAGTCATGATACAACAAAAAAAAATATTAATTTCGATATATACAAAAAAAGTTATGCATTATACGGTCACGCTATGTCTGAATTGTAATTGGTTTGACTTTGAAACTTGATTAAAGAAAAAAAATTCAATAAAAAACTATCTAACCATGTGGAAGCACTAGATATTAGAGTTACAAATCTAAATTCAAAAGAATTAGAATTTTATCCTTCATGGAAAAAATATTATGAGTTATACAGTGTGTGTCACTTTTTAAAAATGTTGTTTTATGAAAAAAAAACTAGTTTTCAAGGGAGGTGGAAAAATAAGTGCAATCTGATTCCAAAATTTTTGAAAAGAATATTTTTAGAATCTACAGAAAAAATGTGACAAAACTCTAGTTTGCATCATCTTCAAATTCCTCACGGTTTAGCTGCTATAGGTTCCCGAAAGTGAAGATTTAGTTAAACAAAATTATTTCAGTGTCTAATTTGGCCAAAAATTGTAAACCACTATTGTGGGATCACCCCCTCCATATCTATAATGTCAAAACTAAATAGTTTCCCTTTGCCTCTTTGTTTCTAGAAATGATGCATCTCCCTAATATGTGTTACACGCCCTTTCACTATCCAAACATTTTGATAAATGTTCAAAGCTTAATAGCACTGACCTTTGGATGGTTGTTTTGTTTTTTAGGGGCCCATTTAGAAGGAGAAGGTGAGTCAACTGCCAACATTTTCTCTTCTTGTTTCTTGAACAAATGCCTAGGGGTTGCAATAATTTGATAATCAAGAATAATTACAACTAAGTTGGATATGATTAAGGCCCTGGAAAAAAAGAAAAACAATATATTGGACAAATTATATGAGGTAAAAATGAAAGAGATATTTTTTTAAGATATACAACAAACAACGCAACCAACCTTGAATCTCGGATATTCCTATAGACGTAGTCTTTTAAACATACAAGGGACCCTATTTTCAAGGCACCTGTAAACAACATATCATTGCATTTAGAAGGGAGGGTTCCTATTTGCAAATGGTGGCCATTAGACAAGACAACCTTGTATCGCTCAACCTACCATTCATCACCTCCAAATGTTTTGAAGGAAAAAAGTTGAAGGAGCGGAGAGGGAACAACATCGCCGACATTGATGGAACAAATTGCAAATGGAGTCAAAGCCGGATGTTTCTTTGCAGCCTACAAAGACAAGTGTAATCAAGCAAAATGCACATCATCACACCAAATGGATAGAACAAGTAAGAAATATGAAGGCTAGAAAGAGATACATTTTTATGTGGTCTAAAAGATCAATGCATTTCTACTTTCATATCTATATCCTCTACTAGGGCCATCCATATATGTATACACCTAAATTCCAATCAAACAACAACAACAAGAAAGGTAGGAAACAATAAGAGCAAGTTTGCAGCAAGCACAACAAAAAAGTAGGGAAAACATACATAATCAAAGTCTGCAGGTTGGTGGATGGCATCCTCAGAGCCGACTCCATAGCATGAGTTGTAGGAGTTGACAAAAAATCATTTTTTGGGGGCTCTGGAGACCCATCCATGGACCCTGACTCTGCAAAAATAGTTTTGGAACCCTTTAAATGCAAGGAATCTTCCAACTATAGTTGATTTATTGGAAGCTCTATACCATAGTTAAAAATCAAAGATTAATGTATGCCAACTGGTCAAGAACTTAGAATGCATGCAATTTTCTTTCTATATTTGTATAAACACCTATATGCAAACATTTGTATATGTTGCTACTTGTTGCCTTCATCCTTTTTAATAGAAACAATGGAATATAGAACAACAAGAATGAAAATCCTTAAGTACATATATGGGTTCAATTTTGCCTCTATCTAGGCATTTTGGAAAACATAAATAAGAAGATATATATATATCCATATGTACACATGTATATATTTATCTATATATACAACAATATATCTAAATGATAACATATTCCATCCAAACAAATTAAGCACATTAAAGATTACAAAATTTTAAAGACTACAAAACAATCCTTGTTACAAGAACAATAGAATACTCTGTTACAAGAAATTTCAAATAGATGAGTCGAAAAAAATATCATGAAAGTTATTGATAGTTAATGAAACATGTTAATAGAAGACAACCAGTCTATGTAACAGCTGCCTTCTAAATTCTAGTTCCATAATATTTTATGCAATACTTATTCACTAATGAGCAACATTTAGGAATATCTTTTGTTGAAGAGACAAGCTCCACATGTTGTAATGGCTATTACAACAATGCAACCCAACCAATATATTTTCTCACACATTTTGCAATATACTTTCCCATACACATATATATACACACACACACACACACATATATATGTAGATTTATACATATACACATATATATATACATATGCACATATATATACATATATATATATTACATATATAATATATATATATACAGATCATATATATATATATACATACATACATATATACATACATATACATACACACACAAACATACATATACGTATATACATACATACATAATATATATATATACTCTACATTCAAGGTCCACTGTGTGGCACTAAATATCATAGAGGAAAACACAAATTCTAACAGGATTATTAGGAAAACACTCGAGAACCACACAAATTGAGATAGGAGTGATTGTATATATATGGATATGTAGAGGATCTCTTATCTATTTGAATTTTTCAACAATATTTTTGTCAGCCAAGATGTGAATAGGATTTTTCATACAATAGTTCTCACAATTTCTCTATTGCTCTATAATATTTAATTCCACCCTATGCAGCTCGCATTTTTTGCATAATGTGCAAGGAAGTACGTTGATTAAGTTGCATTTTCAAAAGAGCCATTATGGCTGCAATATGCTATTAAACCAATAGGGAGCATGCATCTCAGGCTGGGCTCTATTACCAAACCAACACAACAATGACACTTTCAACAATGCAACCTAGTTAATATATTATACTCGATAAACCGATCTATGTTTTATATCAATATAATTTATGTGGATGAGGAAGATGGTGTATGAGCTCTGCTAGGGTTTTTTGTTTTATGCGATTACCCTTGGCCCCTCTTGCATCATACTGCACATCCTACACAGGAAGTCCCTCTTTTCTTGTGTGTACGGTTGCATTTACTGCAGTTTTTTGTTTTAATATGCCTTCAACTGGCTCTAACCCAACAATTCTTACTGGTGTTAGCAATTCAATGGCATTGATCAATGGCTCCTCTGAACAAATGTCCCTGAAAATTTGTTTTCAAAGTCTTTCATGAGGTAAGTGCTCTGATTCACCAGCTGATGTGGTTTTTCCTTTACCAGATTTTGATACTGCCTTTCAATGGCTTGAGCAATACACCCTTGTTGGGTATTTTGTTGCGAGAACTCCCCCTGAAAGTGTGATTAAAGAATGGGTTAACAAGGCTTGGGTCCCTCATGGGGTCCGCCTTGATATGGTCCAAAATTTAACCAAGGTTTTCTTTTTGTTCCGCTTTGTGGATGTCAATCATGTGTAGGCTATCTTAGCCCATGGGCCTTGGTATATCCAGTCTTCTTTGTTAGTTTTCCAAGCATGGACCCATGATTTTTCTGTCTCGAACGACACCAAGTTGCGGGTCCTGGTCTGGATTGAATTCCCTGGTCTACCCTTGCCTTGTGTGCATTTTTTGAATAGTATACCTTCCTCACTAGGGAGGGTTATTTGCATTGAGCTAGATAGGTTCTTTCAAGCCTAACCCCAAAAGAGGGTTTGTGTGGAAGTGGACCTTTCCAAAGATTTGAAAGACTCCATTGATATCCAAATTGGAGCTCTTCGCCATACCTAGAAGGTCACATATTTTAATCTTCCCAACACATGCTATAGGTGTCAATCAGCGGACCACAAGATTAAGGACTTCCCTTTAGCAGTGCCTTATACACCTTCTCTGCCACGAGATGTTGAAAAGCCTCATTTGGTGGCTGCATCTGCTACCAAACCTGATGCGAAATGGACTATTGTCATGAACTAAAATAATAAGTCCAGTGGTTTAGGGTCGGGTCTCGTGACCTCTAAGCCAGTGAAAGATGTTTCAAACCCTTTTGTGAAGGAGAAAGAAGCTCCAATTGGAGCTGATTATGTTTCACAACAGCCTAAGCCAAAGGCTATGCCTGAGCCGGCTGCTGTCATGTTAACATAGTCGAATATTTCTTCTCCTATGATGGGAGCTCAAAGGCAATCTCGCAGCCCTTCCCCTCCTAGGGAAGAAGGTGAATATGTTTATGAAAAGCAAAGGGTGTCCTCTCCGTCCATCCAGATTGGATCAGTTTCACCAGAATTTTTGTAGAATCGTTTCTCTTCTCTGAATGAAGAGGAATCAGGTTTCAAAAACATGGAGTTTCACTCATGAAGTTCCTCTCATGGAATATTCGAGGTCTGACAGACCTCTCCAAAATGTATTATGTCAGGGATACCTTGTGTAAGTACTCTAGTATTGAAGTGCTTTGTCTCCAAGAAGTTAATTTTTTTGGTTTTTTGCTTGCTATGGCTTGTCACTCTATTTGGCCAGCCAGTAAAATGTTTTCTACTACTCATGATGTTGGGCATGGTGGAGTTGTCACCCTTTTGGCCCCACGATGGCACTCTTATGTGGTCAACCATGGGTCTGATCCCACTCATCGGCTCGTCTAGATCCTTCTCAACATTCATAATCATTCATTTGGGATTATTAATGTCTATGCTTTTAATGATGTTGTGGAACGCTCTTTGCTCTAGCGTTGGATTGTTGATTCTTTACCAGTTGCTACCTAGTTACTATGTGGGGACTTCAATATGGTAGAAATGGCATCTGAAAAAGATGGCACTTTGCCATTTAGATGGACAACTGGGGAAAGAGAGGCATGGTTTTACATGCAAAATAAATTGGGGAATTTTTATCCCAATATTGGCTACCACCATTCTCATTCTCTCTGGCACACTTGGTGTAATTACAGAGCCGGTTCTGATAGAATTTTTAAGTGCCTTGATCATGCCATGATCTCAGAGCAATTTTTTTCTCTTTTGACATCTCCTCTCTCCCAGTTAAGCCGTTAGTGGATGCGACCTTGTCAGACGACTTCCCCATTTCTTTTTGCATTGAATGGGAGACTCGACAGCCTCGTACGTGTAAAACTCAATTTTTTTAAAACATGTCTTTACTCTGCCACAAGCCTATCTTGGCCCACATTCGCAGAGTCTGGATTTTGGAGTGCAAACCAGCTCATCATACAGGTTGGATTACTTGGTGGAATGAGGCTATCATCTGCATGGCTAGATTTATGTGCATTTATGCACTCTAGCTGGCTATTTTTCATCGGCGGTCTTATGAGGCTACCACCATTGACCTTGATGCTGCTACTAAGGATTTGGAAGCCAGCCCCTTTTCTCCATCATTGCAAGTCAGGGTGGCGTAATTAAGGCACAAGAAACAAATTGTTGATAGTTATGCTACTAGAGGTGCACAAATCAAAGCTCTGTTACATTAGCTAAAAGTTGGTGATCATACCTCCAAAGAGTGTTTTTTTAGCTCTGAGTGTCAAGCACTCATCCTTGGGCATTAAAAAAATCAAAGATGGCATTCAGGTGCTTTCAGAGCTTCTTGATATTCTCTAAGCCTTTGTGTGTCACTATGAGCAAGTCTTCACTATGTAGGAACTCACGCCTATGCGACAACAAGCCCTTCAAAATTGTCTTGTTGTTGTGCCAAATAAGTTTTTTTTAGCTTAGAATTTTTTTTGTGATCAACTATTATTAGTTGATGATCTCAAAGAGGTTGTCTATTCCATGGCTAATGAGAAAGCCCCAAGAATTTATGGGTTCCCTTGTGAGTTCTACAAAGCCATGTGGGACTATATTGGGCATGATTTGCATCATGTTTACTTAGAAGCTTTTCATTCTAATTCTCTAGGTAACTTAATTAATAAAGGTAACATAAAATTCATACCTAAGCTGGGTGACCCAAAAGAAATTTGCAACTGGAGACCTATCACGCTTCTTAATGTCTCCTACAAGATTATCACCAAGGCTTTGGCTCTTAAAATCTGCAATCTTCTACCTCAGATTGTGTGCCCAGAACAAACTAGGTTTATTAAATCCAGATTTATTTTGGATAATATTATTACTATTTGGGAAGGCATGGAATGGGCCAGATGTTCAAACCAGAAATTCATGCTCATTAAAATTGAATTTTTCAAGGCCTATGACCGCATTGTATGGTCGTTTATTCTTGCTATGCAGCAAGCTTTGGCTTTTGAGCCCAATTTCATTCAATCTGTTTGAATGCTTTTTATGGATGCCTCAGCTTGTATCACCATAAATGGCCATCAATCCTCTACCTTTGGACTCTTTCATTCCATTCGGAAAGGGTTCCCACTGGTCCCCTCTTTGTATGTGCTTGCAGCTGAGGGTTTTGGTTACCTCTTGGCCAACGTGGTTTCCTAGCAGTGGGTCAAGGGTATTTCTCTACCCAACTCTCAGGCTTAGCTTGTCAATGGCCATTTTTTTGATGACTCATTCCTCACCCTTCTGGAGGAAGAAGACTCCACTAAAGTGGCTCTTGAGTGTCTTAATACCTTCTATCTTACTTTCGGCTCTGCCATCTAGTGGCATTAAACTGTGTTACCGACAATCTATCTTTCCCTCTCCACCTTAGTTGCAATAGTATGGATGGAAGTGGATTGGGCCTGGAGAAATTTTTCAATTTTTGGGCATTCCCTTTTCCTTTCAAGCATCACTAGCTGAGCTTTGGCAAGTTGTACTCTCCAGATTTGAGCAAAAGCTTGCTTATTGGGTTACCAAGCCCCTTTCTTTGGTAGGGAAATTTAAGGTGTGTTCCAAAATTCTGGTGGCCACCCATGTTTATTATTCTTCTTGTTGGGCCCCCTCCAAAGTCGCCTATAGCAAGCTTGAGAAATTGCTTTGAGACTTTCTCTGGGCCTCCTCTGAGTCTCACTAAGGGTTTCATCGTGTGGCTTGGGAATTTTGTTACCTTCCTAGAGACTCGGGAGGTCTCGAGTTGTTCTCTACTCAACAGCAAGGGACTGCTCTATATGTTAAATAGATTATTCGTGCCCTTACTGGGGACAAGGCCTGAAAAATTCTTCTCAGGCATAGTATTCAATCCAGCTTCCCTATCCATAGACCTACCTGGAAGGGGATTGGATTTCAAACCCTTTTGGTCATGGAAGAACCAGTCTAGATTATTGGGACATTTGTGACCAAAAGTATCTGGCGAGCCTAGGAGGCTATCAGACCCTGGCTCTGTTGGGCTGGCTCTAGTTTTGAGATGGACTTTCTCTCAACCAGCACAATATTTGGTGGTCACATCTTTTTGCTTGCAATGGTTAGTCATTGGCTAAGTCGCCTAGGTTTAAGGTGCTCAGATTTCACAAAAAGGGTATCCAGACCCTGCAACAGATATTTCATAGACCCACCATGCATATTATGTCATGGAAAGTTTTTCATGCCCAGTATAGGCTTCATAACTAGGACTGTGCTACTTATGATGGTCCGGTGAATTACATTCCTGCTGAAATGCTTCATAAGGTTGGAATTTGTGGGACCAACCCTTGATGGAAAGACTGGAAGTGGTATCTAGACACCCCTTTTAGGAACTACAATCCTCGGCTTGGTTATAGGTGTCTCTCACCACATTTTCCTATGATTCAAAGTTTGAACTAGAGGTGGCTTCTTCAATCTACTGCTCATGTCTAGCATAAAATATTTGTTGCCACTTGGTCTGTAAGTGTTGAGCCAAAACTTGCCCACTTTTCCTAGTGTATTCTTTTCCAAGTCTTTCCTGTGGGTTCTCGGCTGGTTCACCTGGGGGTCCAAGACCCTAGATGCCCTTTTTGTGGGAAAGCTAAGAATTTTAAGCATCCTTTCTAGTTTTTTCCCAAAGCCCAGCAACTTTGGACTTGGATTCATAACTTTTTTCGGCCCTTTAGGCCAGAACCTTTCTCCTGGCATATGGTGTTGCTAGGAGATTCTCTTAGGTTTCCTATAAAATTCACCCAGCTTTGGCACACTTTTAGGTTCAATTGCAAGCTAACAAAGTTGCACTTGAGGTTGCTCACCTTTAGGTTCTCCTGGATCACTGGGGTAATTCCCCTTGTACTGTTGCTCTAGTCGCCACTTCGCCCACCTCTTCCCATGGTTAGTCATCCTCCAGGGGCTGACAGTGGAGTGGCTCTGTGCATCCTTGTTCCTAGCCTCTACCTCAGTGGGATTCTCACACTCCTCAGAAAAATTGTTCTCCTCCGCCATAGGCTAGCCAGGGGTGGCCTTCCGACGATGCTTTAGGGAGCGGTAGTGGCAGTTTTGGGTGGCCCTATGATGACCCTCCTGCTTCTGGCTCTAGTTGGCTAGCCACTAGTAAAAAAATTTCACGTCTGGCACTTGCAATCTCGCCACGACATGAGGAAGAAGATAAAGAGAAAAAAAATGTTGATGATGGTTGGGGTCCTACTTCTAACATCACTCCAGACCCTGCTGATGTATGGGGGAAAAATTTGGATGATAGAGACTTTCCTAGCTCTGTTGGCATTGCTCTGGCCGCCTAATGGCCTTTTTATTTACTTTGTAATTTCGTACTTTTGGGCTTCGCCCATGTGATCTGTTGTTTTTTCTGGGCATTGCTCATTTGACTCTCGAGGTGTGCCTTTTTACCACCCACCCTTTTTTGTGAATATTTATCTTTATATTTGAATTAATATAGATAGCTACCTATTCATAAAAAAAACAAATATTATCCTCACAAAACTTTTTCAAATGGATAATAGAAGAGGCAAGCCACCATAATGAAGAGTTTCTTATGGAAGGAGTTGAAACAGATGAGCAAGAAAGAATACATACATACATATATATATATATACATACTACATACATACATATATATACATATGTTGACACATATAGACACTCTGTGCATCTTTGGTGATATACACATTTTTCTACAATTAGCCCCTTTGTATCCCTCTACTTGATTTCACTTCAAATCCTTACAAAGAGGACGTTGTAGATTGTGAATGGCTACGTAATTTATTCTTGTCTTTTCCTATATAGATTTGCATATTCATTGAGCTGCCATGGTTTTCATTTTACTTTGATGCCCACTTTCTTTGTAGTCTGCTAATAAATAGAGTAATTGTATAACAACAACTATATTATCAGCCATTGACTATTATAGAGAAATGGGGAAATTGTAACATAACTATTAGTAAAACATACATACATATATTTATGCATGCATACATATATATACAGGTGGAAGTAGACATGCATTGATCTTTTCAAAGACTTTAAAATATATTTTCCTTAATTGTTTTATCCATGTGCTATGATGATGTGCATTTTCCTTCATTGCACTTGTTTAATAAAAAATAAATATAAATATGCTTCTAGGGCTAATAAATATAAAGCTAGGAGAGAGATAAAATTATATCATACCTAGACCAATCTATATAATAGTTCACTTGTTAATTCAAAATCCAAGATACATTATTTGGCACTCAATATTATAGGCAAATACTGAAAGTATAAAAGATCTATCAAAAAGACATTTACTATGCAACACTGGGCAAACTAATCTCATTTATATACTGGTGTGTATGTATATGTATGTATATGTTTACATGTATATATGTATGCATATGTGCACATATTTGTATGTATATGTTTACATGTATCTATGCATGCATATGTGTACATGTATATATGTGTATACATGTATATATATGTCCATATGTTTACATGTATATATATGTGCATGTTTTATATGGGTATTTTTTCATAAATGATTAATTTATTATTCATGCCTTTTGGGCTTTGCTTATTGTTCCTTTTGATAGTAGGTTGGAGGGTTTAAACACTGGTGCGTTGCAAAACCTGTGAGAAAGTATATGTATATACACATGTGTATACATGTGTGTGTGTGTATGTATACATGTATATATATGTGTATATGTCTACATGTATATATGTATGCATATGTAGACATGTATATATACATGTAAATGAATGTATATATACATGTATACATGTATATATATATATGTTTACATGGGTATTTTGCATAAATGATTAATTTATTGTTCATGTGTCCTAACCTCTATTGATTGTTCATTTTGATAGCAAGCTCGATAGTTTTAACACTGATGTGCTACAAAATGTGTGAGAAAGTATATTGATTAAATTACATTGTCGAAAGAGCCTTCTCAAACAGGAAGAGATATTATGTTTTTTGTTGAAATTAAGAAGAGTTTACTATAGTTTCCCCTATAGCAATGGGTATAAAGCCAAAGATGCATAGCGATAACTACAAACAATAAAGAAGGGCCACAAAAATTACTGGCCCCAACCATACTTTTTTGGTGAAAGGAAGAAGATTTAACTATAATTCCCCTAAACCCACATTAAATAGAGCTCCCATAGCCAATGTGTAGCAATAATCTATGCAAAATGAGGACAACCCCACACATTCCACTAGAAATTTGAGCTACATCACTAATAAATTAATCATCTATGCAAAACACCCATACAAACATCAATATAGCACCACAACCTCCATTAAAAATTCAAGCTACATGACCTGACACTAAATATTGTATAGAGATAGAGAAATTGTAAAAGAGCTATTAGAACTACACTAAACAACCACCAAAGCAATTTTATCTCCAATATGTCAATGGTTTCATACAACCCTAAACCCTACACACAAATAACTATAATTTCTACTATGGTAATGGCTGCAATGCCAAAGATTTTATATATATATATATATATATATATATATATATATATATATATATATATATATATATATATATATATATATATATATATATATATATATATATATATATATATATATATATATGATGTATGTATGTATGTATGTATGTATAATCAAAAATTCAAGCTACATTCCCTCAGACTAAATATTATAGAAAAATAGACAAATTATTGCACAACTATTAGACGAGAAGTCTTATTCACAGTTGGGCTGAAAAAAATCTTGTTGGGAACTTCTATCAAATAAATTGAATAGATACAAAGAGAACCTAGAAAGAATAACACTTAACACTCATGAAACTAAATTTGTATATATACACGTCTCTATATGTAATAGGTTGTCGAGGGTTTTAAACTATTGAGCTATGGAATCAGTAAGTTATTTTGCATGGGTATTTTGCATAAATGATTAATATACACAGATAATCAAAACAATAGACCAACAATGAAAGAAATAATATTTAACTACAATTTCTCCTATGGTAATAGGTATAAAGCCAAAGTTGCATAGCCATAACTAAAAACAATAAACAAGGGCCACAAAAATCACTTAGCCCAACCATATCTTTTTGACAATAGGAAGAAATATAGAAATTTTAAAAGAGGTATTAGAATAACACTCAATAGCCAAATATCGGTAACCCTAGAACCATATTTTTTCCACAAAAAAAAATAAATTTAACTATAATTTCTCCACCCGCAAAGAGCAGTAATCTCTTTCAAGTCTTGAAAATGGGCATAACATGAAAGATTGATACATGTAAGAAGAAAACATTAACAATGCATTAATCATCTATGCAAAATACCCATGCAAACATCAGTATAACACCACAACCCCCATTGAAAATTCAAGCTACATCACCTGACATTAAATATTATAGAGAAATAGAGAAATTCTAAAAGAAGTTATTAGAATAACACTAAACAACCACCAAAGCAATTTTATCTCCAATATGTCAATGATTTCATACAACCCTAAACCCTACAGATAGATAGCTACAATTTCTCCTAGGGTAATGGTTGCAATGCCAAAGATATACACAAATAATCAAAACAATAGACCGACGACGAAAGAAAGAATATTTAACTACAATTGCTCCTATGGTAATAGGTATAAAGCCAAAGTTGAACAACCATAACTACAAAGAATAAACAAGGGCCACAAAAATCACTTAACCCAACCATACCTTTTTGATGATAGGAAGAATATTTAACTGCAACTTCCCTGAAGCCACATTAAATACAACTCCTAAACCCAATAGGTAGCAATAATCTTTGTAAAATGAGTACAACCCCAAACTTCACTAAATGTTATAGAGAAATCGAGAAATTGTAAAAGAGGCAGTAAAATAGCACTCAATAGCCAAAAATTAGTAACCCTAGCCATATTTTTTTTATGAAAGAAAGATGATTTAACTATAGTCCATCCACCTCCAAAGATTGATAATCTCTTTCAAGTCTCCAAAATGGGTATAACACAAAAGATAGAAACATAAAACAAGAAGACATTAACAATACATTAATCATCTATGCAAAGCACCCATGTAATTTAAATTAGTATAACCTCACAAGCCTCATTGAAAATTTGAGCTACATCACCACAAACAAAGAAATTGTAAAACACCTACTAGAATATTACTACACAACCACCAAAGTAATTTTATCTCCAATATGTTAATGCTTTCATACAACCCTAAACCCTACACATAGATAACTAAAATTGCTCCCATGGTAATGGATGCAACACCAACGATACACACAAACAACCAAAACAATAGACCAACAACATACAAATAACCAACTCTAACCATAGTTTTTGATGGAAGAAAGAAGATTTATGTGCAATTTCTCCACCCATAGACAATGATAATTTGTTTCAAATCTTTAAAATGGGTATACACACAGACAACCAAAACAATAGACAAACAACGAACAAATGACTAACCCTAACCATATTTTTTGACAAAAGAAAGAAGATTTTTTTGCAATTTCTCCATCCATGGAGAACGATAATCTCTTTCGAAACTCCAAAATGGGTATAAAGCCAAAGATACAAACATATAGTAAGAAGACATCAACAATAAATAAGCCATATATGTAAACTACCCTATGTAAAAGGACTTACAAATTTTGGAGCACAACAGTTTTCAATCTGGCATAAAACGGTTTGCGAACAACCTGCTATCAAACTAGTGATGGAGCTGAAGGAAACAGTTTTTACAATAGTCTGCTATTAAACCACCGACGAAGCCATAGGCAACAATTTTTACAATGGCCTGCTATGAAACCAATACCACAACGGTTGTTTCGACAATGCAAGTTAATCAAAATTTCTCCTATTGTGATGGCTGCAATGGGAAAGATACACACAAATAACCAAAACCATAAACCAACGGTGAAAAAATTACTAACCCTAAGCATATTTTTTTACAAAAGAAAGAACATTTAAATACAATTCCTCCATCAATACAAAATGATAATCTCTTTCAAATCTCCACAATGGGTATAACGCCAAAGATACAAAGATATAGTAAGAAGACATCAACAATAAATAAGCCATCTATGTAAAATACCCATGTAAAAGGACTTATAGATCCCAGAGCACAACAGTTTTCAATCTGGCATAAAACAATTTGCGAACAGCCTACTATCAAACTAGCAACGGAGCGGAAGGAAATGGTTTTTACAATAGTCTGCTATTAAACCACTGACAAAGTTGTAGGCAACAAATTTTACAATGGCCTGCTATGGAACCAATACCACAATGACTGTTTCGACAGTGCAAGTTAATCAAAATTGCTCCTATCGTGATGGCTACAATGGGAAAGATACACACAAATAACCAAAACCATAAACCAACACCAAACAAATTACTAACCCTGAGCATTTTTCTTACAAAAGAAAGAACATTTAACTGTAATTCCTCCACCGATACAGAATGATAATCTCTTTCAAATCTTCACAATGGGTATAACATCAAATATACAAACATTTGACAAGAAGGCATAGACAATAAATTAACCATCCATGCAAACTACCCATGTAAAATGACTTACAGATTTCGCAGAACACTAGTTTTCAATCTAGCATAAGATGGTTTCTAAACAATCTGGTATCAAACCAGCGATGGAGCCAAAGGCAATGATTTTTATTATATTTGTTTGCTACGAAACCAACACCACAATTGTTGTTTGCACAATGCAACTTAATCAAGGTATATTTTCCTAGGTTGCTATATTCAATATCGCATTTACTGTGTTCATCCGCATTTACTTCATCCGCCTCCATCGTACAACAACCACATAATGCATTAACCATCAGGCAAGCAAGCACTTACCATTCACCTTCCACCTTTCAAGGAGACCACCTCCACCACTACCAACCCACATATTTGCAAAGGTCCACGTCAAACACTTACCATTCACCTTCCCCGTTATGATGACAACATTCTCCACCACCACCAACCCACGTAATTACCAATGCCCACGTCACCACAAAATAAAAATCATGCCCTCCCCGCCAACCGACAGATCCCCGACACCGAAAAATCCAATTTGCGACTGGGCTGACGAAAATCCCGATGAAAACTTCAAAGAAAATATCCTATCAGCTAATGATCTACAATAAAATTACTATTTTATATTTTCTAGAATAAAAATAACTTATGATATATAATTTATTTGTTACACTTTTAGTTTGATCAATATCACCTATGGAATCATTAATAACTTATATAGTGATCTCCTTAGATACATTCAAAGATGGAAACCACAAGACACAATTGAATGGTTTCTTGTTTTATTGTTTAATTTTAATGAATTTTCATCAAACATTATAAATGGATTTATGTCACTTATTAAAAATCTACTAATATCTTTTTCCGAGGAGATCTTTCATCTTTAACTTCTACAAATTGTACCTAGTGAGCTATTGAATTTCTCAATATCAGAATGAGAGGTAGAGGTTGTGGTTTTAAATGCTTCACAAATCTACAAATACACTTAAAATATAAATCCCACTACATGCAAAGAAATTTCAACACTTACAAAAAGGGACCCCTTTGTCTAGATCCATGATTTGATATCAAATGTTGTTAATGCAAGATAAAAAATTATTACAATGATTTTTTACAAATAGATTCAAATTAAGTTTTAGTATGTAACATTAGATTATACTAAAAGATTAAATATGGAAGCATTACTCAATAAACCATCAAATTGCACCACATAACGTCAAATGCACACATATATAGGAACTCTTGTAAGGAAAATTCAACCATCAAAGAGATGCTCAAGAATGAATTGATTTTTAAGAATAACATACATATGCATCACTCTTATCCCTTCAATATAATAGCTTATGATAACACATCTATACCCATAAAAAATGATATGAAACTACTACCTCATAACTCAAATTTATAGATAAATGGAGGATTAATGTTGTAAATAATTTCCCACAATAATGTATCGTCAAATTTATAGTAAAATAAAAAAATCACATGCCCAACATGAAGAGGATATTTGGAGATTATTAAATTATGCAACTCCCAATCGGTGATGCAAATAAATTATGATGGATCATGGAGTGTGATCTGAAACATTGATGCAAATAAACTTCACACAGTATAATCTAGAAAAGAAAAAAAAGCATTCTCAACTCCTAAAATGTCAAATATAAAAAATATAACTAAACCACTTTAATAATTTAGATGTAATATTTGAGCTTTAAATCCTCCACAATGACTCACATACATTAAACTTAAATAAGGCCTACCAATAATGCAAATTATGCTCCATAACTCCATTATAGCACCCAAGTTAAGGAATAGACTAATGATAGCAATTGCAACCACCACTACCAACTCCATCTCCTTAATGAAGTCCATTACAACTAATATTACAAGTCAAAAATTAGAATAAAAATAAATAATATCTCTTAAAATAGGCATGTCTAAGTACCCATTCCAAGAATTTTGGAGAAACATAAAATAGTATAGTAAGATAGCAATTAAATATCACACTATTGTTACAAAATAATGCCTTTCAATCACCTATAATTTGACAACACTAAAATTATAACATTGCAGAAATGAAACAGAGGCACTAACATGTATTTTCTATAATGTACGGAAAAAAAAACCATTTATAACAAGGTGATTTTTATAATTTGAAAAAAGGTAATATTGTTAAAATTAAAAATTAAGCAACAAATTGATGCCTTGTAATTTTTTTGGTAAATTTTTAAATAGACCTTGCCAAAATTTATCTCCATTAGCGAAAGTTAGTGTAGAAAAATATGTTGTACTTATTTTTTGTTACATGGAGTATAATCTAGTAAAGCTAGTTGAATCATTGTGTAAAACTCAAAAAATATTTCTAGTGCTTATAAGAAGTCTCAAATGCTACTCCATGGGTGAAATTTATGCCAACATTTAAAAAAGGCCCTCTGAGCAATAGAAAATGAACATTAGGTGGTGTAGGGGTGGCACCTTCATGTTGAGTGTAGTGTACATTGAGATCTTTGGTAGAGTAACCTAGGAATTGGTATAGCAGGGAAATGGTGTGATGAGGGCGCAGCCTGAGACTTAGAAAATAACCCACGAACAAGAGAATAATTTTATTATTCAGAAAATGGAGCTTCTTACATGCAGAGGATCTCAAATCCCCAAGTTCTACAACACATGCAAGTTATAGAAAGCTACAGAATTACCCTTTTGCAATATGCGAGCTTGTCCCCCAAAAGTTACCCAAAAATTAGAAACCAGCCCATAAATAGAGCTCCTCTTTAGTTTTGGAGCCAAACAACATTCATTGAGTTTAGGTGGTTTGGCGTAAAAATTAACTTGAAGTTCAAATTTCAAAGAACATTTACA
>VDFB02000017.1:148966534-149094569 GCA_007258455.2 Sequoia sempervirens | reverse complement strand
GAAAACCCGGCCTGATACCACTTGATGAGGGCACAACTCAAGACTTAGAAAATAACCCACAAAAAAGAGAATAATTTTATTATTTAGAAAATGGAGCTTCTTACATGCAGAGGATCTCAAATCCCCAAGTTCTACAACACATGCAAGTTACAGAAAGCTATAGAATCACCATTTCGCAATATGCGAGCTTGTCCCCCAAAAGTTACCCAAAAATTAGAAACCCGCCATAAATAGAGCTCCTCTTTATTTTGGAGCCAAAACAACATTCAAATTTGAGTTTAGACGGTTTGGCGCCAAAAAATTACAACTTGAAGTTCAAATTTCAAAAGAACATTTGCAATTGTATCTTCTAGAAAGTGCACCAACTTCATGGGGCCATAACTTTTGATCCAGGACTCCGATTCGCGAACCGTTTGAACTGTTGGAAAGGTCATGAAGTCAATATCATGCTCAAATTATACTACGCCAATTTTGGAAAGTTTTGAGGCCGATTCAGGAACTCTAAGTGCTTCAAATCTAACTCAGAAGATTTTCAAGTGCAAATCTGGGAAACTAAAACAGCAATATCTTTCAACCCAGAAATAGAAAATAAAAACCATAAATTGGGAATTTCATTATGATGAAAAGGGTATCCAAAAATGTAAAAAATCTAAAAACTGATAAAATTAAAATTTAACTATTTTTGGGTGATGCAAGATTGCCCTTACACCATTGGATGCTCCTGCATCATGGTGGTTTGAGGTTAGTGATGTAGGCAAGACTATGGGAGTTAAGCAATGACAATTATAAGAAAATTTCTTAAGCACTAAGTTCTTAGCATAGGGTGCATAGCACTAGGTACTTGTATTAAGTGATATCCAATAGTAATTATTGTCTTTGTGGCCAAGATAACTACTAGTCATGAAATCACTATTGTTAGTGATTTCCCTAAAGAAAAAAGATGGGGTTGAACACCTAGTTGATGCCTAACAATAAACGTATGCATATAATAATACCTTCAATCATGATTATTAACTTGTTAAAGTAATTAAATTCATTGAAATAAAAACTTAAAATATAACCTTTTGTATGCTATCAAAGAATCATCAACACATGATCAATAATATACAAAATTTTGTTGATGACACCAAAACCATGTAGTGATAGTATGCCATGTACAACTATATAGATTATACAAACACTATATGACCAAAAGTATGGGGCCTTACAAAAACTTAATTAAGAATCAACACCAAACATTATTGAGTTTATTGTCAATCTATATCAATTTGGGAAAAGATGCAAGGTAAAAAGATACAATGTGACAAAAACTCTTAGAAAATAAGTGGCCTTCAAATTTAAAGCTTTGATACTATGTTGATTTTCCAAAATAAATTCATAGGAGTAGAAATCATGTACAACACTAGAAAGAACATTTAGATAGAGAGAGAGAGAGAGAGATAGAGAGAGAGAATGCTATATTACTAATACTAGGACAATATACTATAATGAAAATGTACATATAGACTTGTATGAATAGACAAGTAAAAAGGACCCAAAAGAGAAATCAAACAAGTAATAGACTCATTTACACCAATAATAAACACAAGAAGATATCAACTAAAATTTAATATTGAATCCATATCATGCTTGTTTAATTTTAATATATATTAACTTTAGAGTGCATGGTCCATGTTGATTACATGCATACAAAAGTAGAGACAAAATATTAATGTCAAAAGTGCATACCCTAACATTTACACCTTCATTTTATGATACATTACACACAAGTCCATAATGGCTTAGTGTGGCACATGATTTGATCTATATGACATATGAACTAAATTCAATCTATTATGAATCAGTAATTTTCCACTCTTTATCACCATAAGCTTCTTTGCAACAAGTAATTTTGTATTGTCTATATGTTGCATTTAACTATTTATCATGTTTTCATCCCCTATCATATATCATACTATTATATAAAAAATCTTGGGCCCTAATTTCCCTAGTTTATCAAGAGTTTATATTTTCTATACTCACCTCATTAAACATCTTTGTTTAAAAGTTATATGTTAATAGAAAGATTAGCAGTTGAATCAACGTAAAATTTATCTATTAATATAAAAATTTAGTCATTGCTCAATGCAAAAAATGGTATAATGAAAACAAATAGTCATTGAGTTTTATTTTATATGTTTGTAATATTTATGAATTTTTGGGTTAGGCTCAAATGACTTTGGTTTTTGGTTTTCTAGGCTCTCTCCATGTGACTCTCAGGGTGTGCCTTGTTACCACTCGCCCTTTTTTGTGAATATGTAACTTTATCTTTATTAATAATATAGATAGCTGCCTATCCATCAAAAAAACAAAAAACACATTGTTGTCTAATCAAAATTGTGATTTTCATGTATAAAAAATTGCATAGATTATTACACTTTGTTCTAGTGGATTATTCAAAGTTTCTATATAATTTTCTTCAAAGGTTGTTTCTTAAAGTGTACTTTGTTCCACACCACATCCAAAGAACTAGATTGTGTGACTCACCCTAGTCTAGGACTAGTTCACATGATGTGACCAATTAATTTAAGGGCCACTCAAAGAGTAACC
This sequence comes from Sequoia sempervirens, assembly GCA_007258455.2. Lineage (NCBI taxonomy): Eukaryota > Viridiplantae > Streptophyta > Pinopsida > Cupressales > Cupressaceae > Sequoia > Sequoia sempervirens. The sequence continues at coordinate 149,091,980 of VDFB02000017.1, read as the reverse complement.
TAATTTAAAATCATTCATAGCTAAAGTTTTGCATTTAGACACTTCACCAATCCATTTTAAATGTCACACAAGATTTATATTTTCATAACATGTTTGATGTGTATACAACAATTTGTTCTTTACTTTGCTTGATTTTTATTAATCTTAAGCAAATCCTAATGTGCTTCTAAGCACAACCAATATCTACATGATAAACACTAAAAATTAAATAGCATTACATTCTCCATAGACAATATGAATAGATGATGAAGATTTCCTATTTAGACTAGAATATACAATGCAACTCAGTCCACAACAACAAACACTTAATGATATATTCATGTCAAGATTCCAATTACTAGTCTTCTATCACAATAGTCCAATCCAACATCAAGCTTCTACCAATTAACCTCCTAATCTTTCTCTAATTATTTATATTATAATAAATAAGAAAATTCTATTCATAACCTGTTACTAATTAGCTTTGGTTGTTTCATTAAATATAAATTACTATTGAAAAAAGGAAGAGGCGCCAATGCACAGAAGGTTCTGATCCCTTTGAATTAACTTTTTAACACAAGCATTTCAGAATGTATTGGAGGGTGGACACGCTATTAAAGCTATTAAATTTGAAAAGCTTTTTACCCGAAAACCACATAAGCAGTGGATAACGTGGACCTTAGACTATTGACTCCAATAATAAGACAATACTATAAGGCCTTTCGTATGATTTTTCTGTTAGCGTAATTAACTATCTAAGAGTATTGTTAGATGCATGCAATTGTTGTTCAAAGCATGCAATCTTCAAACTATTGTTAGATGCATACAACCACTGTTAAAGCATGCAACCGCCAATTTCCAACTGTTCTTCATCAATTAAATCTTGCTAATTATAAGCTAACTAATGATTTCCCCTGCTTTTCCTCCTTGGAGTCTTCTCCTACAGTGGGTATAAATCTGTAAATCTATGCATCATTTGATAGTGTGAATGAGAATGAAATTAGATTGTGCAAATTTGTTCTTCTGTGCTTGATAAATTTATTTCCTAGATCTACAAGGAATTCTACATGGTATCAGAGCCTTGTTGGAGATAGTTTCAGGCCAATAAGACACAACAAGAAAAGATTATCCACACCACTGTTGGGTTGAAATCTGCATGTTGGTTGAGTTTGCTGCTCAATCAAGGTTGATTTCTCTTCTTTACCCATGGGCATGTTTGTGATGGGAGGCGCATGACGAGTTTGGAGGCAGTGTTTCCATTCACAAGCCATTTGAATTTGCTAGAGAAGTTGCATTTTGCTATTGGGAGACCACGAATTGCCATTGGGAGACCATCCATTTTCATTTGTCCTTTTTGCATTGTGATTGACTTTGGTTCAAGCATCACAAACTTTAAAGGGAAGCTTGATGCAATCATGTGTCTTTTAGGCCAAAACGAAACTTGATTTGGCTGCTATTCAAAGTGAAAGAGAGAGAAGCTTCACACGTTGATATTCTAGCCCCTCAAAGGAAGAATCGTGAGAGATATTTGGTGCCACCCATACGCCATTCATTTTCTCTCTAGTGCTTAGTGGTTTATGATTTTCCCTTTGCAGGCTTCAAATTCTCATTTCTAGGCCTATGCTGATCTCTTCAGGTCGCAAGTGCTCATTATGGAAGAAAAGAGCTACAGAATTCTCTCTACCAATTTTGAGATCTGGATCTACGATTGGGAAAGTGATAGAGCGAGGAGGTGGTTCAAATCTGCCCTCAAATTTCATAAAGGGAGTATAAACATTTCTTTTGCATGTACTTGCATGATCTATTCATGTGCTTGCATGGCTGCATGTGAAGGATAAGTTTCCTTCTACACTTTTTATAATTAATGAATTGAAATAAAGTTCCAAAAGGGGTAAATATCTAGTCTGAAAATGGGAATTAGAAATCATCCATCTGTCATCAGTTTGGGAGAAGGAAACTATATGTCCTGGCATGATGGAATCCTAAAGCACTGCCAATGGATTCATTTATTGCCGCATTTATTTGGACTTATACCTGAACCAACTGCATGTTGGTAGAAATTTGTATGGGAAAGTAGAAATGATCATGTCTTAGGAGTAATCAGTTTAAGTGTTGGGGACCACACATCATGGGCTCTATCACACATTGAGTGCCTTCACACACTCTGGACCACTGTATGGGAAATATATGGAGATCCCACCGAACCTCCATTCCTAGATAATCCCACTATAGACATGCTTCTCTCCCATAATAATGTGGATGATCCTTTGTATGACGATGATACTGAAGAGGAACTTAATTATTGGAAGAGTCTTGATTGTCCTGATGACACAAAGACATCTCTTCTTGTTTCTCCTCTTTCTACACCTATATTAGCAGCTATTCAATCTCCTTCACCTACTATTTCAAAAGAGATTTTGGCTTCTCCGAAGGCTACTTTAGATTCTCTTTTGCAGGTTCACTCGTGTCCTCTTGATCAGTGAGATGTCATCCTTTCAGACATTCATCATTTGTTTGCAGAGTCCCTCCTCCTTGATCATGACAACGCTATTGAGGACATATGTCTTCTCTTTCAGGACTCTTCTGTCCTTGCATCTGTTGCTGATTTTGAGTTATGTGTTGCTTCTTCGAAAGCTTCCAATGTCTTCTTTCAACAGGGAATAATATATCTTCCAGACATAGCTACTTGGGATTCATATATTGCAGACATATCATCCTTGTTTGTAGAGTCCTATATTGCAGATCTGGAGGATTACTTTGAGGAAATTCCACTCCTCTTTGTTGATAGCCACATTAGTGTTGTTGGCCCACAATCTTCATCGCCTTTATAGCTTGCTCCAGATCAGTCTTCACAAGATCTTGGATCACCATCATTACTTTCAGAGATGTGGACATGTGAACAGTTTTCAAAGGCGCACACCATCTGGATTTGGATTCCACTATCACCCATCGTTTTGGATTGGCTTCTCCAATCACCAGTGGATCCTTTTCTTCCTAAAGGGAGAAATGGTGTTTGCAGGCAGTGGATCATATTTTGTCTTCAGGCATTCATCATTGGCACAGGAGCTCTTCCATTATGGGGGGATTCATATCTTCCTTTCTTATATTCTCTCTATATTTGTGGGGGAATTTTATATGTAAATGGGTACCAAAAATGGCCTTGATGCAAGGACCCATCTGTAAGGCCTTTTATCTCCTTAGTTAGGTTTAAGGGGGGTTTTGTTCCCACAGGGTTTTTCCTCTTTCCTCTTTACTCTCTTTAGGATTTTGTCTCCTTAGTTAGACTTAAGGGGGGGTGTTAGCGTAATTAACTATCTGAGAGTATTGTTAGATGCATGCAATTGCTATTCAAAGCATGCAATCTTCAAACTGTTGTTAGATGCATGCAACCGCTATTAAAGCATGCAACCGCCAATTTCCAACTGCTCTTCATCAATTAACTCTTGCTAATTATAAGCTAACTAATGATTTCCCCTGCTTTTCCTCCTTGGAGTCTTCTCCTACGATGGGTATAAATCTGTAAATCTATGCATCATTTGATAGTGTGAATGAGTGTGAATGAGAATGAAATTAGATTGTGCAAATTTGTTCTTCTGTGCTTGATAAATTTATTTCCTAGATCTGCAAGGAATTCTACATTTTCGGCCCAAGCAGCATATAGGCAGGAAAGACAAGGTCGATAACTTGGACCCTAGACTATTGTCTATATTGTCTTATTATTCGATAACTTGGACCCTAGACTATTGTCTATATTGTCTTATTCTCCAATAATAAGACAATATAGACAACAGTCTAGGGTCCAAGTTATCGACCATGTGTTTCCTACCTGCACGCTCCACATCTGCCGTAGGATGAAAATGGATTTTAAGGCGCAAAAGCATCATGCCGTATGACGAAAATGGATTTTAAAGCGCTACCATGTTTTCATTCTTTACACTGCGTTGTTGCCCACTATGTCTTTTGTGTGATTTTCCGGCACCTGTGCTTATTTATCTTCACAAAGCCTCTTCCCTTCCTCAGGCTTCCGCCAAGCGAAGTTGGGTTCATACCTTTCGTCTGAATTATATTGTTGGAGAAACTCTGAATGATTAAGGTTGGGCCTGATAAGAAAATGATTCTCCTCTCTGGTAATCTGTATCTAACTTTTCTCCAATATTTTCAAGTACTTTATCGTCAGTATATCATACATGTTATGCCTAGATTGTTCTTCTCAGTCGACGACATGCCTGGACAAAATAACAATGGTGGCGATATCGAGGCAGGACGTGCTTCGCCTCCGAGTGAGGCGAACGCCGATGTAAACAGGGTGGCTTCTGGTGCTGAGGCTAAAGTAGCATCTCCATCTAATATGCGGAGAAGGGAAGTTGCAAAGGCCAAGTGGAAATATCTCACTTGCGCATTCACAGTCTTTGGCATATCTCTCACTTTTTTTGGGTTCTATTTCACTTGGCGGCAGAGCCTCTCTAGTTTGTTAGTTCTAATGATCTGCTTGTTGGTTTTCTCCTCAATTTTAGTTGTGCTCTTTTATATTATTTATCGCAAAATGATGAAGGAAGAGCAATTAAAATCAGAGGGAAACCCAGATAACCATGAAATTGCCGGTTGTTCAGGTCACTTGTCTTTCATTCTTATTTGTGATTTTGATAATCACAGTCTATGATATCGTTGCCATCAAAGCCATTGCCAAATTTAGTGGTGTTCACAACACACCATAAATTGTTGTTTTGGCTCGTTTGGTTGGTGGTGTAGTTTGTGTTTATCAGCTCCGCTTGCTGCAGCAGCTGTGTGTTTCTGTTAACAGTTAATGGCCTTCTTGCATAGGCCGTTTTGGTGTTTCAGTCTTCTCGGTCTCGTTTTCTCATAGTGATGAAAATATTACGTCATCTGTAAGACTATGTTTAAATGGCTCTCATCTATTACCTTTTTCATCTGTGCACGTCAAAAAGTGCTACTGTTTTTTAATCCTAATGTAGTGGTTTGCGCCTGTTTTTAATATAATTATAATTTGTTTAGTTTAAAAAAATAATAAATAATAAAGCAGTTATAAATGTTGAATTTGTTTTGGCTACAATCAATACTTGATTAGTATTTTTAGTTTATTTCAATAATTTTATTTATAAATACTATTATCAATAATGTGGATTAAATTGTGTAAAACATGTATGTGAAAGTATATGCATTTAAGATAATTTTAAACTTTGTAAGGAATAATACATTATAATTCAATTTTGTACATATTTATATTAATAGATTAAATTAGAATAAGAATAAATATAGAAGTATTTAGATGAAATCTATATATATTTATTTTTATTTTAAAGATATTCTAGGTGTTTCTCATTGTTTTCATAGCACGGTCCATTATGTCAAGTCTTAAATGAAATACCTCTCCAACAAGTGAGTGCAAACTAATGAGGGTCTAAAATGGCAAAAAAAAATGTGACTTTTTACTTGAAAATCAAAGTTAGCTATACTTAGGATAAATATTTAAAACATTTCTATATAGAATATTAACATGGTGTAAACAATTATATTGTCATAGGGAATAAAATTGTTAGGTGAGGTGGTTGTCTCCCCTCAAAATTCTTTTGCTAAAAAAATGAGTTTAGGCATGATTCCCCTCATGAATGCATTATTGATAATGGTGAACTAAAGTTGTGGGTTTTAGCCTTCTACGAGGGTTCCAAATTTAAGGAATATAAATGAAGGGATTTTTAAAGTATAAATGTTATTTCCTTCCATGAAGACCAAGATGATAACAAAGCTAGGGTACATGACTAAACTAGTGTCACAAACAAAGCTACATCTAGAACGAATGCAAGACCTTTCATCCTTGGAGGTTTCTACTATTTGTACATATCAAATTCTTCCCTTTTGGCCTTTGTGCTATTCCCCCCCATTGTAGACAAGTAATAGATTGGGATAAAATAACTTAGAACTATGTGAATGAAAAATAGTCAACAATATTTGCAAAATCTAGATCTGACAACACTAATAAAAGTAAATGGAATAGTATGCATATACAATATTACACCAACAGCTAGATTTAAATATTTCTATGGGGAACCCATACAAGAGAAAAGCCACCATTAAAATATATTCATAGTTATAATATTTAAAATCAAGTATTTAGTACAATAAGTCCTTTTTATAGAATTTTGATCTACATCATACTCTTCTACAACTTCTCTAATGTCTCACGCCAATAATGTTCTAACAAAAACTAACATTTTTAATTTTTCCAAACTTCATGCATTCAAACGAGATGATACATATAGACATAAACATAAAGTTTCAAACATCTAAAATTCCAACTACCATATGGAAAAGAGTCACACAACTATAAATTATGGCCACATTTTCACATCAACATACCACACATATCAATCAACATGATGTATCCAAGTCAATAGTCAATGTGCATATGCAACCACTATCATACATTATGAATCAATAGTTTTTCACTTAAAACTATCAATGAATTCATGATTCCATGTATGGCCACCACTATTGGATCCAAGCTTTCAATAGCACACAAAAATATTAATTTACTTCTAACTAATTTTTGTACCTTTTTTCATCTTCTAGAATATTATCCTACTCTTAAATTATGTCGTGTGAACTCTAGCTTTTCCACAAGTTCTCATGTATAGTATTTTTTGTTTATAGAAACATTATTATTATATATATTCATTTGTGATTTATTCTCCAAATGGCTACAATTTTTGCCAAAACATCACCACATGTCACCAAAAATATATATTGTACCACAATATTTGAAACTCGCCATATCTCACCACATTACATTTTGTACATAAATTGTGAATCCAAGAATTTTTTGTGGGTGAATATCACACGAGTCCTAATATTATTGTTAACTCTTCAAATCTGCACCCTGGCTAAGTTGCAAAATTTAGCAGTCTGGAGCAACATGGGAACACTCCTAGGATGTGAGTCACCTAAACTCTGATTGGACCTCCAGATAAGGCTAGCTCCTAAATGGTGTCACCTAAACTACTTCTTGTTGGGAAAAGGGGAGAAAGAAACATGAAAAGAAAACTAAACCCCTATGGTAATGCACCTAAATTTGATTTCTCAAACCTATACAACAGTTTTAACACACAATTTTCTTAAAAATCTCAGCTTAACTTAACACAATTCAAATATTTTTATATATTGATGCATAAGTATATTGCAAGGAGGCTTGGTTCTCTTAACACTTTTGAAGGAAAGGAGTTCTTTCACAACTAAAAATAGCTATTTGAACCACTACACAACTTACAACCTACAAAAATATATGTTTATGAACTACCGAAAGGTGCTAAATGACACAAACATTGAAGGAGTAACCAAAACTCACAAGAACATTCATCAATCACCACACTGCACACAATGAGATAGCTTCAAAGAAGGTAAACATTGAATTTCATTAATAAAATGGTGTTACATACTACTATACATGTCTGATATTGAGTCACAATGTTGTCCTTTGCTTGAAAAGGCTTCAAAATAAGCTACAATGCCTGCAGAAAGAAACAAAGAACTAACTTCAAAAACTTAGTTTGAAGTTACTTATGCATTTTCAAACAACTGTCCCACACATGTCCTTCTAGAAACTCCTGGTCGGATGCAACATAAAGGCCAAAAAAGAAGCTTCCAAAACTCCTCCAAAATGTCTCCAAAGTGAATAAAAGTCAAGCTATGACCCAACCATACCAAAAGCATGACAAAACTGCCTCTAAATGGTCACCATTCCCTCCAAAACAGTCAAAGACAACCTACACACCTTTCTAATGTTGGTCAATCATCATTATGTCTCCAAGCTTGTCTTGACTCATGCTTTTATTGTTCAAACATGTCTTCCACCTGTTCTGTCTCACACCCTTGGTGTGTCTGCAAAAGCATAATAACATTTTGACTTATACATATCAACACATGCTCTTTTCAATTTTGCATTTAAAAAATAACATTTAATTAAATGGCTTATAATCACACCATTTAACTAAATGTTTTACATTTGAAAGTAAAATGAAAAAGGAAAAGGGCTCAAATATACCCCTGACTTATACATTAAGAACATATGTTATTTCAATTTTGCATCATAAATAATGTTTTCCTAAGTAATTTATAAAAATCACTTAGTAAAATTATAGATTTGAAGGTTAATGCAAAAAATAAAAGCAAGGAAAAACACTTAATAAAGTTATTTTTACACCTCACTTTAACCAATGTCTACAAGCACACCCATGGGGTATTAGTTGTGTGGTGATTTTTTGTAAAAAGATAAACAATAAAACCTATCTCCAATTGGCCCAAACTTTAGGGTTCAAAACCCTAACAACAAAAAGTGACCAAAAAACTTGTAAAGTCATTTCATTTTTTGATTCAAGCCTTCAAGAAGCTCACTCCTACTGACATAGGGTTTTCACAGCACTACCAAGGTATCTGTGACTAAAGATTTCATGGAGGTTTTCAGCTATTTTTATGTAGATTCTATGCTCAGGCCAAGTTAGGTAAGCCTCACTTTGTATAGAAATCATTCTTTTCTTCCTCACTTGTGAAAATAATGCTTTTTCAAGCTCTATTATGCAAAAAAAGTTTGAAGATATTTTAGTTTCTACGTAAAGCCAAAACAAGGTATCCAGGTAAAGCCAAGTCTGTCGTTCCTTATGCTTCCTCAGATTATAATTTTGAGTTGTGGATCTCAGGGAAGGTTGTTAAGTATTTGTAATATCTTATTATCGAGTTTTGTGTCATCACATTAATCGGTGTATGAGTTAAGAGATCCGGTATGATGTTTTTTTGCTTATCATTTCATAAAGGCCAACTTGATGAATGTGGAGTGTTGCGGATATTTGAGGAATAATTATTTAAGGTGTTTTGTGTTTGGGGATTTTTTTTTGGACCCTCACTATGTTGTGGCTGGCTTTGATGGGTGTGCATTGAATATTATTTGTGGATTGAGCCAACCATTGGAAAATATCTTATATTTTGATGAAGTTGACATATGAATCAAAAATATTTAGCCGCGGATATATAAGCGATCATTTGAAAGTGTGAATGAGTGTGTGTGAGTGATGATGTATGTGTGAAGTATATTGTAGCAGTGAAGTATGAATTATGCATAGTTGCATTTGTTCATTAAGGGTTTTTGAGATGCAAATATTAGTAGAAAGTGCAGAAGAGCAGAATCAGATAGAAGGTCAAATTAGCAACTGTTTAGCTTCACCAAAACTATACTCAAGCATTAGTAGATGCTACTACATAGTTCATCCACTCCAGTAACTTTATAAATCCTTTGTAAGATAGTGAGTCTTCATTTTGTATTTGAGCAATGAGCTTTAGGTAGTGTGCATGAATGCATGTGCATTCCCATTTTCTCTATATTTTTAACAGAGTATAAAATTATGGACTAACCTCCACCGTGGTTTTTCCCCTAACAAGGTTTCCACGTAAAAATATTTTTGTTATGGTGTTATGATTGTTTCCTTCATGTGCTTGTATCTTCACTTTTTATTATCTTTTGTAAATGGTTTAAGATAAGATTTATAAAGTTAAATCTTGTTGAACACTTATTCGCCCCCCCCCCCTTTCAATGTTCCTTGAGTCCAAAAATTGGTATCAGAGTTGAGTTCCTCTGAAAAAGGTTTAACAACTTGAGGTGGATCTTGGAAAGCAATGGACTCTGGTGGTATTCAACAGCAGCTTTTGGTGGCACTTGATGATCTTGATCAGTCTAAAGCTGAAGTTTAGGAATTGCAAGCAAATCTTAAGGATGCTGAAAAATTCATTCAATCATTGAAAGAAAAAATCAATGGATCAAGAGAAAAGAGAAAGGAACTCTGTGATCAGATCAAGTAGAAAGAAAGTAAAAGCATGGAAGATGTTTACCTGAATCAGACCCTAAAGGAAATAACTGAAGAATGTGAAAATCTTGCCAAAGATAATGCTACCCTAAAGCTTGAGATGGAATCTATGGTGATGAAGCTAACTAAAGAGATTGAAGAAAGGAAGAAGAATGAGGAGAATCTTGCTTAGTTCTTAAAAGAAAGATCTGAAGAATGCAACAAAGTTAATTATGGATTCATTCAGCTAGAGATTGAATTACAACAATCCAGAAATAATGAATAAGTGCTTGAAAGATAGATTGTTATTCTTAGAGATGAACTTGCTACTCTGAATGAATACAATGAGAAGTTCAAGATCAATTCTGCTAAGCTTGATAAGCTAACTGAAGGATAGGAGAATGCAAATGAAAAGTGAGGTCTAGGATATGAAAAAGGGAGAAAACTCTAGATCTGAACAAAAGAATTTTAGGCAAAAAAATCAAATGAACAAAGGAGGAAGGTATCCGGTAAGACAACCTAATGCTCAAAATTTTATTGGATATTTTTTTGCTTGTAATAAATTTGGTCATATGGTTGTAGAGTGTAGAAGTAAAAGGAATTCAAGTAGTTCATCATTCTTTGATCGGTGTTTCATAAGTCAATTGAATGTAGAAGTATGTCAAACAGCTCTGTCAGTATAAGGAATGTTAAATGTTACACCTGTGGAATATTTGTGCATATTGTTAACCAATGCAGATCAAGAGGAAATCAATGGAATAATTGGTCTGAACAAAGAAATCATGTGTGTTACAATTGCAACAAATATGCTCACATTGCAAGATTCTACAAGAAAAAAAACATGGATAGAAGAGGTCTAGTATACAAAGACAGAAATACACAAAAAGATGACAAAGGAAAAGGGAAAGAAACTATGGAAGACATAAGAGATTAGATGAAGAAAACATGTGTGAACAAGTGTCCCTCCATTAAAGGAAATGAGCCTCCACCAAAATCTGCTTCTGGTAATTCCTCTGGGAATTGATCTCATGCCATTGGCCTAGGGGAATTTTTTTCAAGAAAATTCTTTATCCCTCTGTCGGTAGTTAGCATCAGATGATCAATGGTTCTACTAATAAACTACAAATGCATTGGAGATCACTTGTTCATAAATTCAAGAAGTTGAAGCTCCGCAGTTGAATTTTTCTCACTGTCTAAGAAAGTAGGGTATTCAGATCACCTATGGAAAAAGCATTTAATGTAGTAAAAGGGTTAGGTGTGTGAGATATAAAAGGCTAATTAGAACCCTCATTTGTTACTTTGCATTGAAGAAGAGAATAAGGAGAGAACTTTGCTGCAAAATTTTGGAGTGAAGACAATTCAGCAGCGAATCTCAAAATCCATCAGGTATTTCAGATGTTTATGGAATTTCCATTTAATTTGGTGTTTGGTATGGAAATAAAAATGGAAAAAATCAAAGGATTGGTGAATTTAGATGAGTATGGAAATGAGAATATTATAGATGTAAGAAATATGTGGGTTGATGCAAGAAGTTGGGTACACAAAAAGCTCAAAAAGTGGAAGTGTTTTTTGTTGTTTTTAGAATTTGTCACACTTGGACTAAAAATTTGAGGCACTTACACAGTGAATCTTAAAAAAAATTACTAATATGAAATTTATCATTTTGAGTCTAGTTTCCAAATATGTAAATTATTCAAATACCCAGATTATAGAAATTAAATTTTGATGGGGATCTATAAAAACCACTTTCTAAAAGTCCCTATTTTTTTACCATACCAAGCATGTGTACGGACAACACTTTTTGACCCAAATAAAAGTATTTTGCTAATTCCTTTTGGGAAAAGAGAGCTAACAGCATGAAGTTTGATGTGGAATTTTTTTTGTAATTTTTGGTTGAATATTTTTTTTATTAAATTTGTATTGGCCTTAATTGTTGTTTTTAAAAATCAACATGTATGGACAACATAATTGGACCTAAACTAAACATTTTTTTACTTTTTTTTTTTTCCATTGTGTAGAGAATTGTCTGAAGTTTGATGCCATATAATTTTTTTACAAGAAACTTAACCAATAAAAAGTTATTAAAACACAAAAAAAGCTTGATATTTCAAGTTTAAGGACTAGTTTGCTTAGAAATTAATTAAAAAATAGCAAACATAATCCAATCTTAATAAAATTTATATATTTGGAAAGTAGACATCATGTTCTCTAATGGGTTTTAATTGTATAGATGATTCGGAAAAAAAGTCCATCAGCCATGTCAAAGTTGGACATTCTTCTTCAATCTGCCTTAGTTTTTTAGTTGCAGGTCAAAGGCTAAGGCTCATATTTTCAAGCCTAAAACCAAGGCTGGATGTGGTGTGGGAATTCAACTTTTAAATAACGCGTACACATTACAAAAATGTGTATGTGTTATTTAAATGAAACGTGTACGTGTTCCATAATGCATACGCGTTATCTATTTACCTGTTAGGTAAAGATAACATGTATGTGTTATAAAACATGTACGCATTCCTAAAATAGAACGTGTACACATTTCATAATGCATATGTGTTTCTAATATAGCCGTTTTCACCTAATTTAGAAAATACTTGTAATTTACACGATTTTCCTACAACATTCCTTTTCTACGATACAGTTTGAAAGTGTCATGTTCTGCGTTTTTTATTGTAAATTTGTCTTGTGCAGGGCATATTCTATTCAAATTGTTGGAAGAGACAAAGTGCAAGTTGAATTTTCTGAAGTGGAATCAAGTACAAGAACTTTTTACAAGAATATTTGGAAAAAGAGAATTCTTGGATGTACTCATGATGTTTTTGTACTTCAGAGTTTATAGAAAAAATGATCTTCATAGTACATAGTTTAATTTGAATATTTGAAGGAGGTGGAAATTTGAAAATAGGTTTCTTGAATTATTGTTTTTTTCATCAAAGAGGGTTTGGTAACCATGGGTGATAAGCAAAGACAAAAAAAAAAGATGTAGAAAGTTAATGACACCCAAAGAAATTCAAGCAAATAAAGATAAGGAGGCAAAAAGACAAAGGGGAAGGAGAGAAAGGATTCGTCAAATGAAATATTTGGAAGCATATAGTTCCAAGAATGTTGAAGAGGAAGCCATGAATGATGAAATGAATGTAGATGATGTAAATTTGGAGATGGTGAATATGGAAGAAAATGCAATTACGGAGACAAACCCAACTATTCCTTTAACTTCAACTTTGAATGATATGAAAAAAAACTTTGGGTATGTCTTCAAATCCACCTCCTAATGATATGGAAAATTTACCTATTCAAATAATCTATCCAGGTATGTGTTCAAACCCAAGTTTTGATCATATTGATATTTCTTGTTTAGATGAAGTTGGATACACCATTGATGAGATCAATAATATTAGGGTTCAAACAATGCAAAAACAAAAAAATGATGAAATTATATCTTATGAGAATGTAAATGAGAATGAAATCCCTAATATTGATGAAAATGAGAATAAAATCCCTTTTACATTTGAAAATGAAAATGAAACCCCTTGTGTGAATGAAAATGAAACTCCATCTATGGATGAAGCTGAAAATGTTTTTTTTACAATTGAAACATATGTGATAGATAACCTTCGTGGTAAAGTTTCTTCGAGACAAATTAGAAATTATGGAAATAAAATATATAAAATGTTTTTTTATAGAAATAAATTAGGATTCCAATGTCAACTCATGGTGCAATTGATGAGAATGTTGAAAATGAGAAAAGTGATGAAAAAATTAGGTGTTTTTGTAAAACCAAAAAAGAAAGATGATTCAGTAGAACAAGTCATATCTAGTGTTGCTAATGCTATTGATGTTATTGGTAAGAAAATTCAATTGAAAGATAAGATTGTGGCTCGTCATGCAATAACAACTACTCTAGTTGATAAAATAGCTTCAAATAAAAAAATGTTAAGTAAGATTAGTAAATGTATAAACTTAAATCGTAGAACTTTGATTAGAGCTGCTAAAAGAAGAGAAAGTATTGAAAAGGATCCTATTAATCAATGTTGGATTTTTAGTGGTAGACTCCCAAGATCAGACATGAAATTAACTAATGAAATTAAATCTTTAATCAAAAAAATTTGGCATGATAATACAAGAGTATCACCTAACATTAGAGATGTCTTAAAATTAAGGTTGGGTTCCAAAATTTGTGAACCTCATCCAAAGCATCTCTTAGATATGACTCAAACTGAATTATATAAAAAAAAATTAGATGCTTCAATCTTACCATTGATTATTAACATAAGTCAAAGATCATTCTAAAAGTGTAAACCTTGGTATGTTAGAATTAATAAGCAACAAATCTCTTTTTGTTGTAAGACTCATGTACAATTTCATTATTATTATGATATATTTTGATATATACAATGCACTTTGCATGCTAACCAAATTATGCAGGATATGCCACCTGAAATAATCAAAGATTTTATAGCAGGTTTGTTTTGTGATCCCTCTTTAAATGGAAACTCATTTTTTTAAAAGCATGCATTTCTGGAGAATGTGATAGATGTGGTAACTTTTCATTATTAGGAGAATGTATGCATGAAAGTAGTTTAGATGGATTTGGACAACAATTAGTGGATGTAAAAAAAATTAAAAATGTTGAGTATTCTTTAAAAGATGGAAAAACTAGAAAATGTGTTGAGCTAATTGTGGAAAAAGTTAGTGTGCATGCTTTTATTACTGAATTTAAAGATAAGTTTGTACCTAAATATGTTCAACACTCTCAAAATTCTCATTGGCTTGATAATCAATTCCGTTTATGTAAAAACACATTCCCAATTGGAACTATATTGTCAGTTGTTGATTTTGCTAAAAATTATACTCTTGCTTTGCAAGAAGAAATTCAATCACAGTATTATAATTCAATGCAAGTAGCTATATTTGTTCACATTGTTTATAGACATGTTGAAGATAGTACATAAGATAATAGAAATTTTTTGAGAGAGTGCCATTTTTATGTAAGTGATAATCAAAGATAATTGCACGAGTCAATTCAAAAATGCTAGAATATTTTATTGGTTATGTAGAATTCATAAGGAAAATATTATCCAACACATATGGAGTTTTTTTGAAGTTGGTCATGGTAAGAGAGAACACGATGGAGCAAGTGCATGTGTGAAAAGAGCTCTTGCTAGAGAGCAACTAAAATTTGAGGATGCTATGAAATTTAGAGATGCACGTGCAATTGTAGATTGGTGCAATACCAAATTATCTACAAGAACAAGTGAGAGCTCAATAATTCAGCGCTTCTTTTGGTTAGTTGAAGAAAATGATATTTTTTCTCGACAAGATTGTGAAACAATTAATGGATCTAAAAAATGGCATTCGTTTAAGAGTTTGAATGCAAACACATGGACAATATGGACAAGGGAGTTGACATGCTTTTGCCAATTTTGTATTGCAGGTGATTGGCAGGCATGTGAAAATATGAAATGGGTTGAACAATGGCAACAAAGAGCTTTAACACCTACATCGACACATGTTCAACATGGAACGACCATTGAAGATAATCAAGTGTTCGCATCATATGACAATGATCATGTTTCGGATCTTGTACAAGAAGGTACATTATTTATTAAGTTGAATTTTGTATGTATGCATGTTTATATGTGAATTAAATATAAGTCACTCTTTATTGAATTTTGTATTTATTTTTGCAGGACATGTGTATGTTATTGTTGTACCTAAGGGGAATGAAAAGCAGACGAAGCACTGGTTGGCTAGATGTGTTGAGAGAAAACATAAGTTGGTACATACTAGAGTGGATTATGACAACTTTGAGTGTCCAACTGGTTCAATGGTTTTTGTTGGCACCTAGCTTCAAAAATATTTGATGAGAAAGAATGAATTTCCTACATTTGAAGATTATGAAAGACACAAGAAGATTATACATTATTCACATTTGATTTTGGAAACCAATATAAAACTAGTTAGATATTAAGGGAGGCCTGCTAATAAATTTGTATGGACACTTTCAATGGATGATCATGAGACAATCATAGATGCATTATAAAAAAGAGAGGATGCAGATGGTACAACAGAGTAAATAAATATTGGTAAGTATATCTAGTTGTATATATATTTAATTGATATATATTTGTCTTTAATCATTTCATAATTAAATTTTTATATCATTTTTTGTTTCAGGTCTCCCAAAATTAGATGCTTTAAAAAAAAAGAGGAGATGCACATATATTACAATGGAATTTGAATCTAGAGACAAGTAACTATATATAGTTCTAGATACATTTAATTGATAGTATAAATATAAAACTAAATTTAATTCATTGTCATTTTATAAAAAGTTTATAATTGATTTCATATCCCCTTAAGCCATTCTCTTAAAACTCCTTAAGTCACCCTCTTATATACCATTAATCCATCCTCTTACATCTCCTTAAGTCATTCTATCAACTCCCCTTAATCCATCCTCTTAGGACCCCTTTATCCATATCCTCATATATCTACCCTTAATCTGTCCACTTGCATCCACTTAAGTCACTCTCTCAACACCCCTTAATTCATCCTCTTAGGACCCCTCAATCAATATCCTCGTATATCTACCCTTAATCCATCCACTTGCATCCCCTTAAGTCACTCTCTCAACACCCTTTGGGATTTAAATTCATTTTCTCAACTCCCCTTAATCCACCCTCTTGCACCCCTTCAATTCATTATATCAACTCCCCTTAATCCACCCTCTTGCATCCCCTTAATCCATCCTCTTAAAGGAACCTTAATTCATATCCTCTTACATCCCCTTAATCCACAATCTTTCACCCCTTAAGTCACTCTCATAATTCCCCTTAAGCCATCCTCTTAGGGCCTATTAATCCATATCATAAGGTTCATGACATGCATCTCCTTAATCCACCCTCTTGCATCCCCTGAATCCACCCTCTTACATCCCCTTAAGCCATCCTCTTAAAGGACTCTCATAATTCCCCTTAATCCATCCTCTTAGGATCCATTAAGCCATATCCTAGGGTTCATGAGATGCATCCTCTTAAGCCAGCCTCTTAACTCCCCTTAATGCATTCTCTTAAGACCCCCCTTAAGCTATATATCCTCTTAGATCCACTTAATCCATCCTATGGAAAACATGATTTGAATTTGCATGGAATTTACTATATACTGTTCTTTTCTCGCATGAATTTTTTACTTAAATGACTCATAAAAAATTTAGTTACTTACATTAATTATTTTTGTAGGTTCTCATCAAGTTGTTCTATGATGTGTTTGTTAAACTGAAAAACTATTTTATCAAGAGACTGTGTAAATATCAATTTTTGGTCTTCGCCTAAAAGTTGATAAGCTTTAATTGTATCTACATGCACATATATGTTTCATCATGTTATATAGTTATATTAAACATCTTAATATACATTTTATATGTTTGTTCGATGTCACTTTTTAAATATCTTGTTCCAATTTTATAGATTATACATTTCATGTCTTCTATTTACCACATTTTATATAATTATTCAATTGTATAGATTATATATTTTATACATCCAAGGAGATAGTTTTTTGTTTATTGATTCAAATATTTGATATCAAATTAGAAAACAGTTAAAATTACCTGCCCTTAATTTATTATGAATATGATCTAGAAACTATTTTAAGGAATGTTTTAATTTGTCACCTAACCATGTGATAAATTATATATATGAAATTTGATTCTAGATAAGAATTTATATAGTGCATGTATTAATTGAAAATTAGATAAAATATAAATATAGATATGTATGAGTGCATATAATCATGAAAATGAACATAACACGATCTCATAATTGACTGCATATATTATCATCATATTAAAGTCAACTGATATAAATAAACACAAATATAATGATAACATGTTCAAAATAAAACTAGAGATAGACAGTCCATAAAATTTATATGCCAAGTCCAACACATATATTGAAATAAAACTAGAGATCTGTAGTCCATAAAATATAAAACCATCTAAATTTCAAGTTGATCAGTCAAATCAAGTCTCCTCTTTGTTCCATGTTGACTAGATGTACCCGTGTCATGTTGTAAAAGAGTACAAGAAACTTGAAATTATATTTAAATTTTTTTAGAAAATTTGATATAATTAAACATATTTAAAATTGAAAATATAAACTTTTAGATAAAAATAAATTTAATTAAATATGTAGTAAATATAGTAAAAATGATTTCTAGTATGCATAAATTACCATATGATCATGTAAATCAACTGGCACATTTTCTTCAATAGGTAACATAACTATCACTTGAGAAGATGCAAATTCCTAATCTACTATATCATGCATATTCATATAAAGAAAACAATATGTGAAGACCTCGAATATATATATATATTTAAAAGGTATGTAAAAATTGTATAGGAGATTTAAAGTAAAGTTTACAACCTCAAATGATATGACCTCATGATCACGCCCCTGAGATTGCCCATGCATAAATGTCGATGATGTCTTAGGTGTGCAGCCCACCATGGGTATCTCATCAAATCCCTACATATAGATGTACAATAGTTTGTATAGATCATTCACACATGTGTATGTAAATGAAAAAAATAAATTAGATCTATGATGTGTATTTAATTTAAACTTAACGAACTTTTGAAAGCACGCACCTAAGCCGATGATGTCTCAGGAGCGCTCACCACTATAACTTGTGGTTGGTCAGCACTAGGTATCATATGGCCTCCCTGCATCTAGATATAATATATCAATTCACACATGTGTACAAATTCAAATTAAATTAGATATATATCCACACAAATTATTTAATATATATTGGTTCAAGTACCTCTCGAAAAGGTGAGCCTAGATCTACAACACTTGACATATACACATGATGATCATATTGAGTTTCAAGCATCACGTGATAATGCGTCTACACCAAACACTTATTGAATTAATATTATATTATATATATATAATTTGATGTTATTATTTACATGATTTTTTTACATTTCAAACTTGAATTAAATTTAAGTTTAAAAGATGAACATACCTGTGTAGGACAATCCTCAAAATATAGTAAATTTAGGTATGACCCCATCCTAGATGCATGTGCATCACCTGAAGTGGATGTCTGAGTATCCCTATAGCCTAAGCCTCCATGCTCTCTATTGGCCACTTCAGTGGCCGTGTGTGTAGTCTACTAAGTGAGATGTCCTGGAAGTTAACTCAATGCTCCTAATGTCAATAACTTGGTCTTATGTTGAAATGCAGTGGGAACACCAAGAGGGGGAACAATAGGAGCAATTGGAGCATATCGTTGAGGATCGACATGTACTCCTAGTCTATGTTGGGGCAT
Source organism: Sequoia sempervirens (assembly GCA_007258455.2). Taxonomy (NCBI): domain Eukaryota; kingdom Viridiplantae; phylum Streptophyta; class Pinopsida; order Cupressales; family Cupressaceae; genus Sequoia; species Sequoia sempervirens. The sequence continues at coordinate 149,072,817 of VDFB02000017.1, read as the reverse complement.
GCCACGCCCAACTCCCTGAAATGACCTCATATCAAAATAGTTGGGTTTTTTATCCAACTCAAACTCATCCCATAACTTTCTCAAAATGTATAAGGGCACCTCATTGTTGCCATGTGGTGGATTATCAAACACCATCCACCATCTCTCCCAAAAATGTGTAGCTATCTATAGGTTCCCACACCATAAATTTAAATTCCTTTTTTCATGGGTGGAATTGGTTGGTTTGTTTGGGGGTTAATAAAATATTGGCACATGGCTTTTTTGGTAATTTTTAGGTAATTCATTTATTTATATGAAAATCCATCTACATAGAATTGTCTCCTCTCTTCTCTCCATTGATGGAACCTATCTAGATCTACATCGATAGATCGAACATAATCAAAAATAGTTTGCATCGTAGATGCAAACCGTGCGAGATGTGGAGGGACTCTAGGCTCATTTTAATGAGATCTATATTTCCCTAAATGACAATGAGGTTTGCTTGGATATTCTCTCTTAATTGATCTTGGTCTTGACTATAGGAGGAGGTGGGGGGTTAGGCAGTGGAGAATGTGGAGGTGTGCTAGGGTTTTGTTCATGTGGTGGATTGGGATGTACAGGATCTATAGGAATTTCTTGATCGAGCATAAAATCCTCTAAATTAAACATTGGATCCATGTGAGCAATGATATGGAAACTGCATGTTAAACAATTAAAAAATATATATCAACAAACTAATTAAATAATGCACAATTTGAAAGTTGTTTAAAAATCACATTGAACATGCACAAATTCAAAATATATTTCATTTGAAGACCATTCGATTTATAACATTAAAAATGCATAGCATGTACACACATTAAATTGAGTCTAGTGTGGGGTTGTTAATATGAAGGGTAGAAATAAAATTATGGGGTTTTATTAAAATTTATTTAATCTCATTCATTATTTTCAAATAATAATAAAGATAAGAATGAAAAATTAATAGAATAAATTGAAAGGGACACATAGATATATATGCTAGTGACCTAATTGCAATGTACAAAATATAAAAAAAATGAGTCAAGCTTTATTCACCAAATTTTGAGAACTTATTTGATCCACTTAAGAAATGTCAAATTCCCCCTTAAGACATCGATTTATGATTTAGGGTGATAGGATGGCTTAAGGGGATCTATGTGTAGTAAGGTCCTAGGAAAAAATGGTCCATGGATTAAGGGAATAAAATTTGGTGGAGTTGCCCAAGGCAACCAAATTTCATTTTAAGGTCCTACAACAAAATGAATAGATGTATTAATCAAGTATGACATAGAATTTAATTAAATCTGAGGACATAAATTGACTTATCTAAATTTTCAAATTTCATGATAAGAGACACAAGTTATCTATAGTGGGACAAAGTAGTTAAGAAGAAATTATAAGTTTAACACTAACATTAAAATTTATAATCGCATTCATTGTTTTAAAAGAATGCTAAAGATAAGAATGAAAAATTAATAGAATACATTCAAAGGGACACATAGATATATGCTAGTGACCTAATTGCAATGTAAAAAATAAACAAAGATGAGCTTGAGATCTATTCACAAAATTTTGAGAACTTCTTTGATCCCCTTAAGAAATGTCATATTAGAATCCCTTAAGACATTGATTTACGATTTAGGGTGATAGGATGGCTTAAAGGGATCTATGTCTAGTAAGGTCCTAGGAAAAAATGTTCCATGGCTTAAGGGAATAAAATTTGGTGGAGTTTCCTAAGGCAACCAAATTTCATTTTAAGGTCCTACAACAAAATGAATTCTTTTAGGGTTTAGGGTTTAGATTTAGAGATTTGATGACATGAAAACATATAGAAGAAACATGAATAATTTTTTACAAGTAAATGAGAAACCCTACCACCTAAACTTAGTGCTTAGAATAAAATATGTGACATTCTAGGAATAGCTTCTATATATCAACAATTTGGAATTTTAGATTTCAATTATAACTAAGTTGAGTTACGATGGATTTTGAACTTATTTGGACCTCTAAGAACTATTGGATGATTTAAAAAGGAAGACGGGATCTAAAGTGATTTAGACCCAATTTTTTTTCTAATCATATATTTTTTGAAACTTTTATATGGTATAGACTCTTCCTTCATATTTATATAAATTATAGACACATGGGTTTTCAAAAAAGAACCTAATTTCCACTAAGTGAGGAATCAATTGATCAATTCAATAAATAAATAATCTTAGAAAATAAACCTTTGGTTATAGAATTCACTTGCATTTATGAATCATCTATCAAGTTTCTCAAAAAAGTAATTTGAATTTTCCATTGAAATGTTCATGCTACAAGTTAGCTTTGATACACTAGTTTAGAGAAAGTGCAACATTTAGTTTTCCTAATCTAGAACTATGCCACTACACATGAGAGTTAAAATAGGAATTAGATTACACACAACCTATAGATCTTATGAATAACATCCTATAAATTAAGGCTTAAATATGATCATAATGCGTCCTTACATAATTCACAAAGGATCTCATCCAAATAAGATTTGGGTAGAAATCATTCATGCTTCACAATTTAATATTTATTTGATCTAATAACATTTATGTGTCTAGCTCTATCCATATTGCACATAGTCTAGATTAACAAGAATGACTTGCATTTCTATGTTTTTATAAGAGCATACATCATACACTATATAAGCTAATATAACATTGATATAGAGTGATTACATGCTCATATCAACTAGCATTATGATATATACACTTATTAAATCAAGCACATAGTTTCACATGAGGTACATTATTTTACTTCACTGGTACACTTTCTCAAGTTAAATTATACAATCATGAAGTTTTCTGAGATAAAATTAGCTATCAAATTTATATTATGTGAACATATTATAATTAAATCAATTTGTTGGTTAATATATAGATCTATGCATCGATTGTTTGTACCTCCTTTATTAGTCAATTTTATGAATTTCATTGGTAGTGTGGATCACCAATGACATACCAAAGTGTGCCTAGAACCTATGGACTATAAATTGTGATCCCTAATTTAGGGTTTTAGGTTTACGTTTTAGGGTAAATAGCTCATTTTAGGTTTACGTTTTAGGGTAAATAGGGTTTTAGGTTTACGTTTTAGGGTTTAGGACCAAGGATTAACCTATGTAAATTTTGTAACCTAGGGTTTTGATTTCTAAGTTAAATGTGTCCAATTTAGGTTTAGTTTTTATGGTTTTCAATTTACAATTTAACGTTCTTTGTTTTTTTGAAGTTTTTGGTGTTTTAAATGCAATTAAAAACTATAAAACATTGAACTAAAACACACTAAACAAACAAAAACTGAATACTAATTACAAAACAAAAAAACAAGATACAAAGCAAAAAAATGGCAGAATTCAACCAACCAAGAGGTCGCTGAGGTCGGTAGTGTCGATGGGAGGAGGTGGCAGTCAAAATTTTCTTCAATCACGACCTTTGAAATGCATATGTGATATCCTCTCTTCTTCTCTAGCACGGCTGAAAATGGTGAGGAAAAATGAAATACAGTCAATTATTTTAAAAAAAAAACCTTCGCAAAACACTTACGCATTTTCGATTCATGTACTCGAAGCTAAACACATATGCATTCAGATTTAGGCTTGGGTACTCAATCCATAACACGTACACGTTTTTTTGAAAACACGTACGCCTTTCCTATGAAACTTTTTGTTTTTTCCAAAATTTCCCCTCTTCGTGTACCCAACTTCTTGTATTTACCCATGTTGTCGCCCAATGAATTGAAATGGCTGGAAGATGCAAAACACAAAAATGTAGACATTTGGAGTGAATTCCCCTATTTCAATAATGCAGAAGTTGTTAGGTTTATTCTAGATAGATTGAATGATAACATTCTAACTCTAGATAAACCCTATCATATTTCGAAAGAGGTGACTGAGGTGGTAACTGGGTTATGCAAAATTGGAGACATACCAAGAAAGAAGTAAAAACCCTAACTGAAGTAACTAGAGACCAAAGGGCATTAATAGTTTTGACAATTGGAGATCCTGTAACAAGGTACATTGCGCATGGAATTTCATATAAAATATTTTTCCAAAATGGAGAAGGTGTAACCTTAGCTAGTGCAGTTTACATTTCTCACAAAATGAAAATGGAATATCAGGATTTTGACCTGTGCAAATTGCTGAAAGATCAACTGATGGAAAATTTGCAATTGACAAAGGAGACAAATTACCCTTTCAGGTTTGGTACTTTTGTTATATTCCTTGTGATGTAGTTTTTGAATATTTTTCCACTGGACAACAATGTTGTATGGGAAGAGAATGAACCGGTTTGCAAGCAGATTTATATTCATTCTCAAAATTTAGCAAAATGTGAAAGAATATGTAAGTTTCTTCAATAATTTGCTAGAAAAGTTTGGATCAATCAGTATTCCCATACCAATAAGGGCACTTGAAGTTGCCTCCTCTTCCGGTGAGATGGAGAGAAAGAAGAAAAGAGAAAAAGAGATTGTTGTCTACACTCCTCTGGCATACAAGACTCCAAGAATTGAAGGGAAAGGTAAAGAACAGGTGATTGTGGATATACCAGATGATGAATCTAACAAGGAATCTAAGGACACCCAAAGGGTAGAACTGGAATTAGCTGAACCAGAACAAGAAAAGGAAGAAGGAAGTGAAGAAGAAGGTGATCTAAACAAGGAAGAGATACTGTAGCTTATTCATGAGAAAGATGGGAAGCAAAAAATTACAGAAATATGGTCTGTTAGACCTACATATGAGCAGGACATGATTGAGAACATATTATGTGCTTATTTTGTGCATAATAACATCAAATTCGAGAATCTACATAATGTGTTACCTGAAGAGATGATTGAATGCATTAAGGAAATCATGGACTTTGAGTTTCAGAACAAGAAAGAAGATGAAATAATTCTACACCTAAAGGAACAATACAAGCTATCACTCACCAAGTTGAAAAGGAAAATGAAAAAACTAAGGAAATACATAAATACAACAACATCTATAACTATTTCCTTTGATGGCCTCATGTAGTTGGTAAATACAAAGAAAAGTTGGAGCAAATTGAAATTGAGTTGAACAAGATTGGACAGAATTTTAACATGTTTCAAGATCAGGATGGTGCAATCAAGAAAAGGATTCAAGAGTTACAGTCTGAGAATACAAAAGTTGAATTCACCATAAACAAGCTTGTGGACACTTTTTGGAAAGTAAAGGACTTGAAAAAATGCAGATTGGAGCAGTTAATTGAGATTTTGAGGAAAGGAGAGAAATTAGAAAAAGCAATCACAATTTTGGAATCACTCATCAAGATTATCAACTGGACATCTGAAAACAACAACATGATCATAATCATTGGGATTGCAGTAGAAGCTTGGAAGAAGTTTCTTCCGGAGATGAAAGATAAGTACAAGATAATTTTCAACTCAAGTAGCAGTTGTACTTCTTCAAAATTTTGAACCAATTTTTGAATTAGCAAGTTTTTGGTTACATTTCAAAAGGGGAGATTGAATATGTGTTTTTCGATGATGTCAAAGGGGGGGAGAGTAGTGAAAAATTCCTTATCAAACTAAGGGGGAGTTGTGTTTTGAAATTTTTCAAGTTTGGCAGTGTACTCATAATTAGTTCTAACACTTAGTCATTTTTCACTAAGTGTTTCCATCAATGCCAAAGGGGGAGATTGTTGGCATATGGCCTCTAGTGTTTTCATTGATGGCAACCTAAGTCATTAATCTAGTCCGCAGTTCAGTATTTGTACATACCAGCAGATAGAGTGAAGAACAAAGTATTACTAGAAGTAAAAATAGGGTATCTGAGTAAAGCCAAGTCTATTGATCCTTATGCTTCACCAGATTATAATTTTGAGTTTTGGATCTTGGGGAAGGTTGTTAAGCATCTGGAATATCTTATTATCAAGTTTTGTGTCATCGCATTAATCAGTGTATGAGTTAAGAGATCCAGTAGGATGATTTTTTGCTTATTAGTTCATGAAGGTCGACTTGATGAATATGGCATGTTGTGGATATTTGAGGAATAATTATTTAAGGTGTTTTATGTTTGGGGATTTTTTTTTGGAGCCTCACTATGTTTTGGCCGACTTTGATGGGTACGCATTGAATATTATTGATGGATTGAGCCAACCATTGGAAAATATTTTATATTTTGATGAAGCTAACATATGAATGAAAAATCTTTAGTCGCGGATATATAAGAAATCATTTGAAAGTGTGAATGAGTGTGTACGAGTGATGATGTATGTGTGAAGTATATTGTAGCAGTGAAGTATGAATTATGCATAGTTGCATTTGTGCATTAAGGGTTTTTGAGATGTGAATATTAGCAGAAAGTGCAGAAGAGTAGAATCAAACAGAAGGTCAAATAATTGATTGTTGAGCTTCACTGGAACTATACTCAGGCATTAGCAGATGTTACTACATAGTTCATCCACTCTAGTAACTTTTAAATCCTTTGTAAGACAGCGAGTCTTCATTTTGCATTTGACGAGTGAGCTCTAGGTAGTGTGCCTGAATACATGTGCATTCCCATTTTCTCTATACTTTTAATAGAGTATAAAATTATGGAATAACCTCCACCGTGGTTTTTCCCCTACCAGGGTTTCCATGTAAAAATATTTGTGTTGTGGTGTTATGATTGTTTCCTTCATGTTCTTGCATCTTTACTTTTGATTAATTGATGTAAATGGTTTAAGATCAAATTTATAAAGTTAAATCTTGTTGAACACTGATTCACCCCCCCACCCTCTTAGTGTTCCTTGAGTCCAACAATTTCCTCTGTATGAACTTATATTTTTTTTTTGAAAAAACTAGAAACACCATTTGTTTCCTCTATTCTCTTACTCATACCTCCATCTTAATTGTCATTTTCCAAACACGGGTATTTTTTCTTTTCCCAATGCTACCATGTAATGATGGCCAGCAATGTCATACACACCTTTGCTATGATAAAACTATACAAGATTATAATATGAATGAGATTTCATGAGAGGTTGAGAAGTTGAAACAAGAGCTATCTCAGTCAACCGTTCCATAAACAAATATTGCCCCGTGTGAAAAAAAAATGGTTAGCTAAATTATTCGAACCCATTGCACAATATGGGTCTATATCAAGTACTCTACACATCTTTTGCATTCCTTCATGAGCACTGCCTTTTTGATCTTGATTTGTTGCTTTGTGTTGATACTCTACACATCATTTGTATCAAGGGATTTGTTTCCTATTGCTAGCTGCTTTAAACTTGTGGCTTGGAAGCTTCAATTCTCCAAAACAGATGAATCAACTTTATCCCTTTTTTTTGTTATGGTGGCCAAATTATGCAACAACCATTGCTTTTCTAGTGAAAATGCATGGTTTAATGTCATACCAAAAGTATTTTATGAAAATGGGAGTCACTAGGTGACTGATTATGCTCATGAAGTCCTGGAAAAAATAATCTTTACTATTGATTGTTGTGTATAGCCCTGAATCATTACACTCTAGAACAAACCAAAATTAAATGACATTTCCCTCACATAATTTCAGTCTCAAAACACACTTTGCATTTCTTTGAGTTATCTTCCTCAATGTTATGATAGGTCTTAGAGCACTATGTTCATTTATTCCTCTCGAATTCTTCTTGATGAACAATGAGGAGTGCCCTCTAAATTATATTGTTTAACACAATATTCTCAAAAATATAGAGTGACCTATCAAATTCATTGTTGTATCTCACATAATTTCAAATATGCTAGACTCTAGAACCATCCTAAGAGTACTCTTCCCTTGAGATCTTCCCTTCCTGACAGATTTTTCCTTATTTTGTCCTTTAGAAACAAGATCTTAGTTGTTGTCACACATCCTTTTATGCCAAACCTCCATTGATTTGATCAAGAGAAAGCCCTTTCCTTTTTACATACTATTCTAGCTTGTATTCTTCCATTTTGCAGGTTGTGCTTAACTGATCAAGCAATACTATTTTATTTGATGACTGTGAAATTCAAATAGATAAATACTCTCACATTAGCCATTATCTGATGCATAAGATGTCTCCTTGTGGAGTACTATCTATTGTATTTGATATTGTCATGACTCCCTTTCACTTTTGCATTTGATACTTGCACTTAAAAAAGTCTTATTTGCTTCTTAGACTCCATAAAGCACTTGCAAAAGCACATAACAAACATGATTTCCTTATGCTATCTCATTAAATTTTGTGTACTTGTGATTGTTGAATTTATGATCTTTTTGATATGTAAGGCATAATTGCTTTCAAATATTGGCAACATTTATGTTTCTTATTCAAAGCTTGCTTCAAAGTCTGAACACTATTCACTGTTATAACTTGGTACCTTTCATGATGCATAGCATTAATTTCTAAAAACACTTCAGTAGCATTTCCTTTGATATACATTTGCTCCTATCAGTTGATTAGGTACTATTGGCATTCATGAAAAAACAAATATGAGCATACCTTACTCCATTTCTTCATGTGTTTGAATGACTAGTAGCCATAGCATGATAGGTTTTCTTTATGAAGCTCCTATGCACAATCCTCTCTTGATACACCATGTTGTCATATGTAGCTCATGATAGCTCCTAATAGCTCCTATGTTGTATTGAAGAAGCACCTTATTGAAGAGAAATGCCTTTTAGAAATTCATTGCCTGCTGATTGTGCCTTGACAGTGCTTATATCCTTTGTGATCCATCAATAAAAATCCATATCTAGAATCAAATAAAGCTCCACTTGTCATTTTTGTTTTAGTTTTCATATCTCTTCCTGCTTGATTGATTCTTGAAAATGATGACAATGAAAAATACAACTCATATCACTGTTTAACTTGACTTTGGATCCACTTAAGAAGATTGAAATACATATCTAGTAGAGTAAGATTTCTAAGAAGTAATGACTACCCCTTTGATCAACATGATGGCAGCCTACTATTTGGTTCATTGTGAAAAGATGAAGAGTAATCTTTCTTGATAATTCATGCAGTTTTTTTGCATCTTTTGAATCTGATAATGAAAGTTTATCAATTGGTATGAGTCCATATTGATTTAATGCATCAAGAATAGGTTTATCATTAATTTGATCAAGTTTCTCAATTTCCTATCCCTCCTAAAACACAAGATGGTAGCATGTTTGGCTCAATCCTTGTGGGAGCCACATTTTACTCCACATGTTGTAACTAGATGAAACAAAATAGTAACAAAGATATGTCCTATATCTGTACAAGGAGAAAACATGTTAGATAAAATAGAGCATATGATAGATGTGTTTGATAACTCTTTTATTTTCTTGGACCTCTATGATATGCTAGCTATTTTAATGTTTATAAGGATCAGATTATATGTTTACAAATGTTTGTCTATGTATTGATTGATGATCCTTCATTGCTCTAACCAAACTTCTTCTCACAAATCCAGGAAACCTTGGAGCAGTAGGGGAAAATGAAAAATGGAGGCCAGATGGGCAGGAGGACTGAAGCTGATGCAAGACAACTCAATCGAGATTCATCATTTAGGCAATGAAGGGTCACCCTTCTTTACATATGCATTTCTTTTATCTTTAAATGTATAGTTTTTTCCTTTATATGCATTAAAATGGTCAGTCCCTCGGCTTATGAGGGACACCATACACTTATGATCATCAATAAATTATACTACATTTGCAATAAATGTTGACTCTCTTTTCTATTGTATGCAATTGCATAACTGTAATAATGCAATCTTTTGATAATCTCTTTATGCACATGGATGAAACTTAACAGAAAATGATATGTACCTTTTATCGTCTAAATGAAAACATAATCATAAGTCTACCTAATTTAGATAGAAGCAAAATTAGGTAACATTTTTGGTGACATTTGTTATATGTTTTCCTACTAAACATCTTGACCAATTGCCTGAAGCTTATCCATTGGGTAGGGAGTCAATAGAAACCTAAAAAACCTTGGAAAATAGTCTTGTGTACTATTGTAACTCATCAGAACAACGTATGACACCTTGAAACTTATTCCAACACACCAAAACACTCAAAGAAAACTAACTAATTACTATGCAAAACAACACATAGAGAAATGAAAGTTGCATCTAGAAACCTATTCTAGCCTACTCCAAACTAACCAACCATGAGACTTGATTAGATGAAACCATTAATAGGCTCATTGAAATAGTTTCCCCTCCTTTTCAGTAACATGCAAGGTTTCAAATGGTTATAGACAACCAAGAGAAGATGAAGGAAAGATACAAACCTAGTAAAAAGTTGCAAAACCTCTTGAAGAATATAGGTAAACTTACATATTTCTCTTGTTGTGCATGCACACTATTGTTTTGGTTTTGAAATGGACAAGTGAGCAGCGTCCATTCATCTCTTGCTACAACTTCATGTTTAGATTCATCTTCTAATGGAAACTCGTGATTGGGTGCAAACTTGAATGGTATCACTTTATTGGCTTCAATTTTGGATAAGTGCCTGATAGGACATCCCCTTAAGATGACAAACTTAGAACACCCCATGTTGTCTTCACCTTTATCAATTGCTTCTTCAACTTTTTTTTTTTTTGGTTGAGAAGAGTTAGTTCATGTGAATCAAATGGGATCATGATTGCTTTGTCTATTTGGTTATGCTGCTCACACTCTTCAAATTCAATCAATTATGGCTTGGCATCAAGCTTTGAGCAGAACTCCTCTACTATGCTTGAGAACATATATTCATCTAGCTCATAATTAGTTATCTCATGCAAAATAGGTCCTACTTCAACTTCATGATAGTTCTCAAGACTCATACCTCTGAAAGCAATGTCTTGCTTCACATTTTGTTCCATTTGACCAACATGCTCGTGCATACCAACCTCCTTACCTTTTGAGACAAGGCTGTCCTCATTTTCTTCTTGTTGAACCAACATCCTATAAAAGTGAATTTTATCTTCTTGTTGTCCAAAAATTGATAATGGTGTTAGTACAAGCATGGTGTCTCCATCATTATCCACAAAACTAGTAAGTTCAACAAAAAAATCTATCGTTATCTCATCACTTTGCTACTCAAAACTAGGCATTAATGTTAGTTCAATCAAGTACTGCTCATCTTCACCTATAAATTCTAGAATTTCATTAAATAAACCCAAAAAAATCTGAACTTGAACATCTTTTTCTACTTCAATTACCTGTTGTCATGCCTTTTTCTCCTCAAAAGATGATTGATCTCTAAATTTGAAACAAATGACTCTAGATCACCCCAAAAAAGGTCATCTTCATCCTCATTTTTTCTTTTCAGTGAAGGAAGACTAATTTTTACCTTATTATAGCTCAACTAAGATGTCAAAACATCAAATTTTTGAGCCTCCTCCTATTGTACTAAAGTTGATGTGGCTGTGATTTGAACTTCACTCTCTTATTCACAAACAGTGGCAATTCATCAAATAAATAAATTAGAATATGAGAACCGTCAATTATTTGTTGATCTATATCTTGCTTCTTTTCATCTACAACCTCATTTACCTCTGTTATCACAACTTGATATGATTTATCATTTTCAAGTTCTCATTCAAACATAATAGCAGCTAAAAGATTTGTTTCTTCCTCTAAAGCAAGGTCTCTTTTTTAGGCTGTTCTGGAACATAAGGGGTTGGTTGAGCCTCCTTAATGGGTTCTTCACAAGGATGCACTTGTTTAATAATGGGTTTTTGAATAGAAGGAGGGTTCCTAAAACTTGGGAAAGAAATTTTTTTAGGCTCCTCTATGTTGAGTAAGTTGTGTTGATCAAGAGTCTACTCTTCTTTTGCTTTCTAGATATTAGAGCATGGTTCCATTTTCTTGCTGATGATAGGTGGAGGAACCTCACAAGGTGAAAAATATGGCCATTTCCAACTTGGAATATTAAGCGTAGAAGGCTCATTGGTAGGCTCACTAATGGGATCAAAAGGTTTCTCTTGTTTAAAACTAGGGAACTTGTACTTTTAAACCTCTACATTCGCAGGATGATTCAACATTACAAGAAGAGTTGAGTTGAAACTAGGAATGGAAGGGGTTACCTAGGTTTCATGCCTTTGTTGGCATTAACAAGCTGAGTAAGCTTGATTACTTTTCACCTTAGAAAAAAAAATCATTTACTCCTCTTTAGCAGCTATCTCTCTTTCAAGACTTTCCTCAAATTGTACTCTTTTTGTCACCCACTCTTGATCATAAACAAAGGATTGATTAGCAAACTCTAGCTACTATGAGATAATATTTTTTTGTTTCTTGATTTCAACCAAAATCCAATATATGTGTGAGAAAACCTTACTAACATCACTAATCTTCATATATTCAAGATTTTGGCTCAAAGCCCACAACACACACTCAAGCTTTTAGATCAGATCCAATACATTTTGGTAAGGGTGATCTTAAGGCTGATTATGTGAATAATCATGCTAGTTGGGATCAAAAATCTCTTCTTGGGGTTGATTTTGATCATATATTAGTTGATATTGAGATTGAGCAGGGATGGGAGGGTGGAAAACATGATAGGACTGCTGGTAATCTCATGTTTCTGGGATATTTGGAATAAAACCAGCAAGTTGGTCTATGTGATATGGCTGGTAAGAGGGTGTACATACATGATTTTTGTGATATGGAGGGTGAAAGGCCATGTTTCCATGAAACGAAGACATGTTTATTCATTCAAAAGCTAGAAAAATAGACAAAAAATAGATTTACTTGAAACTAACCAGCACTTGATCATACTGAAACCAATCAAACTTCTTGGAATTGCCAAGTATGTATTTGAAACACCTCAAAAGGTAGTAACCAACTATTGTACATAGCAAACAACAGTAGCAAAACATACAAAATGAACTAAAAATCAATTCACGGTCCCACCAAATGTGCCAAAACTGTTAACTCTTTAAATCTACACCTTGGCTTAGCCGCAGAACTTAGCAATCTAGAGCAACATGGGAACACTCCTAGGTTGTGGTTCACCTAAACTCAGAGTGGACCTCCAGATAAGGTTGGATACTAAATGGTGTCACCTAAACTACTTCTTGTTGGGAAAAGGGGAGAAAGAAACATGAAAAGAAAACTAAACCCCTATGGTGATGCACCTAAATTTGTTTTCTCAGACCTATATAGTGAAGTAGTTACAAAAATATATGTTTATTCTACCGAAAGGTGTTAAAATGAGACAAACATTGAAGTAGTTACCAAAACTCACAAGAAAATTCATCACTTACCACATTGCACATAATGAGATAGCTTCAAAGAAGGTAAACACTGACTTTCATTAATAAAATGGTGTTATATGCTATATACATGTCTAATATTGAGTCACAATGTTGTTCTCTACTTGAAAAAGCTCCAAAATAAGCTACAATACCTACGGAAAGAAAGAAAGAACTAACTTCAAAAACTCAATTTGAAGTTACATAAGCATTTTCAAACAACTGTCCCACACATGTCCTTCTAGAAACTCCTAGTTGGATGCAATGTAAAGGCCAAAAAAGAACATTCTGAAACTCCTCCAAAATGTCTCCAAAGTGAATAAAATTTAAGCTATGACTCAACCATACCAAAAGCATGACAAAACTTCCTCTAAATGGTCACCATTCCCTCAAAAACAATCAAATACAACCTCCACACCTTCCCCATGTTGGTCAATCATCATTATGTCTCCAAGCCTGTCTTGACTCAAGATTTTATTGTTCAAACATGTTTTCCACCTATTTTGTCTCACACCCTTGGTGTGTCTGCAAAAGAATAATAACATTTTGGCTTATACATATCAACACATGCTTTTTTCAATTTTGCATTTAAAAAATAACATTGAATTAAATGGCTTATAATCACACCATTTAACTAAATGTTTTACATTTGAAATTAAATGTGAAAGGAAAAGGGCTCAAACATACCCCTGACTTATACATTAAGAGCTTATGCTATTTCAATTTTACATCATAAATAATTTTTTACTAAATGATTTATAAAAATCACTTAGTAAAAATTATAGATTTGAAGGTTAATGCAAAAAATAAAAGCAAGGAAAAACACTTAATATAGTGATTTTTACACCTCACTTTAACCAATGTCTACAAGCACACCCATGGGGTATTAGTTACATGGTGATTTTTTGTAAAAAGATAGACAAAAAACACCTATCTCCAATTGGCCCAAACTTTTGGGTTCAAAACCCTAACAACAAAAAGAAACCAAAAAACTTGTAAAGGAATTTCATTTTCTGATTCGAGCCTTCAGGAAGCTCACTCTTTCTAACATAGGGTTTTGACAGTACTTCCAAGGTATTTGTGACTAGAGATTTCATGGAGGTTTTTAGTTGTTTTTATGCAGATTCTATGCTTAGGTTGAGTTAGGTATGCCTCATTTTGTATAGACATCATTCTTTTCTTCCTCACCTGTGAAAATAATTCTTTTTCGAGCTTTATTATGCAAAAAGTGTTTGAATATATTTTAGTTTCTATGTTTTTTCTCATGCAAAAGAAAAGAGGATGTTTTTTTATTGTTTCCTCTATATGAACTTATATTTCTTTTTTGAAAAAACTAGAAACACCATTTGTTTCCTCTATTCTTTTACTCATAACTCCACTTTTCTTGTTGTTTTCCAAACACAAGTATTTTTTCTTTGTTGGATATTGTTGATACGTGGTTTTCATTGATGTCAACACTATTACCATTAATGTCTTTAAGGTTGTATATGTTGAGGATATTGAGAAAATTGTAATAAAATAAGTTGCAAGTTGTTGGTGATGTAGTGAAGTTTAGTTTGGTGGCTAGCTTAGTATATTGATGATAAGAGGTTATGGATTAAAGGTTTTGTTGACAAGTATATCTATTTTATCCACATGAATTTTGAGAGGTTTGCATGAAGATTTGATTGAGTTATGAGTATATGTGTTTTACAATTGCTTTGTTGATTTAGTTGGTGTTCTTGAAAGAGGATGATGTGATTCTAGTAATATGAGTTGTTGTGGATGCTTTTGTTGTGATTCATGATGCTTTTGGATGTTTCTAGATCATGCTCTATTTGTGTTGTTGGTCTACATTGATAATTGTGCTCGCGATTGGTGATTCTCTTTTGAGTTCATTTTTTTCATGATCATAGCCGACAGGGTGATTGTAGCATGTTGTGGATATTCGAGGCATAGTTTTTTAAGGTGTTTTGTATTTAAGAATATTGTTTTGGGTCCTTACTATGTTTTTGTTGACATTGTTTTGTCCGCATTGATAAATTGTTTTTTGATTTGGGTCAACAGTTTGTGCACATTTTATATTTTGTTGGGCCGACATGTAGTTGGTGTTATCCTTAGTTGCAGATATATATGATCGACTATTTGTGTGATGTATTACGTTTTCTAAGTGTGAATAATGTTCTAATATTTTGAAGGCAGAAGTAAAGTGCGAAAAAGAGTGAGTAGATGAAAGTGTTTATGTGCTTAATTGAAATTGTAATCAGGCATTAGAAGATGTTATTTTCTCAATTCAAAATATTTTGGATGTAATTCGATTGTGACTGTAAGAAAGTGAGTCTTCTTTTGGGAAGTAAGCCTTTTTGTATTTGAGTAGTGTGCTCTAGGAAGTGTTCCTAAATGCATGTGCATTCCCCATTTTTTATACTTTTAATAGGGTATAATCTTGTGGACTAACCTCCACCGTGGTTTTTCCCCTAACAAGGTTTCCATGTAAAAATATTGGTGTTATGTGTGCTTTTGATGTGGTGGTGGTTTATTCTTTCATTTTTATTTATCAGATCTAAGAATAAGTTTAATATTTATAATTTTTGTGACAACTGATTCACCCCCCCTCTTAGTTATCTGCCCTTATGTTTCCAATAATTGGTATCAGAGCAGGTTCCTTCAGAGAAACTTGGCCGCTTGAGGTGATCTGGGATGGTGACATATAAGAAGGATAGTATGAGATTTGATGGAACAAATTATTCTCTGTGGAAGACTCAAATGGAGTGTCATTTGAGATGCATTGGTGAACCTTACTAGACAACTACAAAGAATAGGTATATCATCCCACATAATGGTCCTTCTACTGCAAGTGATATCAATGAAGTCAAGTACAATATTAGGGCTAAGGAAGCATTGTTGAATGCTCTGACTGATTCCAAGATGACAAATATAATGGAGCTAAATACTGCTTATGATATCTAGAAAAAGTTGGAAACCTTGTATGAAGGTGATACCCATGTGAAGATTGCTAAGTTGCAAAGCCTGAAAGGGAAATATGAAATGTTGAGAATGGGTGAAGATAAGAACATCACTTCCTTTATGCAGAGAGTGAATGATCTTGTGTGTAGTATCAGATGTGTTGATGGAACATTGGAAGAATCAAAAATTGTTACTAAAGTGCTTAGATCCTTTCCTGATGCATACACACAAAGTTGTTGCTATTAAGGAGATCCGGACTGTGACAAATGTAACTAGAGACATGTTGATTGGTAAGCTTGCTACTTTTGAGTTAAGTGAGTTTGGTTAATCTCTTCCTAAGACATAATTTGCATTCAAAGCTACTATCTCTGGAAAAGATAAGCAAAGATATGATCTGGGAGAAAGTTCTTCTAGAAAAATGTCCAAGTTTGAGCAAGAAATGAGAGAGATTGAAGAAGAAGAGAGAAAAATAGATGAGCTTGAAGTAGTTATTGTCAAGAGGGTATCCAAAGGAGAAGGTAAGTATAAAGTGAAATTTCCTCTTAAATGTTTTTCTTGCAATAAGATAGGTCATTTTTCCTCAAGGTGTCCGGAAAGAGTTCCTAAGCCAAGATCTAACAAGCCTAGATTCCAAAGAAAGTGTTACTATGTTGTTTATGAAGGTGTGATAGATGATGAATCTGATAAAGGGAATTTAAGTGATGATGAATGGGTATTTATTGCTATCAAGGAAAATGATCTAGTACCTACTGAATTGCAAAAATGTGGAGAAAGCTCTAGCTTCCAGAATTGAATAAAAAGATGAATAGGTGATTGATAGTGGATGCTCTCATCACATGACAGGTGATAAAAGTAAATTTGTGAGCCTAGAAAAGTATAATGGTGGCATTGTAAGATTTGGTGATGACAAAGTTGGTGTAATCCATGGCAGAGGATCCATTTCTCTTGATGGTAAGCATAATACTAATGATTTTCTATATGTGGAAAGATTGAAGCATAATCTATTAAGTGTTGGACAGATGGTTGACAAGGGATACAATCTTCAATTCAAGGATGGAAAGTGTAGAATATTGGAGAGTTCTAGAAATGTGATTGCATCTGGTATAAAAACAAAAGGTAATATCTTTCACCTAAGTGTTTCTAGTAAAATTTGTCTCTTGAGATTTCTTAGGATCATGTTTATTTATTAGATCTAAGAATAAGTTTAATATTTATAATTTCAGTGACAATTGATTAACCGACCCCCTCTCAGTTGTCTTCCCTTGTGTTTCCAACATTATTTTCCCAGTGTTTCCATGTAATGGCTTCCAACAATGTCATACACACCTTTGCTATGATAAAACTATGCAAGATTATAATATGAATGAGATTTCATGAGAGGTTGAGAAGTTGAAACAAGATCTATCTTATTCAACTATTCCACAAACAAATGTTGTCCCATGTGAAGAAAAATGGTTTGCTAGATGATTTGAGTTCCCATTGCATAGTACAGGTATGAGTCAAATAATCTACACATCTTTTGCATTCCTTCATGAGCACTTTGCATTTCCCTCACATAATTTCAGTCTCAAAACACACTTTTAATTTCTTATAGTTATCTTCCTCACTGTTATGACAGGTCTTAGAGCAATGTGTTCATTTATTCCCCTCAAATTCTTCTTGATAAATAGTGAGGAATGTCCTCTAAACGTTGTTGTTTAACACAATATTCTCATAAATATAGAGTGACCTCTCAAAGTCATTGTTGCACATGTCTCACATAATTTCAAATGTGCTAGACTCTAGAACCATCCTAAGAGTACTTTGCCCTTGTGATATGCCCTTCCTAACAAATTTGTCCTTATTTTGTCTTGGCATTTTGATCCTTTAGAAACAAGCTCTTAGTTGTTGTTGCACGTCCTTTTATGTCAAACCTCCATTGATTTGATCAAAATAAAGCCCTTTCCTTTTTACATACTATTCTAGAATGAATTCTTCAATTTTTTAGGTTGTGCTTAACTGAAAGTGCAATAGTATTTTATTTTATGACTATGAAATTAAAATAGATAACAATTCTCACATTAGCCATTATTTGATGCATAAGATGTCTCCTTGTCTAGCATTGTCTATTGCATTTGACATTGTCATGACTCCCTTTCACTTTTGTATTTGAGACTTGCACTTACAAAATTCTGCTTTGCTTCTTAGACTTCCTAAATCACTTACAAAATCACATAATAGACATGATTTCCTTATGCTATCTCATTAAATTTTCTATACCTTTCATTGTTGCATTTGTGATCTTTTTGATATGTAAGACATAATTACTTTCAAATATTGGTAGCATTTATGTTTCTTATGCAAAGCTTGCTTCAAATTCTTAACACTCTTCACTATTATAACTCGATACCTTTCATGATGCATAGGACTAATTTCTAAAAACACTTCAGTGGCATTTCCTTTGATCTACATTTGCTCCTATCGGTTGATTAGGTACTATTGGCATCCATGAAAAAACAAATGTGAGCATACCTTACTCCTCCATTCCTTCATGTGTTTGAATGACTTGCAGCCATAGCATGATAGGTTGTCTTTATGAAGCTCCTATGTACAATCCTCTCTTGATACACCCTATTGTCTTATGTAGCTCATGATAGCTCCTGATAGCTCCTCTGTTGTATTGTAGAAGCACCTTATTGAAGAAAATTTCATTTTATAAATTCATTTCCTGTTGATTGTGCCTTGATAGTGCTTATGTCATATGTGATCCATCAATAAAACTCCATATCCAGAATCAAATAAAGCTCCACTTGTCATTTGTGTTTCAGGTTTCATATCTCTTCCTTCTTGAATAATTCTTCAAAATGATGACAATGAAAAATACAACTCATATCATTGTTTAACTTGACTTTGGATCCACTTAAGAAGATTGAAATATATATCCAATAGAGTAATATTTCAAAGAATAAATGACTACCCCTTTGATCAACTTGATGGTAGCCTACTGTTTGGTTCATTGTGAAAAGATGAAGAGTGACCTTTCTTGATAATTCATGCATTTTTGTTGCATCTTTTGAATCTAATAGTGGAAGTTGATCAACTGTTATGATTCCATATTGATTTAATGCATCAAGAATAGGTTTATCATTAATTTGATCAAGTTTTCTCAATTTCTTGTCCCTCCTAAAACACAAGAGGGCAGCATGTTGGGCTCAACCCTTGTAGGAGCCACATTTTACTCCACATGTTGTAACTAGATGAAAAAAAAGGTAACAAAGATCTATCCTATATCTGCACAAGGAGCAAACATGTTAGATAAAATAGAGCATATGATAAATGTGTTTGATAACTCTTTTGTTTTCTTGGACCTCTATGATATGCTAACGATTTTAATATTTATAAGGATCATATTATATGTTTACGGATATTTTTCTATGTACTAATTGGTGATCCTTCATTGATCTAACCAAAATTTTTCTCACAAATGCAAGAAACCTTGGAGTAGCTAGGGAAAATGGAAAATGGAGGCTAGATGGGTGGGAGGATTGAAACTAATGCATGGAAACTCGACTGGGATTCGTCATTCAAGAAATGGCGGGTCCCCCTTCTTTACATATGAATTTGTTTTATCTATAAATGTACAGTGTTTTCCTTTATATGCATTAAAATGGTTAGTCCCTCAGCTTGTGAGGGACACTATACACTTATGATCATCAATAAAGACTACATTTGCTAGTAAATATTGACTCTCTTTTCTGTTGTATGCAATTGCATAACTGTAATAATGCAATATTTTGATAATCTCTTTATGCACATGGATGAAAGTTAGCAGAAAATGATATGTACCTTTTATCATCTAAATGCAAACACAATCATAAGTCTACCTGATTTAGCTAGAAGCAAAATCAGGTAACAATTATCACATTTGATATTATCATAGGAGAGTATGATAAACATCCCAAAATATTAACCTCATGTTTTGGAATGGTACTGTGCGTGTGTCAAATATGATAAAGATTAATATCAACACAAACCTTAATGAAACAATTTATATTGAAGATTTGAATCAAGTAAACTACTCTATTTCATAATATAATCAAACCTTTCAAGAACATCTCATTTTCCTCTATTTCTAAGGATTTATTAAACCATTTGGCCCATATATTTCTTTGAGCACAATGGTTGTTAAAATGACAACCTAGAAAACAATATTTAATTCTTAAGATGCAAGCTAAGATGATTCCTATGTGCAAACATGTGCTAGTAGGATTAGTTGTATGCTTCTAAATGAAACAAAACAATGGAAAGGATAATGGATACGATGATAAAAGAAGGATGGTGTTGATGATAAATGAATAAGTGGAGATGAGTGAGATGATACGAAACTATAATAACCTAAGAATGATTATGTATATGCACAAATGCAAACATAAAACAAACTAATCTAAAATGCAACTATGATGCAATGGAGATGATAAAATGCAACTATGAAGCAATATGTTAATCTAGTATGAGAATGTGAAGTAAAACATAATATAAAAGCTAGCTATAGGACTCCAAGAATGCTCCAAGCTCCTACGAAAAACCTACATGATAACTTTACTTCGAATGTGGATGATAAATGCAAAGGAAAAGGGGTTTATTTATAAGGTTTCTCAAGCATCTTGTGAGTTGGCACCTATCAACGGTACAAATTCGAAGGAGAAAGAATAGACGGTGGAGATGGAGAGAATTAAGATGTTGTCCCCTTGACCAAAGAAAACATGCCATGTGTGTGGAAGAATCTCTTGACCAATGGGAAACATTCCATTTGGATGGGAGACCCAAGTGTGTGAAGCAAAGACCATGTGCTCCAAAAGTGGTGGAAGTGTGTGAGGAATAAGCCATGTGCTTTTTCCAATTGGTGGAAGTGTGTGAGGATAATTCCAATTAATAATTAGGATTATTTATTTTCATGTGACCTTTATGAGGTGGCACAAGAAAATGTAGTAGACATGTGCTCTAATTCTTAATCAGGATTAATGAAGGTTAATTAAATAAGAACGTTTAGGAAAATTTGTTTATTTAATAATCTAGAAGAACATGATTTTGAAGAATAAATGGAAGAGTAAACAATATAAATAAAGTGAGACTTTATTTATACGTAGTTGAAATATTAATCAAATAGCTTGTATTTAATTAATTGAATATGATGACCATTTTTAGGTGTATACAAGTACAAGCAAATCTCATCCCAACATCATAAGAAATTGGTAGTAATTACAGGTTTCATCAACAAATCAATAATATTTACCTAAGTGTCAATATTTTTGATCTAAATTTCCCTAGTCTAAACCATGCTATAAAATGATATTTTCCATAAATGTTCTTGTCTATAGCATGATAAATATGGTTTCTTACAAGAAAAATTGCACCATTTGAATCATGCAACACCATTTTATGACTCTTAAAACTAATATCATCACTTATAACCTCTTTAGCCATATTTCTTCCTTTAAGAATATATTATCAATGGCCATATATTCTACTTTAGGTGTGGATAGTGTGAATATTTTATAATACTCACTCATCCAACTAACTACTTCACTATAAATAAATAAAATCATTACCATGTGTCAACCTCTAATTATCAAAATATCTAGCCTAATTAAAATCTACAAATCCCTATATATTCAACACTTTTTCCACATCATTAGTGTTGTGATAAGTAAACTATTAACCCAAAGTTCCCTTCAAATAACTAAACATTATTTTCACCTATGTCTAATTATCCTTAGTTGGCCTTCCCATGTACCTACTTAGAACTCCTATTATTTAAGAAATTATTGATCTCGAATAGAGCATTTCATACATGAGGATTCATATCATACTAACATATGGAACATTCATCATTTCCTCCAATTCCTCCTAGAGTTAGGAAATTGTTACAAACTCCATTTGAAGCCAACTACTATGGATGTACTTACCAATTTACTATCCTAGATTACCAACCTCCATAAAATAGTTTCAAGATAATTCATCTAGTTTAGCAATAGTTTAATATTGATCATATCCTTGTATATATCCATACCAAATATGTATCTAGAAACATGGTAGTCCTTCATGTCAAACTTATTAGAAAATTGAGCTATTAGTTGATTACTATCTTACTATTTCAAATTATTAACATATCATCAACATATAAAATAATAATTAGATTGTAGTAATTGTCTATTTGTAATACATTTAATGATAAATATCACTTCAATAGAAATATAATTGTAGCACATATGAATCAAATTTTGGTTCCACATATATGGGGATTTCCTTAATTCATATAATAAACTTTTAAATTTATGTAAATCAATTTCTCTTTATCTTTCACCATGAATCATTTAGAATATATATATATATCCTCCTCTAAGTCACTATGCAAGAATATTTCCTTCACATCTATCTACTCAACTTCTAATTCATATGTCACACTAATGCTAACAAAATTCTAATTGAGTTCAACTTAGCTACCAATGAAAAAAATTGCTAAACTCTCTCTATCTCAAAATATCCATTTTTCACCAACTAAACCTTGTGTTTATCAAGTAATCCATCTTCTCTAAACTTTTTCTTGAACACCCACTTACAACCAATTTATTTTCTATCCTTAGTTAAATCTATCAACTCCCAAGTCTTACACTTTTTTAGTGTTAAAATCTCCTCTTCAATGGCATTCTTTCATGAGTTCTTTTCCAAAGTGAGAGATTCCTTCAAAAAACTTGGTCCACTAGTATAAAAATTTAGAGAAAAATAATAATTAAAATATGGTGGAATATACATGTCAATTGATCTTCATTTCCTTGTAGATATTATTGGGTAAAATTACAAACATGTGTCACACTTTTATGAAGGAAACAACCAACATTGATCCAAATTTTAAACTTGAATCACTAAAAAGTGGCATATACTCTTTGAATTTTAAAATGATGTAAACTAATAAAATGTGTATTTTTTAATATATCTTATGTTTGTATTTTAAAAAAAATAAAAAATTATTTGAATATATTTTTTTATAAATTGACACTATAATTTAGTTGTTGATAAAATGCTGAAAAAATAAGTTAGCATGGGTATATTTTTTTCTAATTTTCATAAATACATATTCAAATGTATGTGTATTAAAATAGAGTTGTTTAAATTCAATGTCATATTTAATATTAACCATTTATCTAAAATAAAAAAGAAATTATATCATCTTGATATAGTTTCTTTTATCTAGTGCATCATATTTTTTCATTTTTTTTAATAAGTTTTAGGATTTTTGTTGACATGATAATGAACCTAATATTTTTGTGCTCATAACCTACTTTTAATAAAAATTAAAAAATAAATTATAAATAATAATTAAGCTATTAATATACATACATACATATATATGTATGTACATATACATATATATGTATGTACATATACATATATATGTATGTATGTATGTATATATTGAAAACTACACGAATGGATCTACAAAAGGATATTTTCACATTTAAAAAAAAATGTTATTTATATGAGTAGGAGTTGTTGCAACATCATTTTTTTTAAATAATTTTGTTTTTTTGTTAAATTGGCCTCAAAGTAGTGTTGCATATGCATTTAGCCAACAATTTTAGTTGGAATAGTTATGGACATATCCAACTTATCTAGAATAAATTTTACTAGATCATATGTTTGACCAAAATTGATTTTTAATTAGAAATACTTAAATTCACTTGTGTTGATAACTTGGCCAAAATTATGACACAACTTTCTACTTTTACTCTATTACAATTACTAGTGAAATTTTTCTTGTCACATCTACACCATAGTATTATTCAAAATTTTCAAGAAATGTGCTAACCTCATCTACTTACGTATTTTCATGTCCACTTAATCACTTATTTTTAGATGCATTATGCCACTATAATTTTTATTCAAAATTATTTTTTTCTCTTTTGTTCTCTTTTTATTGTTCTTCCCTAGATAAAACAGTAAGTTATTTGAAAGTGGCATCCCTAAAATAGAGGACTTCCAATATTTCAATATTCCAAAGTTTGTAGCTTTTAACATTTTAACTATAACCAATAAGAACACATTTTTTCCTTGATATCATTTCTCCTTTGGAAACTAACTAAATTTATAATAAAATATACCTTGAAATGTGGTACAAGTGGTTTTATATTAGTTCACATTTCATATGGTGTCTTATTTTCTTGAAAAAATGTAGGAGATCTATTTTTCGGTAAGCATGTAATACTTATTACTTCATCCCAAAATTCTTATCCTAGACTAACACTAGTTAACATAATTTAAGATTGATCCAAAAACTATTTTATTTAACCTCTCAAAAACTTTTAACTATTGTAGTGTTTAAGGATTTTCCATTTGATTCACAATTAAAGTGTGTTTATTAAACGTCTTAAAATGTAATCAAAATTTAACACCATAATCTATCCAAAAAAAGTATTTTCTTGTTGGTCTGATTCTAAACTAGAGCCCTAAATTCCTTAAATTTGAAAATTTTCTCAAACTTTCTGCTAAGAAAATACACCTAAGAGTACATAGAATAGATATCAATGAATGTTACATGTACAAAGACTAACTAATAGACTAGATATCCACAAGACCAAACACATCATTGTTTATATTTTCTAAAATCTCCCTTTATTTTTGTTCTTCAAGAGACAAACTACACTCCATTATATATTTCCAACACATAATATTCACAACAAACAATAATAGAACAACCATCAATCTATCTAAAATATGTTTACTAACTAATTTTTATACCATTTTGACTTAAATAAACCAGCTTGAGATGATGCAAAAACATTAAATTAGATTGAGTTACAATGGCACACCTAGATAAAGTTTATGTATCCAACCTTAAGATAATATCATTCCACACTCTCTTAGAAAGCACCAAATCACCTCTTTCCAACCTCCAACCTTTATGATCAATGTAACATGTATAAAAAATTTAAATACCTTAGACATAGACATAAGGTTCCTAGCTAAACTTGGAATATTTAAAAATCTAAGAGTATTATCACTCTTCCAACAATGAAAGTGACCTTCAGGTTTTTTTGACCAATTATCTTCAATGAGATATTATCACTAAGAAAATGTCACTTTCATAACACTTTTTTTATTTAGATTATCACTCTTTATGAGGTGTCATGTGAGAAGATTCCTTGAGTTAATCAACTGAGACTCATCATGAATGATATTAGAAAAAATAAAGGAAAAACTACTATATTCATTATTGTCATAAGATCTATTAGAAGAATTGTCCTTATTTTACTTATAATTATTCTTAATGTGGCCTTTATTACCATAATAACAACTTTATAAGTGTTTTAGAATAAAGGGTAATCTCTCTATAAAGTCTTCTTATAGTTTGTTGTCTCTACAAGGAACACATAATAGTGTTTGGAAACATGTTTGGAACAAGCAACTTACACCAAAAATATTTTTTTTTAGTGGAAGATGATTCATAATAGGATCCTCACACAATAAAACTTAAGAAAATGGGTATTTCAAATCCCTAATAGATGTGTGCTATGTAAAAATGATGAGGATTCTTTCCCTCACCTGTTACTCCACTGTTCATTTGTTGCTGAAGTTTCAGAAGTTTCAGAGTCTACCTATCAAAAGTTGGGTATCTATTGGACCATGAATGGAGATATTAAGAGCTTTGTGGATAACTGGCTCTGTCCCTATCACCACCCTCTACCCAAAGAAATTTGGTGATAGGTACCTCCCATTATATGCTGGTATTTATGGAAGGAAAGGAATAATAGGATATTTAGAAATATGGGAAAAATACCAAAGGAATTCTTTAATATTAGCTTTATACTCATTACTAAGAATGTATCCTTGTATATATGGAAACCTCTATAAAAACCTCCCTCTACCTTGAAAATCACTATGGCTAACTCCTAGAACAAGATCTTGGATCTCAACTCCTTCAACAACTCAAAAGCCTTAGCTAGGCTTAATACCATTTGGAAACCCCCTCTCGATGGTTGGAATAAACTTAAATTTGATGGTGTTGTGAAATGCAATCCTGGCTTGGGTAGCATTGGGGGCATCATCAAATATCAGAATGGTAGAATGGTGGTTCGGTTTGTTGGTGGTATTGGGATACAAACCTCTATGACAATAGAGGAAAGAGTGCTTTTAAGTAGAGTTAAAATTGTTGTTACTCCAAGCATAAATAATCTACGCATTGAGGAGGACTCCAAATTTGTGACTTACTCCATCAATAACAATTAATGTCAGGGTTGGAATATCAAGGATATTTTTTTTCATATGTAATTCTTACTCAATAAAATTGAAAGGATGAAACTAACCCACACCTTCCATGAAGGCAATAAGGTGGCTGACTCTTTAGCAATTTTGGGTTCTTCCTAGGAATCTTTGAAATGCTATAGGAATATGGCAGTCCTCCCCTTGAATTTCCAAGGATTTATCCTTGAGGAGAAAAATAAACTTAACTATTTATGATGAAGACTAAGATCTCCTTCATGGGTTGGACTACCTATCTTTTCACCCTTGTTTTAGGTATGATGTGGAAAATGTTTGATGAGATGAAAAGGTATGTTCAAATGACTGGGATGTGGTTGGGATTTTTTTTCCTACATATCTATATTCCCCATGGGATTAATGTGATTTCTCATCATTTGTAGAAGGCTTTTCCCAATAATAGGAGTTTGTTTATTTGGAATGTGTAGACAGCTAAAATCCTTCTCAAACCTTGTTTAATTATGGGTCAATAATTATTGCTTTTGATGTCATGATGGCCTTTCACTCTACCTTGAAGTACTTCACTTCATCACTACTTGTAAGGGATCCACAACCCTAAGTCTCTTAGAAATTCCTAATTGTATACGGGATCTTATCGCCTTAATTAGGTAGGATATGCAATTTTTTATGAGAGTTATCCCTTTGATAAGATTTTAGTTTACATTTCCCTTCTGCATTTTGAAGAAAACCCATATTTCTTACCCTTGTGACTATTCACTATTCTCTATGTGTGAATATGGGTGGCAACCATGTGAGAACTGAACCAGGATCCTATGAGAAATTTCACCGAGATGCTCTTGTTTGGCACATTTGTGTGGAAGGTGGTATAGCACTTCTAATGAAGTGTTTAAAAGAGCATGATGAGAAACTTTCAGCTATGTTAGCTAACAATTAGTGTGACAGAAGGGTTACAGTGGGAGGTATTTCCTTTGAGATTAACGAAGATGTTATCACCAAAGCCATGGGGCTTTCCTATTTGGGGTAGATGTAACATGCCAATTTTTCAATGAAAGTAAATTCCCTATATTTTTACCTTAAGTAAATAATCTATGTTCATGAGCTTATAGCAATAATTTTTTTCTTGTAAATTCAAAAGACTACATGCACATTTGAAATAACACATATTCCAAACTTTCCCTTTGCATTATAATTGAATATTACAATCCTTCCAAAATGTTAAAATCTTATGATAACATTTCTTGCATTACAATTTCCATAGAGATGGAAATAAGAAAACATACATAGATCCTTGATCTTCATTAGCACTAGTAACAAATGGTCCAGGAAATCCCCTACAAATCTTGTCTACCAACTGATGAGGAGAAGCATCACTCAAGTGCTTTTTCACCAACCATAGACTCAAGTGTGGTCCCCACACATCTGCCACATATGGCAAGATGGCCCTACCCTTTGATGAAGAGATTGGTTAAAAAACCCCATAACAAATAGCCTTCCTGAGCTTAGTGATGTGTCCTACAAACTAGAACCTAATCATATGGTAGCTACAACTACGAGTATGAAAATACCAAACTAGAATGTCCATACTAGATTATGGTGAGCTAAAAATGTGGCTACTTACAATACTTTGGCCAATGTTTCATATAAAAATTCAACTCTTCACCAACTACCTTAGCTCTATTTGGTTAATGACCATTCATACATACTATGCATAATCAATTCCCTTCTTAAGGTAATCTCTAACCCTAGAAACAACCTATTTATTTTATAATAAACTACATGTAGGTAATTCCCTTCTTAAGGTAATCTTTAACCCCAAGAACAAACTATGACTATAACATTCCTACTAAGTAAATGTAATGCATAAGCTACTTCCTTCATGGAGCAATCTAATTCTAAGGTAATCAACAAACTTTCTATAGTTCAGATTACTAAAACAATTTGAAAAACAATTACTTCATAAGCTATTTGAAGCTTCCTCTTTTCCTAGTATATAATACTAACAAATTCATCTACTCCTTAATATGGAGTATGCACAAATACTCAAATAAGGTTCATAAGAATTAAGTAGATTAAGATTCTTTCAAACATAATATTTCCCTAACCTAGCAAATCAAATGCATTTCAACACACAAGACAACATCAACATTCAATCATTTCGAAAACATATATAGAATAAGAGGACTAAATAACATGCCTATTAAATGATAATTTACAAATGAAATAAACTAAATTCCAAGATCAATCCACTCCAAGACTCTTCAGTAATTCTCCCAATCCACATAGAAATCTTCAGAAAAACTCTCTTAACTCTCCTCACAAACAACTCTCAGCTCAACAAGAATAACTCATATTAAAAACAATAGAATGCAAGTGAATAATGCATCCAAATGAAGTAATATTCACCCTATTTATACAAAAATATGAGACTTATCTTCCTACAAACAAGCTATTTTCAATGACACTTCTCAGCTATAAGGTTCGACTTAGCAATAAACTGTAATTGGTAGAAAAATTTAAAATTAATACTCATCAAAACAAAGTAGTAGGTCGATTAAAACATAGACAACAAGAATTAATTCTAGAAATTCAAAGTAAAAGATCAATAGGTCAACTCATAATATTCCAACTTATAATTGACTTGTTCTACATTTTACTTTGTCTTCCATCATTGGATAGTGTTAACAATTTAGACTTCTATTTGCAATGTAGTTTTCATATTTTAGGGCCATCTAAAACTTCTATCATGATTTGGTGTTTGTTGTTCAGCGACCAAGTCAATGTTTAAATTTTCATTCAAATATCTCATATTACTTTTGATTGAGTCTCATATACATTGTGTTGTATTTGCAGGTTTGTTGATGCATAAAGAATGACTATAGTGTTGCTTTAAAGTGCACTTTATTGTTGCTTAACCAATTATATGCATTCTGCACTATATTCATATAGTATGCACTTTATTACTTTTAAATAGCAACACTCTATTTCAAATGAAACTTTATTAAAACATATCACTTATCAAGAATATATATATATATATTCATACATATATATATAGTTATATAGTTATATATGTATATATATCTATATATCCATCAACTCACACAATAATAAATATATATCATTCGGTATTTTGAATACATATATCCATGTTATCTTTTATAAATAAAGCCATATGTATATACATATATACATATATACATAGTATATCGATATATTCAATATGTGTGTATATATGCATATATGCATATATCTCATATATACATTCACTTAAACAATCAATAGTATATGTTTACAAACTCATTGATAAATATATATATGCATATGATGTATATACACATATATACATGTCTTATTATCCATTCAATATTCTCATGCCCATGAGAAATCCATCCATGAGCATGTGTAGGTACGTCTACCTACATATACTCATGCACATATTAACTCACGTGTATGGGTTTATCATCGACATATGCATATATACATATATATACATTCCATGTATAATATATATATATATATATATATCATCGATTGAATAAAGACCACATAAGAAAGAACTCAAATATACAAAGGAGACTCAACAATATCACAACAAGAACATTCATAACAGATTACTAAACCTTCCCCAAATTCAATCATAGCAAAACTAAGGGATAACTTACCAATTTCCTCAACCACGACTCAACTGGACCAATCTATATGTGTGTGTGTGAAAAAAGCTCAATTAGGCTTTGTTTAAGGATTGTCTAACCAATCACTTCTCCTGAGTGATACTTCCCCTCCCTTTTAGAGGCTTGATCCCTGTATCTGCATTCAACTTAGAACAATGCAATGGTAGTTAGTTGTTCATCAAAATGACCATTTGCATATATATATTCATTTTATAATTAGAATACCAAATTAAATCAGTATTCATAACATTTAATCAAATTAACATAACATAAAATTATTTAACTCCCATTTATCATTTTAAAATAATACATATATAAACAAAGTGCAACACATGTTCTTCATTCAAAAATACAAGAACATTTATTCATTCAATATTTTAAGCTATCATAGTAATAGTAAATTGGTAAATGCACAATGAGGTGTAACATATCCCCCCTTGTGAATTATCATCCCTAATGATTTTATGTAGCAACATAGAATAAAACAAAACAAAAAAATCAAGAATTCACAAAAGCATGTAGGACATGTGGAAACTTCTACTCAATTTCAACATAATTCTCCCAAGTGGCAGAATCTTCTACACCTTGATAGGCTTGATTATTACCACTCCAGGGTCCTATACCTCTAAAGTATTCCAATCAATTACATGATTATCACCTAGTATATACTTCTTTATGTATGAGACATGAAATACATCATGCATTTGAGCAAGAGCCGATGGCAATGCTATTTGGTAAGAAATAGGATTTACTTCCTCAAGAATCTCAAATGGACCTACGTAGAGTGGAACTAGTTTGGATGAATTTCCAAAATTAATGGAACTATTTTGAGGCTTAATCCTTAACAACACCTTCTCTCCTACTACAAATTTTATGGGCTCTCACTTAGAGTCTACATAGATCTTCTACCTATCATTGGCTTTTGTTATCCTTTTCTTAATAACCTTAACTTGCTCCTCAATTTCAGACATCTCTAGACCAAGACTTACCCTATCCTCAAGCTTATCCCAACTTATAGGGGCTTGACATTTTTGGCCATATAATGCTTCAAAAGGAGCCATCTTAATTGTTGAATGATAGGAATTGTTGTATGCAAATTCTACCAAAGGCAGGTAATATTCCCACTTGTATTGTTGATCCATACAATAAATTCTGAGTAGGTCTTCTAGCACTTGGTTTACTCTTTCTATTTGACCATCTATTTTCGGATGATACATTAAACTTATATTCAACTGAGTCTCAAGCGCAAAGAATAAGGTTTTCCAATACCTAGAAGTCACACATACATCCATATTGAAGATAATCTTCTCTAGAATACCATACAATCTAAATACCTCTTGAATAAATTTTTGAACTATAACAGGAGCTCCATTAGTTAAATTTCTAGGTATAAAGAGTTCTACTTTAGTAAGCTTATCTACCACCACTAGAATAGCATTGTGCTTATTCCTTGACATGGGAAATCCTTGCACAAATTCCATACTAATGACTTACCACTTACTTTCAGCTACATCATGTGGATACAATAGTCTTGCAGGATGATTATGCTCAGCCTTCACTCTTTGGCATTATAAACATCTAGCCACAAATCTTGCAACATCTCCTTTCATCCCTTTCCAGAAATATAATGGCTTCACATCAACCAATAGTTTTGTCACACCTGGATGTCCTGAATATGGTGCTTCATGAACTTCTCTCCACACTAAGTTCCTTAACTCTTTTGAATTAGACACATATATTCTTCCTTTAAACCTTAACAATCCACTAGGTTCAAAGTGACATCCTTTGTACCTTGCATCTTGTGGATTTTCCAAGATTTATTACTTAACTTTTTCATAGAACTCATCCCCTTTACATTTTTGTAACACTTGGACTTTAAAGTTGATTCGAATTGTGAGTATTGAGGCAATATGTCGTCTACGACTCAAGGCACTGGAAACCCAATTTTCTTTCCCTTTAATGTAGTTGATATTGAAGTCATAGTCTGACATCAACTCCAACCATCTTCTATGTCGTGCATTCAAGTTGGGTTGAGTAAACAGATATTTCAAACTATGATGATCATTTCTAAACTCTAAAGGCTTTCCCAACAAATAATAACTCCACATTTGCAATCCATGAACCACTAATGCAAGCTCCAAACCATGTGGTGCATAATTTTGTTCATAGGGCTTCAGCTTTCTTGATTCATATGCAATGTCTTTCCCTTCTTGCATCCAATCTCCACCAAGGCCTTCTCCCAATGCATCTGTGATGAAAATAAAATTTCCATTAGGATCTATACTTTCAAAATTAGAGCACTAGTCAACCTCTCCTTAAGTAGATCAAATGTTGTCTGGAAATTTTTCATCCACTCAAACATCTTCCCTTTCCTTTGTAATGAAGTAATATGGAAAGCTATACTAGAGAAGTTTGCAACAAAATTCTCATTGTAACCTGTTAAACCCATAAAGCTCCTGACCTCAGGTACATTCTTTAGCACTAGCCAATCTACCACTTCCTTTATTTTGGTTGGATCCATTGAAATCTCATCAACTAAGATCAGGTGACCTAGGCATAGTGTCAAAAAATATTGTCTATGACATTTTCACATTTGTTTGGGTTCTCCTTATTAAATTGAGCTTAAAGTTGCCTTGATTTAGTGTTGTAAAGTTCTTAAAACACATTCACATTAGGTCTTGGGCCCTTTTGAACTAAATGAACCTAATTGTAACTTATTTAGGGTGTTGTAAAGTGTTGTTCCACACTTTCACACTTATCTAGGGTTTTCATTATTAATGCTTATTTATGCCTTAATTGGCCTTATTTGCATCCACAAGCCTTAATTAATGCATCTTTATGAGGATAATCTTGACATAAGCCAGTATCCAATCATTATTTAGGCGCTTTTGGATTGTATGTCCTAGATTTAGTGATTTGGGACTCATACACTACCTTGGGCATATGGGTCCCACCTAAGTTTCGAGGCCCCGATCCTATTTTCACATGAATCTAAGCTTTTCTTGAAAAATGTGTCCCATAACCTAGCCTAATGGGACTCATATGCCACTTCTAGTGTATAAGTCATGTGTGGCCCAAAATTAAATTTAATTCAAATTCTTGGCAGGATTTTATCCTCCTAGATCTGATTTTAGCTTGTAGTGTTGTAATTTCGGGAAATTTGTCATAAACAGGTACAAATACAAGGTTATTTCATTCATTTTTCACCTAGCAATTTGAGTATTCATGCATTATACTGAATTTGAGTCCACAAGAGCATTCAAGTGTTTACAAGAGAATTCAAGAGTCTTCAAGAGCTGATTATCAAGTGTTTTGGAGCATAATTCAAGTATCAAGCATCATGTCAAAGTCATCATGCATCATGTTTGCTTTTGAGCTAACAATTGTAATGTAGGGTTTTATGATTCAAGCTAGCATTCCATTCAAGAAATATTCAAGATCTACATCCATTGGAGCCACTTCATGCATGTTTGTAGCCTTTTATTGCTAGGTTTTGGTGAGTTGCAATATTATATTTTGTTCATTCATCATTCCTTTATCTCATTTCATTTCATTACAAGATTTGATTACCAAAACAAGGTTTGACCAAGGAAAACCCCTTTTGACTAACAAAACAACATTTTTCCCTCTCTTTAGTGTGTGATTTGTAGATCTAGGTTGAAGACTTTCTAAGGAGCGAGATTGGAAAGAAGTTTTCAAGTGTTCAAAGTAGTCCAAGTTGCCACATTATTTAGAAGATCATTGGAGAACGTCTATAGAGAACAATTTGGCAATTTAGACCTAGAGATCAAGTTGAGAAGACAAACCAAAGATTGAAGAGTAGATTCAGATCTTGAATCTCCAAAAATTCCAAACTAGACTGATATGTCACTTCTAGCGTATGAGTCCCAGTACAGTCAAATTTGCATAATTTAGGAGTTCTAGACATATCTCTACCAGATTTTTGTTCCTGTCCAAAAGCCCTAATTTGGGACTAAATCACTCAGTCTGGCATATGAGTCCTAGTCTACATTAATTTTAGTATTTTTAGCATTTCAAATCTCCATTCAAGCTCCTTCAGATTTCCTAGTGCACACCTCTAATCTCTCAATCTTATATTCTATTTTGCATTCATTTCTAGGTCTCTTTAGTGAATCTTTGCAATTAATTAGGTTTCATATTTGATCTTGCATGTAATTTGTCTTTCCAATCCCTAGCTTGGTGGTGAACCCATCTTTTGGTCATTAATTTACTCCAAGACACCCTATTGCAAGATCTCTTTCCCTTACTTCATCCTTGGATTGATATCTTTAGGGTTTCCTTGAATGAGAGTGTAGAAGATTGTTGTTTTATGTCCTAAACCATAAGCAATGACAATTTTCCACCTTTCACTAGGTATTGCACTTTCTACTAAAAGAAGGTGCACTTAGATAGTTTCCCATATAACTTTTTTTCTCTTAACCACTGAAGAACTATCTCTAAATGCTTACAGTGATCCTCCTCATTCTTGGAATAAATAAGAATATCATCCAAGAAAACCAAAACAAATTTATCTAGGAAATCCCTAAACACATTGTTCATTAGGTTCATGAATGTTGTTGGTGCATTTGTAAGTCTAAATGGTAGGAATTTTAACTTGTAATGTACGTATATCATCCTAAAAGTAGTCTTGAAAGTGTCCTCGTCTTTGATCCTTACTTGGTGGCATCCTGATCACAAATCAATTTTTGAAAACACGGCTGCTCCTCGCATTTGATCAAAGAGATCATCAATGCATGGCAATTGATACTTGTTCTTTATTATAGATTTATTAAGCATCTGATAATCTATGCACAAACACGATGTACCATCCTTCTTTATGAAGATCACTTGTGCTCCCCAAGGTGAAACATTGGGTCTTATCAATCCTTTGGATAGCAACTCCTCTAGATGTGCCTTAAGATCCATTAACTCAATTATTGTCATTCAATAGGGTACCTTGGAAATAGGTTCCACTACAGGAACTATATCAATGGAGAAGTCAAATACCCTCTTAGGTTGTAATCTAGGTAACTCTTCTAGAAATACATCTGCAAATTTTCATAAAATAGGATATTTCTCCATATTCGTCTCTCCAGTTTCCATTACTTCAACTTCCTCTACTTCCTGGTAGTCTTGTGGCCTATTGAAGACATCATCATCTTGAGAAATGGATTCCTCACTCTCCTCAAAGTTTTTCCATTTTAACTACTAAGATTTTACATCCTTTCTTCTTCTCCCTATGTAGTTGTACTTTAGAGATTTCATACAACTTGACTTCCCTAGGTGTTCCTTGCAATGTCATTGAGTCACCTAGATTGTCTAAGCACTTTACAATTTGGCATGGAAATCCACTTTGGCTCTATGTTTCCAAAGCTAGCTCATTCCTAGGATGACATTATAGGATCCTAAAGGTGTTATGTACAAGTTTACCTTAGTTGAGAAAAAAGGAAGTTCAACCTTTGCTTCGAACAAGCATTGTTCCACTGTTGCTCTTTTTTGGTTTTCATATTCTACAACCCATGACTTTTCCATAAATCCATTTTTCCTAGTTATTTGATTAACTATTCTAGGTGAAACAAAGTTTTCAAATGCTCCAATATCAATAAGTATAGAAATGGGTAATACCAAATAAAATACCTGGAGTTTCCACTAGAGTAATTTGATACTTTGCTTGTCGATTGTCCATAGTATTATGGATCCTCTACTGGAATGCAACTCATTGGGGTGGAAGAGAATTTCCTTGAGATTTTGGTCCTAAAATTTTGTTGGGATAGTTTTTGGCATAGTGATTTCCACCACATGCATAACATCTTGCCACAGGTCCCTTGTTCATTGTGGGCCTTTCAGAACTACTTGCATTTCCACCAAAATTGTTGATTTTTTTGTTATTATTTCCTCTCCAATCCTTACTTGGTTCACTCCAATTATTACGAGATCCTTGATCTCCTTGCCTCTGAGAATCCTGTACTCCATTAAACTTCTTTGGGGGCTGGTTGCTTTGGTTTTTTCTAAACTTCTTACGATTTCTCTTCTCCTAGTAGACTAAGATGGCTTTGAGCTTCTACTCCTACTTAACAACCTTCTCATAGACTAGGTCCATAGTAGCTAGACCATACACATCCACCTCACCACCTATCTACCCATTCAATCCCATAATAAATTTCTTGATACAAAAACACTCATCTTTCTGGTACATTGGTAGGTACCTTAACTGATGAGTAAACTTCTCCCAATACTCATTGACTAACATATCCCCTTGCTTAATATTTTGGAAATCAATAAGATTATGGTAAGTTGGGGTATCCACCTTTTATAGAATATCTCGACAAACTCATCCCAAGTCAACTTCAAAGAACTAAATCTGAGTTCCATTTTCTTGTTCATCCACCAGTTAGAGGCTTCTCCCACTAATTGATGGGCTCCCCAAATAGCCTTGGTAACCTCAAAGTAGTTCCTTATCTCAAATTAATTTTCCATTTGTATTAGTTGAGCCTTAGCTTCTTCCTCGTTGGTACTCCCTTTGAATTTAGGTGGGGTTGTTTTCCTCATGTCCTTAGAAAGTTCAGTTGTCTTGAACACTTCCTACTAGTTCCTTCATATTGAGAGTGTGAATTCTCATTCTCATGTTCGTGGGTACAAATATTATGGTGATAATTATTTCCCTCATCTTCATAGATAGGGACTTCTTCATTAATAGGAACCTCTTGTTCCACTCTATCTTTTCCACTTACTTCTTGCTCAATATTCCCCAACCTTGCATTGGTCTCATGAATAATAGTCAAAATTTGATCCAATTTGGGTTTAACACACTTTGTACCTTGTCTGAGTTCTTAGCTCCCTCCAGGATTAGTCCTTGTTCAAGCACCATCCTTTGCAAGAAAATGGTTATACCTAAAGTTTCATCTTTATTAGATTCTATTAAGTTTACACAACTTATGGAAAGCATTTATATGAGCACTCATTCGCACATAAAAGGAATTTCACATAATTTTGAGCACAAATTTTGATAAACATATAACTTTTATTTATTCATAAGGATCTCAATATCCTTTCATTTATATAGAATGATTATTCAAATAGTTGAGAGGAGAGTATCCCTCATATTCACTCTCAGATACATAACTCAATGGGGTATACCCCTCATATTTTTTCCATCTCTCATTTTCTCTTCTCTATCCCAAAAGGGGTAGTAAACTTTGTATTTATCTTCCAACACATAGTTACGAGGAACATATCCCTCAAATTCATTACTTGAGAAAATTACAATCACTTCCGATAAAGGAAGAACTCATGGATCCCTAAATATTAATGCAAGACTAATGCTACATGCTGAGGGCATATCCCTAGAAAGTGACAAGGAGCCAGACTTTGCTGGTGAGACTAGAGGTAAGTAACTGAAGTTGGCTTCCTCCCTCATCCTTCTCTTCACTTGACTAATCTGAGAAAGAGTGTGACTAATTGTCTTAGTATCACTTATCTAGACAACATTTCATAGCTGTTTCCCTCTATCCTACGAACAGTGGCCTCCTTATCCTTCTTTTCCCTCAGGTAGTGCTCATTCTTGATTACTAACTTTCTTACAGTTAACCTGAGATGCTCCATCCTGGCATAAGAAGTTCCAAACATTAGTCTCATTCAATTTTGGATGGGAAGTATGGAAATTACATAGGTTCCAAACCTAAACCTAGTAGCTCTAATACCACATATAACATGCCAATTGATCAATGAAAGTAAATTCCCTATATTTTTACCTCGAGTAAATAATCTATTTTCATGAGCTTATAGAAATAAAAAAAAATATCTTAAATTCAAAGACTACATGCACATTTGAAATAACACATATTCCAAACTTTCCATTTGCATTATAATTGAATATTACAATCCTTCCAAAACATTAAAATCTCAAGATAAAATTTATTGCATTACAATTTCCATAGAGATGGAAATAGAAAACATACATAGCTCCTTGAGCTTTATTAGCACTAGTAACAAATGGTCCAGGAAATCCCCTACAAATCTCAGCCGCCAACTAATGAGGAGAAGCATCACTCAATCACTTTTTCACCAAACACAAACTCAAATGCATGTTGAACATCAGGAATACTGAGAGGGAGGTAAATTTGTATTCCATAAAACCATTCACGTAAAATCCATCTAAGCAATATCACAGTTCTAACTAAAACAACAAGAGAAAACATGGAATCAAGACAATACACCAACACACATGAACACCAGTATTTTTATGTGGAAACCCAAAATGGGAAAAACTGAGGCTTAGCTC
The DNA here is from genome assembly GCA_007258455.2 of Sequoia sempervirens. Lineage (NCBI taxonomy): Eukaryota > Viridiplantae > Streptophyta > Pinopsida > Cupressales > Cupressaceae > Sequoia > Sequoia sempervirens. The sequence goes on along the minus strand of VDFB02000017.1, from coordinate 149,034,469 downwards.
ACAATATAATATATCCGGATATAGAAAATTACAATGGCTCACTGCCATGACACACTATCCTTAAAGGCTTACAACCTGAAGTAATTTACAAATTAGAAAATAGCTCACTGCCAAGTGATGAACAAAGAAAGAATGAACCTTCCTTGTGTTACGGTTTAGTTCTGGTGAAGCACAATAAATAAATAACATAGCTATCTTCTCATCTATACAATTTCTCATAGCATACACACTCTCTTCTCTGTCTTCATGTATCTCTCACACTTACTCCCTCTTCTCCTAAAAAATGTCTTACATATATACATGTATATTCATCCATGTTCATTAATTAGGTCAGCCTAATTAGAGAAACCTTATTTTCAAATCAAAAACCAACTTTGTCAGCATTTTCCTCAAAACATATTCATATTTGCATAGTCAGTGTGGACCTATGATAGATCCATTTATCATTTGTAGCACATATTAAAACTTCTCAACATTAGTATATAATTAGGTTGGCCAAAGCTAGATCAACACTCCAAAATATATATGCAATCCATCACGTGTGCAACAAAAGAAATTGTTAACACGACGAACTCTCCCTTAAATGACATCGAACTACTTATCTTCAACACCGCACGACATGACAATAAAATATGAGAATATGTGGAATCTCCCACATTAGTGTACTATATAGAGACTCATTGTAGTCTTCAAATAAGAATATTGGCATTCATATCTTTTGAATGCCTTCATATATCATTATGAAACTCCAATGTAGAATGCATCTTGTAGTTTCAAATCTATGTATAAAGTCCTATAGTGACATCTTTTTCTCAGATAGAATTTGAACCAAAAAAATGACATACAGAGCTAGTGTATAAGTATGAAACTGTTACCCAAGTTACTGGTAACTATACCTTTCCAACCATATAGCATAGTAAATTGAAACCTTGTAAGTGGATGCAACTAATGTCAAGATAGAACATATTATATCTTTTGAGTAAATCTTACAAAATAAGATAAACCAAATCAACAGACTTCCATTACCAGAGAAACTAAATACTGATAAACATCAAAATTCCATTTTGTAAATTATCAAAATTCCTCTATCTATTGACATCAATAACAACCTTTCAATTTCCAACAAACTCCCCCTTTTTCATTGATGGCAACACATGATGTGAAAACCATCAAAATACCTCTTACCAATTTTTCAATTTTCTCCCCCAAAAACTATTCACAAAACTTTTCAATTTTCACATACCTTCTCTCTATTTCCACACAATACGTTTGTTTTCACATGATACCTCTCTCTCTCCCCCTTTGACATCAATGGAAAAGGAAAACAAAATTAATGCTTCAGTAGTTCCCTTTGCATAGCTGAATACTCCCCCTAAGGAGTGCAACCAAAACATCATCTGTGAGTAATCAACTAGAGGTTGTTGATCCTTGAAGGTTGCTAAGAATACCTATCCATGAGGATCTTCATTCATCCCAAAGCCTATTTTCCTTTAAAAAAGCTCTGCAAATAGAGTTGAGGTCAATTAAGATGTCTTTTCCTTCAACCACAAATCTAAGAGTAATATTAGATTTCAGAGTTCTGTCAACTAAAGAAAGAACATAGTAGATAGGTGCACACTTAATCTTGATTAGGTCTTTCAGCACCCCATACTATTCAATCATCCTTCCTTTCTCTTTATGTGATGCAAGTTATTCTTCATGCAATTTTGTCAAACTGTACCAAGTCTGATCATCCAAATCAAGAGCAAGATCAAAGGTGTTAGATGCAAAATTGATATGGGATTCAATTTTGTTATCAACATCCTTGAGTCTTTGAATTGCATTAGGCCAAATCCAGAAAAATGTGAATAAACTCTTGACCTCTTTCTCACACTCTTGAACTTCCTTGAGACTTTCAAGTACCATGTTGCATGAGTAGACTTGCACTTCTCTATAATTTCCAACAATCCTTTATCTTCAACCCAAGAGACTATGTCACTTATTACTTTTCTCTTTAATTAATTAAATCCATCAGTGAATGAGCTTCTTCTTTCCTTAATCGACCGTGAAGAACTAGTGACCACACTAGGAGATACCTAAAAATGTGTCCTACTTCTGGCTAGATGCTTAAGCCTTCTTGGAGTAGGTTCACCCTGAGCGACTAGTGCATAAACCTTAATGAATTTCTTCTTTTCTCTAGTGGTAGAGATTGATTTACCAAAGACTAACTTAGACTCTTCAAGAGCTTTAGCTACTTCAGTGTAGGTTCCAAACGTAGGTTTACTGGGGTCATGGGAGTTGTTAAACAATAATTCAATGCAACCATAAACATATTCTGATGCAGCCCCGGTCAAAGGGTCCTCAAAGAGAACTGTCTAGGCCATACAACAAGAGTCACACAATGGAAATGACACAAAAAATGGAGGAAAACACAAATTCAAACATTTGTATTATCAAAAAATTCAGTTACAACTGGTTGGCAACATCCAGGCTTATAGATTCGGCTCGCGGGCCTGATTACAACATGCTCAAAATATCATCTTCCTACATGCCCCTCAAATGAGAAAAAATCCTATAGAGAAAATCTCTCTGCTTAATTTGCTTCTACTTCACTGACTCTCACTACTCTCTACAATGCTTCATATACATCCACAAACCTTGAAACATCCACATCAGCCCAAAGATTATTACATTCTCCGATTAAAGAAAATATAAAATATGTTTGCACATGTTGGCCTCATATTTAAATTACTTCTTAGTGATGCATGCAATGAAGTGTCAACCCAAATTAAGGTCAAGGACACTCCATAGAACAATTTGAATCACACCATTGAGATCTGCAAGCAATGGGGACGATCCATGAATGATCCAACTAGTCGTTAGGCTTGAAAATTATTCCAATACTAGATCAAGAAACTCCCACTTATGTCAGATCAAGAAACGACCTGGACAGTTCTCTTTGAGGACCCTCTAACTGTGGCTACATCATATGGTATCAGAGTGGGTTGCAAACCTATGAATCTTGAGATGAGAGATGGTTGCAGACCTTGAGTGGGTTGCAGTCCTTGTGGAATTCCTTGGGTGAATAGATTGTCGATGGGAGGCAGGTTGTAAGTGTGTTCAATAGATTGTCGAGAGAGAGGAAATTGGAACATTGTAGTCAAATCATCAAAGTTGAGGTAGTTGCACTGAGCTAGGGAAGAGGTGCTACTAAGAAGGATGAACCCTAGAAGAATGGAGCAAATGATGGAGGACTTTAGGAATGAGATGAGCAATGAGATCTAGAACCTCTTAGGTGGCTTAAGGAGAAACCCTAAACTGAAGGATGAATATGAAGAGGCTGCAGAAGAGCTTGAGACTGAGGATGCTAAGGGATCGACAAATGAAAGAGAAGAAATATTGCTAAGGGCAGTCACACAGGCAAGTAAAAGTCATAGGTTGGAAGTTTCTAACTTCTCTAGTACATTGAATCTGGAAGATTTGATAGACTGGATAGGAGAGTTGGAAGACTATTTTGAGCATGTTATAATCAAGCCCGCGAGCCGAATCTGTAAGCTCAGATGTTGTCATCCAGTTGTAACTGGATTTTCTAATAATAAGAATGTTTGAATTTGTGTTTTCCTCCATTTTCTATGTTGCTTTCATTGTGTCTCTTGTTGTACGGCCTAGATAGTTCTCTTTGAGGACCCTCTGACCATGGCTACATCACATTCCTTCTCAATCTCATATCTTAACTCAAGAATCCATGAGTTTCTTGGTTCAACTACCTTGATAATGCAACTATCAGTGGTTACCAAAAATGTTATATCATTCTTATATTTTGTAACCATTTCTCTAGGAACTCTCCTCCTTCTATTCATTTTCCTCTAGAATTTTCCAAAGAATGCAACAAGGGCATCTCTTTGTGCATCCAAATCTCCAATGTTTTTCATAAGTTCCTTGATCTAATGAGTGACTTGTGTGGAATTTTTACAACTAGCTTCACCTATTCTAGGAATATCCTTCATAAAAAAGAATGTTATCTACATAATACCCATGTACCATACCTAAATGTACATTTCTTCTTCTTGAAATCTCTTAGATTCTCTATGAATTGTTGCCAGAGCAACTCACAAAGGTCATATTCTATTTTTTTCTCAACCATATCCAATGCAAGGTCAATTGCAATGGTGGAGACATCGTTGTCACCAAAGATCAACTGTGAAATAACTAGACTTGCATACTGAACTGTCGGGTTAGTGATTCCAACACGTGTGTTCCTTATTAAACCTTTTCCTCTATCGAAATTGGATTTAGGATTAGGTCTGGAGGATGATAATCGAGTACCATCTCTTATTACTTCTTTGGATATCATATATGAGTTGTCAAGCCACACACATTCACCATGAAATCTGCTAAGATCCATTCTGATATGTACCTTTCTTCATTACTAAAGTTCTTAAAATAATTCCATACATCTAATTTCATCTTTGTGAGTATGTTGTAGTTTGGTTTTAGGTTAAGATCATTTCCAGCCAATTCTTCAAGCCACAAAATTTGAGCTTCTCCATAAGTAGGTTCTTCCAATTTTCCATGAATGTATATCCCAAAATATTCAATGGGTATAACGCCAAGAGGGATATCCAAAAAATCACCCAAAGGGTTGAATTCTAATATTTTAAAAGGTTATATTTTAGGTTGTGGTTCTAGTCTCATTGAATTTTCTATGATTTAAGGTATACCCATCACATTCAACAAAATTTGAGAAGTAATTATGATGAAATAGTGTATAGCACTAGCAACCTACCTCTTTCCTACACACCAAATCCAAATTATGAATTTATGTTGTATGGAATTGCTTTGGTTTCTTCAAGCTTCCTCTGCATGCTTCTCTTCTTTCACAAATGTCATTCATCGAGTGATTTTTTCCTAACATGTTTGAATTTATTTCCTCAAATGCTTCAACAATAAATGCTTTGGATCACAAGTAGATGACCTTGGGTTTAGAGTACGCTTCCATCCTTTCAAACTCTACATAATTCATTCTTCACACATGTGTATCTAACAATTCCTTTCGCATGAAATCTTGAATTCTTAACCTTAATAAATGCACTTATGTCATGATATGGCATCATATATTGAATGAGGGGTTATTAAATTTTCTGATTGTCACTCCCTCTTAGCCACTATCTGCATTAATTTTTTATGCGAGCATCTACACCGGAGGATGACATAGATGAAATCAATACTTCTAATTCTACCGGTTTTCTAGATTCTCCTTCCTTTCTCCAGATCCTTTCCATTTCCTTCCTAACTTCTTTCAGATCAATCTTAATAACTGGTTCATACCTCTTTACCAGATTGTTACCTCTCATTTTTTTTTCTTTTGTAGTCTGTGGAAAAATGTCTCAGGTTGTTGCACTTATAAAAAACAACATTCTTCCATCCAATTTTTCCTTTATTTCATCTATATTTGCACTAGTTAGCTTTATGTCCAAATGAATTATAGTGATAATAGTAGCCATTGAATGGATAAATCATCTTGTTCAACTTCTGATTTCTACATTCTTTAGCTTTGTTTTCAATCATCTTGCATTCAGAACATTGTCTGGAGAATGATAAAGTATTTTCATTCATTCCATCATTTTGTTTTTCTTTCATTTCATAATATTTTTCCCTATGTCCAAACTTATTGCAAAAATAACAAACACCATTAAAAGATAAATAACTTTGAGCATTAGGTTGTCTGATGGGAATCCTTTTGATATTTCTCCTTAGATTCTTGAATTTTCCACCGTTTCTTTGAGTCTTCATGTCAAGAGATTGATTCGCCTTTGATTTTTTTCCTTCAAATCCAAAACCACTTTTATCCATAGAGTACTTTTTTCCTACAATAAATTTGTCCAACATTGTAGAAATTGTTGCAAATTTATCCTCATATCTTCTATCCTTTTCCAAATTTGATTTCATAATTTCTGCTTCTTGTTCAAGCTTTGCACATTCATCCATCTTCCTTTGTATTTCAGCATTCTTACACTCTTCAATTTTTCTCTTTTCTTCCACTTGTTCTTTCAGTCTATTGATGTCCTCATTTGCTTTCTTTAATTGATCACTAACTTCTCCATATCTTTCCTTCAGATTCTTAATGAACTCATCTTCTTCCTTCAACCTATCCCTCAAATCTTCATTTCCTTTTGTAAGGTCAATAGGGATCCCATCTAAAAGAATAAGAAATTTTGTATTTCCCATATATTTGAATTTCAAGACCCTCCCCAAGCTATTAGACTTCTTCAGAGGAACTGGGATTTGAAACCAATTGTTGAACATTTGAAATATTGAGAGTGGGGGGTGAATCAGTATTCCATAAAACCATTCACATAAAATCCATCTAAGCAATATCATAGTTCTAACTGAAACAATAAGAGAAAACATGGAATCAAGACAATGCATCAACATAAATGATCCCTAGCATTTTTATGTGGAAAACCCAAAATGGTAAAAACCACAGTGTGGGTTAGCTCACAATATAATATATCTGGATATAGAATATTGCAATGGCTCACTACCAGGACACACTATCCTTAAAGGCTCATAGCCTGAAGTAATTTACAAAATAGAGAATGGCTCACTTCCAAGTGATAAACTAATAAAGAATGCACCTTCCTTGTGCTAGGGTTCAGTTCTGATGAAGCACAATACATAAATAACACACCTATCTTCTCATCTATACAATTTCGCATCACATACACACTCTCTTCTCTATCTTCACATGTATCTCTCGCATTTCTCCCTCTTCTCCTCAAAAGTGTCTTATATATACATGTATATTCATCCATGTTCACTAAATAGGTTAGCCTAATTAGAGAAACCTTATTTTCAAATCAAAAACCAACTCTATCGACATTGTCCTCAAAACATATTCATATTCACATCTATGTCACTGTGGACCTAAGATAGATCCCTTTATTATTTGTGGCACATATTAAAACTTATCAACATTAATACATAATTAGGTCAACCAAAGCTAGATCAACACTCCAAAATATATATGAAATCCATCACGTGTCCAACACAAAAATTTGTTAAGACAATGAATTACCCCTTAGACGACATCGAACTACTTATCTTCAACACCACACAGTATGATAATCAAATATGAGAAAATGTGGAATCTCCCACATCAATGTATTGTGTAGAGACTCATTGTAGTCTTCAAATCATAATACTATCATTCATATCTTCTAAATGCCTTCATATATCATTATGAAACTCCAATGTAGAATGCATCTTGTAGTTTCAAATCTATGTACAAAGTATTGTAGTGATATCTTTTTCTGAGATAGAATCTAAACAAAATAATTGACGTACAAAGCTAGTGTATAAGCATGACACCGTTACCCAAGCTACTAGTAACAGTACCTTTCCAACCATACAACATATTCAACTAAAATCTTGTTAGTGGATGCAACTAATGACAAAATAGAACATAGTATTGGCTTCTGAGTAAATATTACAAAATAAGATAAACTGAATCAAAATTATGGATCAATAGACTTCCATTACCAGAGTGGCTAAATACTGACAAACATCAAAATTCCATTTTGGAAATTATCCAAATTTCTCTATCTATTGACATCAATGACAACCTCTCAATTACCAACAATGTGGTCCCCCACACATCTTCCACATATGGCAAGATGGTCCTACCCTTCAATGAAGAGATTGGTTGGAAAACCCCATAACGAATAGCCTTCCTAACCTTAGTGATGTGTCCTATAAACTAGAACCTAATAATACGGTAGCTACAACTATGAGTATGAAAATCCCAAACTATAATGTCTATACTGGATCATGATGAACTAATAGTATAAATAGTGGCTACTTACACTACTTTAGCCAAAATTTCATATAAAATTTCAACTCTTCACCTGCTACCTTAGCTTGATTTGGTTAATGACCATTCATATACTATGCATAGGCAATTCCCTAATTTTTTAAGGTAATCTTTAACCCCACGAACAACATATTTCTTTTATAATAAACTGCACATAGGAAATTCCTTTCTTAAGATAATCTTTAACCCTAGGAACAACCTATGACTATAACATTCCTACTTATTAAATGTAACACATAAGCTACTTCCTTCATGGAACAATCTAATTCTAAGGTAATCAATGAACTTTCTATAGTTCAGAATACTCAAATAATTTGAAAAATAATTACTTCATAAGCTATTCTAAGATTCCTCTTTTCCTATTATATAATCCTAATGAATGCATCCACTCCTTAATATGGAGTATGTATAAACACTCAAATAAGGTTCATAATAATTAAGTAGATTAATATTCTTTCAAACATAATATTTACCTAACCTAGCAAATCAAATGCATTTCAACACACAAGACAACTTCAACATTCAATCTTTTCAAAAACATATATAGAATAAGAGGACTAAATAGCATGCTTGTTAAACGCTAATTCCTAAATGAAATAAACTAACTTCCAAGCTCAATCCACTCTAAGACTCTTCATTAATTCTCTCAATCCACATAGAAATATTCATAAAAACTCTCTTAACTCTCCTCACAAACAACTCTCAGCTCAACAAGAATAACTCAGATTCAAAACAATAGAATGCAAGTGAATAATGCATCCAAATGAAGTAATCTTCACCCCTATTTATATAGAAATATGAGACTTACCTGCCTAAAAACAAGTTGTGTTCAATGACACTTCTTAGCTATAAGGTTTGACTCAGCAATAAACTCCAATAGGTGGCTATAGTGTTGAAAATTTTTGTTTGTGACATTTTCACACTTGTTTGGGCCCTCCTTATAAAATTTAGCTTAACAATGCCTTGATTTAGTGTTGTAATGTGTCTAACGCATTCAAATTAGGTCTTAAGCCCTTGTAAACTAAACGGACCTAATTGTACCTTATTTAGGGTTTTGTAAAGTGTTGTACCACACTTTCACACTAATCTAGTGTTTTCATTAATAAATTGGGCTTATTTATGCATTATTTAGTTTTATTTTTCATCCAGACAAGCCTTAGTTAATGCATCTTTTTGAGGATAATCCCGACATAAATCAACATCTAATCATGATTCATGTATTTTTAGGTTGAATGGCCTAGATTTAGTGATTTGGGAATCATACGCCACCTTGGGCGTATGGGTCCGACCTAAGTTTTGAGGCCTCGGTCCTGATTTCACATGAATCTAAGCACTTTTGAAAAAATTGTTCCATAGTTAAAAGCCTAATGGGACTCATACACCACTTCTGGCGTATAAGTCTCATGTGGCCCAAAATCAAATTTAATTCAAATTCTTGGTGGGATTTTGTCCTCCTAGATCTGATGTCGGCTTGTAGGGTTGTAATTTTGAGAAATTTAGCATAAACAAGTATAAATACAAGGTTATTTTACTCATTTTCTCCTAAACTTTCAAGTGTTCACGCATTATAGGAAATTTGTGATCAAGGGAGCATTCAATATTTTACAAGAGCATTCAAGAGCATTCAAGATTTGTTTATCAAGCATCATGTCAAAGTCATCATCCATCATGTTTTTTTTTTTAGCTAACAATTGTGATGTAGGGTGTCATGATTTAACCAAGCTTTCAATTCAAGATCTACATCCATTGGATCCATTTCATACATTTTTGCAGCACTTTATGGCTAGGATTTGGTGAGTTGTAACATTGCATGTTTTTCATTCATCATTCCTTCATTTTATTTCAGGTATGTGCAGGATCATGATGGGCCAAAAAGTGGCAATATGATGGGTATTTGTAGGGTATGTGGCTGATGACTTTTTTTTTACCCAAAATTGATGAAACGAAAAGGGTTTTTAAAGGAGATTCTTAGCTTTCCACCAATATAAATTATGCTTTACTTTGAATTTAATAAATAATTATTATTCATTTTCTATTTGAATTATGACTAAAGTCTTGATCAATAGGATGATTGAAAAACATCTATATATTTCAAACGGTATCACATTTTTTGAATCCAAAACATGCGTTACATTCTATGTTTCAGATACTATAAGATTAAAAAAAGAATTGAATTTCATGAATTTTGACCAAGCTAAGGTGGTTAGACATACGATTTTTTATATTTTTAAAGTTGCAATAAAAATTCATAATTAATTATTTACTTGGAAAAAATTACAAAAATATATGCATCACATTGGGACATGATTCCTCTACTTATATATAAAATCTTGTAAAAAATTATTATGATTTTATTGTGGTTATGGTGGTCATCATAACCTACTTCTTATTTTTTCCCTGAAATTTAAGTACCACTGCATTGAAATTTCAAATTTTCACTAAATAGATTTTTTTTTAAATAAATAAACCTAGTAGTTTAGAAACTTCATTCAATTTGCTACAAATTCTATTCTTACATATTTTTGAAATAATATAGGTAACTTATTCAAATTTTTACGTCAAGTTGTCTAACTCAGATTTTTCTAAATTTTTTGCCACTTAAGGGCCTATTTTTTCCATGATGATCCTACACATACCCTTTCGTTACAAGGTTTGATTACCAAAATGGTGTTTGACCAAGGAAAACCCCTTTCCACTAACACAACAACATTTTCCCCTCTTTAGTGTGGGGTGATCCCACAAAGCTAGTTTACAATTTCTGGGACATTCTGATTTTTATTGAAATCACATATTTTTAGAAAATATAAAGATTTAAGCCTTAAAAATTTCCATTTAAAGAATTTCAATGAAGAGGTTTTGATCAAACTACCTTAGATCAAACCCCCTTGGATAGAACCCCACTAGTTTTAAACCATACCTATAACGGAGTCTCCTTTACACCTATCAAAATGTCAATAAAAAACCACTTTTGATTTACCTTTTGGGGGTCAAATGAATTCATTTAAAATTCATTTTTGCAAGTATGTAGTCCTTATTATAATCTTCCCAAAAAGTATAATTTTAAATAAATTTAATTTTTTTATTATATTTATTTTTATTTCTTGTGAATGTAGGTTTTTCACCAAAAATCAAGCTCTTTGTTATGCACATGTGGAAAAATAGAAGATTATCAAAAAAATAATATGAAAAATATGAGTGTCCCAAATATTGAAGTCCTCAATCCAAAAAAAAAAAAGAATTTCGATACATAAAAAAAAAGTTGTGTTATACAATCCTATTTTTGAATTGTAATTGGTTTGACTTTGAAACATGATAAAGGAAAAAATATTTAATAAAACACAATGAAACCAATTGGAAGCACTAGATATCTTAGTTACAAATCTAAATACGGTGAGTGTCACTCCTTAAAAATGGTGTTTACTGAAAATAACTAGTTTTTGAAGGAGATGGAAAAAGAAGTGCAATCTGATTCCAAAAATTTTGAAAAAAATATATTTAGAATCTACAGACAAAATGTCACAAATCACTAGTTTGCGTCATCTTCAAATTCTTTATGGTTTAGCCACTACAGGTGCCCAAAAATGAAGCTTTAGTTAGAAAAAATTAGTTCAGTGTCTAGTTTGGCCAAAAATTGTAAACCAGTATTGTGGGATCACCCTGTGTGATTTACAAATCTAGGTTGAAGACATATTGAAGAGCAAGTTTGGAGAAAATTGTTAAAGTGTTAAAATTTGTCATATTTGTCACCTTGTTTTGGAGATCATTAAAGGACTTCTACAGTGTGGAATTCAACAATTCAAACCTGAAAATCAAGCTGAGAAGATTAAGTAGAGATTGAAGAGTAGATTTAGACTATGAATTTTCAAAAAATTTAAACTAGACTTGTAGACACTCAAAACTTTTCCTCATAATTATCCTATTTTTTTCTATTAATTAAATGGATATTCTTATCTATTTAATTAATTCATTTAATATATTTCTTCCATTTATTCATTAATTCATTTAAATCATATACATATTATAAGCATTTATTCATTCAATAATATTATAATCATTTAACCATTTGCATAATCAACCATTTATTCATAAATCATTTCATATTACTCCATTTGTACAATCATTAAATTATCCATGCATTAAAATCATTAAATCATTCATCTAAATTCACAAATCATTTAATCATTTAATCTTTATCCAATTGCATATTGCATTAAACCATTTGCATACATAAATCCATTTGAATCATTCATTAATTCATAAATGCATCTTCATTCTAAGATTTTAAACCTACATTATATCATAAAATCCATCCATTATCTCTCTCTCTCATTTCAATTAATTGCTATATGTATTTTCCCACTTCTATCATTTATCCCACATTCTTCTTGAAATTTAGATCTTTCCCATGAGGACATCTATAAAAGCCCTTATTCTCACCAAAAGGCATATACATTTAGACATTATCAATCTTCTTTTTCATTCATCATAGCTTCTTGTTGCACTTGTGCTCATAAAAATCTGAGAGCATCAAATGCATAAATCAAGATCATGGTGAAATAGGAAAACAATGGAGCTGATTTTCTTTTGAAGGCATTTTCTTTAGTTTTTGCATAGTTTAGTTTTTATTTTGTAGGTGTTTTTATTTAAGAAATGTTTTTCATTAATGTTATGTTGAAATATTGATTTGGGATTTGATAGATTAAATCAGTTTTTCAATTTTTAGCATAAATAGGATTAATACACCACTTGTGGCATATGAGTCCTAGTACAGTGAAGTTTGTAGATTTCAAGAGTTTTAGACATATCGCTGCTAAATTTTTGTTCCTACCTAGAAACCCTAATTTGGGACTAAATCACCCAAACTGGTGTATAAGTCCCAACAGGCATTAATTTTAGTATTTTCAACATTTCTAGTCTTCATTCAAGCTCTTCCAGGTTTCTAGGTGCACACCTCTGATCTCTTAGCTTTCTATTATGATTCACATGCATTTCTAGGTCATTTATTGAAGTTTTACATTGCATTAGGTTTAGACATTATATCTTGCATTTCATTAGTCTTTCCAAGCCCTCGCTTGGTGGTGAACCCCTTTTGTAGTCATTGATCATACCCTAGGACACCCTATTGCAAGATCTATTTTTCCTCTTTCATCGTTGGATTGAGATTTCTAGGGTTTCCTTGAATGAGAGTGAAGAAGATTGTTATTCTATGTCCTAAACAATAAGCAATGACAATTTTTTCACCTTTCAGTGGCAACATTTAAAATTAGTACTCATCAAAACAGAGACAGTGAGAATGCATTCCATAAATATAAGGTAAAAGATCAATAGGTCGACTGATAATATGCCAACTTATAATTAACTTGTTCTACATTTTACTTTGTCTTCCATCATTGGACAGTGTTAACAATTTATACTTCTATTTCCAATGTAGTTTTCATTTTTTTATGCCACCTAAAACTTCTGTTAGCTCTCAAAAACGCTGGTTGAAAAACCACAAGAGGTTGCCAATATCTTGATACATTTTAGGGTAACGAACAAGGAAAAAATAGTTTGAACCTTCTTCTCTTCAGGGGCCGTCAGACCTAGTGGGTATACCTATGTGAATGAGGCAGACTTAGACTGTGTGATTTCATTGGATTAATGGACCTATTACGATGGAAAAAAAGTGTAATAGATGATGGCTTGCTAATTACTTTTACTCCTACAACATGAAAAAATAAAAGTGTTTATATATTTTGTTTTAATGACATTTATTTTCTGGGGTGTGATAGATTAGTGCCTTCTATCCACATGGTCAATGAAATCAAAAATTTAGGATGATATGTGTTTCCTCTTTTTGGCTTAACTCTAGTTGCTAGGCATTTTGAAAATGAGATTCTATGTCTGGCATAAAACTTCACTAAATTTATGACTTGCATAAATTGTGCTAGAATATTTCCTTACCAAGTTCTTCTTCAATTATCCAAAAGAAATCCTTTAATCACTATGATTCATTCAAAATAATTTAAATCTGACTTGCAAACACCAATTGATTAAATCACACAAAATGGGAATACATTTTGATAAATCAGAAATATACTTAATATTGTGATTTAAATGATTAAAAGACCTCAAGTTGGAGACAACCAAATAAAGATATCAATAATTACATCACAACAATTGAACACCAAGAAAGGATTTCACCAGTTAAAATATTATCTCCATTGCATTGCTTCAAAAAAGTCTGTACATTATTTGCATCCCCTATTCTGATTATCTCATTTTTCTAATTCATAATTCTCATTTCTAATGTTTGAAGGTACAATTTTATTTCACATATATACATTTCTCTCTTTAGGGTTATGACCCTTTGTACATTCGTTCACTGCTACTCCTCATTATTTGGCGAAATAGAATATTTTAATTAATTTCCCTAGGAAAATTAAAATATTTTAACTTTAATCTGTCTTTGCATCTTCACAAAAATTTAACTTCCACAATTATCCTTTGCTGGAAATATTTACTCTTCACCAATTAATTAATTACCTATTTTATAACTCCTTTAGTGAAAATGTTTTTCCCTCCTAATGAAAGTATTTTACTTTGTATTTAGTTTTTTCATCTTCATTTAGAGTAAAATACTTCTTGAGTAAAAATAATCTCCCATCAAAGCTCTTTAATTTCCTCCATGAAAAGATTTACTCTCCATCATTAGAATATTTTCTAGGTAAAATAGTTACCTCACCCTTGGTGAAAAATAATTCAAAGATACTTCATAATTTCATTTCTCACAAGATGACATATTTACCTTAGCACATCTTTTAATTCGAATAACACTTCTTCCATAATCTTATTTTACTCATTCTATTGTCGGCATTATGACCATATGCATTCATACATCGGGGTGACTTGAAGAATAGATAAGACTATCTAAACCTCCACCGATATCACTTCTCTTCCTGATGGAGTAATCAGTACTGAGCTTATCTGTGAAACTCTCCTTGAAAGCTTCTCATCAGCAAGACTCAGACAATCAAAAAGATTTAAAAACTCACACTGAGAGAACATGTATTTTCTATGAGTTTAGGGTTTTTTTCCCTGCTATGCTAGTTTTTAGGGTTTACTACCAAGTTTGTAGGAGTGTGGTGAATGCTTGAAGTCACTTGGATGAATCTTACTTTATAGGAATAGTAGTGTTTCTGAAAATAAAAAATTCTCTATTATGTGTGTTCATTCTCCCCATATTATGATTATTCTGACATTTGCATAGTGATGTTTCCTTGTGCCACCATATTAAGATAGCCTCTGTAATCTTGAGTGCATTCAGCATGTTCCTCAAAGAATTGTACTAAAGCTTTCCCTTGATCTGCCAAAGCATCTTGACATTCTCCCTCGATAACTGAAAAAATAGACAGCCTCCATCATGAGTAAAGCTTTTCATTACTTGCTCACTTCCTTCACCAATAGAATTCCCTCCTTGGTGATATCAGCCATTCTACAAAATAAGACATAATTTTGGTTTGTCACTTCATCCATGATAAGAACCTTCGAAATTGACTTAAAATTTGTCACCTTGGTTGTTCAAAGCATTTCATGCAACAAAAAGTCGCACGTAAGATGTTTGAAAAAGAAGTTTCCTGCTACAACTTCTTGTATCTATGTGAAAATTTCTTTTGCAATATCAAATTCAATTATCCATTATACTTGTAGTCGTTCCTCAAATTTTAGGCTCTTCGCCATGTTCTAAAATGACACATTATTTATCTTACAACCATCATCTAGCATCTACCAAGGTTGTGCAATGATCAACAAGAAATCCATATAAGTATTTGATGTGTCTAGATCTCCTTTGTTGCTTCCTCTCAAAGGAAAAGCATGCAATTTCAAATTCAATCAGATTATACCTCCTCCAACCAGCACACAATTCTCTATCCTTCTCAAGATGTGCCATAACGTACTTTGCATCCTTCTTTCCTCCAATGGCATCATACATATCAGAATCATATTTCCAAAGCAGAACATAGATAGGTTAATCTTTTATAAAAAAGGAAATGTAGAGGAGTATCTTGTAAAATGATCTCATATGTATTATGAAATTCTTTAGATGGCATTTTCCTATTTTGAGCAAAACTCAAAACATTAGAGGTTCCCTTCATTATGAGTGATAATGATTCCACATTTGATGGTTTGCATTCCTCAATTCCCTTTGGAGCTGTGCATTATTATTTATTCCTTTGTAATTAGACCTGTTTCCAATTTGTTGATGCCATCAAAATGAGTCACCTCTGTTAAATACTTCTTAAAAGCCTCTTTTTCAAGATTGCTCTGAGCACAACCTTAATTGATCAAATTTTTATGATGCATTATCATTTAAATTGAAGTGGGTATTTGTCAAAATCTTTCTTCTGACATTTTGCAATGTGGTAAAAATGGATCAAGTAGCCTCCAAAACTGTCTTATGAAACTGGTCAAATGATCTCCAAAAGCCATGAAAATTCACCAGTATGTCGAGTTATGATAGGAGAGTATGTTTACAAAATGATTTTGCACGAGCTTATCAAGATTGATAAATATCGATGGTCAAAGTAACTTAGTCATTTTCTACAAAATTGTGCCTGTCAAACTGAGTTAAAACTCACCCATTTGCAATTTTGTAAAAATATCAAATCATTTCCTATGAAGCCATAACTTGGGGGACTGGTTCATTTGGGATCCATGAGCATGTGTGCACAATTATTTTTCATCAATCTTCATTCTTTACAAAATATAAAATGCCAAAGTTGACCTCTATGAAAGTTTTCTGGAAATGCAGTCAAAAAACTATGTAAAACCCATTTGGAATTGATTTTGCAAAAATATCAAATGATGTTCAAATGCCATAAAAATTGGAATGGATGCACCTTGAGATATGGATATTCAAGAGAATAAATTGTTCTATCATAATATCTTTTCAGATGCCTAATATTTTCCTTCGAAGTAGGCCACTTTAACATATTTCACTATGCTAACAGCAGATTTTCTTAAAAACCCTTCAACTTGTTGCTTTGAAGCTCTGTCAAAATAGATTTTATGAAGCTAAAAGTTGGTGTGTACACTCCTATATGTCAGATGAACATACATGCAAAGTTGTTTTCCATGAAAATGAACAGATCCAAAGATATGATTTTTCAAAGTGAGCCACTTAAGCAGATTTTTCAACTTTACTTTTGAGTGTTAAAATCTAATTTTTTCAATATGGGGACCTAACAACTTCTATCGTTCTTTTGGTGTTTTTTGTTCAGTGACCAAGTCAGTGTTTAAATTATGCTCTTTCAAATATCTCTTATTACTTTTGACTGAGTTTCATATACATTGCCTTGTATTTGCAGGTTTGTCGGTTCATAAAGAATGACTATAGCATTGCTTTTAAAGCGTGATTTATTTTTGCTTAATCATTTATATGTATTTCACACTATATTCATATAGTATGTGCTTTATTACTTTTAAATAGTAGTTCTCTATTTCAAACAGTGCTTTATTAAAACATATCACTTATCAATAATATATATATATATATATATATCCATCAACTCACACAATAATAAATATATATATCATTCGGTATTTTGAATGCATATATCCATGTTATCTTTTATAAATAAAGCCATATGTATATACCTATATACATATATCGATATACTCAATATGTGTGTATATATGTATATATGCTTATATCCCATATATACATTCACTTAAATAATCAATAGTATATATTTGCAAACTCATCAATATATATATATATACATATATATATATAAATATATATATGTATATGTATATATATATATATGTATATATATATATATATATACATATATATACTTGTCTTTTTATCCTTTCAATATTCGCATGCCCATGAGAATGTGTAGGTACATCTACCTACATATACTCATGTACGTATTAACTCACGTGTATGGGTTTATTGTCGACATATACATTTATACATATATATACACATTCCATGTATATATCATTGATTGAATAAAAACCACATAAGAAAGAACTCACATATACAAAGGAGACTCAACAATATCACAACAAGAACATTCATAACAAATTCCTAAACCTTCCCCAAATTCAATCATAACAAAACTAAGGGATAACTTACCAATTTCCTGAACCACGACTCAATTGGACCAATCTATATGTGTTTGTGTGAAAAAAACTCAACTAGGCTTCATTTAAGGGTTACCCAACCAATCACTTCTCTTGAGTGATACTTCCACTTCCTTTCAAAGGCTTGATCCCTACATCTGCATTCAACTTAGAACACTGCAATGGTAGTTAGTTGTTCATCAAAATCATCATTTGCATATATATATATATATATATATATTCATTTCATAATCAGAATACAAAATTAAATCAAAATTCATAACATTTAATCAAATTAACATAACATCAAATTATTTATCTTCCATTCATCATTTTTAAATAAGACATATATAAGTAAAGTGCAACACATGTTCTTCATTCAAAACTACAAGCACATTCATTTATTTGGTATTTTAACCTATCATAGTAATAGTAAATTGGTAAACACACAATGAGGTGTAATAGTAGAAGCTTAAGAAACACACAAAGGTGCAAGACATGGAGAATTTACAAAACTTCTTCAGGGAGAACGAATGGCCTATGAAAGTCCATGTGGGTTTTGACCAAAGCAAACTTCCTGCACCATGGGACTAGGTGTGCTTAGTTCTAATGAAATATATCACCTTAGAAGGGAATTTTAAAGTTTTTATTTCTATCATTTTTCATTGTTGAATCACTCTGCCATATGATCCTTATTAGTTTCCCCTTCTTTCCACTTTCATCCCTTGAAAGTTCAGTCAAGGAAACCATGGAGCTCACAGCTAAGAATCCTGATAAACCGTCCCTTTACCCCTACACCAAGGGCTTATCCTTCACCCATTTTCACCCTGACCTTTGACCTCTAAAACACATTTCTACTAAGGAAGTTGAGCCTTCTAATCTACCCCCTTCAAAACCCTCCCCACCTATCCTTGTTAGCTTTAAGAGGAAGCTCCCTCCCACTTCCAACCAACCACCTGAGGAAAGGGAAAAAGGGAATCACTTTTCATTTCTTGGAGCCTCCCATGGAAAATTATGAGGATGACTCTAATTCCAAAGACTCTAAAGAGGATATTGTGGTGGCCATGAGTGTTGATATAGGGATGGAATAGACTGGCATTAGGAGGTCCAATAAGCTAGCTAAACATAAGCCAAAGGTCTTGACGGGTGACATATCTATCAACTCAGAGCAGGAAAAAGGTTGGGATGATAGTAAACATGACATGGTTGAGGAAATAGATGAGCACAGAAGGAATTAGTCACTTCACCAAGTTGAATCAAATGATTTTGGAGGAGTCCACGCCAAATTTCTCCAATCATTAGGCTCAAGCGGAAGAGACCAATAGTTTGGATGTTGTAAAGGAAGAATACCCCAATAGTCTACTTTCTCATGGTGGCACACTGGTAAGGAAGCTTAACAAATTGACCCGATTCACCATCAAAGTCATTCATCACTCGAGTATCACTCTATCAATGGTGTTGAAGGATGAGGTTAACAAGAAGGCTGTTGATTCTGACTCCAACAATAGTTTTCCTCGGGAAGATGTGTTGAAGTTCATCATGGAGGAATGGGAGGGTTTTGCTAGGTGATGGGGGGGTCCTGTCTATTTTTGGGTGGGTTTTTATTTTGTTGTCGTTGCATTATCTCTGCATCTGGACTATATGTTCTAACTAATTATTTTTTTATTTTGATCTAAACTCTGGCCCTCTGGCCTTTTCGTGTTAATGGTACTGCACCTTGTAAATTCAACTTATATTATCAAAAAAGACATTATAATTTTGATTTACCTAGAAATTTTGACTTGTCCTTACCCTTTGACTTTTCATCGTTATTATTTTTCTTACTTTTCTTCTTCTTAGACCTATCTCTAACAACCAAGGTATCAAGAAGGACTCATCCATGGAATTAGTTCTAATTTCCTCACTTAAAAAAACTATCTATTTCATTCTCTAGTTTTAGTGACAAAGCATTACTACTAATACACATTAAGTTTTTCCATGGATTAGGTAAAGAACAAAAAATACAATAAACTTATTGTTTTCTTCCATTTTACTTGCATTGATAAACATTCATATAATAATGAATTCATATTATTTAAGTGATCAATTACTAAGTCTCATTCTCTCATTTTTAGAGAACACTTCATGTTAAGATAATTTTAATCATAAAAAATAATCTTGGATTGATATAGTTTAGCTATGTTCCACAATGAGTGTGAAATCTACTCCTTAAATATATTCATAACATATAAATTGAATGACATGATTATATAGTACTTGTTAGTAGGTCAAGGTCAAAAATAGAACATATTGTAAGATATCAGAAGGAGTTTGTGATACCAGGAGAAGAAACTAGTTACTATTAGGAGTCATGTCCCTTCAAGGGAAGATATTTTTATATGTCACATGTAATATAATAGAAGGATATGGGAAGAGATAGATGTATGTGAATATAAGATAAGATAATACTAGGGAAAAGGCTAGGCCTACCCTTTTGTACGTAATATATCATACTAGAAAGGAGTTACAAGGATTATATGTGTGTAATGGATATATGAGCATTTTATTTTGATGTTATGATATTGTATGTGATGATGTCTTCTAGATTATTTTAGCACATTATTGTTTCTCTTACTCTATCCTCTAGGGTATAAACAAACTACTCAAGGATTTCTGGGGTAAAAATCTCCAAACTATACTTCCCCTATTTCTCTGGCCAACATTGGTTCCATTGTTGAGACCCTAGAGAGAACAGTAAAGAAATTGCAAGCATAGAAGAGTAACAAAGATTGGAAAAAAAAAAATTGCTAGACCCTATGGGTCACTTTTCTGAGTGGGGGATAGGCCATTAGGGGATGATGAATTGAAAGGGGGGGAGGATCCTAGAGATCATTGAAAAGATGTGACTATTCAAAAGACTCTTTCCAGATCATGATATAAAGAAAAATGGATAGAAGTCTAGACCAATGATACATATGGGAATAGGAAAAACCAAAAAGAAGAGAGAGGTATCTAAAATCATCAAATTAGGGAAGGAAATGGATGTGGAAGAAAGGAAACTAAAGAAAACCCAAGAAAAATAAGGAAGGTACCACAAGAGAGAAATGGAAAGGAGAGAAAAATAATGAGAGGGGAAAATGGTAGAGGAAATCCCAAAGAAACAAGTGGAGTGCACCAAGACGGGTGTTGTTGAGTGTGCTAGTGTGGCTTCAATTGAAAATAGGAAAGGAAAAGGAAAAGAATCAAAAGAAAGGGATGCCATAAAAGAGAAAAGGGAATAAGTGATGGAACCTAATCCCAATCTTGAGGATTTGTTAAAACTAAACATAAAATAAGTTCTATTCAACTAATGAAAATATAGAATTAAAAATGAAAAGGTATGAAGAACTAACATGACCCCTTAGGTCAGATATAACACACATAGAGATAGATGAAGAAAGAGAGGAAAGTAAAAAACCTAAATTGTGGATAACATATATAGTAAATTGGGATGTCATAGAAGGTAGAAATCAATCTATTGAGTGGAGAATCATAGACAAAGAAAAAGATCTATGAAAAGATAGAAAGTGACATTGAATCCAACTACATCTTTACCAATCAGAGAAGTGGTACTACAAGTCTAGAGGAAATCCATCAAAGGAAGACATGGCCACAATGATGAAGATTCCAATCTTTGAAAAGGACACTAATAATGCCACAAAGTATTCTTATTAGAAACCATATGGAAATGCAAGAACGAACAATGAGAGAGCATGAAGTTATTTGATTTCATTGATTCCTTGAGAGAACCCTTAAAATTTTATCACAAAACATACCCTTGAAACAATAAACCTTGGGACAAAGTAAAATAAGACTTTTTAGAAAACTTTGATAGTCTAGAACTCCTAACAGAGGGAGTGAGAAAGCTAGGAGAATTATCACAACAGGAGGACGAATCCATCTTAGAGTTTGAAAAAAGGTTCAAGGAAGTGGTTAGGAAACTAGAAGAACCACTAAACTACAAATAGAAAAGAGAATGATTCATCTTTGTCCTAACTCTGAAGCTTAGAATGTCCCTAGACATCATTAAATTTAGCTTATATTCATAATTAATCACATTTGCATACCAGATAGAAGGACAGTCCTAGATTAGGATGGAGAAGGAAAAGGAGAATAAAAAAATGGAGAGATTATAGTTATAAATGGATCAGTTGCAGTTAAGATAGAAGCTTATGAAATAAGAGACTGGTCCATAGAGGCCTAACATATGGTGTTCCTATTGTGGTAGAGAAGGCCACATTCAAAATGAATGTTCGATGGAGATAGGGGATAAGAAGGAAAATGCTTTAAGGGTAGATCTTCATACAATTAGAAAACTAAACTCTCTATATTATGGAATTTACAGAGAGTGAGAAAGCCATGAAACAATAGAATTCCCATCACATAAGTTTTGGGTGAAAGAGGAACCCAATTATGACCGAGAGATGGCATACATAAATGGTCTTGTGGAAGGACCATTGTATACCAAGGATCATGGATATAGGGTTCTTCCATGGAAAAACTAGAGAAAATATAACTCCATCCAAGGTCTAAGAACCTATGGTGATAATGGCCCATACCAAGAAGGAAGAGGTTGTAGATGAGGAAGAGGAAGAATATTTTATACTACCTGCTTTAACTATGGTAAGCCAGGGCACTTCGCTATGGAATGCTAGGGAGAAAATAGAATGTGGATTTTGCAATGAAGAAGACTATGACATGTTTAATTTTGAAAATGCACACCAATGTTACAAAACCACACAATCACAAGGCCAAAAATATAAACAACTAAATTCAACCATCACGAGAGGGGCTATACTTCTCCGTAAAACACCCAAAAACATAGAGGAAGGGATCAAATAGTGTCAGAAGATAGGAAAAGATGAAGGGTATGTAAAAAAAGAGGATAGCATTAAAGAAGAATACTTTCTCGAGGATAGAATCAAGAAAAAGGGTAAGGCCATAGTAGTAACCTGGAAAGGAACATATATCAGAAGAGCTAACACAATGACTTCAAAAGAAGAAGAAAGCTCTAGAGATGAAGGGGAAATACACTATACAAAAGAACAACATGACAAGATCATAAAACAAACTAAAATTATTCTAGAACAAGAGTAAGATAAAGAGAAAGAGAAGAATAGCTACCTTATAGAACAAGAAGTAAAGTCTCTTAAGTAATTCAGAAAGTTGGTAGGGAAAAACAACCCGCTTACCAAATTAAAGAAATTTCATAAATATTGGAGCAAGAGAAACATACCACAAGTTAGAACAGTGGGAAAACATTAGAAAAAAAGACCAATAATGAATGAACTTCAAATCCACCATAAGAAAATTCCCATTTGAAGTAATGGTTGATTTGGGCTCATATGTTAATCTAATTCCTAAAAGAATATGGGAATACCTAGGTAGGCCGACATTGGAACCAACTCCATATAGCATTAGCTTAGCATACTATGTTGGAATGAAGACATGTGGTACATGGAGAGAGGTAGAATTTGATATAAAAGGGGTAAAACAGTTCATAGACTTTGATGTGGTCATGATGAAGGAAAATTTTCACTCATTTGATGCATTATTAGGGCTAAGATGGTTCATAGATTCCTATGGAATCATAGATGCTCAGAAGGAGGAAATCTCCTTTGTGGATGATAAAAGAGTGTTCCACATACCCCTAGGTAAAAAAAAAGTTGGATCCTATATAGAAGAATTCAATAAAAAATAATTTGAGGACAACAACCAGACAATAAACACCATAACCATATTGATCATTGAAATTCAAGAAGAACCTAATTCAGAGGGAGAACTTGAAGTAGAAGACACTGAAGGAAATAATAATAGCAATATAGTGCTAGAAGTGTGGGTACAAGATAATTAGGAAGTATATTATCAAATAATCTTTAGCTCCTAGAGAATATTCATGATAAGAAAAACTCAACCAGAACAAGGCAGTGTAGCATAGAACATGTGTGGTACCGCAAGAGAAGAGAAAAATGAAGGGGACTCTCATTTGAGTTTTCATATTACTTAAGAAATATCTTAGATTAAGCTTCCCAAATACTTTGGAGTAGGAAAATTAATACCCTATATGTCCCAAATTGAAAAAATCATCCCCAAAGAAATAGATAGACTGACCATCCTACCACATAATCTTAACTACATTGTCGCATGCTAGTATAACATGCACAAACAAACTACTAAAAATGAGAAGCATTTAAAACCCTAGAAAATGAAATATTTCTATTTGATGTAGGATATTACAATGGTATACCCCCTTGTGTGTAAGGAAAGCTTAGGTGCGGAATAAACTCTCCTAATGCCAAAACCTCAGGGAAGAATGTAGATAGAACTTTAAATTTTACAATTAAAGTGCAATTAGATACACATGAACAAAAAAGAGAAATGAAGACATACAAAATTGGACACCAGATTTACGTGGGAAAACCCTTACAGGAGAAAAACCCACCACACCAAGAAAAGCCTCTTTGTATTATAGTAAACAAAATTACATACATAGATCAGACTTAACTTTCTGATGTCAATTTATAGTAGCAACATTCCCTGATTAATCTTGTACAAAACATTAATTTCATAATGCTCTCAGACACATACAATGAACCCACTCAGATCAATCTGTGTTTAGTATCGAACAACACTACACCATCCAACTATTCATCATCGTCCACTATTGCAAAGGGTAATCCATTCTACTCACGGCCTATTCATTTTCCACAACAGAATAGTCACAACTATTCAACTTCCAATGGTTCACATTTCGCTTCTCTCATTGGCTCATAACACACCACATAGGATAGACGTTTGGTCAAAAAGTTTAATTGAATCGCATGTCGGTGAGACACCAAACCATGTCTCCCCGATGCCAAAATGCCTGAACACATAGCTATCAGCAAGACCAAAGGTATCGGCGACACCCTAAGAAGTTAGACCGATAACAAATCAAGTCTCCCCAATATCACAAAGAAAACAACTATGCTTATCAGAAAGAGTCACCACCATCAACAAGATTCATATCGAATGAAAAACCATTGGCCAAACTCACTCTATCAGCAAGACTTCTCACCAACATCCATTGTAGAATTATCGGCAAGACCATCACTATCGATAAGAGTCTTATAGAACCTTTATGTCACACCGATGTTCATCGTCCAGTTCTATCGGCAAGACCATTGATCTCGGCAAGAGCTCTCACCGAATGCACATACCTGTCGGCGAGAAGAAAACTATCGACATGTTACTCAAAACGTTAACTTCATAACCACCACATACAAGTTATGAATTTACCGATCTTTGGGACAAGCCGATACCATCGTCGCCTAGTCGAAGGAAACACAAACTTCGTAACTCTCACTGTTGGTTAGAAAGTTCCCAAATGTTGTGACAACGAAGGAAGTCAGTCAGTCGGGAAATTATGAAACTTCCAAACTCTACTACAAGGTTCTTAAGTTATAGAAATCACCAATGCCGCAACAACGAAGGAAGTCGGTCAGTCGGGAAATTACAAAAGTTCCAAACTTCGTGACAAGGTTCCAAACTTAGGAGCTCCAGTGATCGGCCGAAAATGAAGATTTGAATAGAGATACAAGCCAGCAAGTTGAGGCACAATTTCGAACAATCTCCCACTTGACGAAGACTTACTGGCTTCCTTCAAACTCAAAGTTAATGAAGTTCATGGGCTCCAATGCCCATCAAACTGGCACACCACCTATACTTATCTATGCTCACTGGTTTCGTCAATGCATTTGCAACATTTTCTAGAGTATCCACTTTTTCTAAAGAGACCTTTCCATCCTCCACCATATCTAGTACAAAATGATATTGTACATCAATATGTTTTGTCCTAGCATGGAAAGTAGGATTTTTTGCCAAAAAAATAGCACTCTGACTATCACAGTAAATTGTAATTTTCCCTGCATCAAACCCAATGTTAGAACACAAAAAATTTAACCAGATTGCTTATTTACAGGTGTCTGTTGCTACCATGTATTTTGCCTCTATAGTGGAAAAAGCGACTACAGTCTGCTAGTTACTCATCCAACTAACTACATCACCATTCATCAAGAAAATATATCCACTGGTGGATCTCCTGCTGTCAATGTCCCCTACCCAATTAGAATCCACATAGCCTTGAATGTTGAGAGTCCTCTATAATTCAACCAAATTTCCATGGTAACAAAAAGCATATTCTAAAGTGCCCTTCAGATATCTAAACACTCTTTTCACAGCATCCCAATGTGTCCAAGTCTAGGATTTTCCATAAAATGACTAAGTACTCCCACTGCTTGGGTAATGTCTGGCCTTGTACGGACCATTGCATACATTAAACTACCAACTGCACTAGCATAAGGTACTCTGGTCATGTCCTCCATCTCAGTAGGATATTTTGGACAGTCTTCAATAGATAGCTTCATTCCTTGCAAAACTGGAACAACTAGCTACTTGCATTCAGTCATACAAAATCTCTCCAGAACAGTATTAATATACTCACTCTAACTGAGCCAAATTTTTCTACTCTTCCTGTCCCTGGTTATTTCCATTCTTAGAATATACCTATCTGCACCAAGATCTTTCATTTCAAACTTTGCAGACAACTGATATTTTAGATCAGAAATCATTAACTTACTATTGCCTATGAATAGCATATCATCAACATAGAGAGCAATAATAAGAACATGATCATTTTCAGCTTTGTAGTACACACAGTGATCAGATTTTGATCTTACAAATCTCAATGACAAAACAAACGTGTCAAAATTTTGGTACCACATTCTAGGAGATTGTTTTAATCCATATAGAGATTTTTTTAACTTGCAAACTAGATTTCCTTTACTTTTTTCCACAAAGTGCTCAGGCTGGGACATATAAATTTCTTCTTCAAGGTCACCATGAAGAAATGTTGTCTTCACATCCATTTTTTCAATCTCTAAGTCATATGCTATTGCAAGTGACAAAAGAAATCCGATAGACGTTAGCTTAGCTACAGGAGAAAAAAATTCTCCATAATCAATTCCCTCTACTTGGGAATACCCCTTTGCAACCAACCTCGCCTTATACTTTTCCACACTGCCATCCAGACCTATTTTCTTTTTAAATACCCATTTACAGCCAATAGCTTTTCTGCCTTCAGGAAAGGGCACCAAACTCCAAGTATCATTCTTTTCTAATGATGCCATTTCTTCATTCATGGCTTCCAACCAAGAGTTTGAATTAGACATTATAAATGCCTCTTTCACAGTCCTAGGCTCATTAGTGCTGGAAATTAAAGCATAGGCACAAGTAGAATCTAACAAAGAAAACCCATACCTATCAGGTTGCTTTCTTTCATGTGTTGACCTCCTCATAGGCTGAGGCTGAGGTTGTTCTTCTTCTTCAAAACTCTCAGAACTACTTGATCTCTCCTTAGTTTCAGGTACATTTTGAATTTTCAATTCCTCTTTATCTGGTGTCGGAGGAATTTCAACTACATCCTTTTTATCTTCTAATTTTGTCTCTGACTGCAGATCCAAAGTAGAAGGCTTCAACTCACTAAAAATAACACTTATGTTATACAAAACCTTCTCCGTGTCAGGATTCCAAAGCTTGTATCCTTTTATGCCAGCACTATAACCAATAAAAATACATTTAACAACCTTGTTTTCCAATTTAGACCCTTTTTCATTCAGTGCATATGCATATGCCTCACAGCCCAAGACACAAATGTGTCTCAGAGAGGGCTTCTTTCCAGACCATGCTTCCAAAGGTGTTTTCTCAACAAGAGACGAATTCAGAGAATGGTTTATTAAATAACATGTTGCAACTGCCTCAGCCCAAAACTTCACCTCCAAGCCAGCACTGCTTAGCATACTTCGTGCTCTTTCCATCACTGTCCTGTTGAACCTTTTAGCAACTCCATTTTGTTGTGGAGTGTAGGGTGTAGTTTTATGTCTTTTAATCCCATGATCTTTACAGTACCTTTTGAACTCATCAGAACAAAACTCACTGCCATTGTGAGTCCTTAAACATTTTATTTTTCTTCCATTCTAATTTTCCACAAGGTTTTTAAAATTCCTTAAAATGACTGAACACTTCTAATTTACTTTTCAAAAAATAAACAAATTCCCTTCTTGAATAATTATCAATGAACGATACATAATATCTTGATTTAGACAAAGAAGGAACATTTATTGGATGAAAAAACATCAAAATGAATATAATCAAGTAAACCAAAATATTTGTGAGGAATGGAGTAGAATGAAGCATAGTGTTGTTTACCATATATACAATGTTCACAAAATTCAAATTCAGGGTTACAGTCATCAAGCCCCTCAACCAAGTTTTTATTTAACAATGTTTTCAAACCTTTTTCTCCAATGTGGCCAAGCCTATGATGCCAGAGCATAGTCTTTTCTACTGTAAGTTTAACTTCCATAGATTTTGCACTATTAGGAATATTTTCCTCCTTTTCTCCATCAGTAGCCTTCTCTGACTTTACAGAGACACTATTGCATTGCACAACAAGTGCATCAAGCTTATACAAGGTACCAATACGAGCACTCCTAGCTAGCACCATTGAGCCTCTAGTCATTTTGCAGCCATTTCTCGAGAACATGACTTGCACTCCAACATCGTTCAACTTACTAACAGAAAGTAAATTTCAAGCCAGACCTGGTATATGCATTACATCATTGATTCCATTCACTCTTCCATCAGGGAATTGAATTCTGACTCTTCCACAGCCAACTATTTCCATAGATGAATCGCTTGCCAAATTCACCCTTCCACCATTGTATTTTTCATACTTAGTGAACCATTCTCTATGAGATTTCATGTGGAAAGACACTCCAGAATCAATCAACTAGACATCATCTAATGCCTGAGTTTCCAAGGCTGCAATGAAGGCATTTGCATCACTCTAAGAAGAATCATTTTTGGAAGAATTCTTCTTCTTCTTCTTTTTCTCCTCTTTGCAATCCTTTCGAACATGACTAGGCTACCCACAATTCTAGCACTTCACCTTGGACTTCTTACCAGGAGACTTTTATCTCCCTTCTGATTTCGATTTGGACTTCTTGTCCTTCTTCTTGCCTTTTTCTTTGGATCTCCCTCGAACATTAAGAGCCTCCTTCGCCATCTTAGAATATTTTCTTCTCATCTCTTCTAATAACAAAGAAGCAACAAAATCTTCCATCTTAAAAGTGGATGTCATACTCCCAATAGCCATCACCAAGTGATCCCAAGAATCCAGCAAAGAACATAACAATAGCATACAACGATCTTCTTCATCAATTTTCACACCCACAGATGCTAACTGAGCAATCAGCATGTTGAAAGCATTCAAATGATCACCAATAGAAACTCCTTCCTACATTTTCAAAGAGTACAACTTCTTCCTCAGGAACAACTTATTCACCAAGGACTTGCCCTGATAAATAGCTCCTAGTCTTTTCCACAAAGAGGATGTTGTCTTTTCTTCATGAACGTTTAGAAGAACAAAGTCTGCTAGACAGATCCTTATCAGCCCCTTTGATTTTTCATCTACAAGGTCCCAATCCTCTTTCTTTATGCCCGTCGGCTTCGTTCTAGACACAATAAGCCAAAGATCATGGTCAACTAACAGATCTTCCATTTTGAGTTTCCATAACTCAAAATTGTTGTCGTTGAATTTCTCAATTTCAATCTTTCCTGACGTGCTTTCCATCTTAATCTATAATTTGAATTACCAAACTTCTACAAGACTCCCACTGAACAGAATTGACATAAAAAGCCCAATGTACCCACAAGGATAACACAATTGGCTAGGCTCTGATACCACTTGTAATGAAAGCTTAGGTGTGGAACAAACTCTCCTAACGCCAAAACCTCAAGGAAGAATGCAGATAAAAATTTAAATTTTACAATTACAGTGCAATCAGATACACATGAACAAAAAAGAGAAATTAAGACATACACAATTGGACACCAGATTTACGTGGGAAAACCCTTATGGGAGAAAAACCCACCACACCAAGAAAAGCCTCTTTGTATTACAGTAAACAAAATTACATACAAAGATCAGACTTAACTTTCTAATGTCAATTTACAGCAGCAACATTCACTGATCAATCTTGTAAAGAACATTAATCTCACAATGCTCTCAGATGCATATAATGAACCCACTCAAATCAATCTATGTTTAGTATCGAACAACACTACACCATCCAACTATTCATCGTCATCCACTATTGTAGAGGGTAATCCATTCTACTCACGGCTTGTTCATTTTCCACAACAGAATAGTCGCAACTGTTCAACTTCCAATGGTTCACATTTCGCTTCTCTCATTGGCTCAAAACACACCATGTAGGATAGACGTTCGGTCCAAAATTTTAACTGAATCACATGTCAGTGAGACACCAGACCGTGTCTCCAAAATGCCAAAATACCCGAACACATAGCTATCAGCAAGACCAAAGGTATCGGCAACACCCTAAGAAGTTAGACTAATAACAAATCAAGTCTCCCTAATATCACAAAGAAAACAATTGTCCTTATCGGAAAGACTCACCACCATCGGCAAGAGTCATATCAAATGCAAAACCATCAACCAGACTCACTCTATCGGCAAGACTTCTCACCGACGTACATTGCAGAACTATCAGCAAGACCATCATTGTCGCTAAGAGTCTTATAGAACCTTTATGTCACATTGATGTTCATTGTTCAGTTCTATCGGCAAGACCATCATTGTCGGCAAGAGCTCTCACCGAACGCACATACTTGTCGGCGAGAAGAAAACTATTTGCATGTCACTCAAAATGTTAACTTCATAACCACCGCATAGGAGTTATGAATTTACTGATCCGCGCTACAAGCCGATACCACTATCGCCCAGTCGAAGAAAACACAAACTTTGTAACTCTCACTGCTGGTTAAAAAGTTCCCAAATGTTGCGACAATGAAGGAAGTCATTCAGTCGGGAAATTATGAAACTTTCAAACTCCGCTACAAGGTTCTTAAGTTATAGAAATCACTGATGCCGTAACAACGAAGGAAGTCGGTCAGTCGGGAAATTACAAAACTTCCAAACTCCGCGACAAGGTTCCAAACTTAGGAACTCCAACGATTGGCTGACAATGAAGACTTAAACAAAGATACAAGCCACCAAGTTGAGGCACAATTTTCAACATTATGAAGGTGGCATCCCACTAAAAAAACACCTAGACATATGCATATAGTATTGGGAAGAAATCTATGAGTATGATAACCAACTATACATTCAACTATTGTACTAGACACTATGCTCTATAGCAAGAACCTGGTATATTGATCAAGGAAGAAGAGATGAGACTAGAAAGTGGAAAAAAATAACCAAAAACTCCATCCAAACCTTTTCATTTTGTAGTAAAAACCCTCAAATCCAAACTACACTAGCTAAAATGAAGGAAATTATTTTCAGCCTAGTAGAAGAATGTGGAATACCAGTACCGCAACCCCATTCCAAACCATTGGAAGAAGAGGAAGTATATGAATGTAAGGATTAGATGGAATGGGAAATAGAAAAATCTACCACCCAAAAAATTATTACAATGAACCAATTAAACTAAAAGAAATAAAGATTGTAGTTGAGGGAGATCCTAGGCTAGATATTCATATAGGTGATAATTGGGATTAAAAGATAGTTGCACAAATAATTGAAACACTCATTGATTTCCAAGATTTGTTTCCTAAAAAAATTACTAAAATGAAAGGAATCAAAGAAGAAGTTGGAGTCATGAAAATTCAACTTAAAGAGGGCACCAAGCTAGTCCAAAAGAGACCATACATATTAAATATGAATATGAAGAAGAAAGTTAAAACTGAAATGGAGAAGATGTTGGCTACCAAGATAATCAAATTGGTAGAGGATGCAAAATGGATAAGTCCAATCATAGTACCAAAAAAAATATTGGAGAAATAAGGGTGTGTGTCGACTTCTAAGAATTAAACAAAGCACACATGCATGACCCTTTTTCCACACCGTTCATGAGGAAATATTAGATTCAATAGTTAGAAGGGAAATTTACTCGTCCCTAGATGGTCTTTTCCAGTTACCACCAAGTAAAGATCAAGGAAGAAGATCAACCCAAAAAAAAATTTGCTACCGAATGGGGATCATATATATACATATATACAGTCATGCCATTTTGATTGAAGAATACTTTGGTAGTATTTAGTTGGATACTGATCAATACTTTTAAGGAATCTATTCATGATTTTCTTGAAGTCTACTTAGATTATTAGATAGTTTATGTATTAGTAAAGACCATGTTCAAGTCCTCCAGATGATGCTAAATTGGTGTAGAAGCATGTATATTTCACTAAACCTAATGAAACACATATTTGTGGTACCATATGGGAAAATTTCAGGCCACATTATATGCAAGGAAGCCTTATGTTAGGAATTGCATGCAAAAAATATCAATTAAATGCAAATAGAGATTAAACAAAGGAATGAAAAAAATATAGAAATAATAACATCAAGAGACAATATTTAATGTGGCTCACCCAAACTCGGGCTACATCTACGAGCAGAGAGTCCAATATTATTATCCAGTAAATCAAACCGATTACAACCAGTAATCCTTGCAACTCAATACAGCTGCAAATGCTACAATACAATGTCCACAAAAACCTTAACCCTTAGCCTTTTATCAAGACTTATGTCAATTACAAAATAGGATTTTTTATGTTGGCCAATAGAAAAAATAACACTCAACGCCTTTTATAAAATAAAAAATCATAAGGTTTCAAGGGCGTTGCCCCTAAGCCCCCACGGGGGCACTTCCCCTTGACCCTACTCTGTATCGTAACAATGAGCACACCAGGGGCACTGCCCCTTGACCCTGTCTTGGGAGCGCTGCCCCCAAACTCCCATTAAATAATTTGGGGGGAAACGACACTAATAAAAGTGGGGAAAATTTAACCTCTAAGTCTGATTAAGCTCCACATAACAACAATCTCCCACTTGGAGACTAATCAAACTCCACCCCCTATCATCTCCCACTTGGAGACTGATCATAACATAGTTGACCCTATAGCTCCCAAAGGAAATAAGCACCCTAGACCCTATTGTTCTGATTTTATTGTTGTCATTCTTGAAGACCAACTGAAGTTGCAGAGGAGATCAGCTTCTCCCTTGGCACTACCTTTGTAAACATATCTGTTGGATTTTCATTTGTATGTATCTTTTCCAGCCTTAACTATCCATCATCTAACACCGACCGAATGAAGTGATACCTTAACTATATGTGTTTGTTCTTTGAATTTAAGGCATAATTCTTTGCAAGATGTATGGCACTCTGGCTATCCATAAACAAATAATTGTTGGCATGTTGTTTTCCCAATTCTTCCATGAAAGATTGTAGCCATATCATCTCCTTGCTTGCCTCTATTGCAGCTACATATTCTACCTTTGTGGTGGATAAAGCAACCACCTTTTTCAACCTGGAGATCCAACTCACCATTGTCCCACCTACAGTAAAGACATAACCTATAGTACTCCACTTGGTATCAGTATCCCCTACCAAATCTAAGTCTACATAACTTGCTAAATTATATTAGAGCTCCCAAAACATAATTTTTTATTGGATGTACCTCTCAAATATCTGAGAACCCAATTTATTTCATTCCAATGCTCCAATCCGAGATTACTCATATACCTTCTTATGACTCCAAAAAAATGTGCAATATCCAGTCTCATGCATACCATGGCATACATGAAACTTCCTATAGCTAAAGCATATGGTACCTTAGACATTTTTTCTTCCTCCTCCTATGTCTTTAGACACATCTCCTTAGTCAATTTAAAATGACTAGGCAAAGGTGTCCTGACATCTTTTTCATTCTCCATGTGGTATCTCTACAACACCTTTTCAACATAACCAGCCTAAGATAGAGTTAATTTTCTATTCTTCCTATCTCGAGAAATTCTCATACCAAGGATTTGTTTTGCTGCCCCCAAATCCTTCATAGTAAATGATTTTGCTAACTATTGTTTTAACTCACTTATGTGATCCATGTTAGACCCCACTACAAGCATGTCATTAATATATAAACATAAAATAATGTAGTTATCATTATCCAACCTCTTAAAATAAACACAATGGTCATAATTACACCTATTGTAGCCTTGCTCAACCATAAAACTATCAAATTTCAAGTACCATTGTTGAAGTGCTTGTTTCAAGCCATATAAACTCTTCTTCAATATACACACCAATTTCTCCTTACCTTTGACCTCAAATCCTTGGGGTTGTTCCATATATATCTGCTCCTCCAAATCACCATGGAGAAAGGAAATTTTCACATCTAACTATTCTAAATACTATTCGTCAACATCCACAATACTTAAAATAGTACGAATAGAAGTCATCTTAACAACTGGAGAAAAAACTCAACAAAATAAATGCCCTTTTTTTGTGCAAATCCTTTTACAACTAACTTGACTTTAAATCTATTCTTACCTCCATCTTCCTCTTTTATCCTATAAACCCATTTGTTTGGTAAAGCCTTTTCACCTGCAGGCAACTTGCATAATTCCCAAGTCTGATTTTTCAGCAAGGAGTCCATTTCTTCTTCCATTGCATTCTCCTACTGAACCTTTGTATCCACTTGCATAGCTTCATCATACCCTTCAATTTCACCAGCATCTATTAACAAAATAGAAAACAAAGAGGGAGAAAACCTTTCAGGAGGTCTATTTAGCCGTGTTGACCATCTAACATTCACTGGAGTTTGTGGTATTTTTTTTGTTGTTGTTACGGAGCATGAGGAACCATAGGAATATCATTGTTTGGTGTATCATCCAGCACTACATAATTATTTTCTTTCTTCTCATGTTGTTGCAACTAATCTTTGTACAACACTTTCTCATTGAATATGATATCCCTGCTTCTTACAATTTTATGATTTTCAAAATCCCAAAGCCTATAACCAAATTCATCAATGCCATATCCAAAAAATATACATTTCTTTGATTTTTCATCAAGCTTGGTTCTATTTTTAGAATCTACATGTGCAAATGCTTCACAACCAAAGGTCTTGAGAAAAGAATAACTCATCTTCTTACCTATCCTTGCTTCCTCTGGAATGCCATAACCCAAAGGATTAGAGGGACCTCTATTAATTAAATAAATAGTAGTGTTTACAGCCTCTACCCACATGTTTAAAGGTAGCCCAACATGCAATCTCATAGCTCGTGCATGCTCCATTATTGTTCCGTTCATGCACTCAGCCACTCCATTTTCTTGTGGAGTCCTTGGAACCATTTTTTGTCTACGAATTCCATTAAAGGAACAATAATCCTCAAATTATTTACTCCAATTCTCACCACCATTATCATATCTGAGAAATTTTAATATTTTACTCGTCTCCTTCTCAACCAAGCTTCTCCATTTCTTAAATGTTTCAAATAAATCATATTTTTGCTTAAGGAAATAAATCCAAACCTTCCTAGTTGCATCATCTATGAATGTAACATAATACCAAGAGCCACCGAGAGAAGAAGATACCTAAGCTAGTCCCCATACATCTGTATGCACAAGCTCCAACTTTCCATCTTTCTTTTTTTTCCCATCCTTGAGAAAACTAACTCTCTTTTGTTTTCCATACACACAACTTTCACATAAATCCATATTAATGCATTTCAGACCTGGTAAAACTTTATTAGAATGAAGTACCTTCATACCTTTTTCACTCATATGCCCAAGTTTGTTATGCCACAGTGTTGTCTTAGAACCCGTAACAACTATTTCAGTCTCTTCCTGCGAACCCGCAACAACTGTTCTTGAGCGTGTTTGTGTTTTCTTTGCAACAACTATAGTAGAAGGAACAGTATGACCTGTACAAAGATATAAGGTGCCTACTTTCACACCTTTTTCTACTATCAAGGGACCTTTTCAAAACTTCCAATTTTTATCATTAAAAGTAACTGTGCAACCTTCATCACCTAGCTGCCCTGCTGAAATTAAATTCCTACTCAACCTTGGAATGTACCTTACCTCTTGTAGTAGCCAATGATTCCCATTCTGCAACTTAATCTTAATTCTTCCCTTTCCAACAATCTGACAGGGTTCATTTTCTCCCAAATAAACCAGCCCAAAATCCCCTTGGACATAATCAAAAAATAACTTCTATGGGGTGTAGCATGAAATGAGGCCCCTGAATCTAAAACCCATGAATCATTAGCATTATCAAGGGAAAGAATCAAAGAATCCTCATTAGATTTTTTATTTACCACATTTTCCCTTTACTTCCTTTTTGTCTCTATTTTTCTAAGACCGGAAATCTTTCTTTAAATGACCTGGCTTACCACAATGCCAACAATCCTTCTTGTCTCTAGATTGGGACATTTTTTCCTTTGATTTTCCTTGTGACTTCCCATGACTTCCAGAATTTTTTCCTCTATCCTTTGTTCTACCCCTGTTTTCTGCATTCAAAACACTTCCTGATGTGGATGTTCCACCTAAGCTTTTCCTACGAATTTCCTCGCTCAAAATAACACCAACAACATCATCAAATTTTAATGTATTCGAACTAGAAATAGAATTTCTAATAGCCATTACCAAGCTATTCTAGCTTTCAGGCAAAGAAAACAGAATCAAAAGAGCCCTAACTTCTTCATCAAAGTTTACATTTATAGAATTTAATTGACTGATAACCGTATTAAACTCATTTAAATGATCATCAACTGACCCACCTTCTGCCATTTTCATATTAAATAAATGCTTCATAAGAAATACCTTATTCAAAGCAGAAGGCTTTCCATATAACTTTTCCAAGGTTTCCATCAACTCTTGAGTTTTCTTTGTTGTTGTAATATTGAATGCCACTGATTGTGCCAGGCATAAATGAATGGCCCCCAATTCCTTTTTGTCTAGAAGATTCCAATCCTCATCACTCATTGTTGTCGGTTTCTTGGATATTCCTTCCAACAGCCTCCATAAATCCTTCTGATAGAGATAATCCCCCATCTGCATCTACCATTATTGATAATTCTACCAATTGAATTTATCTACCTTCAATTTACCCTCATCCACCATTTCTCCCACTTAACCGTGAGAATCCCACTCAATTGTGAGACTTTCCTACAGATGGTAATCGAACACAACCTGCTCTGATACCACTTGTTAGGAATTGCATGCAAAAAACATCAATTAAATGCAAATAAAGATTAAATAGAGGAATGAAAAAAACATAGAAATAATAACAGCAAGAGACAATATTTAATGTGGTTCACCCAAAGTCGAGCTACATCCACCAACAGAGAGTCCAATATTATTATCCAATAGATCAAACCGATTACAACTAGTAATCCTTGCAACTCAATACCACTACAAATGCTACAATACAATGTCCATAGAAACCCTAACCCTTATCCTTTTATCAAAACTTATGTTGGTTACAAAATAAGGTTTTTTATGTCATCCAATAGAAAAAATAACACCCAACGCCTTTATAAAATAAAAAATCATGAGAGGTTTCAAGGGTGTTGCCCCCAACCCTACCATGTATCATGATAGGGAGTGTGCTAGGGGCGCTGCCCCTTGACCCCCATTAAATAATTTGGGGGAAACCGCGCTGATAAAAGTGGGGAAAATTTAACCTTTGAGTCTGATTAGGCTCCACATAACAACACCTTAATGGTAGAGCCATGAAAGTGGCCCTAATCTTAAATTTGGAACCACCAAAGAATGCTCCAAAAGTCAAGAAATTTTTAGGATACATGGGATATCATAGGAAATTCATCAAGGGTTATGTTGGAATTGTAGCCCCATTAGAAGAACTACTAAAAAAGAAAAACAAGTGAAGCATTCAATGGAATGAAGAAGCCCAAAAGGAATTCAACACTTTGAAATAAACAATTGTAGAGGCACCAATCCTAATCTTTCTAGATTGGAATAATCCTTTCCATGTTCATGTTGATGCTTTTGAAATAGAAATAGGAGAAATTCTCACCCAACCAAAGGGGAATAAAGATCATCCTATAACATTTTCTAGTAGTAAATTATTAGCAGTAGAAAATAATTATACTACCTCAGAGAGAAGTATTGGCAATGGTATATTCCCTACAAAATTATAGGAATTATTTACTATCTACACCATTCACCTTCTTCACAAATCATGAACCCCTCAAATATCTACTCAAAAAAATAGTAACCCATGGACAAATATCTATATGGCTATTATTATTCCAAGAATTTTGCATCATCTATTCCATCTACTTCTATGTCCTAACTTGTGGTGGCATCCTTGCCTCTCGTTCCTATGCCTCGTATGTGGAGGGTTAGGCTTTTCAATTACATATTCTTCCCATGGTTCCTCAACCCACTGTCTATGGCAAGGGGAAGTGTTCCCATGGGGTTGTTCCTATGTCTTGGCCTCCACGGCCTTTGATTGTTCTTCCACCTGTCCCCTAGGCAATGAATGGGAAGAGGCCCACCACTGAGGCTCTTTTGTTTGTTTCTCCTATTGCCATTTTTTCTCCTATTCCTTCTCCTCCTACTCCAACTCAGGAGACCACACTTCCAATGATAATAGTTGTGAATGGTACTCCTATAGTTTTAAAGCAACCTCCATCCTCTTTTCAATTCATGTCCTCTAGTGCTCACATCCAACATAGTCGGCTTGTGCATGAGTGCAAGTGTAGATGAAAGGCTCTAGTTGTGGAGCACACCACCTCACAAAAGATAAAGGGGAGTCAATTGCATCTATTTTTCATCTTCTTCTAATTCTCTACTTTCTTTTGGTGTTCTTTCTTCAGTTCCCATCACTTCTATTTTGCTTCTGAATCCTCTAATGGGTCCTGATGATGCTCACCCCAAAAGGGTGCAAGTATTCATCACTCCCTCTATGGAGCCTCCTCTTTTTATGTCCCTCCCGCGAATCCCTCCTTTCTTGTAGATCATTGACATGCCTAATACAAAGGTGGTGTCCTCTGTGGCTATGTCTTCTTCTTCCTCTGTTTCTACTTCTTCTGTGGGAATCTTGCATTCTCCACTAAAGCATAAGTTGGAGAATGAAATCACGGCATGTGATGGTTGTAAGAAGGGTTCCCCTCCTCCGAAGCCTAGTTCTGTCTTGTTTTGCACCATCCTTGTGATGGAA
Source organism: Sequoia sempervirens (assembly GCA_007258455.2). Lineage (NCBI taxonomy): Eukaryota > Viridiplantae > Streptophyta > Pinopsida > Cupressales > Cupressaceae > Sequoia > Sequoia sempervirens. The sequence goes on along the minus strand of VDFB02000017.1, from coordinate 148,995,390 downwards.
GAAACCCCCACTTCCCTAGAGTTTGTCACTACCTCTTTTGTTGAGTTCGAAAGTGACTCTTAGGCATCTTATCTTTCTCCTACTAAGTTCACACAAGGCACTCCTAAGTCTCTCCTTTTTCAACTTAATGGATGATATCCTGGATTTGTCCTTGATTTTTGCAAAATCGATGACCTTTTCTTCATAGGAACTTGGTGAAGAAAACCTTGAGGGACCTTCTTCTTTGGATCTTCTTGTAGGAGAGTCAAAGGGTACTATCTTTTCTATCTTTCCCTTGAAGGCTCATCCTCCCTCCCCTTATAATGATCTAAATTGGGAGCAAGATGAATTGCTAGTTGATGAGGACTAGGGTGTTGCCTCTTCTACATCTATAGATTCAATTTGTTTATTTGTTTATGTTCCCTCATGCTTGTCTTTTTTGTGTTTTTGATCCTTCCTAGAGGACCCTTTCTACCCTTGTAGGTAGTCAGATACAAGCGCAAAAATATATCATGTATTTCTTCTATTTGTGTCATCATTCTTCTATTATGTGTTGTAATATTGCTTTTCAATATTGGGGATGATGCAAAGTGTTGGGGGCATTTAGGCCTTCTTCCATGTTGACCCAATTTTTATTTTACTTTGTCTTCATGTGTCATTCTTCATGGTATGATAAATTTTGGGATTGATGATAGTTAATATGTATACTATATTATATCTATCTATTTATAACTATGAACAATTTTGACCCCAAATTCTCAGGTCCCCTTGTTTCTTGATTTGTTCATCTTTGTTTTTCTACTTCTTGATGTTGTAGTTTCAATGTGTTATCCCTCATGTGTGTGACAACATACCATGGATACATCTTGATATGTGCTACATGTCACAACATATCTACTTCTCCTTTCTCTCCTTAGGTTTCCATGTGCTCCTTTGTGCAACACACATCATTCTAAGGGGAGCTACCATACTTTTCTAATTTTCAACAAGGTGAATTCTTTCAAAAGGATTCCTTGGTGTCAAATTTCTTTACAATGAATTCCTTAACAAAAGAATCCATTTTTGAAAACTCTCATTTTCCAAAAGGATGTATTCTCTAAAAAATGACTCCTTGATGAAACTTTCTTTCGAAAAGGATCTCATAAGTGAAAGAGTCTAAAAATTTTCCTTTGAAAAAGGAGCACATTTTCTAAAATGAAAGAGTCTAAAAACTTTCCTTTGAAAAAGAGTATTCTTTCCAACAAAATCCTTGACAAAAGATCTTTCAAAAGGATTCCTTGATGATAGAATAACTTGTAGAAAATTGAGCATCTTTCAAATGGCATGTTTTTTCAGAAGGGCCCCTTAGTGTCTTGATGTCTTGAAGGGTTTTCTGTTGAAAGAACCCCTTTTTGAAAACTTATTTCTAAAAATGGATTCCTTGGTGTCTTGATGTCTTGAGGAGGATTCCTTTATGTATTTTATTTGATATTTGATGTCATGTGTCTTGGTGTCATAAATCTTATATATTGGCATCTAGCTTGGGGGAAACCTCAGTAGACTCATCTTTTTTGTGACTATCCTACAATGTAGTTTGCAACAACCACAAGCTTATCTATCCAATCAATTTGTGTCTTGTTTCTTATCTGATCAAACTACTTATTATTCTAGCTCATGTCCTCTTGTATCTTATGATGTGTGTCTTTTATGACTAGATTTTTCACCTAACATGTTTGTAGTGAGATTGAAGCTACCTTTGTAAGATCAATGACCTGCCTCATCTTCACATCTTGATGGAGCTCCCTCCTTCACATATAAAGATATACCAGATTGAATATTTTCTTCCTTGATGATTTCGATATATTCTCTTTAACCTCTTTCTACTTTAGCTCACGTATTCATTGACACATATGCTCGCTAAATTGTAGGTAGAATGTAATGGCATAAATTTTCACCCTATGTAATTTCCCATTAATTTACCTTCATTTTAGCCTTACAAGTCTGATAATGCAAAAACCTACTACTTTTCCTCCAATTTCTCCATGTGTCCCTATTGTTGAGTGTCAATGAATGGAATTTATGTTGGGGGCACGTGTGCATCGTACAGATGTTTGTGCGTTGTGCTTACATCCTAACAAGATTCCTGCATCAAGAAATTGTAAAGATGTTATGATTATTTGTTTCCTGCAAGTGTAACATCCATTTTTCGAATCTTGACCATCGAGAATGACTATTTGCCTCCAATTTCTCCATTTGAATTTCATTTTATCAAATCTCTTGGAAAATTCTTTCATTCTCTCACGCTCTCACTCTCTTCTTTCTTGTTCTCAAGCTAATTCTTACTCTCTCTAGCTACTACCAACTCCATACTTCATCGTTATAGCCTCTCTTTGCTCCAACACCACTATTATTGTAGTTTTATAAGGCTCTATGATTGATTAGAGTTATCTAGAGAACTATACCTTGAGTAAGTTGGAATTCTTCTTCTTTCTTTATCATTTCAATATTAGAGTAGCTTTCTTAGCATTCTTATTTTTTTACTTTGCAGTTTCTATACACTTTTATCAAATTGTAAAACTAGAGCATTAGGGTTGTTAGTAGACCATGTGTGTTTTTGGCTACTACTTGACCCTCTATCCATACAAGATGCTAGTGCATCTTTATGACTCCAGTGCAGTACGCTAAATTCTGACCCCCATGCTATCATCCTCTTAAAGAGAGTCATCTAGTTTGCAATCCAAGACCTCTATGGTCAACTCAACCAATTCTAGAAAGCATCTGTCATAAGAAAAATGGAAACTAAAGTCCTTTTATGCCTTTTTTTTCAACTTATTAGGTAGTTCAAGGAATTTCACTCCCTTAGGCTCTTATGTGACCTAAGAGTCTTAGGGGAAACGAATCCCCCTTCTCTACACTATCATATTATTGTTTGTTGGTCTTGGGACCAGTTCCCATGTTTGATTCTTCTCAATCTACCTCAACTCTTATTCCATAGCTTCGATCCAATTTTCATCCTCGCATGCCTCAGTTACTATTTTAGGTTCTTTCTCATAAAGTAAACAAAATTTTACCTATTCCTCTATCATAACAACTTTTCTCCTTATCAGCACACCTTTTTTTTTGTCTCTAATAATTTTATCCTCAAAATGACTCTTTTGCACATACTTGGGAGTCTTAAGATTCTTTTTAGAGCTTCTTCCTCCTCCACTAACATCTCCTTTTCTTTTTCTTCTTCTTTTTAATGGAGTTCATCATATTCATATCCTTCTATCAATACTAAGCTTTGATGTGACTCTTCATCCACTTTGACACTTGCACTTTGAACTATCTTCTTTAACCTTTTATTGTAACACCTGTATGCCTTGCCCTTTGTACAATATCCAAGGAATATTACTTCATTTGATCTTGCATCAAAATTTCCTAAGTTCTCTTCATCTCTCCTGATATAGCATTTACTTCCAAACACTCTAAAATATTTCATAGTAGGATTTTTTCCATATCATAGCTCATAGGGGGTTTTTGAACTATTTACTTGTGTGTGTCCTCTATTGAGAATGTAAACTTTAGTATGTTCATAGCTTCTCTCCAATATTCATCTAGTAGATATTCTTCCTTCAACATGGTTCTTAAAGCTTCTTGAACTATCATATTCTTCCTTTCCAAGACTGCATTCTGTTGTGGTCTCCTAAGAATTGATAAATGTATTTTTATCCCATGATATTCACATAAATTATTAAACTCATTGGAGGTGAACTCACCACCTCTATCAGACTTTAAACACTTGATTCTCAACTCCATTTCATTCTCAACCATATATTTAAATGCTTTAAACTTATCTAGAGATTCTGATTTTTCTTTGAGAACTATTACCTAGGTCATTCTAGAGTAATCATTTATTAACAACATAAAATACCCATCACCTTGAGAGATCCTTGTTCTAGTATGTCCACATAGATCTGTATGCACCAACTCCAAAGGTCCTATGATAGAGTATTCTTTAGATTTGAATCTCTTCTTTGTCTGCTTTCCAACCTGAAACTCTTTACAAATTTCATTAATAAGTTTTGTAATTCTTGGCATGTCCCTCACAACATGAGTAGAGTTGATTTTTACTAGGTTATCAAAATTGATGTGATTCATTATTTTATACAATATCCAACTTTCATTGATTTGTGATATAAAGCACTCACCACCAGCACCTTTGAGTTGATAAACATTTCCTTTTTTCCTTATTCTCGCAACAACCAGAGTTCTAGAGCTTCTTTTTCTGATTTCACAACCATCATCATGAAACACCAGATTGTATCTGCTACTACACATTTGTCCTATAATGAGAATATTATGCTAGAGAACCTTGGCATAAGGAAAAAATCTTTCTTATTCTTGCCATCAAAGCTAATTGAACCTTTTCCATAGATCTTAGTAGATGTTTCATCACCAAACTTAACAAGACCACCATAATACTTTTCAAGTTTAACAAACTTACTCTTATCACTTGTCATATGATTTGAGCATTCGTTGTCAATTATCCAATAGTTTCTCTCCTCTCTTGCATGAAACATAGTTAACATAGTTCCTTCAATATTGTGACCTATTTCTGGAGTAATTTCCTTCACACATATTTCATGGTTAGTAGGATTAGTTCCAACATTCAAAACCATGAACAAGCACTCATCACTACCATCATTTGGATAGTATGATTCCTCATCATTAGATATGTCATTGTCTTCTTTAACATAATAACTCTTCTTGAAATATTTACCTTTATGATCTTTATGTTTGTCATTTGAAACATTTCCTAGACATTTTAAAGCATAATGACCTATCTTTCCACACTTGAAACTTGATTGAAGGGTAACTTACCTTTTTATTTGGCAGTGCCCTTTTTCAATCTTACAAAATTTTCTTCCACTTCAGCAAGTCATCCAGATCAGGTTCATCATTCCTCTCCTTTTTTTTACTTTAGAAGCAATTTCTTTCTTTGGAACATCCTTGTCAAACTCTCTTAATTCAAAATAGTTAAAGTTCCAAACATTTTATCTCTAGAATATTGATCCAAATTATTAGCTTCATCAATAGTAGAAACTTTAGCACTATAAGATTTAGGAAGAGTTCTCAATACCTTTTTCACAACTTCACATTCCCCATATTTCCACCAAGACCATTGATGGCATTGAGAATTTCATCCACCCTTAGCATGTAGTTTGCAATATCTTCATCTTCTAAAATCCTTAAGGTTTCAAATTTGGATTTGAAATTCTACATCTTTTCTTACTTGAACTTATCATATCCTTCATAAATGCTCTTCAACTTTTCCCTCTTTACTTGTTTTTTAGCTTATCACCTTCATAATTTTTGAATTAGAAATCCCACTCAAGATAGCATTCCTTTCTTTGTCATTATTTTAATAATCCTTGATTTCATCTTTACTTATCAGAGCAGTAGCGGGTATAGTACATATCCATCTTTAACTGACTTCCATACACCAAACCCTAATGATACAATAAAGGCTTCCATCTTGGCTTTCAAGAAGGGATAATTTGTTCCATCTAACATAAGATCTCTGACACCATTCTTGTGCACCATCTGGATCTTCCAAGGAACCTCTTCTTTGATAACAATTGTTAGGTGCACATAGGACAACTAAGAGGGGGTGAATCAGTTGTATAATAAAAATTTAAAATCCCCATTAATCTTCAAAACCCTTAGTATGCATTAGCATAAATTTAAAGAATGAAACATCAACACATCAACAATCATATACAATATAATGCCAATTTTTACATGGAAAATCCTAATTAGGGAAAAACGACGATGAGGGTTAACTCACATATATATATGAGTATCAACACTCATTATAAAAGTCTCACTATTGAAAGGGCTCACTCCCCAAAGGACTCACTGTCCAAAAGAAAGGCTCACTACTAAGGGCTCACTTCCTAGATAGAAAGAGAATAGAAAGAGACTGCTACAAGGAGGTTTGCTACCTTAGAGTAACAAGAGAAAACACCACAACAAATCTTCACCATCTACAATCTTTAGCTCACTGCCTCTAGCAACTATAGGCACACTAAAATGTAGACACCTTCTACTCACTACTTTTAGTAGTCATAGGCATTCATGTTTGCACTTAGATCACAACACTTGATAGCATATGCATCATTTCGCACCAACAACACACCACACACTTCTCCAAAAATTAACCTTGCATATATATCCTCTGCAACCTCAAACAACCTTTTCTTAGGTCAGCCTCAATGAAACATATGCACCTTAAATGTGCAACCAATAAATAGGTCAACACCAAACACCTCCATAGTGGAAATAAGTGAAGGTGAACCACACAAAGGGTTAACCAAGATCAAAATCTATACTAACACACTACACCAAGCTTCCACAATCCACAAAGCACATTCGCAAGTAATGCTAACATGCCAAGTCAGCCAAACCAGTATTAACGGTAGCAACCAACCACATTCACACTTCACCAGGTCTGAAAACAACCTACATGACACTTAGCAACATTGTACAACATCCTAGAATATTCCAACACCAAAACATTCAAATAATAGTGGCACAAACACCTAGAATTGAAAATACTATCATCCTGTGCAATGAATAAAACTTCCACTAAGACACAACACATGAAACAAGCTTGTGGAATATTTGATCACCAAACCATCAAAGGGAAAATAGATACAAGAATCATTAGCACATTCCCAAATCCACAAGAAAATAAACTTCAATACGAAGAAATGCAAAGAAATTCCATTTCTCCCAAACACATTGTCAAAAACATCTTCTACTATCATACGACCCAAAATTTGAAACTTTGGATATAACACATCCGAACACTTTTGAACATCACATCCAAACCGCATAAGCACATCTTCAAGCATGAATAAATGTGGAGCACAATACAAAACACACCCTTATCACCTTGTACACTCTTTATACTAATTTTCTCAAAAGCACTTGGAAACCAAGTAAGCATGTTGCATCTGCAACACCTTCTCAAAACCACAAACACCATCTCATCAACACCACACTAGAGGTTGACATAGGTTGACATCAATGACAATACTAATAATAACATAGTGCAACATAGCTAAACCTCTCAAAGAAAATAAGGGGCTTCCATATCTAGAGCTTTGATAGTATGTTTAATTTTCCAAAAAAAATTGGAGTAGAGGGTATTTGCAGGATCATGATGGGCCAAAAAGTGGCGATATGATGGGTATGTGTAGGGTATGTGGCTGACGACATTTTTTTTACCCAAAATAAATGAAACGAAAAGGGTTTTTAAAGGAAATTATCAGCTTTCCACCAATATAAATTATGCTTTACTTTGAATTTAATAAATAATTATTATTCATTTTCTCTTTGAATTACGACTAAAGTCTTGATTGATAGGTTGATTGAAAAAAATCTATAGCTTTCAAATAGTATCACATATTTTGAATCGAAAATGTGTGGCACATTTTATGCTTTGCATACTATAGGATTAAAAAATAAAATTTGAATTTCATGAAGTTTTGACCAAGTTAAGGTGGTCAGACATACAAGTTTTATATTTTTAATTTAAGTTGTAATAAAAAATCATAATTAATTATTTACTTGGAAAAAATTACAAAAATATGCATCGCATCGGGACATGAGTCCTCTACTTATATCTAAAATCTTATAAAAAAATATTATCATTTTATTATGGTTAGGGTGGTCAGACAAACACCTACTTCTTATTTTTTCCCTAAAATTTAAGTACTACTGCATTGAAATTTCAAATTTTCACCAAATAGATTTATAAAAATAAATAAACCTAGTAGTTTAGAAACTTCATTCAAGTTGCTACAGATTCTATTCTTACATATTTTTGAAATAATATAGATAACTTATTCAAATTTTTACGTCAAGTTGCCTAACTCTGATTTTTCTCAATTTTATCACCACTTAAGGGCCTGTTTTTTCCATGATGATCCTACACATAACCTAGAAATATCCTACAACACCAAAAAAATCTTCTATAAGAGAGAGAATTAAGAAAGAACACAATATTGCTAATACTAGTGCAATACAATATAATACAAATACACATAGAGACCCTTGTATAAATAAGGAAGGGTGAGACAATAGATAACATGTGATTGTGACAAGTTCCATGATCACATGAATTGAAACAAAAAAGGTAAATTCCCTAAGTAAAATTAACTAATTAGATATAAAAAGGATCCAAAAGGGAAACCAAATAAACACCAACAATAAACACAAAAATTTATCAAATAAAATTAAATATTATATCCATATCATGTTTTTTACTTTTACTATATATTTACTTTTGAGTGCATGGTTCATGTACATTCACATGCACACAAAAGTGGAGGAAAAATGTAAGTGTTAAAAGTACATACCCTAAATTTTATTCCTTCACATTACACATAAGTCCATAATGACTTGATATGATACATGATTCGATTTATTTGGCATACATGAATTGACTCCTATCTAGTATGAATCAACAATTTTTCATTTTTTGATCACCACAACATTCTTCTCATCAAGTACATTTGAAATGGCTATATGTTTCCATTTGGATATTTCCCACATTCTTATCCACTAGATTTGGTTGTTTTTAGGTTCTTTAGAATTGTCTAATTTAATCACATTTTATAGATATTCCTTGATCCCAACATAAAATCACCTCAAATTAGAAATTTTAATTCCCTAAGATAGATGCATATCACACTCTTATATATTAAATGTTTGGCCATAATTTTCCTAGTTTATGAAGGGATATTTTTTATTTTTTTATACATCTAAACATCAAGTTTAAATTTTTTATCTTGATAGATAATTTAGACATTAAATCAACACAAAATTTATATATTTATATATAAAAAAGTCATTAAATTGTAAAAAATGGTACAGCTAAAAAATATTGCCATCTAATAAAAAATAAATATTTAATATAAAAAATCATATAAAATACAATACTTCTTTGTAGTCGATTTCTCAAGGTTTCTATATAATTTCCAAGTGATAATTTCTTAAAGTATACTTTATTCCACACCACATTCTAAAATATTTGAGTGCAAAGAACCAGATTGTGTGAGTCACCCTAGTCTAGGACTAGTTCACATTATGCAAAAAAGTTTGGAGAAATAAAAAATATCACGCCTAAAATTTAACTCTTTTCACAAAATTAGTGCTTACCCCATTTGTCCATATTCCAAATAATTCAAAATAATTACCATGATCATGTATTTAAGAAAATTTCCTAGGTCATTTAAAACAATCCACCAATCAATTTAGTGTTCATAAAAAGAAAACTTAGTTTAATAACATTCAAAGCTAAAGTTTTGTATTTAGGAACTTCTCTAATCCATCATTTTGCATGCCATACAAGACCTATATTTTCATAGCATGTTTGACATATGTACAAAAAAATGTTCTTTACTTGGAGCTTGATTTCTATTAAGATTAGGCGAGGACCTTTCCTTCATCTTAAAGAGAAACCCAATGCACTTCTAAGCACAACCAATATTCGCATGATTGATGTAGGGGCATCCAAGGTATAAGAGCAATCTTGCATCACCTAGAAAAAAAATTATTTTGATTTCTATTAGGTTTGGTGAATAAAATTTTAATAAGGGTTAAAAATAACAAGGTTTATATTTTTAGTAAGTTAGCATTTTGATGCAGAAGCATCCCTGGTTGCCAAGCAATCTTACATCAACCAAAAACATTTGCATTCATTTGTTTTCTTGCATTCTAGCTGGACCCAGTTTTGGCTTTTCAAGCGTGCAGACCTATCCTGTGACTTTTGGAGCTTAGGAAACCATTTCATAAGGATGTGTGTTCACCGAGGAACCTTATTTATGATCTGCATCATGTTTGTCTAAGGATCAAAGGAAAATTCATATGTTGGCCAACCTTTCACACGTTTTTTGGGTTTGAGACCTCTTGAGGCTTACGTGAACCTTTTCTGGAGCTATGAATTTATATAAATAGGCATCATGTAGTTGCATTAGAAGTCATTAATTAATTAAGAAGATATAAAGAAAGATCTAGGGTTTTAAGGGCTTTGACCCACATTATATTCTAGGATTTAACACCATATCATTTTGTATTATGTAATTTTGTAAGTCGGAAGGAAAGGCGTATTGCTAGTAAATAATTGAGCATTATCTATATTTAATCCATATGCAATTTTGTTCTTGTTCATTGAGTTTTCATTGTGCTTACTCTTGCTACAAGGTTGGACAGTCCTATTCCTAGACCCTCCATCCTTGACTACACCAAGTGGTATCAGAGCGAAGTTTCAAACCTTTGGAGAAGTGAAGCAAAGTTGTGAATTTGAGAGAGAAAAGGTGGAAAGATCGCTGACCATGAGGCAGTTGCACTGAAGTGAATTTGTGAAGTTGAGCAAGGCATTCCATAAGATATTTGTGGGGACAGATCGCCAACTTGAGGTAGCCTACTTTTTTTAGTCAATGAATCACCGATTGTGAGGTAGTTACAACCCTATAGCTAGATCGCCAACTTGAGGCAGTTGCACTGAATCCTAGGAAAATATGTCACCAAGGAGAATTCGTACTACTATTAATGTTGTTGGAAAGATGAATGAGATGATGGAAATTATGTGAACAATAAAAGTGAGGCTAGATGATGTTGAAGAAGACAAGAGAAAGGGCTTAAACCCTAGACTTAATGATGAGTATTGATGATGAAGTTCAAGTTGTAGACCTAACTGAAGAGATCTCGGAAGAGGAAGAATTAGATCATGTGAAGATGTTGAAGGCTATTTCAAAAATTGGAAAGTGACCTAGAATGGAGATTGCGAACTATACTAGTAACCTAAAACTTGAGGACTTGATTGATTAGATAAATGACATTAAAGAGTACTTTGAATATGAGGAAATTGAAGATCTAGAGAGAGTGAGATTTGTGAAAACTAAGCTGAAAGAACATGTTGCAATTTGGTGGAAGCAAGTTCAATTGGAGAGAAATAGAAGAGGTAAATAAAAGATTGTGAAATGGGATAGAATGATAGCGAAATTGAAGGACCAGTTTGTACCTGCGAACCATGAGTTGGAGTTGCTAAAGAGATTGCAAAACTTGAGACAGAAGGAGAAGACTGTGAAAGAGAACACTAATGAATTTCATAAGATCATCATCCAGACTAGACATATTGCAGCAAGCAAGGAGAAAGTGGTGAGATATATTAATGGGCTAAGGATAAACATTCAGGAAGAATTGAGTCTAGTGAGGGTGAATTCGGTAGGGGAAGCCTATCAGTTTGCACTAAAAGTGGAAGAAAAGGTAAACAAAATACATGAATAGAGGAAAAGAGGAAGAGGAGGTAAATTTCAGAGGAAGATCACATTCCAGAGGATAAAAACTATATGTGTAGAAAAACAAGGACAAAGATTCATACTACAAGGAAGAGAAGGATTCTAATTCATACCAAAAGGGAAGAGATGACATAAATTCTTACCGCAATGATGGATACCAGAGGGATGAGAAGAGAAATTTTAGAGGAACCTATTTCAAATGTGGAGAAGGGCATAGAGCATTTGAGTGTCACCAAGAAGGCAAGAATACTGAAAATCATGCAAGAATCGGATATACGGAGGAAGAACCAATAAAACCACCGAGTTCTAGAGGAAGTCCTGAGAAGGGAGAATCGTTATTCATGAGGAGAGTGTTGTTCCAAGAGAAAGAAGTACATAAGGAAGCACCATAGAGGAAAAGTTTGTTTCGGACTAGATACAAGGCAGGAGGTAAGTGTTGCAAAGTTATCATTGATAGTGGTAGTATAGATAACCTAGTTTCTAAGGAAATGGTGGCGAAGTTGAATTTAGAAAGAAGAAAACACTTGAAGCCATATAGGATATCTTAGATTCAAGATGAGCACAAGATACTAGTAAGTGAGCAAAGTCTAGTGAAATTCAAGATAGGAGCATATCATGATGAAGTCTTGTGTGATATTATGCCGATGGATGTATGTCATATGTTGTAGGGCAGACCTTGGAAGTATGATAAGCAAGCTATACATGATGGGAGAAAGAATACTTCCACCATAACGTCTAATGGAAAGAGAATCACCTTGAAATATTTGGGGGATGAACTAGAAATTGAAGTATGTGGTATGGCTAGAATCAATTTGGTAGATGGAAGGAAATTTATAGATGGATTGAGGAATGAGAACATGTGTTTTTCTTTGATTCCAAAGAAGTGTGGAACCCTAGATGCAAGAGGAGAAGAACCACCAAAGAAGGAAGTCAATAAACTATTGGCAGAGTACCAAGATCTTGTATCAGAGAATGTGCCTAAAGAATTACCACCAATCTAGAGTATCAGTTGTCATATGGACCATATTCCAGTAGCTAGTTTGCAGAGTTGAATAGACAAATACAAAATGCAGAGCTGAACAAACAAATACAAGAATTGTTGAAGAAAAGATTGATCTGAGAGAGTATGAGCCCATGTGCGGTATTAGTTGTACTTGTACCTAAGAAAGATGGAGAATGGAGGATGTGTATAGATTCAAGAGCTATCAATAAGATCATAGTGAAGTATAGATTCCCATTGCCTAGGATGGATGACATCATGGAAAAATTGAGTGGAGCAAAGTATTTTACCAAGATAGATCTAAAGAGTGGATACCATCGGATCAGGATCAGAGAGGGAGATTAATGGAAGGATTCTTTCAGGACGAATGAAGGATTGTATGAGTGGTTGGTCATGCCATTTGAACTAACTAATGCACCTAGTACATTTATGAGGCTGATGAATGAAGTCCTGAAGAAATTCTTGGGTAAGTTTGTCATTGTTTATCTAGATGATATTACTAAGAAACAACATTTGAAGCACATCAGAAAAGTATTTCAATGGCTAAGGGAAGAGAAGTTGTTGATAAACATCAAGAAGTGTAGTTTCATGAAGGAAGAACTACTATATTTGGGATTTGTGATATCTGTGGAAGGACTGAAGATGGACCCTAAGAAGCCTAGAGCAATAGTTGAATGGCCTACACCTATGAATGTTGGAGAAGTAAGATCATTTCATGGATTGGCAACTTTTTACTAGAAGTTTATCAAGAAATTCAGTAGTATTTGCACACCTATGACAGAGACAATGAGGGGTGACCAGAAGGAATTCAAGTGGACATCAGGAGTACAAAAGAGCTTTGAGCTGCTAAAGTAGAAGGTGACAGAACAACCTGTGTTAGTACTACCAAACTTTGATGCTAGTTGAAGTGTAATAGGAGCTGTGTTGAGTCAAGAAGGGAGACACATAGCCTATTTCAGTGAAAAATTGAATGATGCTAGGAGGAGATATTTAGTTTATGATCAGGAGTTTTATGCAATCATACAATCTTTGAAGAAGTGGAGACATTACTTGTTACCTAAGGAATTTTTGTTGTATAAAGATCATCAAGCTTTACAATATTTGAATAGTCAAGCGAAGTTGAACAAGAGACATATGAGATGGGTAGAATTCTTGTAGAGTTATACATTTGTGTTGCGGCACCAAAGTGGAAAATAAACAAGGTTGCAGATGCATTGAGCAGGAGAAGGAGTTCGTTGATAGAGGTGAGAATTGAAGTATTAGGTTTTGAGAAGCTGAAGCACATGTATGAGGAGGACATTGATTTTGTAGAGGCATGGAAAGCATGAAAGGAACCAGTAAAGACATACATAAGTAAATGGTTGGATTATTTCGTTTAGGAAGGCATGTTATTCAAGAACAATCAGTTGTGTATTCCTAGAAGTTCAATGAGGGAGAATTTGATCAAGGAGAAGCATTGCAGAGGATTAGAAAGACATTTTGGAATTGATAAGACCATAGCATTGGTGAGTGAAAACTACTTTTGGCCACAGTTGTATAAGGATGTCAAGAAGTATGTTCAGAGTTGCAGGATTTGTCAAGTTGCAAAAGGGAACACTCAGAACACTAGAACTTATACACCATTGACAGTACCAGAGAGACTATGGGAAGACATTAGCATGTATTTTGTGTTGGGATTACCAAAGACACCAAGAGGGTTTGACTCTATATTTGTGGTTGTGGATAGATTTTCTAAGATGGCACATTTCATACCTTGTAAGAAGACCAGTGATGTACATGTTACAGGTCTATTTTTTAAGGAGATTGTGAGATTACATGGATTACCAAAGAGTATAGTATCAGACAGGGACACTAAGTTTGTTGGATATTTCTGGAGGACATTGTGGAAGAAGATGAAAATGGATTTTAAGTACAATTCAACATTTCACCCACAGACAGATGGACAAACAAAAGTGGTAAATAGGAGTTTGGAAAAAAATTTGAGGTATTTGACTAAAGGTAAGGCATGAAATTGGGACTTGATACTATCGCAAGCAGAATTTTCATACAACAATTTAGTAAACTATAGCACAGGGAAGACACCATTTGAAATTGTGACAAGATAGCAACCTAGAGGAGTAACAGAATTAAGGGATATCAGTATGGAGAAAAAAAGGAGTGTGGAGGCAAAAGAATTTGTAGGATTCATGGAAACAATGCATACTCAAGTTAAGGAGCATCTCGAGAAGATGAACAATGCATACATGGAGACAACAGATAAGAAGAGAAGACATAAGGAGTTTGCAGTAGGAGAGGAAGTGATGGTATATCTGAGAAAAGAGAGATTTCCAGCTGGGACATATAACAAGTTGAAGATAAAGAAGTTTGGACCTTGTAAGATCATCAGGAAATTTGATTCTAGAAATGCATATGAAGTAGAGCTACCGGAGGAATTTGGCATATCACCTATATTCAATATCGTAGACCTGTACTAGTACCATGAAGGAGAATCACCGAAGGACAGAGAAGTTGGTTTTTTGGACCTAATAGCACATCATCTGAAGGAGATTGAGGAAATTTTGGGTAGCAGAATTGGACGTAGTCCCAGAGGAAGGCAATACAAGGAGTACTTAGTCAGATGGAAAGGAAGACTGGAGGAAGATTCATCATGGATTCTCAGGCTAAGGTGAACCACATTGGTTTTCCTCTAAGCCCTAGAAAGTGAGAGGCTCACTTTTCTTCAACCTCGGGTGTCTGATGCAAGAGCATCCCTGGTTGCCAAGCAATCTTGCATCAACTAAAATTATTTGCATTCATCTATTTTCTTGCATTTTGGCTGGACCCAGTTTTGGATTTTCAAGTGTGCATACCTATCCCGTGACTTGCGGAGCTGAGGAAACCATTTCATAAGGATGCACATTCATCGAGAAACCTTAGTTCCGATCTGCATCATGTTTTTCTAAGGATCAAAGGAAAATTCATATGTTGGCCAACTTTTCACATGTTTTTGGGGTTTGAGACCTCTTGAGGCTAACGCAGACCTTTTTTGGAGCTGGGAATTGATATAAATAGGCATCATCTAGTTGCATTAGGAGTCAGTTAATCAAGCAAGAAGATAGAAAGAAAGATCTAGGGTTTTAAGGGCTTCAACACGCATTGTATTCTGGGCTTTAATGCCATATCATTTTGTATTTTGTAATTCTATAAGTCAGAAGGCAAGACATCTTGCCAATAAATAATTGAGCATTATCTATATTTCCATATGCAATTGTGTTCTTGTTCATTGAGTTTCTGTTGTGTTTACACTTGTTGCAAGGTTAGACAGTCCTATTCCTAGACCCTCCATCCTTGACTGCACCACATTTGTGCATATATGGCCATGAAATCTTACATAGAGCTCCATAATTATCAAATTAAGCCAATGGTGAAGAAATCGCCTCAATATCATTTGTTGTTTGTGAGATATTAATGTTTCTATTTTCAAAATCCCTTGTAAAATCATTAAATTCAAATTTAAGGTACTTAGAGGTTTTGAATAGGCTTGAAAATTGGCCAAAATTCCAAAGTACCCTTAAGGGACCTTTGACAAAGAAGTGGTTTTCTGAGAGCTTTCCAACAGTGCATATAGTTTATCAATCTGATGCTTGGTTGAAAAGTTATGGCTCTTGGAAATTGTATTACCAATATTTTTCAAAAATTTAAATTTCAAAGCACAAGAAAATGGGTAGTTGGATCTTTGAACGTCCAACAGAGGGAGTTACACTTTGGAGAACCTAGGGAGGTGGTGTGGAAGTTGGTGGTGTGGAAGTTAGTGGTGTGAAACAAAGAGGTGAAGAGAGGTTAGAGAGGAAAATTACATTAGTGCAGGTTACGGCTTTGATTCACAAATTTTTGAGAGAGCTGATTTTTTTTGTAGTGAGAATAGCTCATGTGGCTATGAAATTATAATGTTTGAGTTTGTATTTTCATTTCAAATTGAAAAATCAAAAGTGGTTGTTTTGTGTGAATCTTTGTGGTGGTGTCATAGGTGGGGTAACCTTTCATCAATGATAAACATTGAAGATTAAGAAAAAGACATTAGATTCTCCAAAGCTAATACTAATAGATAATGTGGATGTACTATTTAGACTATACATTATAGTTCAGTTCACAATAACAAAAACTTAATGATATATTCATATCAATATTTTAATCACTAATCTTCTATCATGATAATCCAATCCATTAATAACAACATTAAACTAAAAAAAACCAATAACCACCTAATATTTCTCTAATTATTTATATTACAATTGAAAAATTGTATACATAATCTGCTATTAATTAACTTTGGTCATTTCATTATATCTAAATTAATGTAGAAAAAAGAAAAGAAAAAACAAGGCACCTTCTAATGTTCCGATCCCTTTCAATTTACTTTATAACACAAGGAAATATGAAAGAATGTATGGGACGGTGGACACTCTTTAAGCTGTTCAATTTGAAAGACTATCACCCGAAGCCACGTAAGCAGTGGGGCCAAAAAATAATACGAAAGTCATACGAAGAATTGACCCCATGTAGCGGGCAGGAACGGGACAAAAAGGTCAAAGGATAGAAATGTGGTAGGATGCGCTACATCCTACGGCAGGATGTTTGCGCCAGAAAGCCATTTTCAGGATGTGGAGGGTCCAGGCAGAACATACAAGGTCGATAACCATCTCGGAAAGCGATTTTCAGGATGTGGAGGGTCCTGGCAGAACATACAAGGTCGATAACCATCGGGGCGTAAAGTACGCCCTAGTTTATGCCCGATGGTTATCGACCTTGTATGTTCTGCCAGGACCCTCCACATCCTGAAAATAGATTTTCAGGATGTGGAGGGTCCTGGCAGAACATACAAGGTCGCTAACCATCGGGGCGTAAAGTACGCCCTAGTTTATGCCCGATGGTATCGACCTTGCCAGTCGAGATGGTTATCCCAGTAGGATGTAGCGCATCCTACCACATTTTTATCCTTCACACCGCTCTGAAGGCCCACTAGGACTTTCGTGTGATTTTCGGCCCCTGTGCTTATTTATCTTCACAAAGCCTCTTCCCTTCCTCAGCCTTCCACCAAGAGAAATTGGGTTCATACCTTTCGTCTGAATTATATTGTTGGAGAAAATCTGAAAGTGCTTAAGCGTTCACCTGAACGGTTTCAGATTGGGCCTGATAAGAATACAATGGTACGCTTCTGTGGCAATCTGTGTCTAGCTTTTCTGCAATATTTTCAACTTCTTCAGTATATCATACCTGTTATGCCTAGATTGTTGTTCTCAGTGCCTGATACCCCCGGACAAAATATTACGGGCGGCGATATCGAAGCAGAACATGCACTGCCTCCAAACGAGGCGAACGCCGATGTGAACAGAGTTGCTTCTGGTGTTGAGGGTGAAGTAGCCTCTCCATCTGATATGCAGATAAGAGCGGTTGCAGAGGACAAGTGGAAATATCTCACTTGCGCGTTCACAGTGTTTGGCATATCTCTCACAGTTTCTGGGCTATATTTCACTTGGCGGCAGAGCCTCTCCAGGTTCTTAGTTCTGATGATCTGCTTGTTGGTTTTCTCCTCAATTTTAGTTGTGCTCTTTTATATTATTTATCACAAAATGATCAAGGAAGAGCAACTAAAATCAGAGGAAAACCTAGATAACCATCGAATTGCCGGTTGGTCAGGTCAGTTATGTCTTTTCTTCTTATTTGTGAATTTGATAATCACCGTGTATGCTCTGGTTGCCATCAATGCCATAACCAAATTTTGTGATGTTCACAAGACACCATAAATTGCTGTTTTGGCTCGTTTGCTTGGTGGTATAGCTGTATTTATCTGCTCCGTTCGCTGCAGCAGCTGTGAGTTTATCACTTGATGGCCGTCTTGCTCAGGCTGTTTGCGTTTCAGTCTTCTCAGTCGGTTTTCTTGGTGGTATAGCTGTGTTTATCAGTTGATGACCGTGTTGAATGTGTTTCAGTCTTGTCAATCGGCTTCGTGTGTAATAGTAATGGAAATCTTACGTCATACGTAAGACTATGCGCTAAATGGTTGTCTTATATGACCTTTTGTATCTCTCCACGTAAATAAGTGCTCCTGTTTTTCAATCCTAATTTAGTGGTTTTGTGCCTGTTTTTAATTTATAACTATAATTTGTTTATTTTAAAAAATAAAAAATAAGGTAGTTATAAACGATAAATTTGTTTTAGGTGTAATCAATACTTAGATTGATATTTTCAGTTTCTTTAAATAATTTTATTTATAAATATTATTATTTAAAATAATGTGGATTAAATTTTGTGAAACATGTTTATATTGGTATGTGAGTATATGTTTTAGTATAAAGTTATATTGGTAGGTTTATTAATTTATTGAAAGTAAATTAATGATTTTTAAAATTAGATTTATCAAAATAATGAGTGGTGGTTTTGAAAGTTACATACAAAATTAAAACAATGCGTATAGAATAAATTTATTTGTCCATGTATGTAGTAAATAAAATAGTTTTGAAGTAAATTAAAATAATTTTTAAGTAAAATAGCTCCAAATTGATAATAAATATATATAAGCAACAAAATAATCATAAATAACTTCTTTTTTAATTTGCAAATGTAGGATAAGGGGTCTATTCTCAATATTTTAAAATTTAAAATATAAGTATTAATTTTTCAATGTCAAATCATTAATTAGGAGAGCTTAAGAGCAAACAAAAAGAGCTTCAACCCTATAATAAGGGATTTATAGATCATTTGATTGATACTATTTAAAAATTAGATAATTATATTCTACAACAACAATATTAACTAGCATATACAAACATATTTAAAGTCATTTTAGTTTACCAATATCAACTGTGTTTCGCCTATAGCAACAACATCTCCACCTCCACCTTGAACACCATCAACCAACCCAACATTCTAAATGATATATTTAATGTTTCATCTAATAGTATTAGCCTTCTCACATTCTAGCAAGGTGTGGATTTTGTAGGGGCACTTCAAAGAAGAGATGTCAACCTAATCAAATGATAACCCTCACTACTTTTTTCATACTTCTATTCATACATTTAACCACATCAATTAGGGCTAAGAAATGAGCTTCAACCTCCTAAAAAGAGGCAATTAAACAAGACCATATGATCCTTATTATTAACAATATCAAGATGGTATCCATGTCATGTCCCTTTTCAATAAATATAATAAAGATAACAAAATTGAAGCATAATTAGATTTGAATCATAACAACACCAATTAATCATACTCAAATAGCACAATGACATAGATAATTTTGTTCAATGACTCAAAAATTCCCACTGCACATATATTGATATAATTATGATTTCCATAGTAAATGGGGCTGTTATGATGGCTATAACAACAAACAACAAATACAATTTTGCAACAACAATGATCAATAGAAGAACTTGACTTTCCTACAATTCCTCGAATCTTTAATGCACTCCCTAAGTGAGAATTCTCTCAAATAACCAAAGGTTTTTTGTCCTTTGATTCTAGTGACCAATGGGGTTTTGTCCACTAATCATAACTTCTCCTATGGTTTTTTGTCGAAAAAATACTTTTTGAGCACAAGTTCCCATAAGATACATAACATAACATGGATGATTGTAATAACAAATTTCCCTAATTTTATATGCTATCCTCCCATAAGAGTAACAAGACTTAATTTTTTTGTAGGGAACCCTTACAAGAGAAGACCCACAACTAAAATGTGTTCATAGTTATAATGTTTATAATTGAGGATTTAATACAATAAGTCATTTATAGAATTATAATCTACAACATACTCTTCTACAATGTCCCTAGTCCCCCACACCAACAATGTTTATCAAGAACTATTTTTTTTTAATTTTTCTAGCCTTCATACATTCACACTAGATGATATATGTAAATGTAAATCTAGAATCACAACCATCAAAATATCCAACCAACATGTAGAATACCAAGAGTCATACAACTATAAAATTAACCATATTTTCACATCAACATATCACACATATATCACTAAACATGATATCTCCATGTGAATGACCAATGTGTATATGTAGTTGTGCTATCACACACTATAAATTAATATTTTTCTACTTAATTCTATAGCCACCACCACTAGCTCCAAGCTTGTAATAAAACACATAAATATTACATCACTTCTAACTACTTTTGATACCTTGTTTCATCTTTTAAAATATTATGCTACTCTTAATTTGTGCCACATGAACTCTATCTTTTCCACAAGTTATTGTGTCTTGTAATTTATATTTATAGCAACAGTGATTTATATATTCAACTATGATTGAAATTATTAAAATGGATTAAAGTTATTACTTCAACATCACCACATATAAATCAACATGTATATTATACCACAACACTTGAAAATCACCGTGCATATCACTAACTTATATTCTATAGATAAACTCTAATTTTAATAATTTCGTGTAGGTGAATATCACCCAAGTCTCAACATTCTCACACTTGATATTTACCATACAAGAATGTAGTATACAACACAAGAAGTTAACCTTGTGTTTGGGAATGGGCCAAGAACATCTCACCTATATACCTTAAGAAATTGGGAGTACTTACAAGTTTCATCAACAAATAAAAAAAAAACTCTTAGTATCAATCTTTTCCATATAAAGTTTTATAGTCTCAATCATATACTTTACAAAATTATTTTGTACATAAATTTTCTTGGTTCTAGAATGGTAAATAGGATTTCTTGCATGAAAAATTACACCATGTGAACTACACTTCACCTTTGTATAACTCTTAAAAATAATATTTTCACCGATAACCTCTTTAAACACATTACTTCCTTACAAGCATGTGTTATGGCCATTTATTGTACTTTAGTTGTGGATAGTGCAACTATTTATTACTACTCATTCATCCAACTAGCTACTTCAATCAAAAAAGCATAACTGCATATCAATATTTTCTTACCAAGATCTCTTTCCCAATTAAAATATACAAATCCCTAGATTCAACACTTTTCCTACATCATTAGAGCCATGATATAAGTCAAATATTAATCCTAAGTTCCCTTCAAGTACCTAGATACTCTTTTCACCTATGTTTGATCCTTATTTTCCTTTGTCATGAACCTACTAGAACTCAAATTTCTCAATAAAATTTTTGTGTGGGCCATTGAATACATGAGAATTCCTATCACACTAACATATGGAACATGTTCCTCATGTCCTCCAAGTCCTCTCTAGACTCAAGAAATTGTTACAAATTCAATTTGAAGCCAACTACTAGGGGTGTACTTACCAATTTATTTTCTTAGATTTGCAACATCCATAAAATAGTTTCATCATACTTCCTATGGTTTAGCCATAATTTCCTATTGGTCCTATTTGTGTATTGTTTCCATTTCATGCCACCCGTCAATGACCCATCATTGATAACCAATTTGAGAGATTCCCCATGAGCCATCTTGCATGTTATTCTCCTTGAGGTTTCATAAATTTTGCTAGGTCCCAGAATTTTGGGTTTTCGGATTATATCTTACTCGCTTACCTTGCATTCCTTCTCCATTTCTCCATTTCTCCCTTCCTTTCCCCTTTTCTTCTAAGCTTTTTGGGTTTCGACCTTTGGCCTTACCCTTTACCCTTTACTGATTCCTCTCCTCTTCCTTTTTTTCCCGTTTTCCTTCGACCTTCCCTTTTTCATCTTCCATCCTTGCACCTTTTTCTATTAGCCTCTAGCCTTCACCCTTTTCCCTTGCATCTTACCTCTTACCTTCAGAAGTAAGACGTAAGGCCGACCTTCAACCTCTAACGGTCCAAGGTATGACATCCAAAAGTTACTTTTGGCTTTCAGTCTTCCCCTTCTCCCTTTCCCCGAAGGTTTTTTTTCAAAATTTTGACTAAGTGTCGAATGTTTCAAGCTTCGAGGGTATGGCTTCCTACTTACCTCTGAATTTTGGAGGTAAGCCTTCCTCCTGACCTCTGACCTTCGATGGTCTAAGGTCAGACCCCTGACGTTTCTTCTCTCTTTGTGCTTTCTTCTCTCCTTCTTCCCGACATGAGGTAAGCGGTAAGCCCAGCCGCCCAACACCTGACTTCCAAAAATGCTTTTTTGGGGCTTTGGACCAATTTTTTCATGCTTGTAGAGGTCTCCTTTCATGCCCGACGCCCTAACCTTTTGACGTATTTTTGGCCTGTTTTTTCTAGGCGATGACTTTAATGTGCAACCACTCCACAACAACCAAATTTGATTTCCTAGGCTTCAAGGATGGTATTAAATGTATTTTCTAACTTCCTCAGGTGGATTTCATGGGAACCCATGCCTATTGATTGTAGTTTGTTAACTTTATTTCAAATCCATTCCCTAGGCCATTATTTTCATGGATGGCTCAAGTTTGCACACCCTGACTTTATTGTTAACCTTGGTTAGGGTTAGGGTTTAGTTTGTTCTTCTAAGTTATGTCTGATCTATAAAGGAAAAATATATATTCATTTTTAGGGTTCTTCTTGTGGATCCTCTAGGGTTTTTCTTTGCAAACTATTTTTCACTTTTTTCCATTATAAATATTGGCTAATATTCCTTTGCATTAATGAAATCAATCAAGTTTCCTCTTCTCAAATCTTTGGTGTTTGTGTAAGTTTATTACCTTACATATCTGAGTGTTTTGTTGCATTTTTATGCATGTATGCTTGTGTTAAATTCTTTACAGTTGCTGGTTGTGAAACCCCTTTTTCTTTCCAACACCTTGTCAAACCCTAGCCTTCATGTATGCCTCTGAAAATTCACCAAATAGATATTTGTGAAAGTCCCCTTGCCCCTCTTCAATGATGTGGTGTGCAATCTTGTTCAAGAAGAAGTGGCCCTTCCATCTCGATGTATCACCTCCATTTCCCTTTCATGTTCTCCTTCTCCCCTTTTCCTTGTGAGATATTAGAGTAGGTTAGTGGTAATTTTTCATGTGTTGGGTTAGACTAGCACATTATACTTGGATTGAAAGAGGAAGTTAGCCTTCTCTATAGATTCGAACTCATTCACGTAAATTTCCCACAACCTCGAGGTCATTTCTATTTTTTCATTGGAATGTTGAGCTTTGTGCTCAGCAGGGTGCAGTTTTATGTGGCAACAGTTTCTGGCACACCCGGTGGGACTACTTTTCATTGAAGAATCTGGTGTTTTCTTCAATGCATTTTTCCTTTTGATTCATATCATCAAACACCATGGTGACTCCTTGCACATCTATTGGTTCAAGCAGAACTGGTTCCATTTCATCCTATTGAGAAGTTGGTGTGCTCTTCAATATTTCATCCTTTGGAGGTGGTTCTTCAAACACTTGGCATCTTTGCAATATATTTGGGTGAATCCATTGATATGTACCCAAAATCTATGGTTGGTCAGTCCTCTGCTCTTATTTTGTAAATTTCAAGGTGTTTAATATGCATTAAAATGTCTAATTTTAATGGAAACCATATGTATACTTCCCCATTCCATGATAATTCCAACTTTGCACCTCCTAATCAGCCATATAAGGTTGCTTATACCTCCCATTTCATTCCAAATAACCCTGTTGTTGTGGGTTCTCAATCTTCACAAAATGCATACCACCCACCCCACCCTGCTCAAACATCCTCGATGCCTACACATTCATATCAACAACCCCAAGATACTCCTTATTCTTCATTTTAGCCTCAAAATGAGAGTGAACTCATGTCCATGGTGAAGTATCTCTTTAACAAAATTATTGAGCTAAAGGAGCAGCAACAAGCATTTGACCTACAACAGGGAGAGAAAATCAAGCCTATCAAGGGCAGCAATAAGGTTACTTCCCACATTGTGATGATCTTGTCTACCAAACTCACCATCAACAGCAAGAATTAGAAGCTCAATGGAGGTATGAACAATAGTTGGAGGCACAAAGAAAGTAATAAGAGGAGTATGTAGTGAATAATGTTGCTAGGAAAGAAAAAAAATAGACTTTCCCTTGCTCTAGCACAAGTGCCTCAGACTCAGGCAGCCCCTTGTGTGCCTAGTTTCAAACAAGCACCTCCATTTGTTCCAAAATAGCCTACTAAGGAGGAGGTAAGAAAGCATAAATTCCCAAACTTTTCAAGAATTATAGCAAGCCTCTTGAATCCTCAGTTAGCCCTCTTTTTGTTTCAGAACAATCTATTGTCCAAGAGGTATGCAAGCACAAAAAAATTAGTTTCAAGAATCCTAATCAAACCCCTAGAACTCCCATTCAACCTCTTGTGTCATCACAAGAACCTAAGTTGGAGATCCTAAGTTTTGTCAGTCTCCATTCCTCACAAGAACCTACCCTTGAGGAGGCTCAACCTTTCATTCCTATCAATTGAGAAGCCCCTTCCAAAGCTTCAACAAGAGTTACAATGCCCTTTTGATCATTTTTCTCCCTCTTTCCCTATTTCACTCTTTAAAGGTGGACCTGTGGTATGGGATCCTAATTGGTCAAAAGAACAAAACAAGGAGCAATTTCAAGCTAGGAGTGAAGAGGATGTTGTTGTGGAGCCTTCACATGTTCAAAACAATGCATGTCTTGGTTTGTTGCTAGAAAATAATGAAGATGAAACAATGTTGCAGCAACAAGACATTAAAATGGTAGAAAAATTGATATAGTAGAGGAATCGTTCCTCTCATTTGATGCCCTTCCTTGTTTTGTTGAAGATGAGAAGGATAGACTAGCTATACCTACGTTAGTTGAGGCTTTGAAGAAGCTTGGTTCTAGCTTGATGGATGAAGATAACTCCATGTTTTTACAATAGCAACAACAAACATGTTCAACCCCTATTATTGTGGATGAAGATCCACACTCTATTGAGGTTTGCAATTCTGAGTTGGAGGGCCTCTCTTGGGATGTTATAGAAATCTTTTGTTTAGGTTTAAACATCATATCACCACCCCTAGAAGAGGCACTTTATGGGTAGTAGCATAAGAGTGAAGTGGTTGTTGGAAACTCAAGGGAAGACAACTGAGAGGGGGGTGAATCAGTTGTCACTAAATTTCAAACTTATTCAAATTATTTGTCTTATTCTCAGATATGATCATTAATCATGAAAGCATAAATGAACAACACATCAGAAGTGCACATAACACCAATATTTTTATGTGGAAACCCTGTTAGGGGAAAAACCATGGTGGAGATCAATCCACAAGATTATACCCTTTAAAAGTATAAGAAAATGTTAATGGGGAATTCACATGCATTTAGGCACACTGCCTAGAGCTCACTACTCAATTACAAAAGGCTTACTACCCAAGGAAGACTCACTATCTTATAGAAAGATTCTAATTAAATCCATCAGATTTTGAATTGATAAAATAGCATCTAATAATTCCTAGTTATAGTTCCAGTTAAGCTCATGAACACTTCTTTACTCTTCTTCACTCTTCTTCATTCTCTACTCTGCCTTCGAATGATTTGAACAATATTCACACACAGGACTCACACACTTCACACTTGCACACTCTCACACTCTTCCAAATGATCAAAAAAAATCTCATTTATATTTGCAACAAGAGATTACATCGCTATAAGTTGGCTTCAACAAAATAGTAAGAAAGAATATAAACAATCGGCTCAGATCAATAAGATTATTCATGCAAATCAACCAAGGTCGGCCACAACATAGTGAAGACCAAAAATAACTTCCTCAAACATGAACCACTTCAATTAATTACTCCATGAAGATCCACAACACACTCCAACACCTTGTCGGCCAAGAACATGAAAAACATGAACACACAAGAGAAAATCTTAGATCACAAGCAAAACGATCAATGTGGACATGCAACACAGATAGGGCACAAACTAGAAACATCCACAAGCATCATAAAACACCAGAGAAGCATCTGAAGCAATTAAACTAATTGAAATCACATGGTCTTCATTTAGGAACACAAATAGAAGTAACAGAAAAAACTATCAGAATACAAATCTTCATAACTTGATCAAATATTCACGCGGATCTCTGAAACTTGACGTGGATAAACTAGATATGCTCAACAAGAAACCCTTCAGTCCACAACCTCTGAGCAGCAATGTATTGATCACACTGAGAGAAATAACTTTGCTTCACCACTGACAATGTGTAGCACTTCTTATTACAGTTTTCTCAATATCCTCAACATATATAGTTTCTAATGCAACAATGCTAATAGTGTTGACATCAATGACAACCACATATCAGCAACACACCACAACATCCAATAGTGGTAGCAAAGGATGTGGCAACCATTACATTCCAAGAGTCTAATTTTGTTGCGGTTAGTTGCCAAGAAATAATTATAAATGAGAGGCAATTTGAAGAATTTAGTTCTTCACCCAAAGTGTCTCACAAATTTGAGGTATGTGTTGATGAATTGTGCATCAATACAAGTAATTATGATGTTTGTCAGTTTTCTGCTATCCTTGAATGTAGAAATGTTGAATATGAGGTCTTCATTCAAGATGAAGATGTGACCTTTGGCATTAGGGATAATGTGATTGAGTTAGAATGCTTCACATGGATCCAACACATTGAAAAATCCACCATTGAGCAACCACACATTTGTTTGGAGGGTGATTCTCCCATTCCTCAATTTTTTTGTATGCCCAATCTTCAAAATTTCTCTTTTGAGGTGCATGAGGAGGGTCTTTCTTGTGCAAATCAAAAATTAGATTTGGCATGTTTTGCATCAACATGTGAGCTAGAAGCTTTTTCTTTTTGTCTCAAGTCATGCAATGAAGAGGTCAGCAATGATAGTATTGGTCTATCCTTTTGTGAGGATAGTTTTATTCTTGTTATAGAAGGGTTGTTCTTGGATGTTGACTTTCCTTCAAAGTGTTTCACCCCTATTGTTGTATGTTCAACTAAGACACCAACGTTAGATGATTGTAACACTTGCAGCTATGACCACCGAAATTGTACTCCCTTCTTGGAGATAGTATAATTTTGTGTCTAGTTTGGACCTATTTTGGGTACCCTTGCATTAATTATCCTTTAAATCATCATTTATAGGCCCCTAAGACCCATTATTTCAGATCTTGAGGCTTATTTCACCTAAAAATCCCATAAAATCACTTAAAACACTAAAAATCTTGAAAACCCACATCAAAAAGCTAAGGTGGGACTCATTTGCCACCTTGGGCGAATGAGTCCCCTTAGGTGGGACTCATTCACCAAGGGTGGAAAATGAGTCCCATTTGGGGTCTTTTTCAATTTTGAGTAGGAAATTCACCATTTTAATTTTAATTTTTTGTGGATGTTGGCCTTTGAGATCTAAATAATGGTCAATTAGGTGTTAATGCCTATACAATCAAGTTTTCAAGTCATTTTTATCAATCTAAGCACTTTGAGCAAGCATTTTCAAGAGAAAATTCAAGAGACGAGTGTTGAGAATCTTTCATAAGAGCATTCAAGTTTCAAGAGCAAGTAAATTTGAACACTTCGAGCAACATTAAAGTGTTTTTGCCGGTCTTCAAGCTCACTTTAATTCAAGATCTAGCATTTTCAAGGGTTGATCATGGTTGTCTATGGTGAATCATGATGGGTTCTAGGTTGGGGAGATACAACTAACCATCAAGCCAAGCCTAAGGACTTGTTTATTAAGTGATTTCATCCTTCATTATCACTCTACATTCAACCTAAGGAAGGTACAAGAATCATTAGGGTTCATTTGGTGTGATTAGAGATCTCCTCAAGTGAGTCATTCATCCTCACATTTCCATTATTGCATCATATTCTTACACATTAGAATATGATTGCATCATGTTTCAGATTTCTTAGTCTTAGACACACTTAAGGCTAGGGTTTCCATGCACATTTCATTATTTCTATCAAGGTTTAATTACCAAACTAGGGGTTTGACCAAGGAAAATCCCCCATTAGCAAATCAAGTTTATATTCTATTTTTGTAGGTATTTTCTAAGTCGAATCTAGAAAATGTGGTAAAACAAGACATGAAATGTATAATCTATAAAATTGGAACAAGATATTTAAAAAGTGACTAATAAGTTCATTGAAGTTCATACATTGAAGAAACATATATAATGTATATTGATGTTTAATACAACTATATAACATGATGAAACATATATGTGCATGTAGATACAATTAAAGCTTATCAACTTTTAGGTCAAGACCACAAATTGATATTTACATAGTCTCTTGATAAAAAAAAATTATAGTGACAATCACATGGTAGACCACTTGATGAGAACCTGCAAAAATAATTAATGTAAGTAAAGTAACTATAGTTTTTATGAGTCATTTAACTAAATAATTCATGCAAGAAAAGAACAATATATAGTAAAAGTTAGAAAATTGGATCTTATAAATTCCTTACAAATTCAAGTGATGTTTTCCATAGGATGGATTAAGGGGACCTAAGAGGATATAGCTTAAGGGGTCCTAAGAGAATGCCTTAAGGGGAGTTAAGAGAATGACTTAAGGGGATGCAAGAGGGTGGATTAAGGGGAGTTAATAGAATGACTTAAAGGGATGTAAGAGGGTGGATTAAGGGGAGTTGATAGAATGACTTAAAGGGATGTAAGAGGGTGGATTAAGGGGATG
>VDFB02000017.1:148917923-148966434 GCA_007258455.2 Sequoia sempervirens | reverse complement strand
AACTTTGGCAATATGGCTAATGGACTTTTTTGTCTAAATCAATCTATAAAATTAAAACCCATTAGAGAACACGATGTCTAGTTTCCAAATATATAATTTTTATTAAGATTGGATTATTTTTGTTATTTTTAATTAATTTCTAAGCTAACTAGTCCTTAAACTTGAAATATCAGGTTTTTTGGTTTTTTAATAACTTTTTTTGGTTAAGTTTCTTGTAAAAAAAATTATATGACATCAATCTTTGGAAAATTCTCTACACAATTAAAAAAAAAATCAAAAAATGTTTAGTTTAGGTCCAATTATGTTTTTCGTACACGTTGATTTTTAAAAACAATAACTAAGGCCAATAGAAATTCAATAAAAAAAATTACAAAAAAGTTTCCTCATCAATCCTCATGTTGTTAGCTCTCTTTCCCCAAAAGGAATTAGCAAAATACTTTTATTTGGGTCAAAAAGTAGTGTATGTACACATGCATGGTATGGTAAGAAGATAGGGACTTTTAAAAAGTGGTTTTTATAGATCACTATCAAAATTTACTTTCTCTAATCTGGGTATTTCAATAATTTACATGTTTGGAAACTAGATTCAAAATGATAAATTTCATGTTACTAAATTTTTTTAAGATTCATTGTGTAAGTGCCTCAAATTTTCAGTCCAAGTGTGACAAATTCTGAAAAATAGTAAAAGCACTTCCACTTTTTGAGCTTTTTGTGGAACCAACTTCTTTCATCAGCCCCCTAATCCCATATTGCCTAGTGCTCCTCGCTTGCCTCCACATAGTGGGAAGGAGTATGATCTTGTAGAACAACTTAAGAATACTCCTGTAAAGGGATCCCTTTGGGACCTAATTTAGAATTCACTTATCACACTATGCTTCAAACAGCCTTACAAGAAGTTGTAATCCCTCCTAATACAAATGCAAATGATATGGAAGCTCTAATACAATGAATGAATACAGTTAATGTAGACATTACCTTTCACCAATATGAGCTCCCTCCTTTGGAGATGAGAAAGAGATGATTCCTTCATGATAATATCCAAATTCAATAGAATAGGAAGAAAAAGGGCCCTTGTTGATAATAGCTTAGCCCTTAATGTGTGCAGTGTGAAACTTTTAGATAGATTACGTGTGGAAAAATCAAAAATTGAACCTAAATCCTTATCAATTCAAGGATTTGAAAATGTAGGAAAGCAACCACTCGGTGTGATTACTTTACCTATTATAGGGTGAAACCACAATAGCGGTTTACAATTGAGAAGAGGAAGGAAAATGACCTTTTTTAAAATTTCAATAGCAAGGGGGGTTCGGTCGAACTTACATGTTTGACCAAACCCTTCAAATGGTTCAGTCAAACCCTTGTTTGATCAAACCCCTTTGAATTAGGGTATTTTTAAAACAAAAAGCTATCACTATCATTTGAACAGAAGAAATAGCCCAGCAAACTGTGAGCTCATGCGCGGCGAATGGCAGCGAACGTGAACGGTAGGGAATGACAAAGACTTGCAATGGGCCACCATCTCAACTTCAATATCGACTCAAGGACATCCAAAATAAGGTTGGCATTCTTTCTCTCTTGAATCACAGTGATTTAAAATTGGATTCAATTGCAAATTTGTAAACCCCAATGGATTCCATGAGACCAATTTTTTTTTTGTAAAATGAAAACAAATTGAATAAAATGAAAATTCTAAACAAAATTTTCATTTAAAACTTGAAGGCACATTATGAGAACAAAATTTATTGAACATTTATAATGAATATACCCTATTTCAAGCTCCCATTTTGGCTCACAGCTATGAATTGCATTTTCTTGAAAGTTTCTAAAACCTTTTAAAAACAATACCCATTATTTAAAATTTGGATTTATAGCTACCAATTGCATTTCCTTGAAAGTTTCTAAATCCTTTTAAACAAACCCAGTTTTCAACCAAATTTGGATTTACAGCTGCCAATTGCATTTGCTTGAAAGTTTCTAAAGCCTTTTAAACAAACTCATTTTGTAAAATTGGGCTTTACAGCTGCTAATTGCATTTGCTTGAAATTTTTTAATATTCATTTGGTTTTAGAGTTTCCAATTGCATTTGCTTGAAATTTTCTAGTATTTTTCCCCAATAGCAATGCATATATGCATGATCTTATAAAAAAATTGGGACCACTTCAATGTTTCTTTTTCATAAGAACACATACCCCAATTGGGGCCTCAACCTTTGTAGAAACACTACCTTCTATTACTAATTCATTATATCCTTTCTTATATACTAGCATTAACCTAACAATGAGATCTTCCTACTATTTTTTTTGTTCATCTTTAAACCAAGTTTACTCAAACCTCTAATTAGAATTTAAAACTATTAGAATTATGAAGAAAATAGTCAACATCTATAGCCCAAAGATTCCCCCAAAATGTATAATCAAAATTTAATTTTGTTCCATCTTGAGGATATTTCCAACCTACAAGTATATCTATTTTTTAGTTCTCTCTATATCCATTAATAGATTGTGTTGAAGGCATTGCTTAAATTATCAACATGAAGATATTATTTGTGAATATTATTATAGACTTATTTTTCTTGTAAACTTGAATTCAAAGTTATACTTGAATGGAACCTTAGAAGAATTAATAGGCTAGATTTATTGCTTCTATATTATTGGTTGCATAACACTATCTTAATTATTCTTTGGAAAAATTATTATCTAAGTGATTGAAATTTTCAAATTGATTTTCAAATTGGTCACTTCATGAGTCTAACTAGAGAATAAGTTTAAGAATAAAAAATTTATTCTTGTTTAGTGAATCAATAAATTACATCACCTCTTAATTGGATGAATTGTTGTAATAGAGTGCAACAAACCATAGTTTTATATAAATGATATCACATTTTTTGTGGCATTTTTCCAAATAATTTGTGTGGTGTTTATATGCATGCCTATTTTGCATACATTTAAGTAAAACTAGGCATAGTAAAAAATTCTAGTAAATTGAGAAAATATTATTCAATGAGTGAATAATATTTGTGATGGAGCTTGTGAAATTCTAAAGAATTTCAGCTCAATTCTTATGAGCCTAGTTTCCATTCTAAACCCTTGTCCCCAAATGAGTAGGGTTTTCAATCAAAAATTGTGCCAATGTTTTATTTTTGTGTTGACCCGTTAAGTCGGTCATCAGTCTCTTAAGTGATTTTCTGAGCCACTCGTCACGTTTGTTCACCAGACTCATTTTTTTGAGCAATTGGTCATCTTTTCCCACTATGTCAAGGTTTTCCTAAAGTCGGGTTGCGAAAATTTTTAAGTCCGATGACTTAAGGATTAATTCATTAACCCTGCGATCATGTCAACATCGATCAAGCCAAGTCATGTCCATTTAATGCTAACATCGTGTGTTGTGTAGCTTGTAAGATTCGGCGATCAAGGATGAAATATAAACCGTACCCCAGGCCAGCTCATGGGAGTAAAGTGCATGCCAAATAAAAGCAGTGAGGTTAGTGATAAGCCAACACATGTCCTAGGTACAGTGTGGGACCCACTTCCCACTACCAATCTCGTGCCCTGACACCTTCAACGAGTGGTCAAGATTAGTCTAACGGAACAATCTTCACCATTCCCCACTAGCTCGCTAAATGAAGATAAACAGAGATTAAACCCAGCGAGGTCAGCGAGATCTCAACACCTATCTCTTACTCACTTGGTTTGTGGAGCCCACAAGTAGTGACGGTGTCATCTGATATGGAAAGAAGTGATCAGTTAAATGCACATTAGCGAGGCACCATTGGAAATCAATGAAGGTCAAACACGAGCTAGTCGTTCAATCATCCATCAAGGCAGAAGATCGATGGATCTCATTCAAAAATGGAAAGTGAAACCTGATGGTCAATTATACTCTGCATGACAAGCTTGCATTAATGGCTTATACTCTGTAGAGCGATCAAGTTGATCTCAACTCATGTCAAGAGAAAAATGCAAACAATCATGAAGAGTAATTAACATATTTCCATGCAAATGGGAATTAAACGGCGTTGGTACATCTTCCAATGGGATGCTATAATTGCGCATGTGTGATAAACAATGCTATGGTTTTACCCAATAAATACAACTGAGGTGATTTTTATTTTCACCATTATCACGAGGTAGTTAAACACTTTCTGGCATGAGAAATTATCAGGAAAGAAAGATGAGCAAACCAGCAAGAAGGTTAGTTCATCTAAGTTCACAAAGCTTTGGTCCTGACGTGCATGGAGTCATTCCCACTATGGAGGCAACTACTACTTCTAAGTCCAAGTTGGCGCTGAGAAGGTGTAGTCATCGACTGCAATTTGAGGGTGAGGCTACTAAGGTAGAGGGCGAAAAAGGAAAATGCCCAGTGCAATCTTTGACTAGGTTTAGGCGAAAAGTAAGGTATGGGCGTGGCTCTTATAGGTTCCAAGACTCTCCCATTAACCTTACGAGTACCTCCTCTGGTAGCCATGATTTGGAAGTTGATTCAGCCTATGCTCAGTACCTAGACATGTTGAACGAGGGCTTACCCTCAGATGAGGAAGTGATTGTCATGTTGTCGTTGGCTGTGAAGACCCCAAGTGGGCATACTGGGAGCATAGCTAAAAAGGAAAATAATGAAGGAGAAACTAAGGTTTCTTCTCTTCTACTTGTAATGACTAGGAGTGGTTGGGTTTATCATGGTCGCAACTTGGGACGTGGTGATGTGATGGGTAAATGAATTGGTTATCTTCTTTTTCCTTATATTTTGTGAATTTTTCTATGGTGACTCTTTGGTTTTCCTTCGTGGAAAAATTATGATGATTTGGCATGGGTCGTGTGCTTGTGTGGTGTTTTGGTTGCTTGGTTTGTGGTGCTTAGGTGGCGACAGGGAAATTTTGGCAGCACTTTGCATTTTCTTCCCTAGTGGTGATTATAGTTTAATCTTTCTCTTATTTGGTTTGTTTATGTAATTGCAACATGTGGGTTTTGAAATTCATATCAAATTCTACTAAAATTCAAGTGAAATTATAATTTCATATTGTAATTGCATTTGAATTTGAAGCTTGTTGCTCCCTGTTAGTATAAAGTGAATTCAAGATTCGAATGTAGGAAATAGATAGGGAGAAAGAGGGGGGAGAAAAAACAAAAAAGAAAAGAAAAGATAGATAATAGAGAGTATCAGGCTAGGTCTAGGCTAGTCATAATGCGATTATAGCAAAAGGAATAGAGAATCATGCCTCTGTTGAGCTATTTTGGATGAATATACATATATTATCTTGAATTGTTGTACAGACTTGATCTATGAATATAAATAAAAATTTACCTATGATGCATTTTCTCTCCTTATGTGGGTTTTGAGTAAATCTTGGATGGAATTTTCAATAAATTTTCATTCTTCTTTTGAGTTTCAATTCAAATGTATATCTTTGTATTGTGCCTTGATTCAAGTAATCAATTAAATGCTTAAATA
The DNA here is from genome assembly GCA_007258455.2 of Sequoia sempervirens. NCBI lineage: Eukaryota > Viridiplantae > Streptophyta > Pinopsida > Cupressales > Cupressaceae > Sequoia > Sequoia sempervirens. Next base: position 148,960,989 of record VDFB02000017.1, on the reverse strand, counting down.
GGAGATATGGATTTACAATTATCTACTTAGGATGTGATAAGAAGTTGTGCATCGCAGGTTTTGAGTCTCATAATACAAAGTTGTTATGCAGATATTCTTTCCATAAGAATTTGAGATCATTTATGTATTACTGGTAATATGCATATGCCTCTGTGGCCCAACTACATAAGGCACTGATCTATTTCCTTAGGATTTTCCTAATGGGTTAATCAAATTATTCTATGGTGGCCAACCTAGAGGTAGAATTTAAATTCATTTTAAAATTTCCAAAATCTCTATACAAATCTTATATTCATTTGTCATATGTGAGGGCATTTACTGAAATGGTAGCAAGTTACTTAGGAACTAGCCAATTCCATAGTATGCTTTTCATATTTACCTTTCAATTGAAATGATATGTGAAAACGATGTGTTTCACCAAGTGCATCTTAAGTGAACACCAATAGGAATACCCTCCTTGGCTCCACAAAGCCTAAAGTGTAGAAGATCTTAGTCTATGATTGGATCTTGTTAGTTGGCCAATGATTTTTAGGAGTTTTTAATATAGGAAATGGAAACTCCTTAGAAGTTTCCTTGAGTGCACTAGGAAAAACACCAACAAATTGTAAGAGGAAGAAATGAAAAAGAAAATAGGTTTGTATTCTTTTCAAAGAGAAAAGACCAATAAAAGTAACGTAACTTACAACATTAAAGAACAAAACAAATAATATGTAGAAAAACATTGCAAAGTTATATAATGATAAATAATATCACGTAAAGAAATTAGAATGTGCTTGAAGAATGAATATAAGTTAAGAAAAAAGTAAATCAGAAGAATTTTTTCAAATAGAAAATTTTATTGTAGTCAATAGAAATATAAATTGTATGAAGAATTGTTGTAGTATATATAATGAAATATTATAACATAAAGAAATAGAATGTTAGATATAACTAGAGCATATAATGTTGTAGTGGCCAAGAATAATAATGTAGAATAAATGTAATGCAATAGAGAGAAACAAAGTGTTGTAGTGTAGGAAAATAAAAATAAATAGTAATTTTGTTTCATGAAAGAATGAAGATAGCTCCAATGTAAATAATATATAGAATATAATTATCGAAAAAATACTATTATATTGCATTTGTAGAATTTTAAGGATTAAATGGAGTGTATGAGGGATATATTACTCTTTTGCATATAAAAGTAATTTGAATAAAAAATAGAGATTGGTGTTAAAATAGGGAAGAATAGAATGTAATGGGGTGAGATAAAGTTTTGGAAAAAATGTGTTAGAAAAATTGGACAAATAATGAGAAAAAAAAAATTGTAGATATTTTTTCAATCCTAAAAATTAGTTATAAAAAAGGACATTTTTGAGATGTTAAGAATAAAATCCAACATATTATGAAAATAGAGAAAGCTATTATAAGACATTGTATGATTAGAATGAAAATTCTTTCTTTTGTTTCTTGTAATGGTATCAAGAATGGACTATTGTAAGTATTTTATAAAATAGTAGCAAGAGGAACATGCATTTCAAAAATATAGTTGTATGATTAGAATGAAGATTCTTTATTTTGCTCCTTGTAAAGATGTCAAGAATGGACTATTGCAAGTATTTTATAAAATAGGAAGATTTATCATTTTAAAATGGTAGTGAGAGAACATGCATTTTGAAAATACAATAATTTGTATTAAAAATAGTTTAAATAAAAAATAAAATGATAAGAGGATAATTGTATTTGAGTTTTGATAAAATATTTAATTAATTAAAGATAAATTTAATTAAAAATAATTTAAAATGTCTTAGTTATAATTTTTTATTCAAGTAAGAAGAATGATTTAAAAAAAAAATTGTTAGGATATTTTTAGAGTCATGAAGATGTTTATATAATTGTGTATTTAATGTTTGAAAAAATACATAAATAATAAAATGTTAGAAGATGACATACATAAAAATATGAAATTTAACATAATTAAGTAAGAAAATATGAGATTGCCACTTAGATCTAGGAGAAGGTTAGGAAAGAGGGTTAAATGGGCCCTAAAATTATGCTATGGATATAGATGCTAAAACGTGAGCATGAAATATAAATTAATATTGTAGTGTATGCAATTCTTGACATCATATTTTCCTTCACTTTAACGGGCTAATGTCGCTATATGATAAAACATAATCAAAGTATAAAAAATAAATGCTAAAAGAAAAACATGAAAATAATCAAACATTTTGAATACATAGAATGATATACAATGTGTTTGATCAAGGAGTTGATTCCCTTGAACTAAAATATGGAAAACAAGCATGTTAAAAAACACAAAAATCTACAATATATATATGTTAGAATAATACAACCAATAATACAAAGTATGCCAACAAATCATATATAATCCAACATGAACATTATACATATAAAAGGAAAAATGTCAAAATTACAAGGGTTGTGAGAGTATATGCCCCCTTAAATAATTGTATAAAAGAAATATATGTAGTTATTTTTAAGGTAACTAGAGGGGAATATAAAAATAAAAGTAGTTCATCACTAATTTTACAATAATACAATAGATCATTATCTAATGCAATCATGAAAATTTTACTTCCATATAAAAAACTTTACATATTAGTGGAATTAGATGGAACAATCCCTATTGCATGAATCGAGGGTTTTTCGTGAAGGAGTTTATAATAAGAAATGTATTCCCTATCATAACATGGAATAACAAGTGAAGCGAAATAGGGCTTGATTTTAGATAAGAAAATAATAGTTCCCAAGGGATCTCATCAAATAATAACAAAACCTTTAATAGAAAATTCAGGAAGAGTAAGATTAGAAGTATAAATAAAAATATATTTTAGGAATTAATGACTACAAATATTAAGATTAAAAAACCATTTTCAATCAATGTATACTTAATGCTCATATAGGTTTAGTACCAAAAATGATTAGAAGATAAATAATCTTCTATTAAACCACATTGAAGTAAAGTTTAGATGGAAGAAATGTAATCTCCATAATGTTAGTATATAATACACCCAATTTGGGCAACTATTTCAATAGGCTTAGTAAAAGAGGGAATATGAATCTTTTGTATAGAATTATGAAGAAACTCATGATATTCAGGTGAAATTTAAATAATATCCCAAAGAGAATTATTAGACTAAAGTTCTTTTATACTATTATACTCTTTAGTGTTCTTAAAGGAATACAAGAAGTCAACATGAAATATTGGGATTAGATAAAGGAAGAGAAACAATCTCAGTGTTGGTTTGTTAATTTCACCAAGTGTTATAGGTATTCATTACTCCATAAAATTTAAAAATAAGAGTTTCAAGTATAATCATCAACAAAATAAAGGTTGAAATAAGACGTGTCAACAAGGGATAATTCCTAGGTTCGTTAGGAATACCTACCTATCATGAAAACCAAAGAAGACGGTGGGATGAAGTAAAATACCCACACAAAGATTTGGAACATCAAGGATTGATCATTGTGCATCATTATATACAAAGCTCTAGTCCATTATATCTAGTTATGGAATTTGTATAGGCAACTTTTAAATTTAAAAAAATGTAAGAGTTGATTTATTTTACTATAATATCCAAGAAATTTATAAAAATAATGTAGTAATAAAATAATTATTAAATATTATCTAAATGAGTAAATATAACCATATTTTCATATGGAGGATTTTATATTATCCATAAGATTTGAGATAATAGAAAAAAATATGTACAAAGATTAAATCAAGTCATTTTCTCCTATTCTTTCATTATTTCTTTCTTTTTGTACTAGGGTTAAATCTTCATCTAGGTTTGTTGTGTACTTATGAGAAACCTATGTTCCTTAGTATCATGTTCTTGTACATTGTATGGTAACTTTCATGATAAATATTATGTGCATGTGTCCCTTCCTCCTATCAAATTTTATTTATGGATATGAGGAAGTTTATTTCTAATTTTTTGGTTTCCTCCTTGTCAAAATATTTCTTCAATAATTTAGAAATCATATTTACAAGCTTATGTCATCTCTCTCATTTTCTTCTCTTATTTGTACCTTTAATAATGACTAAATTGACTTTACATGACCACCAATGTTAAGTAATGATGCTTTCCCTTTATTACTAGTTGTAGGAAATAAATCTTAGATGCAACCTTTATCAATATTTTTTAAGTCTTTAATGGCACATTTTGTACTAGAGTGCACACTTGTAAATTTAAAATTAAATGGAACTGTTTTAGATTATGTTTTTTGTGCAATCTAGAAATTTGAATGTTTTGATTATTAAAAACTAGATAGATGTTGAATGTTTTTCTATTAATGGTATGAAAATATTATTGATGAGTAGATGAATTATTACAACTGTTTTAGATTTCTATTCCCTATATCTACATATATTATTTACCAAGGCTTCATTGCTCCTTTAGGTGTACATACATATATATAACATGGAAAATGCAGATGTTCCACCTGAGCTAGAAGATTTGTTTGCAAATACCACTAATGAGATTAAGAAATTGAGAGACTCGTTAGCATAGGGTGCAAACCTAGGGGTATATACTGAACCATGCATGTCAATATTACATAGTCTAGAAAAACTAAGAGATGAACTTGAGAGGACTAGTGCATATTCCCCAAATAGAGTAGTTGCTATTCTTTCCCGCATGTGGGAAGAAGTACATGGTGGCGTTCCGCTTAAAAAAATATAGGATAGTGTGACTAAAGAAATGATAAAAACCACTTGTTTTCCATTCTATCAAAATGTGTATAAGGTTAGGGGATGTCGGGTCACTAGATGTGGTGATCGTGTTATGGCCTCATTGATCTACCCATGATTTCTCGCAACACATGGTCAATACCCAAACAATGACCAAATTTCATTGTATTTTGTTTAGCAGTTATATGTTGAGGTCCATTTGGGCCTCAAAGTCAACTACCTGGACAATCCACCATATGTTGTTCAAGGGCATGGTAGGATTGCCGATAGGCCCACCTATCGTCAAGCGGATAGACCACCCCTAGTGTTTAGGGTATTGGTTGGTGAGAGATCTCATGCTCTCAACACAGCTCTATCCCCCATAGCAGATGAGGTTGTCGTTGCTTCCCAAAAGGAAGCAATTGACACTGTAGGTGACATTGCAGCTGCCACCAGTAGGATATCTACTAATTGTGTGGGTCAATATTTGATTTCTAGAGGTTCTCGATCCATGCCATTTTTAGCATAGTGGACCACCATGGATCCTTATACAACGGCAAACATCCCTACTTCCACACAACTTGACACACTTACAGGAGATATGGCATGCATGACTCTGCATTGTTTAGCTGAGGACCTCTTGGAGGCATATGCCTTCATTGCATTAGACTATGGGATCGATATAGAGCATGTTAGAGATCATTTGGGATGCATAGGTCATTCACTTCCAGGATCCCATCACTCTTAGCCTAGCACTAGTGCATGTTAGGATCCACCTACAGATCATTCGATAACTGCATGGACTATGGGTTTTACTGAGATGTTGATTGGTTCTAGTTTTTCATTGTCGATGCCATCTCACCTGCATAGTCCTCTTTAGTCATCATTTATGGCATGACATGGGATAGATCAGATGGATGCAGATGTTGGTTCATCACTTGACTGTATAGTTGATATGGTGGAGGCAGTCATTTTAGAGGACTTAGGTCATCTGATATCAGATGATGTGCATGTGCATGTTTCAATTCATTTTTAATTATTTTTAAATTTCAGTTTTAACTAGATATTCATGTACTGATATATATGTATATATATTGTAGGTGGACAAACCTCATGTCACTCCTAGCCTTGTTCTTCTAGATCATGCACATCGACATGACTCTGTGGATGAATCTATTGCTAGTGGACATGTGAGTTTTAAATTTTTTATATATACACGTGTATATGTACATGCATATGTATGTACATAAATCTAGATATATATTTAAAAATATACAAGTACATTCTTAAAAATAACTTTCATAAAATTTATTTAATATTAATTATATGTATTTAACATATTTTGTACATTTTTATTTGCAGGGCTCAACACATCCATCAGAGCAGGACCGTTCTCATTTAGATGGTCATTCGACTAGGAGTTGACATTCATATTAGGCCCTGCACTAGATCTGTGATCTTTACTACATGTATTTGCTTATATGATGATCTTTAGTATTCGACATTTGATGATATTTTCTTATATACATACATTTGGCTCTTTGCTTATATACATACATTTGGCTATTTGCTTATATACATACATTTGGCTATTTTCTTATATACATACATTTGGCTCTTTGCTTATAACATGTTACATGTTTATACATTGAATCTATTTGCATGTATGTATGTGTTTGCTTATGTTTACATGTTTATATGATATATGTATACATTTGCTTATATTCAATATGCATACATTTGTTTATTTGATGATCTCTTAGAACTTACATTTCCTTATATGATATACATTTGATCTCTAGTAGAATTTTAGGAAATGAACATGCCACTTTATAATTAAGTTCATTCATGTTGACCACAATAAATAATTTGCACGCACACCCATTGAATTTTATAGTAAGAATCAAAAATTATAAAATAAATGACTCTCAAGCTCAAGTAGACTAATGATATTTTATAAACGAGTTATAAAATATAAATATAAAGAAGAGGTAGGAACATTCCTTTTATAATTATATACCATCCTTCAAACACTTTCCCTCTAAGTTATAAAAAAAATTATGTTAAATTATTTCATAAATAATCTCTTAATCTACAACATTATTAAATTATACGAAAATTTTATTCTTTGAAACATTAAGAAAATTCAATTCAAATTATACCTCTATTATCTTTTTGACAAGTAACAAAATTCTAAAATTACTCTAAGATATATGTTGCATATATATACATTAAAAAACAACAAACTCCACAATGAAATAACTTGTTTGATTACCACTTGATTCATTTAATGATCTAGGGCGTAGTTATTCCATACACTAGAATAATTTTTTTCCCATATGCATATAGATACAAGCTTATTTTTCATTATTACATACCAAATTGCAAGATTAATTCGCATTTATATCACTTGGAGCTCGCAGATTTTGGAGAAAAGGTTTTTGCAGATTTATCAAGGAGGAAAATATTGGAGAAGACAACTTTTCATTTTTATTAATCAAGAAAAAATTTGGAGGAGAATTTAACTAAGTTGCTAGAGGATTTTTTTTAGACATCTTTAACTTGAAAAAGAAAATGGGACAACAAAGAAAAAGAAAAAATGTGTCTCAACGAAAATAGTCAAAAGAAGAAGAACGAAAGAGGCGTGAACAAAACTTGGAAAATTATCAGAGAAAGAAATAAGGTACATACTTGTTTCTTCTCTCTCTCTCTCAAGTGTGTGTTTAGGACTTTTATTAACACCTCAATTTGTTTTGCTTATAAATATGCATGCCTTTTATGAAAACCATGTTAGATTTAACTCAGAAACTTTAATACTAAAAAATAGTCATCTTGCATAGACATTACCTAAATTGCTTATCATCTATTTCCAACTGCTTTTGTTCCATGGAATTCTTAAGTTTAAGAATATTTGATTTTATTTTTTTCAACTCCACTTAAATGACTCATAGTCTCTCACTTTCTTTGCTTGCATGTAAATTCAAACAAGCAGGAAATTCTCAACCAGAAGTCAAGCCAAATCTAGATATTAGAGCAAACAAATTCGTTGAAGAACACATGGACCTTGAAGTTAGGGAGGAGACCCAAGTTCAAACAATGCTTATTGGAGAGGGGTCGGGATCACTTCCTTCTATTGGTATGGATGAGCATATAAAACTAGTTGTTCAAAACTTCTGTCACTTATAGCATCATGTCTTATCACTTTGTTTTCTTGCATACATAAACTTCACTTATATAGAATCATCTCTCACTTTTCTCTCCAAAATATTTTGTGATATGTAGAAAGGGCTCAACAAGCAGGAAGTTCTCATGCTGAAGAACAAATCTAGATATTGGATCAAATGAATCCGCTGAGGAACACATGGACCTTGAAGATAGGGAGGAGGCCCAAGTTCAAACAATGCATGTTGGAGAGGGGTTAGGATCACTTCATTCTAGTGCTATGCATGAGCATATAAAACTAGCCGAAAAGGTGATGAAACAAATTTCTTATAGAAATTTAGATCATTTACTTGAAATGGATATGGAGAAGTTGAAATGTTATGCCAACCATCCTTATAATAATAGAAAGAGGTCAATGACTAAATTTGTAAATGGAATAATCAATCATCATTTCAATCATCTTGATACACTTGAAAAATCCCAATTGTTATCACGTTTACTTCTTCGTAATGAGCTGAAAGATTCATTACAATTGTTGGGTGTACATTCGGCATCAAATAAGAAGAAACACATGGGATTATAAAAGGATATTGCTCAAAATCTTAAAAAGGGTTTAGATTCCATTGGGAAAGGATCTCAATCAGTGGATAAGGCCACTACAAGAAGGGTGATGTTGACATCTATTGTACATCAAGATATAGCAAGAAAAAGAAAAATGTCTGCACTTTCGGCTAAAATTGGTTATAGTAGGACCACATTAATAAAATATGAGAAAAAAAAAAGAATTTTTTTGGATGAGAGTTCAAAACGAAATTGGGAAATTGTGTAGAGATCCCTGTTTTGATAGGATTGAAGATGTTGTTAGGAACTTGATCTCAAGTTTTTGGCATGATCAAACTCGTCCATCATCAAATACACAGGATTGGGCTTGGTATTTATGAAAATCATATCAAACATTGGCTAGACATAACACAATTTGAGATGTATATGAACTTTTTTAATACATATCCTCATATAAAGATTGGGAAAACAATATTTGAAAGGTTAAAGCCATATTATGTGAAGATAAACAAGTTTTTTGAAACTCGTTGCCATTATCATATTGAATTTGATCTCTACTATCAGGTGTTTCGAAGATGAGAGAAGAAAGTTGTGGGTTTCAAAATGGACCTCCTAACCAAGCAAGTTTGTTCATAAAGTCTATTTTATGTGATCATGAAAATGGACCTCAAATAAACTGCATACAAGGAATTTGTGAGACGTGGAAATTTGGCTAAATTTACTTCAAGAAATGAGGATAATGACCTAACAAAGATAGTAAATTGCAAGAGGTAAGTATTGTTTTTAGAGAGTTTATTTGTTTTAATTTGATTAGATTTTTATTTGAATTCTCTAATGTAATGTTTCATTCATTCTGTGGTTTATTACTTATTCACATATTTTACTCACACGGGTACAAATGTAAAGTTGCAAACAAATTTTGGGAAAGAATCCACAAGGTTGAACTATGTAGAACAGGAGATTCCTATTGAAAAATTTATGGAAGATTTTCAAAAATTGATACAACCATACATGCAGCATTCCTTTTTTGCTAAGTGGAGAGCGCAACAATTCCAAACATTGAGAGATACCTTCCCACTTGGAACAATTCTATCAGTAGTCGACTTTGAAGAAAATTACTCCTTTGTACATCAAAAGGAGATTCAATTAGAGTATTACTTTCCAAAGAAGATCACTATTATGGTTCATGTGCGTTATCGACATGCACAATCAGAATTGGATGGTGTTGAGAGTACAGATGAAGAACGAGCCATAAAGAAAGAATATCACTTTTATATTAGTGATGATAAAGAGCATGACATGCTTTTTTTCCAACATTGCTTTACAATTTTTTTTGAGAATTTGAGAAGCAGGGGTGTAAAATTTGAAAAGAATTTTGTATGGTCAGATGGATGTGTGACATAATTCAAATCTTCTTGGCCATTCTATGCACTTTGTAGATATCATAAAATCTACAAAATACCACATGTTTGAAGTTTTTTTGAGAGTGGGCATGGAAAGGGTGAGCATGATGGAGCAGGAGCTTGCATCAAACAAGCTTTAAGAAAACATCAAATGAGTTGTCCAGAAGGTCGTATAGACAATGCACATGTTGTTGAATGGTGAAAGAAACACTTTGCATCAAATGTGGTTGCACATCTTCAAGAACAAACCAACACATTCTGCATAGATTGTTTTGGGAGATATCAGGTATGTATAAATTACATTTTCAAAAATTTGAATTTATTTAAATTTAAAAATTATATATATATATATATATATACACGTTTGTTCACATAAGTTTGTTGTTGTACATGTATCTAGGTGTGGACAAAACATCAATGCATGGATGTAAGAGGGTAGAAAAAACAAGATCTTTGCATTGTGTTAGGAGTTAAGATAGTCGCCATGGATGTACATTACACACAAGGGATTACTCTTGTTTTTGCATTGAGTGCATTGCAGGAAACTCTGATCATGCATGCAACAACCAAGAACTTGGATATGTTGGCAAATGGGATACGACACCACAAGTTGTTTCAGAAACCTATGATGAAAATGAGGAAGAAAGATTTGAAGACATTCCTTTGATTTCAATTGATTATGACCATATATTAGGATTGGTTAGAAAAGGTACATGTGTAAGTTTTCAATAATTTATATATTATATATATCTAGTTAATGATCTTTAAAGTCTAGAGACATTTCTAATTTTTTTAGAAATTTTGTGTGTAAATTTTGGTGTACGGGAGATGTTTTTGCAATCATAGCAGAGCTTGGAAACATCGAAGGTGTTAGCTATTATTTATTGTGTTGCACAGAAGAGAGGAATAAGCTAACACAACCTGAAATAGGTGATGGAATGCCATTTCCCACATGTGAGTTTGAATTTAAAATTATATATACATTGTGTTCACATGTGTGTGCATTACATTATAAACATTAAATATGTATTGTACAAACCTTGAGCACGAAAATGTTGTACACGTTCATATGTCTTACCAAGTAGGTTCATGTTTTCCATACAGGTTTTGTTGTAGTGCAAGGGACATATCTAAAACAAGTCAAATTTGTTTAGCATGGGATTCATTTTGTTGACTATCAACCTGATAACAAGGTATATCAATATAGTCACTTGATAATTGCTACCACCCTACATCTTCATGCAGTTCCCCATGCATGTGGCCTAAGAAAATGGAGACTAGATAGCGAAGATCATCAAAAAATTCTACATGTTATTGAAGAGCGGGTTGAACCAAAATCTTTGACTTAGATTATATCCATGATTTTCAAGTTCACTTATAACCCTATACATGTTCAAGTGAGAACTTATAGTAACTCAAGTACATAGTTGTAAATCATTTTGCATAAATTACAACTATATCTACATATTTGCTCCATGGAATTCTTAAGATCAAGAATCTTTGATAGCATCATCTCTCACTTTTTTGCTTTCATGTAAACCCATATATATGCTTTCAATACTTATTTGAAACCTAGTGAATTTTTTTAAACATCATTTTTCCTAAATTGCAATTATATACAACTTACATTTGTTTCATGGAATTCTTAAGTTCAAGAATCTTATATACAATTATATACAACTTATATTTGTTCCATCGAATTGTTCCATGGGAAATTATGTAAATTTTAAAATTAAGTATTATCTAATTATAAAATTATTGCACACATTTAAAACATAAATCAATGCAAATAAAAAAATAAAGTTGCCATCAATATAGTTCACAAAAAATACCACAAATGGAAATAGAATGTTCCCCTCTACCCTTAACCCTCTACTCTCTACCCTCTACCCTTAAGCCTTAAACCCTTAAACCCTCTCTCTCTCACTCACTCACTCCTTTCTTGAGCTACCCTATAGCCTTAAACCCTTAAACCCTTTATCTCTCTCCCACTCCCCCCTCTCTCTCTCAAGTCTCTCCCTCCTACCCCCTCTCCCTCTCTCCCCTCTACCCTTAACCAGGTTAAACCCTAAACCCTTGTAACCTCTACCCTCTATCTCTCTAACTCATTCACTCCTATCGCGAGCTCCCCTCTAGCCTTAAACCAGTAAACCCTCACTCACTCCCTCCCTCTCTCTTTATCTCTCTCAAGTCTCTCCCACATACCCTCTCCCTCTCTCAGGTCTCTCTCTCTCACTCACTCAAGTTCCTTCTATCTCGAGCTTCTCTCTCCCCTCTACCCTTAACCCTCAAACCCTAAACCTTTGTACCCCCTACCCTTTATCTCTCTCCCACTCCCCCTCTCTCTCAAGTCTCTCCCTCCTACCCCCTCTCCCTCTCTCCCCTCTACCCTTAACCAGGTTAAACCCTAAATTATGTACCCTCTATCTCTCTCACACTCCCTCCCTCTCTCTCTCAAGTCTCTCCCCCCTACCCACTCTCCCTCTCTCCCCTCTATCCTTAACCATTAAACCCTAAACCCTTGTACCCTCTACCCTTTATCTCTCTTCCACTCCCCCTCTCTCTCTAGTCTCTCCCTCCTAGACCCACTCTTTGTCTCTCTCTCTCTCACTCACTCCTTCTATATGTAGATCCCCTCTACCCTCTATATTTAAGCCTTAAACCCTTAAACCCTCTCTCTCACTCACTTATTCACTAATTCTATCTCGAGCTCCCCTCTATCCTTAACCCTTGACCCTTAAACCCTAAACCCTTCTACCCTCTACCCTTTATCTCTCTCCCACCCCCCCTCTCTCTCTCAAGTTTCTCCCTCCTACCCCCTCTCCCTCTCTCCCCTCTACCCTTAACCCTTAAACCCTAAACCCTTGTGTACCCTACCCTTTTTATCTCTCCCACTCCTCCCTCTCTCTCTCAATTCTCTCCCCCCTACCCCCTCTCCCTCTCTCCCCTCTACCCTTAACCCTTAAACCCTAAAACCTTGTACCCTCTACCCTCTATCTCTATCCCAAGTTCCCATGCTCAGTCTCTCTCAAGTATCTCCCTCCTACCCACTCTACCTCTCTCAAGTCTCTCTCTCTCACACTCACTCATTCTATCTCTAGATCCCCTCTACCCTCTACCCAAGTAAGTAGGTTAAACCCTTAAACCCTCTCTCTCTCTCACTCACTCACTCCTTCTGTCTCGAGCTCCCCTCTAGCCTTAAACCCTTAAACCTTCTCTCTCACACTCACTCACTCCTTCTATCTCGAGCTCCCATCTAGCCTTAAACCCTTAAACTCTCTCTCTCACTCACTCACTCCTTCTATCTCGAGCTCCCCTCAAGCCTTAAACCCTAAGCCCTTAAACCCTCTACCCTTTATCTCTCTCCCACTCCCTCCATATCTCTCTCTCCTACCCCCATGCTCCCTCTCTCTCCCACTCCCTCCATTTCTCTCTCTCTCAATTCAATGTTATGGGCCTTCCGTAAAATTTTCCAGCCATAGCTGTCATTCTCTCTAGCTAAAAAAATCCATGCAGGCATTAAAAAAAACATAAGAATAGTTAAAGAAAACCCATAAGCACAAAGCTAAAGAATCTTCAACTTCACTGCTCAAGTGGTTTAAAGCATGAGAACAAAATAACCTTTTGGGTCTCTAAATATTATACAATATATGATATGAAGCAATTTCATCATGGTGGGAAAATCACTGCACTAAAAATATTTCTAGAGAGAATAAAATCCAGGAGGTTCGTAGGGTTGTAAATACATTAGAATTAGAATAGGTACAGCTAAAAAAGGAGTGAATCATAATCATTTTAACCACAGTTTTCATTTGAGAATAAAAAAATATGGAATATGCATCATTAAATTAGTTAGGTTGTGCAAACAGACCTCATCTTTCAACTGAATATTCTCAATATGCAGTTGTTGCTCTTGAAGATTGACTTCTGCAATAACAAGTCCTCCACAGTTGGTGCATATGGGATTTTTGAATTTGTTGAGGAGTATGCATGTGATAGCACTTCTTTTTAGGATGGTTATATCTTCCTGCTCATCACAAGATCCATTCCCTTCCATGTTGTCACTACTAGTCATGCTCTCATACTCTTCATCTCTCTGTAGATCCCAAGCTGAGACTCTCCACCATTGTTACCAAACATGTCTCCTTTTCCTTCCAAGCTACTTGTCTATCTAACAATGCCCATCATAAATATATACTTACTTATATCTATAAACAAAAAAAATGCCCCTAAGAAAATCAAATTCATACACATTTCCACATCAATACCCATGTTTTTTATGATTTCCGATTGAAGAGAACAACTACCAGCATCAAGGAGAGCTTGGGTGGGAAGCTGTAGATGTTCATGTTCATATTAGACCTTGCTTGAGGGGCAACGAAACAAGGTTGTGCCATTCCAATATTGTTAGATGAGATCTCAAAGTCAAACCTTTTGTTTGAATCGTTCATGCCCTCAACTCAACTACCCAATCCAAAACTCATCCCAAAATTCTTTTCAACTGTTTATATACTATTAATATTATAATAATAACAATTATATATTATAATAATAATATATAATTAATAATAATTTTATATTATTATTCTAATATATTGTAATAATAAGTATATTATATACTATAATATAAAAATAATATAATTTAGATTTATATTAATATTATATATTATTAAATACAACTATTAAAAAATGGGAAAACAAAATGGAAACAAAAAAATGGGAAAACAAACAGAAAACAAAAACAAACAAATGGTTAAAAATGGATTCATGTCATGGGGTTCGACCGAACTAGCTCACTAGGTTTGACCGAACCCCCATGAATTACATTTTTTATTGTATTTTAAATGGGTTCAGTTGAACATATGTTCAGTCGAACCTATGTTCGACCAAACATATTTTTTTGGTTTGACCGAACCACCCTTTTTTTCACCTTCACCCTCCTAGGCACCAAAATTATCCAAAATTTTGCACTTCAAAGCTTGATTTTAGAATGAAAAGGGAGGAGACTTCACAAACCCAACTAGTATCAGGTAGCCCTCAAAACAAGCTATCCAATGAATATAATTTTAATATGTTTTGGTTTTATTATCTATTTATTTTTTAAGTTTTATTAAATATAGGTTTTTTACGAAAAATGAAGCTCTCTTTTCTGCACATGTGGAAAAATAGAAAATTATCAAAAAAAAATTGAAAAATATGAGTGCATCAGATATTGGGGTCCTTCATCCAACAAAAAAAAATAAAAATCGATACATACAATAAAAGTTATGTGTTATACATTCGCGCTATGTCTGAATTGTAATTGGTTTGACTTTGAAACTTGATTAAAGAAAAAATATTCAATAAAAAACTATCTAACCAAGTGGAAGAATTAAATATTGGAGTTACAAATCTAAATTCAAAAGAATTATAATTTTATCCTTCAAGGAAAAAAATTTATGTGTTATATGGTGTGCGTCACTTTTTAAAAATGTTGTTTTCTAAAAAAAATCAGTTTTTGTGGGAGATGGAAAAAGAAGTGCAATCTGATTCCAAAATTTTTGAAAAATATATTTTTAGAATCTACAGACAAAATGTGGAGAGACTCTAGTTTGCATCATCTTCAAATTCCTCACGGTTTATCTTCTATAGGTGCCCGAATGTGAATATTTAGTTAAAAATAATAATTTTAGTGTCTAGTTTGGCCAAAAATTGTAAACCACTATTGTGGGATTACCCTATAGTCGGAAAGGCCACCTTACAAACTCCTATTCATGTTATGCCTCATGAAATTTCATACAATATTCTTTTGGGAAGACTATGGATTTAGGAGATGCATGTGGTGCCTTCAACCCTTCATCGTATCATGAAACATGTCTATAATAACAAGGTGTACCAAGTTGAAATAGACCCCGAGCCTGAAAGTTGTTTACAAGTTAAAAAAGGAACAAGAAGTCCTCTAAGCACATTGATTCCAACATCCAACATAGAACATATAGAAGAATACAAACAATAAATGGAAACAATGTCAAAATTATTAGATGATGATTGGGATTCCTTGGAGTTCACACCCTCATTTATGGGAGAATACATAATCACAAGAAAAGAAGATGAAAAAAAAAAGAAACCAATGGTCATGTCAACTCAGAATCAGAAGAAATTCACAAGCATCCACCTCATCCACTCTTGAAGAAGATACAAGTTATACAAAAAACTTTGATGAGATGGAGTATCAACAACCACCAAACCCGAAAGAAATGGAAAGACTTTATGAGAGAGGTTATGAACTTATGAAGCTATCGGGCTATAGTGGAAAAGGATTTCGAAAGAAATAACAAGTAATTTGTGTTCCTGTGGAACCTAACATGCAAGAAAAGAAAAATAGTTTGGGATATTTTCCTTCTAAGATAACACAAGTATACAAGAGACCTTAATTAAACATCAACACCGTTATGTGCAAACCAAAAATCAATCTCACCTTGAAACATCTCAAATTGCTTGATATGGATTTTGAACCATCATGGGAATACTTTGAGGATGATGAAGCCTTGAAGAAAATGCTAGGAGTTTATGACAAATCATCTACTACTCCTCAAAGAAAAAGGTTACATGCGCTATGGGTGAAGCCACAATAGTGGTTTAAAATTTGATGGAGGAAGGAAAATTGAGAAAAAATGACCCCATGGAAAAAAAATTAGTTTTAGGGGTTCGCATGAACCTACAAGTTTGACCGAACCATAAAGGGGTTCGACTGAACTAGGGTTCGAGCGAACCCATTAATTAATGGGCCCACATTTCCTGCCCAAAAATAAAAAGGAAAAATGCATATTGAAGGGGGTTCGAATGAACCCTAGTTCGCTAGAACCCTTGGGGGTTAGCTAGAACCCCCCTGGCTCTAGCGAACCCCCCTTTTCCCTAGTTTTTACTTTGTTCACACAAAAACCTAATTTTGTATGCTTTGAAGCTCGAGTTGAGGATGAAAATGGGGGAATCTTTACAAACCCAACTAGAATTAGGTAGTCTTGAGCGAGCTATCCAATGAATATAATTTTAATGTTTTGGTTTTATTATGTATTTGTTTTTTTAGTTTTATTAAACATAGGTTTTCATCAAAAATGAAGGTCTTTGTTTTGCACATGTGGAAAAATAGTAGATTATCAAAAAAATTGAAAATATGAGTGCAACGTGATATTGAAGTCCTTGATCCAACAAAAAAAATAAAAAATATATATATACAAAAAATTATGCGTTATCTGATCAGCTATGTCTAAATTGTCATTGGTTTGACTTTGAAACTTGATTAAAGAAAAAAATATCAATTAAAAAAAATATAACCAAGTGGAAGCACTAGATATCGGACTCACAAATGTAAATTCGAAAGAATTAGAATTTTATCCTTCATGGAAAAAAAGTTATGCATTATACGGTGTGCGTCACTTTTTAAAAATGTTGTTTTCTGAAAAAAACCGTTTTTGTGGGAGATGGAAAAAGAAGTGCGATCTAATTCCAAAAAAATTGAAAAAAATATTTTAGAATTTATAGATAGAATGTGACGAGACTCTAGTTTGTATCATCTTCAAATTCCTCACGGTTTAGCAGCTATAGGTGCTCAAATGTCAAGATTTAGTTAAAAATAAAAATTTCAGTGTCCAGTTTGGCCAAAAATTGTAAACCACTATTGTGGGATCACCCCTATGATTAGCACCAAACAAAAAGATACAGAAGAAGAAAGTAATGAAATAGATATGAGCAAATAAGAATACAACCTTGAATTTCCAAAGCCAAGTGCACTTCCTCTAGGAGATACAATTTACATACCAATGGAAATCAATGATAAGGAGAGTCATTAAGATAGGAAAGTTCCTTGATGATGAAGAACAAGAAGATCACACAATTTTACTCCATGACTTTCTCAAACTTTTTGCTTGGAACTATTCGGATATGCCAAGAATCAATGCTAAGATAGTGACACATAACATAGTCCTTGCTGAAAATGCTAAGTCGGTTAGACAAAAGATACGAAAGATGAATCCTAAGATAGAATTTCTTGTCAATGGAGAGATTGAAAAACTCCTTGAGGCTAGTTTATAAGACCTATAGATTATTCTCCTTGGATCTCAAACATTTCCGCAATCGCAAAACTTGACAATCGTATTAGGATGTGTACAGATTTTTCATGATTTGAATAAAGCATCTTTAAAAGATGATTTTCTCCTTCCTAATATTGACATGATAGTAGACTCAACTGTGGGACATGCCTTGTTATCATTCATGGATGGATTTTCTAGATATAATCAAATCTTTATCAACCCTCAAGATCAATACAAAATAGCATTCACAACAATTTGGGGAACATTTTCTTGGGTCATGATGCCTTTTGGATTGAAGAATGCAGGCACAACATATCAATGAGCTATGACATTAATATTTCACAATTACATACATAAAGATTTTGGAAGACTATGTTGATATTCTAGCCAGATCTTTAACAATACAAGACAATGTGAATGTCCTTCAAAAAATCTTTGAGAAAATGTGAAAATACATAAGATTAAATCCAAAAAAGTGTTTCTTTGGCATAGATAGTGGAAAAATTCTAGTTTTTATCATATCTCACAGAGGCATCGAGGTGGACATGAAGGAAATTGACACTATAGTTAACATGCTACCTCCTAAAATTATCTCTCAATTGCGCACATTACAAGTGTAAGGAAAATTAGATGCGAAAAACAATTCTCCTAACGTCAATACCTCAGGAAAGAATGTAGATACACTTTAAATTTTACAATTACAGTCAAGTTAAGATGCACTATGAAATAGATTTCAGAAACAGAGTATTTGACAAACACACATGAACACCAGATATACATGGGAAAACCCTTACGGGAGAAAAACCCACCACACCAAGAGAAATCACTTTGTATTACAATAATGAAATTACATACAAATCCCAGACTTATCTTTCTGGTGTCATTATCTAGTAGCATTCACCATTAACATTCTTGTATAGAAATCTTCACATTACAGTCCACAAAATTCATCCATTGATACGATCACTCAACAATTTGTTGTTTCAACCAACTGATTACTAACTGTAATCATAGAGTATATCCATGTCAAACTCTGTCTGTAGAACTTCCTCATAGAACCGTCGCAACTGGCTTTCTTCCAACTGTTCCCCTTTGGCTCCTCCTATTCGTCCACAAGACTCCACATAGGACGATCAACCGGTCAACATAATTCGTATTGTATTGGCATCTCGATGAGACACTAACAGTGTCTCGTCGATGCCACATATACTTCATATCGATGTCGCCAAGAGACTCTATTATCGCTAAGACATTCTATCAAGCTCCATGAGTTACACCGAGTCACAAGCAGTCGCCCAGAACTATCGCATTCGCCAGGAGAACATAGCGAGTCACCAAAGGTATACTGAAGACACAAGTCATATCGAGCTCCAAAAGATAGTCAGCAAGACATACCAATATTGCCAAGAGGTTTCTCCAAGACATAAAGCTTTCCCCGAAGTGTTCACCCGTTGCCAAGACATTTCCCTTCACTGAGAGAATATACCGAACTCCATATGTTACCCCAAAGACTCCAACATAAAACAATGTCGGCGAGACATGTAGCTCTCGCTAAGACTTCTCACCAAGCTCTATGACTTACTCTGAAAGCTTCATCCATCACCAAGAGTTACCCTGATAGCCATCGGCTATCGGCAAGACATGAGTATATTGCCAAGACATTTCCCCGTGATCATTAAGTTACCCCGAAGATTCTTCAATGTTGGTGAGACTCATCAAAGTCGCTAGGACTTCTTACCGAAAACACAGTGTTCCACCGATGACCACCCTTCGACAAGAGTTACACCGAAGACTAACACTTGAGTCTTTGTCGCTGAGACATATTCACTTCGGTAGGACATCTTACCGATGGAACTTCCTTCGGCCAAGTCTCCCCGATGAAACACACCAAACACTATCAACGTAACATTTACTTTCACGGTGACTTCTCACCGAGCCAACATGAGTTACCCCAAGGACCATAGAGTAAATGTTGTCGACAAGACATTAACACTTCGCTGAGACATCTTAGCGAGAACCTTTAGCTTCACCGAAGACCATAGTCGCCAAGAGTCTTGTCGATACATGATTGAATGGCCTTTCGGCCAAAGGTCTCCCGAGCGCTATAAGGTCATAACGAATACACCATGTTACAGCGATAGACTCCACATTGTAACCTTTTGGCAAGACAATAACAAGGTCACAGTGACCTGTTCAGAACTGAATATAACAAACCTGCTAGTCAGCCAGACAATTAGAATGTCACACCGACTTGACTCTAATGGAGGTTTCAGCCTGTATAGTTTGAGGCACATATTTCCAACAATAAGGAATAATTCAAGCTATCCATCATTTTGTAGCATCTTTAGTAGATTGAATGTTACCATTTATGCATCTCCTCAAAAAGGATGTGCACTTTGATTGGAACGAGGATTGTAAACATTCTCTTGAGAGTTTGAAGGAATACCTTGCAACTCCACCTGTTTTACAACCCACTATGCAAAAAAAATTGTTCATCCTTTACATAGTTGCATCAACCCATGCTCTCGCAACATTGTTGGCTCAACAAGATGAAAACGGTAAAGAGCATCTTGTTTATTACATTAGCCAAACTTTGATTGATTATGAAAAAAGATACACAACAATAGAAAAACAATGTTTGGCTCTTGTATTTGCTACAAGTAAATTAAGACATTACTTACTGAATGCAGAAATACATGTGATGACAAAATTTGATCCTCTAAAACATCTTTTCAATCAAACAGATTTATTAGGACGTTTAGCTAAATGGGTGATGTTGTTGACTAAGTTTGACCTTAAGTTTGTCTCACAAAAAGCAATTAAGGGTCAATCCTTGACTGAACAATTGGTTGATGCTCCTTCTTCTTTGGCATTACTTAGCAATGACTCTTTCCCAAACGATAATGTTTTGACAATTGAAGCTAATTCATGGGAATTATATTTTGATGGATCTAAGTGTAGAACGGGCCCCAACGTAGGAGTTATAATAATACTACCCACAGGAGAACCTATTCCCTTGTCGTATCGGTTAAACTTCCTATGTACAAACAACACTATTGAGTATGAAGCATTGCTCGTTGGGTTACGTGTCACTTTAATCACGGGCACAAAAGACATTAAGATCTTTGGTGATTCACAATTAGTCATTAAGCAAATAAATGGAACATATCAAGCAAATCATGACAAATTATCAAAATATAAGGATCTCACAATGACTTTGTTAGAGAATTTTGAATCATTTATCATTGAAAACATCCCTCGAAAACACAATTGGCATGTGGATGCAATAGCAAGTGCAGCTTCCCTTATCTCTCCTCAAGATCCTTCAAAATATTTCACCTTCATTATGCATACAGTTATGAAACTATCAATTGAAGATAAATCAAAAGAAGTATTAGCAACAACCAAGGAAGACTCAAGTGAATGGTACGATACAATATTTAACTATTTGAAAGATGATACCTTTCTTGATCCAACAACAAATAACATTTGAGTTCGCCTATGGAAACTCACATCTAAGTATATAATTCTTGTCGATGTGTTGTATCAAAGATCATTTAATGGTCTCTTACTTAGATGCCTTAAAAACTCTCAAATACCCACAGCACTTGAACAAGCTCATGCAGGTGCTTGTGTTGGTCACTTTGGAGGAAAAATATTAGTTCAAAACTTATCTACATTGGATATTATTGGAGACATATGGAACAAGACTACTTTGAATATGTAAGAAAATTCCACAAATGTCAAGAACATAGCAATTTTATTCATGCTCCTACTTATGAATTTTGAGCTCAAGTCTTGATTTTGCCCTTTACAGTTTGGGGTTTGGACATCATTGAAAAGATATCACCACCTTCCTCCATTGGACATACATTTATAATCACTGCGACAAATTATTTCACAAAATGGGTACAAGCTATTCCTCTTTGATCAAAAAATAGTTGATGTGATATGTTGTTTCATATTGGAACACTTATTGCTCGCTTTGTACTTCCTTCCACATTAGTTTCTAATAATGGTACACCATTTAAGAATAATGACGTGAAGAAATTCTTGGAAAAATTTAACATACAACATCGCTTCTCAACACCATACTACCCGCAATCTAATGTTCAAGTCGAGTCAGCTAATAAAACTATTGAACAAATCCTAAAGAAAATTGTTAGCAAGCATAATAAGGATTGGCACACGCAATTACAATATGCGTTATGGGCCTATCGCACGAGTCTCAAATCATCTACAGGAGTTGTACACCTTATAATCTTGTCTATGGTAGCGAGGCAATAATTCCCTTGGAGCTAGAGATTCCTACATTAAGAATTTCTCTTCAAGGACTTATTGATGACAACAATTACAAAGAACAACGATTACATCAACTTGAAATGCTCGATAAATAGTGCATCAACGCTCTTGAGCACCTTCAGGCTATTCTAAAAGAAGAAAACTTATTTACAATGAAAATGCCAACCCTCGTGTATTCAACAAAGGTGACTTTGTCTTATCTGAAAATCAACGTAATGTCAATGTCGACCCGAGTGAAAAAGGAAAGTTCAGTCCTAATTGGTTAGGACCTTACATAATTAATGAAAGTTATGGGTCTGGTGCATACACATTAACAGAAATAGATGGAACGCCTCTCAAAGACCCTATTAATGACATGCATTTGTGCCAGTATTATGTTTAATCCTCTTGAATAGTGTGAATTATAAAGCAGTGAATTTAGAGTTACTGGAAAGTATTTTATGTGATCTCGCATTGCTTCATTCTTGAAAAATAGTTATTTGTGTCTTGAATACTAAAGTGATTATTTAACTCATTTTTAAATGATTACTTTAGGTTTCATGCTATTCAAGTTCATTTTGTATGTTGTGAACTAGATTATATCCTTATATGCATTTAATGTTCTTTAATTAGATCATAGGTGTATTTAATTTAACATAACATACTTAATCACAATGTTGCATCTAAGAGAAACTAGAATAAGTTTTAATTAGATCACATAAACATGTTAAATCATGGAGAAATTCATTAAATAGTCTTACAAAGATTATTTAATTAATCACATTTCCATTTAACATTCAACACATAAACACAAAGTATTAAAACAACAAATGCTCATATATATATATATCAAAGTTTTGTGTACATGTCATCAATATATACAATGCCACTAAGGTTTGCAATTGCCAGATCCCTCGGGACCTAGTGCTCGCATATGTCTG
The DNA here is from genome assembly GCA_007258455.2 of Sequoia sempervirens. NCBI lineage: Eukaryota > Viridiplantae > Streptophyta > Pinopsida > Cupressales > Cupressaceae > Sequoia > Sequoia sempervirens. The sequence continues at coordinate 148,937,897 of VDFB02000017.1, read as the reverse complement.
GTAGCAATCTTTCGGGAGACGGTGGTATGCAATCGTGATTGCAATCTGTTGAGTGTCCTAAGAGAAAATTGTAAACCCCACACCTATCCAAGGGCCTCCCAATGCTCCCCTGCTATCTGATCTCTCTCCACCTATAGTCTCACTACCTCGGGCTCTAGTCTCTCAAACTCTACAAGGGTCCGAGATGATTATACATCCTTGGCAGCATCAACTCGGTGGACGCACCTCCTAAGACTCCCATACGTTGCCCATAGTCTAATGTATGACCTGAATAACTTTGGGTCCTACTCCATGATAAGTGGGGGCACATAGTCTGAATCAGTGGCCTCTTGTCAACTAATGGGGGCACTATCTTTGCATCCACCTAATAATAGAGATCTTGAAGATCAATCACAGATCCTGCAAGATAGAAAACACAAATATAATTAGTACACATCATGATATATATGTATTAAAGCATAAAACATAACAATAAATAAAATATCATCACCTATCTCTCTAGAAGGTTGTGTGAAATTAGCCTCATCGTGTGCAGGGGGCATGGAGGATGTGCTAGCCTCTCCATGGATGTGGGTATTGGTGTCTATTGTAGTTGTTGCTCGTGATCTAGTAACACGAATGGGAGATGGCTCTCCCCACTCATGGCCTACTGGATCCTCATCTACTACCTCACCACTCTCACTCATGGGTTGTTCCTCCTCATCCTCCTCCTCATTCTCCTCATCACTCTCCTCTTGGCAATCATAGTCAGGATCTACAGTCTCATCATACTCCTTGTCTATCACATTTTTAAATATGTCTACAGCATTGTAGCATGTCTCCTTGGCCCTTTCCTCTACCTCATCTCCCTCATCTGGGAGTGGTCCTGCATCACCTATTGGATCGTCCATCAGAAATATGGGAATTGGTCATGATACTGTCCACCACTCCTCATAGTCATCTGTGGCACCGACATCATCAACATCAAAGACCAAAAACATAGATCCATGATCTGAATACTTGGAGTCACTATAGACAACATCCTCAGCAGTGAACCATCTAGTATCACCGGGTCTCTGGGAACTCCGTACTAATCTCCTGAAAAAGGTTCATGCCTTGGGTGCTATATGAACCTAACCAAACTGTTGCATGACATAATCATAGTAGAAAGGTCGCACTATGTAATCATGTCTACCAATCAAGAAACTATCCATCTACAATCTCACCAAGTCTAATATGGCCATTGTAGCACAAGTTGATAAGGTCTCCATAAGATCTCATCCTCCTCTAGTCAGTCAAACTAGACTCTCCAAAAGTGCAAATCGCCATATTGCCAGAACCATCGTAGAGGATAGCTAAAAGCCCGAGGATGCCCCAAGGTTGTCGGACATGGGAACCATGTTGGTCTGGTACATGTGATATGCTCTAGGCACCAAACCTGCAGAAGCATGCAGTGTACCATGTTGTCCACCTCCCGAAATTCAAACCATCCAAGATCATAGTACAGGTGCACTAGGATGTTGCACTCCCAAGCGTATATTGTCTTGTGCTATGCCATCCCTCGTATCAAGTGTATTATTCCTCCCTCCAAGTGCACTCCATAGCCTTCATGGACAAGTACTAGTGCTACTATCATCATCATAATCTGTGTAACCAGTGAGACCCATGAGTATAGTAGCATCACAAGATCTATTAGTGCCTTGACTCTCTCATCATGCACTAGTCCAACAAGGTAGAACTACATGTCATATTTCATCTCATGAAACAACCGCTTTGCTCAGAAACGCACTCACTCACCCCAAATCAAAACTTGGAGTATGTGGTGTACGTCCTCTAGCATGATGGTCATCTCACCGGTAGGTAGATGAAATGTACATGTATATACGTCCCATTGCTCTGCTAATGCCATCAACATCAAATCATGGTACCTCATGGGAGGCATGAGGTACGCCTAGTATAATCCTACAATCTGCAAAATATTTGTATTCTCTTCTAAAAGAGTGGGGGCTAAATCTCGAAGAAGGCTAATCTATCTACCACCTAGGCACTACTGAGAATGGTTGGGAACCTAACAAAAAAGAAAAAATGTCATATAAGTAGTCTAAACTCTTAAATATTTACATCAACAATCATAAAAGTGTACTAAATTTGTTCTAGTGTACTTTCCTAGAGGTCCTAGAGATACATTAGACCCCTTTTGGGACACCGCAAAGAAACAAGAAACCTTTTGCGAAAAAGTGGGACACTTTGCAAACAAAAGGGACACTTTACGAAAAAAGGGAACACTTTGCAAAAAAAGGAGACACTTTGCAAAAAAATTTCCAAGGCCCTAAATTAACCTAAAAATGCGTAGAAAAAATAATTGTGTAAGAACAAGGCTAAGGCAGAAAAATCAACTCACCTCATGATAGTGCTCACCATGGGCCACCTAGTCTCGCAGGATGTCCAATCTCGTAGGCCTGTAGTCTTGTCAGCTCGGCATTTCCAACTACTCTTCAATTACTTTCAAGCTACAAAAAGGTAAATGACAAAAAAGTAAGAATTTACTTCACTTTTTGCTCTTATATAAGTTAAAATTAGGGTTTTTACTATATTAGGGTTAAAAAGTGCATTTCATTCAAATCAATATAACAAGTGCTAGAGAGCTTTGTTTTTGACATCGTTTGTTGCATTAGAATCGTGATTTCACTCCCATCCTCATCAATTATCTATCATTATGTGGTATGGTACTTGGAAATACCCTATGGTATGGCTTACTTTATTCGACATGGCTAGAATGCTACCTTGATTCCACCTCTGTTAAGAAAGCAAAATTGAGGGGGGCATACATCTACCCTTGAATGTGATTTCTAGAAAGAAGTTAGATAAAGATGATTTTTGACAACTAACAAATTCATGTTGCAAAATGTGGTTTATAACATTATGGTTTTGCAGATAACTACATTGGAGGGCTTCATTCTCCTGTGTTCTAAATGAACATATATGAGTATCCTTTTATAAGATAAAGTGTACTATTTAGAGTCCTTTAGCTTGCATATGCACATAGAATCATATGGGCACTAAAGTGGGGGCTAAATGTGACCACCGAAATTGTACTCCCTTCTTGGAGATAGTACAATTTTGTGTCTAATTTGGACCTATCTTGGGTAACCTTACATTAATTATCCTTTAAATCATCATTTATAGACCCCTAAGACCCATTATTTCAGATCTTGAGGCTTATTTCACCTAAAAATCCCATAAAAACACTTAAAACATCAAAAATCCCGAAAACCCACCTCAAAAAGCTAAGGTGGGACTCATTCACCACCTTGGGTGAATGAGTCCCCTTAGGTGTGACCCATTTGCCAAGGGTAGCGAATGAGTCCCATTTGGGGTCTTTTTCAATTTTAAGCAAGAAATTCACCATTTTAATTTAAATTTTTGGTGGATGTCAACCTTTGAGATCTAAATAACAGTCAATTAGGTGTTAATGCCTATATAAGCAATTTTTCAAGTCATTTTTTATCAATCTAAGCAATTTGAGCAAGCATTTTCAAGAGAAAATTCAAGAGACAAATGTTGAGAATATTTCACAAGAGCATTCTGAAAGTTTTAAGAGCAAGTAAATTTGAAGTCTTGGAGCAGCATTAAAGTGTTTTTATAGGTCTCCAAGCTCACTTTAATTCAAGATCTAGCATTTTCAAGGTTTGATCATGGTTGTCTATGGTGAATCATGATGGATTCTAGGTTGGGGAGATGGAACCAACCATCAAGCCAAGCCTAAAGACTTGTTTCTTAAGTGATTCCATCCTCCATTATCACTCTATATTCATCCTAAGGAAGGTACAAGCATCATTAGGGTTCATTTGGGGTGATTATATATCTCCTCAAGTGATTCATTCATCTTCACATTTCCATTATTGCATCATATTATTACACATTAGAATAGGATTGCATCATGTTTTATATTTCTTAGTCTTAGACACACTTAAGGCTAGGGTTTGCATGCACATTTCATTATTTCTATCTAGGTTTAATTACCAAACTAGGGGTTTGACCGAGGAAAACTCCCCATTAGCAAATCAAGTTTATATTTTGTTTTGCAAGTATTTTCGTAGAGTCGGATCTAGAATTTAAGCTGGAAGGAAAGACCAAGTGTTAAAGTGCAAATCAAAACTTTAAATTCTTGAAAATGCAAAATAGGACTGACTTTCCAAGAGTGGCGAATGAGTCCCATTGTAGTTGTTTGTCAAATTTTTTTACAGATTAAGATACCCTTTTTCTCGTAACAAGCTTCCGTGTAGAAACCCTAATCTGGGAATGATTCACCCATGTTGAGGAGTGAGTCCCAATTGGTCAAAAATTCAAATTTTCTAGTGTTTTAAAGTTGCAATCAGTAACTTCCAAATTCCCAAGTGCACACTATTCATCTTGTTTCTTTTCTGTTATGTTTTACTAGAATTTATAGCTCATTTTGTAGGTCATTGCATTGAATTAGGGTTTTACATTTCATCTTGCATTTCATTATCTTTTCCAAGTATAAACTTGGTGGTGAACCCCTTATTAGATCATATTCAGTCCCTAGGACAACCCTATTGAAAGATCTCTTTCTCTCTTGCATTGAAAGTGGGTATGATAATCTTCTTAATCCATCATTCAATACATTAACCCCATTTTCCAGTGGTTCCAACATCATATGGTTCCCTTGCAATGGAAAAATTTACAATGAAGCGATCCTTCACCTTGCAAGCATTTTGTGCATTCCTGTGCATGTTGGCAGTAGTTTTCAGTAGTTGTAGCTGGGTGAGGTCTGCAACTATGGTTTGAGGGAGATTAGCTCCTTCAAAAGGTTCATCTTTGATAGAGGCAAGCTTCCATTCTTTGCTTTATGTTAGTTTAGTGTACATATTGCAAATATTTTCTTTCCATGAAGTGTGCTTGCGCACCTTGCATTCTCCTTAAGGGAATGTATTCTCTTAGCTTTCATTCTTTTCTCCAAGTGCACTCACACTCATGACCCCATGCCCAATGGATTGATAAGGCCTTTGGACTACATGATTAGCAGGAAAACATCCCCTAGAAGTCACCATTAATGTTGTCGTTTCATGCCACCCTTTGATGACCCATCATTGATAACCGATCTGAGAGATTCCCCATGGGCCATCTTGCATGTTATTCTCCTTGAGGTTTCCTAAACATTTTTAAGTCCCAGAATTTTGGGTTTTTGGGCTATCTCTTACTCGCTTACCTTGCATGCCTTCTCCATTTCTCCATCACTCCCTTCCTTTTCCCTTTTCTTCTAAGTCCCTTCCTTTCCCCTTTTCTTCTAAGTTTTTTGGGTGTCAGCCTTTGGCTTTACCCTTTACCCTTTACTGATTCCTCTCCTCTTCCTTTATCGCCCTTCTTCCTTCGACCTTCCCTCTTTCCTCTTCCATCCTTGCACCTTCTTTTATCATCCTTTGGCCTTTTCCTTTCGGCCTTCGCCCTTCGCCCTTGCATCTTACCTCTTACCTTTAGAGGTAAGGCTGACCTCTAACCTTCAAAAGTTACTTCCAGCTTTCAATCTTCCCCTTCTCCCTTTCCTTGAAGGTGCTTTTTCAAAATTTTGACTAATTGTCAAATGTTTTGGGCTTCAGGGGTATGGCTTCCTACTTACCTTCAACTTTCAAAGGTAAGCCTTCCTCCCGACCTCCGACCTCCGATGGTCTGAGGTCCAACCCCTGATGTTTCTTCTCTCTTTGTGCTTTCTTCTCTCCTTCCTGACATAGATAAGTGGTAAACCCGACGCCCAACTCCCGACACCCGACATCCAACAATGCATTTTCAGGGCTTTAAACCATTTTTTCATGCTTGCAGAGGTCTCCTTTTAGGCCCACTACTTCGACCTTTCGATAGATTTTTGGCATGTTTTTTGGGTGACAGCTTTAATGTGCAACCACTCCATGACGACCAGATTTGATTTCTTATGCTTCAAGGATGGTATTAAATGCATTTTCTAACTTCTTGAAGTGGATTTCATGGGCACCCATGCCTATTGATTATAGTTTATTGACTTTCTTCCAAATCCATGACCTAAGTCGCAATTTTCACGGATGGCTCAAGTTTGCACGCCCTGACTTCATTGTTAACCCTAGTTATGGTCAAGGTTTGGTTTGTTCTTCTAAGTTATGTCTAATCTATAAAGGAAAAAAATTATTCATTTTTAGGGTTCTTCTTCTGGCTCCTCTAGGGTTTTTCTTTAACAAAATGTATTTCACTTTTTGCCATTCTAAAGATTGGCTATATGCCTTTGCATCAATGAAATTGATCAAGTTTCCTCTTCTCAACTCTTTGGTGTTTGTGTAAGTTTATTACCTTGCATATTTGAGTGTTTTGTTACATTTTCATGCATGTATGCTTATGTTAAATTCTTTACAGTTGTTTGTTGTGAAACCCCTTTTTCCTTCCAACGCCTTGTCAAACCATAGCCTTCATGTATGCCTCTAAAAATTGACTAATCAGAGATTTCTAAAATTCCCCTTGCCCCTCTTCAATGATGTGTTGTGCAATCTTGGTTAGGAAGAAGCGACCCTTCCATCTTGGTGTATCACCTCCATTTCCCTTTCATGTTCTCCTTCTCCCGTTTTCCTTGTGAGCTATTAGAGTAGGTTATTGGTAGGTTTTCATGTGTTGGGTTGGACCAACACATTGCACTTGGATTGAAAGTAGAATTCAGCCTTCTCTAAAGATTCAACCTCATTCACACAAAGGTCCCAAAACCTTGAGGTTGTTTCCATTGTGCCATTGGAATGTTGAGATTTGTGCTCATCAGGGTGCAATTGTATGTGACAACACGTATATCTCCATGCTAACTTGGATGTATCTATAAACACCTTACTCCATGTTAAACTTACTAGACAATTGAGAGCTATTAGTTCCTTGACTAATGTCTTATTATTTCAAGTTATTAACATATAAACAACATATAAATAATAATTAGAATGTAGTCATTTACTTATTTGTAATACATGCATTGATTATTTAAATATTAATGAAAATTTTGGTTCCAAATTTGTGGGCACTACCTTAATCCATACAATAAACTCTTATCTTATGTAAATCAATTTCTCTTAACATTTCACCTTTTATTCTTTAATATATTCCATGTATATTTCCTCCTCTAAGTTGAACCATACAAGATTTGTTTCTTCACATCTATCTACTCTACCTCTAAATCATATGTCATAGTTATGGATAACAACATCCTAATGGAGCTCAATATAGCTATCAAAGAAAAAAAACTTACTAAAGTCAACTCCCTCTATCTATAAATATCACATTGCCACCAACTACACCTTGTATTTATCAAGTGATCCATATTCTCTAAACTTATTCTTGAATACCCACTTACAACTAATAGATTTTCTATCCTCAATGAATTCTATCAAGTCCCAAGTCTTAGACTTATTCAATGTGAACATCTCATCTTCAATGAAATTATTCCAAGAATTCTCTTTGAAAGTGAGATCTTTCAAAAAACATTGTTCACTATTACTACAAGTTAGAGAAAAATAATAATGAAAATATGGTGGAATATACCTATCAAGTTATCTTTATTTCCTTGTAGACCTTCTCATAGTTACTATTGAATAATTTCTTATTAACATATGCACCCTATTCTTCACAATTTTTTTGTGCCAAACATGCTAACCTCATATTCTTCTGCACTATTATATCCACTTAAGCACTCAATTTCAAATGCATTCCACTAAACTACTTTTGATTCAAAATACACATTTTCCCTATTGTTCTCTTTTTATATCTCTTCCCTAGATAAAACTCAAAGTTTTCTTAATGTGGCATCCCTAGAATAGAGAACTTTCAATTTTTCAAAATTCTAACATTTGAGTTTAATATTTTCTGGCAAAGGCTGGTTTAAGTCCATTTCAACACATACTCTTGGATGGACTCGTAGGGTAGATAATTTGTCAGAGTCATTCTTGCACCAAATAACCTTACCAAGTTGTGAAACAATATCCCTAAGGAAAGGTCTGAAGGAAAAGTTCAAAAAGAGGAGTTCCACCCACATGAGATATCGGGATCTAGAGGGACCCTCAGGATGAAACTCTAAAGTCCAGGCTTGTAAATAGAAATTTTGACCACAAATAACCCAAGTCCCATATTGCAAAACGGCTTGAGCATGTTCAACACATTTAAATTTGCAAACCACATATCCTTTACCTAACCCTCTCATTGTTCCACCTCTATTCTCCCAATTAGGTTTGTTTATTTGAACAAACCCAATGCTTGTTTTTACTGCAAACAAGAGGGCCATTTGATTAGAGATTTCCCTACCAGAAAGAACAAATCAATTCAACCTCTTGTTGAAATTCCATTACGACATCAACATACAAATAGCAAGCTGCATGTTTCTGTCACACCTAAAGGTCCATCTCATGCAAAGTTATCAGAGCCTCTAACTGAAACTCTAAAAACTAATAGCCATCCGACCTCAAATAACTTGAAGACCCTAGAGATGATGAGCTGACAGATGGATGGAAAGTGGTAAGAAAGAGAAAAGAACCGTCAAGTCCTGTCACAAGTCAATATCGTGGTACTATGTCTCTGGGTTCCCATCCTTCCTCCCCTTGCCTCAAAGTCTATAAATCTAGAAGTGAGGCATCCAATTCTTCCCCTCCTTCTACAAGACAGAGATCAAGGTCCCCTCCTCCTAATACAAAATATTTTGGAAACTTTGAGCTTCCTTTATCACTAGTCAACCAGTTTGATGCTTTTCCACAAGAAGAGGACTTATCTATCTCTCTTGTACCATGAATTACAAAGTTATGTCATGGAATATGAGAGGGATGTCTCTCCCTCATCGTAAATATGGTGTAAAGGAGGTTGTTGGAAAGTGGAAACCGGATATTGTCTTTCTCCAAGAGGTTAAAATTAATGGCATCCATCGTGCTTCTTCTCTATCTGATGTATGGAGAGATGCTTATTTTCTTTATACCTCGCATAGAGAAGGTAGTGGGGGGTTAGCATTGGTCTTGCTCCTTGGGTCTATAAGTTTTTTATTGATAAAGGTGAGGACCCTTCACATAGTTGTGTGTGGGCCCTAACCTTTATCAATGGCCAACCTATAGGCTTTTGTTCAGTTTACACTGCAAACTCTGCTAAAGATAGATCTGATTTGTGGGACTGGATGATTAAAAATCTGCCTAATGTCGATTGGGTTATAGGTGGTGATTTCAATCTAGTGGAACACCATAATGATCGCAGCTGGCTTAGCCATAGTAAGTTGAGTAATAAAGAATTTGATAAGTGGTTGTTATGTTGTAATACAATAGGGGTTGTTGATCCTATTCACAACAAAATGGGTAGCCATGATTGTAATTGGTTCACCTAGTCTAATTGCATATTTGGGGAGGATAGGGAGCTGAGTAGGATTGACCGATTTTATATCTCTCTGAATCTTTATGTCATTCAAGATATCTCAAGTCTGATGGTTAGAGTTTACTATTTTGCAACTCTTTCTGATCATTATCCTATCTTTTGTACTATTTCTGGTGTTGAAAATAGTAAAACAGACTTTGAGTTACCTTACAAATTCAATGTTTCACATTTAAAAAATTCATCTTGTGTGGAAGCATTGGTGAGACTTTGGAATTCTTTCCCTAAACCTATTGAAGGGGAATCATATAGACAATGGTGGCATAATGATATTTCTAGATGTGTTGAATTCTTATGTGCCTATGGTAGAAGAATAGCTTGGAAATGGAAACGTAAATTTAAAGCCCTACAAGGGAAGTTAGAACATACCAGAAAATTGCTTAATGCCAATCCTTCTAATTATAATTTACAAAATTTGGTGGTTGCATTAGAATCTCAAATTCATAAAATGGACATTTATAAGGGCCAAGGGGCTAAAATTAGAGCCAGATTACATTGGATAAAGGAGGGGAATAAAGGCTCCAAATTTTTTTTTAAGTATCTTAATTATAAGCACAAGAAAGAATTTATTGGTGCTATTCAAGATGATGTTGGTTTGTTCTACACCAAACAAGATGAGATAAAAGGGTTGTTTTTGAATTATTATGAGGATCTATTTAAAGAAGACCCACATTGGCATGATGCACAAGCAGCTTTGGAACATATGCTGAAAGATTTTATACCTAAGAGGGTGGATTTAGATTATAGTCAGTTTATTGACTGTATCTTATCCATTGAGGACTTAGAACATGTTGTGTTCTCTATGCCTTCTTATAAAAGTCCCGGTATAGATGGGTTTCCAATGGAATTCTTCCGTAAAATGTGGCAGCACATTAAAGAAGATTTCTATATGGTCTATCTAGAGGCTTTGGAACATGGTTCTTTATGGCTAGATATAAACAAGGGATTAATTAAACTCATTCCAAAAGGGAAAAATGAAGATACAATTTCTAGTTGGCACCCTATCACCTTATTGAATACTTCATACAAAATCATTACTAAAGCTATAACAACAAGAATTAAACCAATTGTGAAGGAAATTGTCAGACCTGAACAAATTGGGTTTCTTGACGAAAGGTTCATCTTGGATAACCTTATTCTTGCTTGGGAAACTTTGGAATGGGCTCAACAATCAGGACAATAGGCTCTTTTGGTCAAGTTATACTTTGACAAAGCTTATGATAGAATGCGATGGAGTTTTATAATCAAAATGCTTCAATTGTTGGGTTTTGGGCCTAAACTTTGTAGACATGTTCAAATGTTGTTTAATTTTGCTAATGCTCAATTAGTGATTAATGTGGAATTGACTAACATCTTTCCTTTACAACGTTCAATCAGACAAGGTTGTCCCTTGTCTCCTTTCTTATATGTGCTTGTTGTTGATGCTCTTGGTTACATGCTACAAAAATATAGGTAGAGGAATTTGATTCAAGGGGTTACGATTCCTCACAATTATGTGGTGATAAACTCCCATTTTGTAGATGATAGCATGTTGTTTATTCAAAATTCTAAGAAGGAGATTAATAATGTCATGGGAGTTCTTAACCTTTATTATGAAGTTTCTGGTTCTAAACTTGCTCACCACAAGACTGAATTCTTGATGGTTCAATGAAGTCCCTCTCCTTGGTGGATTCCTAAAGAGTGGAAACAAATTAAACATGGGCAGATTACTCGATACCTTGGCATCCCATTTGGGATGGGGGTCTTTATTTCTGAAATGTGGAACTGGTACTTACAAAAATTAAGAAATAAACTATGTAATTGGGGAAATAATTTTTGTCCCTTGGGAAAATTCAAGTGGTGAACCGAATCTTTTTGGCTTCACATGTAAGGCTACTCCTCTTGTTTGGATGCCTTCAAAGAAAGGGTATGAGGACCTCATTAAAATTGTTCAGTAAGTTTCTTATGGGCTAATTGGTTGGGAAGGTAGGGTTTATATCTACATCTTGGCTTAATTGCATTCAACCCAAAGCTAAAGGTGAATTGGGGCTTTGGATCCAAGGACACAGGGACTTGCCCTAATCCGGCCAAGTGGATAGTTAGATTAGTTAATGGAGTGCTCCATGAAAAAAATCATATTTGTTTTCAATCTCCCAAGCCTCTTGCCAAGGTAAAATGTAAGTCACTGAAGATAAGATTAATGGCACCCTTCTTCCATCTTAAAGCTTCATTTCCTTTAGGGTGTCATAATAGTGGTTTACAATTCCGGGAGGAGGAATTTTAGCTGAAATCACATATTTTAAAAATATAATGATTTAAGCCTTAAAAGAGTTCCATTTTAAGGATTCCAATCGAAGAGGGTTTGATCAAATCACCTTAGATCAAACCCCCTTGGATAGAACCTCGCTAGTTTTAAACCATACCTATAAATGCGTCTCCTTTACACCTATCAAAATGCTGATAAAAAATCACTTTTGATTTAGCTTTTGGAGCTAGACAAATGAATTCATTTAAAATTTATTTCAAATGATTATGGTATTCCTCGTAACAAGCTATCCAATGAATATAATTTTAATATGTTTTGGTTTTGTTATGTATTTGTTTTTAAGTTTTATTAAACATAGGTTTTTCATTGAAAATGAATTTGTTTGTTCTTTACATGTGAAAAATAGAAGATTATAAAAAAAAAATTTGAAAAATATGAGTGCAACTCAGATATTGAAGTCCTTGATCCAACAAAAAATTAAATTAAATTTTGACATATACAAAAAAGTTACACATTATATGGTCGCTTGTGTTTGAATTGTAATTGTTTGATCCTTTGAAACTTTGATTAAGAAAAAATATTCAATAAAAACTATCTAACCAAGTGGAAGCACTGATATCGAGTTCGAAATCTAAATTTGAAAGAATTAGAATTTTATCGTTCATGGAAAAAAGTTATGCATTATCCTATAGGCCACTTTTTAAAATGTTGTTTTCTAAAAAATCAATTTTCGTGGGAGATGGAAAGAGGAATTTAATTCCAAAATTTTGAAAAAATATTTTAGAATCTAGACAAAATTTGATGAGACTCTAGTTTGCACCATCTTCAAATTCCTCAGTTTAGCAGCTATAGGTGCCGAATGTGAAGATTTAGTTAAAAATAATAAGTTCAGTTGTCGTTGGCCAAAAATTGTAAACCACTATTATGGGATCACCCTTTACTTTCTATTTGGAAGGCATGGCAGCAAGTTAGTTTTCTATTAGGCTGGAAAAGTTCCCTTCAACACGGGTTCATTCTTGGTTCTTCATCGATTTGGTGGAATAAATTGGTGCAATATCAGGGACAACCTCTTGTTGAGGCATTTCCAAGGCTTGCTTATTATTTATTTAAAAAAGGAGTTCAAAGATTCGAGGACTTGTGGGATTTTAACACTCATGAGTGGGTCAATTGGAAAATGATTAAGGATAACCTTGGTCTACCTTGTAAATACAAAACTTTTCTTATTTTTGTTATCTCATTGGTTCCTTTGGAGCTGATTATGAAGATGTGCACCCCTCTTCGTTGTAATCCTTTCAAGGATTGGTGGTGGTTGTTAAAGACTCATTTTTCTTTGTTTCCTCTTAAAGAAGCCTATTTGAGGTTGCTTCCTCAATTGCCTCTAAATTCGAGATTGAATTTGAAATGGAATTGCAGGCTTAAAGAAAAAACTTGGAGGAAACTTAGCTATCAAATAAGGCACTCGAAAACTGAAGTTAACGTCCAAATTTTGGCTTGGAAAATTTTGCATTGCAAACTACCTGTTGGTGATAGGTTGGGTCATATGCAGTTTCAGCGTGTTAAAAGTCCTTTTTGTAAATGTATGGAAAGTCTGAAACATATTTTCTGGAATTTCCGTCTAACGAAAAGGAAATGGAAAGCTATTTTTGCTTATCTCCCTGCAATTTTTGAGCATGTTTTGAGCTAGAAAGAAGCTATATTTGGCTTGGGATTGCGTAATAATTTTGTTGTTGATTCTATAAGGCAGATTATCTTGTTTAATATATGGAAAAGTAGATGTAAGGTTGTTTTTTCTCATCATAACGTTCATCTAGAATAAAAAATGCTAAGGTTTTACTTTGACATTATTTTGCAAATTGTGTTCTTATGTTTGCAATTGCAGGGGGTCCCAAAGGTAGCGTTAAAATCAGCATTCATTTGGACAAGATCAAATGGCAACTATTGTAGCTACATAAAAATGATGTAATATGTTCTAGAAAACTTCAAAGTATGTTAAAATTTAGTGTTTGATGTATGTTCTCTTGCAGTTGTTCGTTGCTGTTGTAATTTGTGTGTGGTTCATGTGTCTATTGTGTTTCTCTTGCAGCTGTTCGCTAATGTTGTAGCTTGTGTCATATTTGTTAGATTGTGGTGTTCTTGAGGACAATTGATCTTTGTTTTGTAGTTTCTCCTCGACAACCTTTGGTTGTCATTCCTTTTGTAAATTATTTGCATTGATTCAATAAATAAAAAATTTCTAACATTTATAGTCTTTAAAATTTTCACATACCCCATAAAATAAAAAATAAAAAACCTTGAAACTGAACAAAAGATAATTTCTGCTCTAGAACCTAAATAGATTTCTCATATAAAATACCTTCAAAAGTGATACAACTAGTTTTTTTGTTAGTCTGCATAATATATGGTTTTCATTTTCTAGCATAGACATAAGAGATCTATTTTCAAGTAACATGCAATACTTACTGATTCAACCTTGGAAAAACTCTCATTTTAGACCAACACACTTTACATAATTTTGGTTTGAAACAACAATATTATATTTAACATCTCAACCACTCCGTTCATTTGTTTCATAATTAAAATGTGTTCATATAGTAATTTCTTAAAATCCTTTAATCGAAGTTCACCAGCATTATTCATCCTTAAAAATATTATTTATAAGTAGCACAATATCCAAAAGCTGTATAATTTCTAGCAGCAGTACAATATCAAAATGATCGAAAGTGGAACAGCAAAGAAGAGCAAAAATCAGCTGACCACAAGTAGCAAAAGGAAATGAGAAGCAACGCTGCAACAGTCAGTTTTGCAAAAAGGGACCTTAATGCCCGAGCAACACAAATCCTCTTATTACTCAGAAGCTGGTCCACTTACTTAGCGGCCAAGCAAACTAAAAAATAATATTTCTGTTTGGGTTGGAATTCTTCCTAATTACTGATATGACACGGATTGATCATTTTTCAGCTACAAGCATCCTCATTGGTTGCTCAAGTTTAAGTTGATGTTCACACAATAGACATTTTGTGTGATACGGCCATGCACAGATCCGATCATGATGTAAGATTGATTTTCCATTGAGAAGTAATGGCCGGTTAATGAAGTTTGTCTCTGCACTAACAGTACAGGGACTCAAGCGGATAAATGGACTCCCCAAAGGTCCAAGTTGAGCTATCCTCAAATGGGTAAACTACACATGGAGATAAATTTAGAGGTGTATACAATACAGACAAGGCATATTACATACACGAGCAGGATTTAAAACCTAAAACCCATCTGGAGCGCCATCTTTCCTGGGGTCACTTACAGCTGTGAGTAACCCATAAAAGACTTGATTATCAGATTTATTGATAGGGTTTTGTAGGTTTTGCACAACTAGTTGGCATATGGCACCTCCGGGCTTCGCTTGTAGCTGATGACCTCTCTCCCTCAGACCCACCTTTTCCTTATCTGAAAGTTCAATGTGTTCTCCATCCACAATTGTCCAGTTCTCGTACATAACAATGTTTGGAATCAGCTGCCACACAACACCACAAACAGAAATTATGGTCTCTCCTTATGAAAGCATAGACTAAGTACAGCAATGCATAACGCATTCTAGGAATTAAACAAAATTGAACGAATAAGAATACCCTGTGATAGATTCTTGGAGCTTTCACAGCAGCCAATGGTTCCATCCCCTTAACAAAATGGTTCAAAAATACTTGAGCAACTGCAGGAATTATATTCAGTCCACCACTGCCACCAAGTACCCCTGCCAATTGCCCATCCTGCTTGCATACAATTGGGGTTCATTAGTGTAAATAAATGCATTTGACATCTGTACCATCATATCGAAGATCAATCGTGAGCGAGTAAACACGCACTTTTATTAAACAAAACCGCTGAAAATGAATTTTATACATTCTTACTGTCTATTCAAAAGGTCCTGCATTTGTGTGGTATGCTTGTGTATTATTAGATTCAACATCATGCATGGTTTGTGACTGTTCAAATGCCAATCATTGCCTTTCTTTGGACCATAAATATGACCCGAGAAAAGTGGAAAATTGTACTTGTTTTGTTTTAAAAGCAAGTCACTACAGATATCATAGCGGTAGTAAAAATGCTGGTAATAGAGATAGAGAAGTTTTTGTAAAGGGTTATACGTGCTATATTCATTTAACCTATGGATGTTGCCTGCAGAGCATATATGAGTGATGTAGCTTGAAAGAATTAGGGTTATAGTTTTTCTCTAAATTTCTATTAAGGGGGGATTAACACAAATGATCGAAAAAATATTAGGTGGGCGGGCATGGATGGCCGTCAACCTCTAACCTGGAATTTATTTATATGTCTACTGATACAAAAAGATGGTATGGAATTTACTTATATTTTTAGTGCATATGCACTGTAAGATTATTTAGGAACTGCCAAGCATCAAGTGTGCGTTTTAGCAGTCAGCTGACTTGGGGTACAATTGCAGCTGTTTCTAGATAGGCTAGGACATAAAGAACTCTTCCTTCTGAACACGGACTACTGTTATGCAACGAATTCAACATGACTGTTTTGAAACTATGAATTGTGATCCGGTAATGTGTATGAGAGTTTCCCTAATGGATATCATACTTGAGGATTGGTCTTACTTGTTGGGTAGAAGAAAACACGAAGTGCTCTTTGGTGCTGCCTCTGGAGAGAAAGGGAGAAGGAAGGATAACAGTGCCAAGGAATAACAAAAGTGGTTAATGGGATTGTAAGGTTCAAGCAACTAATAAAATCATAGGGACTGCATAAGAGGTTTCTAGATAACCTAATGAAAAAGAAAGGAAACACACCTAAATATTGCATAAGTGCAAGACAGCTGGCAAAAGACTAGCAGCTATCCAAGGAAAATTAGAGGAATGTCCCATGCAACCAACAGAGTAGTGGAGATAGGCCAAAATTCTGCTACCATGCAAGGCTTATCTCTAACTTGTAAATTAATTAGTAATGCAACCCAATAAAGAATGTCTAGAGTATAATAAGTTTCATGCAGAGGAAATTGTCCAGGATGAATTGGCATATGTTTAGTTCGATGATAAAGCCAACTAAAAGATTGTGAACTCCGTCTAGTGTATCATGAAGACTGGAGAAAACCATATATTCTGTTTGGTGGATCTAGATGCACCATAGTCCCTCACAGATCTAGAAGCATCTCCACCATCTAAACAGCAACTGTGTCCAACCTTGATATTAATAATTGGAAAAAAGAGGTGGGAAATCAAGTGCTCTGAATTTGCCATGAGGAAGGCTCTCACTACAACAAATTAGTTACCTTATATACAAATCCGAGCAGATTTGATCTTTATACTGAAAGAAAATTGATATAATGATCATAAACACATCATTTTCATTCCTACCGTATGGCCACTGGTGGTAACTACTTAGAACTCAGCTGGATTAATTAAACGGTCTTATTTTCTTATGCTGATGACAATGATTAGTATGGGATGCTTCCTTGTCATCATAGTGGGCAGTGATCTAGGAGAAATGATGGAATCCACGGTGTAGTATAGGATACACTAACATTTCTCTTTTTGGCTTGAATGTACTTAAGGATTTTGTATTAGTGAATCAAGTAAAGGGGAAGATCCTTGCAATAAAGTTGCCATCACTTCCCTTTTTGCCAACTAATCATTGTGTGTGCATGTTGTTTAAGTTATTCACATTGTGTATATGTGATGTATGCACGAGTTAATCACTGTGTATGTATGTAATGTACATATAAGTTGGTCTTTATGTAGATTGTATGGATGAAATCTTGTTAGCTACAACACCTCTAATGGGTAGGGCCATCTCAAATGAACCCTCAAAGATTAGGTCTGGGTGGTCTATTGATTTGTCTTGTTATGTGAGTTTATCTTGTTCAATGCAAGAGTATATTCGTGGTGTAGAGCTACTACCTTGTTATGGTTGAATAAGATTACTAAAAGTTGTACTTTTAATTGAAAATAAATTGCTTGACCGATCAAGAAGATATTAAAGATAAAATGAAATTAAAAAAAAATTGTAATGACCAGGAGTAGTTATTACAGATTTGTCTCAATATTGCAATCCTTATTTTTCACTTTAAAGAGTACGATAGAAAATACCTTGAGAACAATTGTAGGAGACATCGAAGATAGTGGTCGTTTATTAGGCCTGATAA
The DNA here is from genome assembly GCA_007258455.2 of Sequoia sempervirens. NCBI lineage: Eukaryota > Viridiplantae > Streptophyta > Pinopsida > Cupressales > Cupressaceae > Sequoia > Sequoia sempervirens. The sequence continues at coordinate 148,920,099 of VDFB02000017.1, read as the reverse complement.
AATTTGCTGGAGCAGGTGGAAGTTTATCTGGGGAGATATCTGTTGGTATGGAGAAATCATCCATTTCATTATTCAACACAATCCCAGTAGATGGAGAAAGCATTTTGGCTCCAAAATAATAATTCACCGTGGTTGTCATTGACAATGCATTCCTTTCACTATCTACGATGCAAAAGTGACTTGTACCGTTGTCTCTAAGTTGGCTATATCTGCAAAAGGACAGCACCAGCAAACAATAGTTAATTTGAAATTGAAATGACTACAAAACTACTTCAAGGTTCTGTAGATTATCTTCCGTTTTGCACAACATATTGGCTATATATTAATGGAATTCAAGAATATTTGACATGTCAAGGCTTGCAAGCATGCGTTCAATACAAGTTCTTAAATGGCAAACTGAAGCATATATATAAACTGGCAAATTAAAAAGATCAATTAGCAAATAATCCATAAAATTTATAGCAGTTTAACGAACAAAAGATCTTACTTGTATTCATAATACTCCGGTGGAAAAGTTGTGTTGTCGTATATTTTCTTTTTGAGTTTTTCAGCAAACTGTGGAGAAAGCATGTCAGCTACCACATCTGTGATGTTAACAAACTTTGGATCACCAAGATTCATTCTCTCAGCAAACATATGTTTAAGTGTTTCAACTGTTCGGTGTAGACCCAATACATCCTTTACTGCATCAGCTGTTCCATAACTTGCAAGTATATTGAGAGTCTGTTACCATTAGCAATGGAGGTTTAGAATGCTGATTTACAACCGTCAAAGAGTAATGTTATGAGTTGTGACAATAAAATTCATTGATGCACTATATAGCATGACAGCTGGGTGTGAATGGGTTACAGGGTGAAGAATTGCCAAATTGTGTGTGTGCTAGTGTGGATTTATTACTTGAAAGGCTTAAGACTCAAAGCATATTCGAATGTGAATGTTGTGGATGTACTTGAGCAGCACAGCTAGGTGTGAATGTGTTACGGTCTGTAGAATTGCCAAACTATTTGTGCACTAATATGGATACATCGCGTGGAGGGCTTAAACTATATTCAAATGCAAATGTTGTGGGTGACTTGTTGAAGAATGATGCAACTATGGAAATATGTATGTACTCACTAGAATAAGCCCTACGGCTCCAGAAGATGGAGGTGGCATTCCCAAAATTGTATATCCCATGACATCTGCTGAAATTGGATCTGTCACTTCCACTCTATAATTTTGCAAATCATAAAAAGTAAGTATTCCCCCTGCTTCCTGTACATCTGCTACTAGACTCTTCCCAATGCTGCCATTGTAAAAGGCGCTTGGTCCATAATCAGAAATTGTTTGCAATGTCTCTCCCAACTTCTTGTTATAACAAACATCTCCAGCACTCAGTAGCTTTCCGTTGATTGTCAGAATGTCTCGGAGACCTTTGTCTGCCATAATACCATTTTCTACGGCCTTCATGCTATTGGCAAGGTAAGGCATAACAACAAAGCCCTTAGATGCCAATTTTATGGCAGGCTGGACAAGCCTCTTCCAAGGCAATTTTCCATGCTGTGTCCATGCTAGGTGGAGGCCTGCGAGTTCACCTGGTGTACCCATAGAAAGAGGACCTTCATATTTTTCAGAAGGATTTTTGGCATACATGTCCTGAGTTAAAAAGCGTGAAGAAAAATATTTAGTAGAACATTTGGAACATGAAATACATTATTCAAAAGAGAATGTTGAGAATATTATTGTAATAGGTACAAAAGTACAAGAGAAACAAATAGGCTGGATAAATAGATGTCAAATATATATTCTAGCATTTCTCATGAAATGAGATCAAGATCTTAAAAAAACATAGCAAATGTTTTAATTGGAGCACTGAAATACTGTAGTAGCAAAGGTGCGATTGGGGGAAATCGAAGATTTTTAGTTTGTGAGACTTTTAGGATCCTGTTATATAGTTACACCCTGGACTCTTAGAAGTCCACAATATGGTGTAGCACAGTAGCTTGGAAGGTGTACATAAAGAGAAGGTATTTAACAAGATAACAGAGGCTTAAAGTTAAATCATGTCAGAAACGTGGTTCACAAATTGCACAAGTTTCTAACTGGCTCGGAGCACAGACTGACATATAGCAGATACTTATCACGTTTAGAAATTAATTTCAAATCACATATTTGGACTTTGAATATCTAGGTGATT
>VDFB02000017.1:148889554-148917823 GCA_007258455.2 Sequoia sempervirens | reverse complement strand
ATCCTTAAGCTATATCCTCTTAGGTCCCATTAATCTATCCTATGGAAAACATCACTTGAATTTGTAAAGAATTTATAAAGATCAATTTTCTAGCTTTTACTATATATAGTTCTTTCTTGCATGAATTATGTAGTTAAATGACTCATAAAACTATAGTTACTTTACTTACATTAATTATTTTTTTGTGATTCTCATCAAAGTTGGTCTACCATGTGATTGTCTTTGTAATTTTTTATTATCAAGAGACTATGTAAAATATCAATTTTTGTCTTGACCTAAAAGTTGATAAGCTTTAATTGTATCTAAATGCACATATATGTTTCATCATGTTATATAGTTGTATTAAACATCAATATAAATTATATATGTTTTTTCAATGTATGAAATTCAATGAACTTATTAGTCACTTTTTAAATATCTTGTTCCAATTTTATAGATTATACATTTCATGTCTTGTTTTTACCACATTTTCTAGATTCGACTTAGCAAAAATACCTACAAAACAAAATATAAACTTGATTTGCTAATGGGAGGTTTCAAACCCTAGTTTGGTAATTAAACCTTGATAGAAATAATGAAATGTGCATGGAAACCCTAGCCTTAAGTGTGTCTAAGACTAAGAAATCTGAAACATGATGCAATCATATTCTAATGTGTAAGAATATGATGCAATAATGGAAATGTGAGGATGAATGACTCACTTGAGGAGATCTCTAATCACACCAAATGAACCCTAATGATTCTTGTACCTTCCTTAGGTTGAATGTAGAGTGATAATGAAGGATGAAATCACTTAATAAACAAGTCCTTAGGCTTGGCTTGATGGTTAGTTGTATCTCCCCAACCTAGAACCCATCATGATTCACCATAGACAACCATGATCAATATGAAAATGCTAGATCTTGAATTAAAGTGAGCTTGAAGGACTGCAAAAACACTTTAATGCTGCTCCAAGACTTCAAATTTATATTCCCTTGAAACTTGAATGCTCTTGTGAAAGATTCTCAACACTTGTCTCTTCAATTTTCTCTTGAAAATTCTTGTTCCAATTGCTTAGACTGATAAAAATGACTTGAAAACTTTCTTATATAGGCATTAACACCTAATTGACCATTATTTAGATCTCAAAGGCCAACATCCACAAAAAATTAAAATTAAAATGGTGAATTTCCTACTCAAAATTGAAAAAGACCCCAAATGGGACTCATTTTCCACCCTTGGTGAATGAGTCCCACCTAAGGGGACTCATTCGCCCAAGGTGGCAAATGAGTCCCACCTTAGCTTTTTGATGTGGGTTTTCAAGATTTTTAGTGTTTTAAGTGATTTTATGGGATTTTTAGGTGAAATAAGCCTCAAGATCTGAAATAATGGGTCTTAGGGGCCTATAAATGATGATTTAAAGGATAATTAATGCAAGGGTACCCAAAATAGGTCCAAACTAGACACAAAATTATACTATCTCCAAGAAGGGAGTACAATTTCGGTGGTCATAGCTGCAAGTGTTACAATCATCTAACGTTGGTGTCTTAGTTGAACATACAACAATAGGGGTGAAACACTTTGAAGGAAAGTCAACATCCAAGAACAACCCTTCTATAACAAGAATAAAACTATCCTCACAAAAGGATAGACCAATACTATCATTGCTGACCTCTTCATTGCATGACTTGAGACAAAAAGAAAAAGCTTCTAGCTCACATGTTGATGCAAAACATGCCAAATCTAATTTTTGATTTGCACAAGAAAGACCCTCCTCATGCACCTCAAAAGAGAAATTTTGAAGATTGGGCATACAAAAAAATTGAGGAATGGGAGAATCACCCTCCAAACAAATGTGTGGTTGCTCAATGGTGGATTTTTCAATGTGTTGGATCCATGTGAAGCATTCTAACTCAATCACATTATCCCTAATGCCAAAGGTCACATCTTCATCTTGAATGAAGACCTCATATTCAACATTTCTACATTCAAGGATAGCAGAAAACTGACAAACATCATAATTACTTGTATTGATGCACAATTCATCAACACATACCTCAAATTTGTGAGACACTTTGGGTGAAGAACTAAATTCTTCAAATTGCCTCTCATTTATAATTATTTCTTGGCAACTAACCGCAACAAAATTAGACTCTTGGAATGTAATGGTTGCCACATCCTTTGCTACCACTATTGGATGTTGTGGTGTGTTGCTGATATGTGGTTGTCATTGATGTCAACACTATTAGCATTGTTGCATTAGAAACTATATATGTTGAGGATATTGAGAAAACTGTAATAAGAAGTGCTACACATTGTCAGTGGTGAAGCAAAGTTATTTCTCTCAGTGTGATCAATACATTGCTGCTCAGAGGTTGTGGACTGAAGGGTTTCTTGTTGAGCATATCTAGTTTATCCACGTCAAGTTTCAGAGATCCGCGTGAATATTTGATCAAGTTATGAAGATTTGTATTCTGATAGTTTTTTCTGTTACTTCTATTTGTGTTCCTAAATGAAGACCATGTGATTTCAATTAGTTTAATTGCTTCAGATGCTTCTCTGGTGTTTTATGATGCTTGTGGATGTTTCTAGTTTGTGCCCTATCTGTGTTGCATGTCCACATTGATCGTTTTGCTTGTGATCTAAGATTTTCTCTTGTGTGTTCATGTTTTTCATGTTCTTGGCCGACAAGGTGTTGGAGTGTGTTGTGGATCTTCATGGAGTAATTAATTGAAGTGGTTCATGTTTGAGGAAGTTATTTTTGGTCTTCACTATGTTGTGGCCGACCTTGGTTGATTTGCATGAATAATCTTATTGATCTGAGCCGATTGTTTATATTCTTTCTTACTATTTTGTTGAAGCCAACTTATAGCGATGTAATCTCTTGTTGCAAATATAAATGAGATTTTTTTTGATCATTTGGAAGAGTGTGAGAGTGTGCAAGTGTGAAGTGTGTGAGTCCTGTGTGTGAATATTGTTCAAATCATTCGAAGGCAGAGTAGAGAATGAAGAAGAGTGAAGAAGAGTAAAGAAGTGTTCATGAGCTTAACTGGAACTATAACTAGGAATTATTAGATGCTATTTTATCAATTCAAAATCTGATGGATTTAATTAGAATCTTTCTATAAGATAGTGAGTCTTCCTTGGGTAGTAAGCCTTTTGTAATTGAGTAGTGAGCTCTAGGCAGTGTGCCTAAATGCATGTGAATTCCCCATTAACATTTTCTTATACTTTTAAAGGGTATAATCTTGTGGATTGATCTCCACCATGGTTTTTCCCCTAACAGGGTTTCCACATAAAAATATTGGTGTTATGTGCACTTCTGATGTGTTGTTCATTTATGCTTTCATGATTAATGATCATATCTGAGAATAAGACAAATAATTTGAATAAGTTTGAAATTTAGTGACAACTGATTCACCCCCCTCTCAGTTGTCTTCCCTTGAGTTTCCAACAACCACTTCACTCTTATGCTACTACCCATAAAGTGCCTCTTCTAGGGGTGGTGATATGATGTTTAAACCTAAACAAAAGATTTCTATAACATCCCAAGAGAGGCCCTCCAACTCAGAATTGCAAACCTCAATAGAGTGTGGATCTTCATCCACAATAATAGGGGTTGAACATGTTTGTTGTTGCTATTGTAAAAACATGGAGTTATCTTCATCCATCAAGCTAGAACCAAGCTTCTTCAAAGCCTCAACTAACGTAGGTATAGCTAGTCTATCCTTCTCATCTTCAACAAAACAAGGAAGGGCATCAAATGAGAGGAACGATTCCTCTACTATATCAATTTTTCTACCATTTTAATGTCTTGTTGCTGCAACATTGTTTCATCTTCATTATTTTCTAGCAACAAACCAAGACATGCATTGTTTTGAACATGTGAAGGCTCCACAACAACATCCTCTTCACTCCTAGCTTGAAATTGCTCCTTGTTTTGTTCTTTTGACCAATTAGGATCCCATACCACAGGTCCACCTTTAAAGAGTGAAATAGGGAAAGAGGGAGAAAAATGATCAAAAGGGCATTGTAACTCTTGTTGAAGCTTTGGAAGGGGCTTCTCAATTGATAGGAATGAAAGGTTGAGCCTCCTCAAGGGTAGGTTCTTGTGAGGAATGGAGACTGACAAAACTTAGGATCTCCAACTTAGGTTCTTGTGATGACACAAGAGGTTGAATGGGAGTTCTAGGGGTTTGATTAGGATTCTTGAAACTAATTTTTTTGTGCTTGCATACCTCTTGGACAATAGATTGTTCTGAAACAAAAAGAGGGCTAACTGAGGATTCAAGAGGCTTGCTATAATTCTTGAAAAGTTTGGGAATTTATGCTTTCTTACCTCCTCCTTAGTAGGCTATTTTGGAACAAATGGAGGTGCTTGTTTGAAACTAGGCACACAAGGGGCTGCCTGAGTCTGAGGCACTTGTGCTAGAGCAAGGGAAAGTCTATTTTTTTTCTTTCCTAGCAACATTATTCACTACATACTCCTCTTATTACTTTCTTTGTGCCTCCAACTATTGTTCATACCTCCATTGAGCTTCTAATTCTTGCTGTTGATGGTGAGTTTGGTAGACAAGATCATCACAATGTGGGAAGTAACCTTATTGCTGCCCTTGATAGGCTTGATTTTCTCTCCCTGTTGTAGGTCAAATGCTTGTTGCTGCTCCTTTAGCTCAATAATTTTGTTAAAGAGATACTTCACCATGGACATGAGTTCACTCTCATTTTGAGGCTAAAATGAAGAATAAGGAGTATCTTGGGGTTGTTGATATGAATGTGTAGGCATCGAGGATGTTTGAGCAGGGTGGGGTGGGTGGTATGCATTTTGTGAAGATTGAGAACCCACAACAACAGGGTTATTTGGAATGAAATGGGAGGTATAAGCAACCTTATATGGCTGATTAGGAGGTGCAAAGTTGGAATTATCATGGAATGGGGAAGTATACATATGGTTTCCATTAAAATTAGACATTTTAATGCATATTAAACACCTTGAAATTTACAAAATAAGAGCAGAGGACTGACCAACCATAGATTTTGGGTACATATCAATGGATTCACCCAAATATATTGCAAAGATGCCAAGTGTTTGAAGAACCACCTCCAAAGGATGAAATATTGAAGAGCACACCAACTTCTCAATAGGATGAAATGGAACCAGTTCTGCTTGAACCAATAGATGTGCAAGGAGTCACCATGGTGTTTGATGATATGAATCAAAAGGAAAAATGCATTGAAGAAAACACCAGATTCTTCAATGAAAAGTAGTCCCACCGGGTGTGCCAGAAACTGTTGCCACATAAAACTGCACCCTGCTGAGCACAAAGCTCAACATTCCAATGAAAAAATAGAAATGACCTCGAGGTTGTGGGAAATTTACGTGAATGAGTTCGAATCTATAGAGAAGGCTAACTTCCTCTTTCAATCCAAGTATAATGTGCTAGTCTAACCCAACACATGAAAAATTACCACTAACCTACTCTAATATCTCACAAGGAAAAGGGGAGAAGGAGAACATGAAAGGGAAATGGAGGTGATACATCGAGATGGAAGGGCCACTTCTTCTTGAACAAGATTGCACACCACATCATTGAAGAGGGGCAAGGGGACTTTCACAAATATCTATTTGGTGAATTTTCAGAGGCATACATGAAGGCTAGGGTTTGACAAGGTGTTGGAAAGAAAAAGGGGTTTCACAACCAGCAACTGTAAAGAATTTAACACAAGCATACATGCATAAAAATGCAACAAAACACTCAGATATGTAAGGTAATAAACTTACACAAACACCAAAGATTTGAGAAGAGGAAACTTGATTGATTTCATTAATGCAAAGGAATATTAGCCAATATTTATAATGGAAAAAAGTGAAAAATAGTTTGCAAAGAAAAACCCTAGAGGATCCACAAGAAGAACCCTAAAAATGAATATATATTTTTCCTTTATAGATCAGACATAACTTAGAAGAACAAACTAAACCCTAACCCTAACCAAGGTTAACAATAAAGTCAGGGTGTGCAAACTTGAGCCATCCATGAAAATAATGGCCTAGGGAATGGATTTGAAATAAAGTTAACAAACTACAATCAATAGGCATGGGTTCCCATGAAATCCACCTGAGGAAGTTAGAAAATACATTTAATACCATCCTTGAAGCCTAGGAAATCAAATTTGGTTGTTGTGGAGTGGTTGCACATTAAAGTCATCGCCTAGAAAAAACAGGCCAAAAATACGTCAAAAGGTTAGGGCGTCGGGCATGAAAGGAGACCTCTACAAGCATGAAAAAATTGGTCCAAAGCCCCAAAAAAGCATTTTTGGAAGTCAGGTGTTGGGCGGCTGGGCTTACCGCTTACCTCATGTCGGGAAGAAGGAGAGAAGAAAGCACAAAGAGAGAAGAAACGTCAGGGGTCTGACCTTAGACCATCGAAGGTCAGAGGTCAGGAGGAAGGCTTACCTCCAAAATTCAGAGGTAAGTAGGAAGCCATACCCTCGAAGCTTGAAACATTCGACACTTAGTCAAAATTTTGAAAAAAAACCTTCGGGGAAAGGGAGAAGGGGAAGACTGAAAGCCAAAAGTAACTTTTGGATGTCATACCTTGGACCGTTAGAGGTTGAAGGTCGGCCTTACGTCTTACTTCTGAAGGTAAGAGGTAAGATGCAAGGGAAAAGGGTGAAGGCTAGAGGCTAATAGAAAAAGGTGCAAGGATGGAAGATGAAAAAGGGAAGGTCGAAGGAAAACGGGAAAAAAAGGAAGAGGAGAGGAATCAGTAAAGGGTAAAGGGTAAGGCCAAAGGTCGAAACCCAAAAAGCTTAGAAGAAAAGGGGAAAGGAAGGGAGAAATGGAGAAATGGAGAAGGAATGCAAGGTAAGCGAGTAAGATATAATCCGAAAACCCAAAATTCTGGGACCTAGCAAAATTTATGAAACCTCAAGGAGAATAACATGCAAGATGGCTCATGGGGAATCTCTCAAATTGGTTATCAATGATGGGTCATTGACGGGTGGCATGAAATGGAAACAATACACAAATAGGACCAATAGGAAATTATGGCTAAACCATAGGAAGTATGATGAAACTATTTTATGGATGTTGCAAATCTAAGAAAATAAATTGGTAAGTACACCCCTAGTAGTTGGCTTCAAATTGAATTTGTAACAATTTCTTGAGTCTAGAGAGGACTTGGAGGACATGAGGAACATGTTCCATATGTTAGTGTGATAGGAATTCTCATGTATTCAATGGCCCACACAAAAATTTTATTGAGAAATTTGAGTTCTAGTAGGTTCATGACAAAGGAAAATAAGGATCAAACATAGGTGAAAAGAGTATCTAGGTACTTGAAGGGAACTTAGGATTAATATTTGACTTATATCATGGCTCTAATGATGTAGGAAAAGTGTTGAATCTAGGGATTTGTATATTTTAATTGGGAAAGAGATCTTGGTAAGAAAATATTGATATGCAGTTATGCTTTTTTGATTGAAGTAGCTAGTTGGATGAATGAGTAGTAATAAATAGTTGCACTATCCACAACTAAAGTACAATAAATGGCCATAACACATGCTTGTAAGGAAGTAATGTGTTTAAAGAGGTTATCGGTGAAAATATTATTTTTAAGAGTTATACAAAGGTGAAGTGTAGTTCACATGGTGTAATTTTTCATGCAAGAAATCCTATTTACCATTCTAGAACCAAGAAAATTTATGTACAAAATAATTTTGTAAAGTATATGATTGAGACTATAAAACTTTATATGGAAAAGATTGATACTAAGAGTTTTTTTTTTATTTGTTGATGAAACTTGTAAGTACTCCCAATTTCTTAAGGTATATAGGTGAGATGTTCTTGGCCCATTCCCAAACACAAGGTTAACTTCTTGTGTTGTATACTACATTCTTGTATGGTAAATATCAAGTGTGAGAATGTTGAGACTTGGGTGATATTCACCTACACGAAATTATTAAAATTAGAGTTTATCTATAGAATATAAGTTAGTGATATGCACGGTGATTTTCAAGTGTTGTGGTATAATATACATGTTGATTTATATGTGGTGATGTTGAAGTAATAACTTTAATCCATTTTAATAATTTCAATCATAGTTGAATATATAAATCACTGTTGCTATAAATATAAATTACAAGACACAATAACTTGTGGAAAAGATAGAGTTCATGTGGCACAAATTAAGAGTAGCATAATATTTTAAAAGATGAAACAAGGTATCAAAAGTAGTTAGAAGTGATGTAATATTTATGTGTTTTATTACAAGCTTGGAGCTAGTGGTGGTGGCTATAGAATTAAGTAGAAAAATATTAATTTATAGTGTGTGATAGCACAACTACATATACACATTGGTCATTCACATGGAGATATCATGTTTAGTGATATATGTGTGATATGTTGATGTGAAAATATGGTTAATTTTATAGTTGTATGACTCTTGGTATTCTACATGTTGGTTGGAGAGTTTGATGGTTGTGATTCTAGATTTACATCTACATATATCATCTAGTGTGAATGTATGAAGGATAGAAAAATTGAAAAATATTAGTTCTTGATAAACATTGTTGGTGTGGGGGACTAGGGAAATTGTAGAAGAGTATGTTGTAGATTATAATTCTATAAATGACTTATTGTATTAAATTCTCAATTCTAAAAATTATAACTATGAACATATTTTAGTTGTGGGTCTTCTCTTGTAAGGGTTCCCTACAAAAAAATTAAGTATTGTTAATCTTATGGGAGGATAGCATATAAAATTAGGGAAATTTTTTATTACAATCATCCATGTTATGTTATGTATCTTATGGGAACTTCTGCTCAAAAAATATTTTTTCGACAAAAACCCATAGGAGATGTTATGATTAGTGGACAAAACCCCATTGGTCACTAGAATCAAAGGACAAAAAACTTTTGGTTATTTGAGAGAATTCCCACTTAGGGAGTGCATTAGAGATTCAAGGAATTGTAGGAAAGTCAAGTTCTTCTATTGAGCATTGTTGTTGCAAAATTGTATTTGTTGCTTGCTGTTATAGCCATCATAACAACCCCATTTACTATGGAAATCATAATTATATCAATATATGTGTAGTGGGGATTTTTGAGTCATTGAACAAGATTATCTATGTCATTGTGCTATTTGAGTATGATTAATTGGCGTTGTTATGATTCAAATCTAATTATGCTTCAATTTTGTTATCTTTATTATATTTATTGAAAAGGGACATGACATGGATACCATCTTCATATTGTTAATAATAAGGATCATATGGTCTAGTTTAATTGCCTATTTTTAGGAGGTTGAAGCTCATTTCTTAGCCCTAATTGATGTGGTTAAATGTATGAAAAAAGTAGTGAGGGTTATCATTTGATTAGGTTGACATCTCTTCTTTGAAGTGCCCCTACAAAATCCACACCTTGCTAGAATGTGAGAAGGCTAAGACTATTAGATGAAACATTAAATATATTATTTAGAATGTTGGGCTAGTTGATGGTGTTCAAGGTGGAGGTGGAGTTGGAGATGTTGTTGCTATAGGCGAAACACAATTGATATTGGTAAACTAAAATGACTTTAAATATGTTTGTATATGCTAGTTAATATTGTTGTTGTAGAATATAATTATCTAATTTTTAAATAGTATCAATCAAATGATCTATAAATCCCTTATTATAGGGTTGAAGCTCTTTTTGTTTTTTCTTAAGCTCTCCTAATTAATGATTTGACATTGAAAAATTAATACTTATATTTTAAATTTTAAAATATTGAGAATGGGTGATCCCATAATAGTGGTTTACAATCTTTGGCCAAATTGGACAAATTATTATTTTTAACTAAATCTTCACATTCAGCACCTATAGCGCTAAGGTGAGGAATTTGAAGATGGTGTAAACTAGAGTCTCATCAAATTTTGTCTATAGATTCTAAAAATATTTTTTCAAAAATTTTTGGAATCAAATTGCACTTCTTTTTCCATCTCCCACGAAAATAGATTTTTTTGAAAAACAACATTTTTAAAAAGTGATGCACACCGATAACGTATAACTTTTTTTCCATGAAGGGTAAAATTCCAATTTTTTCAAATTTAGATTTGTAACTCGATATCTAGTGCTTCCACTTAGTTAGATAGTTTTATTGAATATTTTTCCTTAATCAAGTTTCAAAATCAATTGAATTACAATTTAGACACACAGCGACTTTATAACATAACTTTTTTGTATATGTCAAAATTTAATTTATTTATTTTTGTTGGATCAAAGACTTCAATATTTGGTGCACTTATATTTTTCAATTTTTTTTTTGACAATCTTCTATTTTTCCACATGTGAAGAACAAAAAAATTCATTTTCGATGAAAAACCTATGTTTAATAAAACTTAAAAAACAAATACATAACAAAACCAAAACATATTAAAATTATATTCATTGGATAGCTTGTTCTGAGGAATACCATAATCATTTGAAATAAATTTTAAATGAATTCATTTGATCCCCCAAAATCTAAATCAAAAGTGATTTTTTATCAGCATTTTGATAGGTGTAAAGGAGACGCATTTATAGGTATGGTTTAAAACTAGAGAGGTTCTATCCAAGGGGGTTTGATCTAAGGTGATTTGATCAAACCCTCTTCAATTGGAATCCTTAAATGGAACTTTTAAGGCTTAAATCATTTATATTTTTGAAAAATATGTGATTTTAGCTAAAATTTGTTCCTCTCGTGAATTGTAAAACCACTATTATGACAACACCAATATACCCCTTATCCCACATTTGCAAATTAAAAGAAATTATTTATGATTATTTTGTTGCTTATATATATTTATTATCAATTTGGAGCTATTTGACTTAAAAATTATTTTAATTTACTTCGAAACTATTTTATTTACTACATACATGGATAGATAAATTTATTCTATACACATTGTTTTAATTTTGTATGTAACTTTCAAAACCACCACTCATTATTTTAATAAATCTAATTTTAAAAACCATTAATTTACTTTCAATAAATTAATAAACCTACCAATATAACTTTATACTAAAACATATACTCTCACATACCAATATAAACATGTTTCACAAAATTTAATCCACATTATTTTAAATAATAAAATTTATAAATAAAATTATTTAAAGAAACTGAAAATATCAATCTAAGCATTGATTACACCTAAAACAAATTTATCATTTATAACTACCTTATTTTTTATTTTTTTAAATAAACAAATTATACTTATAAATTAAAAACAGGCACAAACCACTAAATTAGGATTGAAAAACAGGAGCACTTCTTTACGTGCAGATATACAAAAGGTCATATAGGACAACCATTTAGAGCGTAGTCTTACGTATGACGTAAGATTTTCATTACTATTACAACAAAGCCGATTGAGAAGACTGAAACGCAAACAGCCTGAGCAAGACGGCCATCAACTGATAAACACACAGCTGCTGCAGCGAACGGAGCAGATAAACACAGCTATACTTCAAAGCAAACGAGCCAAAACACAAATAACCTATTCAACACGGTCATCTACTGATAAACACAGCTACACCACCAAGCAAACGAGCCAAAACAGCAATTTATGGTGTCTTGTGAACATCACAAAATTTGGTTATGGCATTGATGGCAACCAGAGCATACACGGTGATTATCAAATTCACAAATAAGAAGAAAAGACATAACTGACCTGACCAACCGGCAATTCGATGGTTATCTAGGTTTTCCTCTGATTTTAGTTGCTCTTCCTTGATCATTTTGTGATAAATAATATAAAAGAGCACAACTAAAATTGAGGAGAAAACCAACAAGCAGATCATCAGAACTAAGAACCTGGAGAGGCTCTGCCGCCAAGTGAAATATAGCCCAGAAACTGTGAGAGATATGCCAAACACTGTGAACGCGCAAGTGAGATATTTCCACTTGTCCTCTGCAACCGCTCTTATCTGCATATCAGATGGAGAGGCTACTTCACCCTCAACACCAGAAGCAACTCTGTTCACATCGGCGTTCGCCTCGTTTGGAGGCAGTGCATGTTCTGCTTCGATATCGCCGCCCGTAATATTTTGTCCGGGGGTATCAGGCACTGAGAACAACAATCTAGGCATAACAGGTATGATATACTGAAGAAGTTGAAAATATTGCAGAAAAGCTAGACACAGATTGCCACAGAAGCGTACCATTGTATTCTTATCAGGCCCAATCTGAAACCGTTCAGGTGAACGCTTAAGCACTTTCAGATTTTCTCCAACAATATAATTCAGACGAAAGGTATGAACCCAATTTCTCTTGGTGGAAGGCTGAGGAAGGGAAGAGGCTTTGTGAAGATAAATAAGCACAGGGGCCGAAAATCACACGAAAGTCCTAGTGGGCCTTCAGAGCGGTGTGAAGGATAAAAATGTGGTAGGATGCGCTACATCCTACGGCGGGATGTTTGCGCCAGAAACCCATTTTCAGGATGTGGAGGGTCCAGGCAGAACATACAAGGTCGATAACCATCTCGGAAAGCGATTTTCAGGATGTGGAGGGTCCTGGCAGAACATACAAGGTCGATAACCATATTAGCGATTTTACGCCCATATGGGGTCAATTTTTCGTATGACTTTCGTATTATTTTTTGGCCCCACTGCTTACGTGGTTTCGGGTGATAGTCTTTCAAATTGAACAGCTTAAAGAGTGTCCACCGTCCCATACATTCTTTCATATTTCCTTGTGTTATAAAGTATATTGAAAGGGATCAAAACATTATGTGAGAAGGTGCCTTGTTTTTTCTATTCTTTTTTCTACAGTAATTTAGATATAATGAAATGACCAAAGTTAATTAATAGCAGATTATGTATACAATTTTTCAATTGTAATATAAATAATTAGAGAAATATTAGGTGGTTATTGGTTTTTTTTAGTTTAATGTTGTTATTAATGGATTGGATTATCATGATAGAAGATTAGTGATTAAAATCTTGATATGAATATATCATTAAGTTTTTGTTATTGTGAACTGAACTATAATGTATAGTCTAAATAGTACATTTGCATTATCTATTAGTATTATCTTTGGAGAATCTAATGTCTTTTTCTTAATCTTCAATGTTTATCATTGATGAAAGGTTACCCCACCTGTGACACCACCACAAAGATTCACACAAAACAACCACTTTTGATTTTTCAATTTGAAATGAAAATACAAACTCAAACATTATAATGTCATAGCCACATGAGCTATTCTCACTACAAAAAAAATTAGCTCTCTCAAAAATTTGTGAATCAAAGTCATAGCTTGCACTAATGTAATTATCCTCTCTAACCTCTCTTCACCTCTTTGTTTCACACCACTAACTTCCACACCACCTCCCTAGGTTCTTCAAAGTGTAACTCCCTCTATTGGACATTCAAAGATCCAACTACCCATTTTCTCGTGCTTTGAGATTTAAATTTTTGAAAAAATTGGTAATACAATTTCCAAGAGCCATAACTTTTCAACCAAGCATCAGATTGATAAACTATATGCACTATTGGAAAGCTCTCAGAAAACCACTTCTTTGTCAAAGGTCCCTTAAGGGTACTTTGGAGTTTGGCCAATTTTCAAGCCTATTCAAAATCTCTAAGTACCTCAAATTTGAATTTAATGATTTTACAAGGGATTTTGAAAATATAAACATTAATATCTCACAAACAAAAAATGATACTGAGGTGATTTCTTCACCATTGGCTTAATTTGATAATTATGGAGCTCTATGTAAGATTTCATGGCCATATATGCACAAATGTGGTGCAGTCAAGGATGGAGGGTCTAGGAATAGGACTGTCCAACCTTGCAACAAGTGTAAACACAATGGAAACTCAATGAACAAGAACACAATTGCATATGGAAATATAGATAATGCTCAATTATTTACTAGAAAGATGCCCTGCCTTCCGACTTATAGAATTACAAAATACAAAATGATATGGAGTTAAAGCCCAGAATACAATGCGGGTTGAAGCCCTTAAGACCCTAGATCTTTCTTTCTATATTCTTGAGCTTGATTAACTGGCTCCTAATGCAACTACATGATGCCTATTTATATCAATTCCTAGCTCTAGAAAAGGTCCACGCCAGCCTCAAGAGGTCTCAAACCCCAAAAATGTGTGAAGGGTTGGCCAACATATGAATTTTCCTTTGATTCTCAGACAAACATGATGCAAATCAAAACTAAGGTTCCTCAATGAACGTGCATCCTTATGAAATGGTTTCCTAAGCTTCGCAAGTCATGGGATAGGTCCGCACACTTAAAAATCCAAAACTGGGTCTAGCCGAAATGCAAGAAAATAGATGAATGCAAATATTTTTAGTTGATGCAAGATTGCTTGGCAACCAGGGATGTTGTTGCATCAGACACCTGAGGTTGAAGAAAAGTGAGCCTGTCACTTTCTAGGGCTTAGAGGAAAACCAATGTGGTTCACCTCAGCCTAAGAATCCATGATGAATCTTCCTCTGGTCTTCCTTTCCATCTGACTAAGTACTCCTTGTATTACCTTCCTCTAGTGCTGTGTCCAATTTTACTGTCCAAAATTTCCTCAATCTCCTTTGGATGATGTTCTATCAGGTCTGACAAACCAATTTCTCTGTCCTCTGGTGATTCTCCTTCATGGTACTAGTAGAGGTCTATGATGTTGAATATAAGCGCTATGCCAAATTCCTCTGGTAGCTCTACTTCATATGCATTTCTAGAATCAAACTTCCTGATGATCTTTCAAGGTCCAAACTTCTTCATCTTCAACTTGTTATATGTCCCAACTAGAAATCTCTCTTTTCTCAGATAAACCATCACTTCCTCTCCTACTGCAAACTCCTTATGTCTTCTCTTCTTATCCGTTGTATCCATGTATGCATTGTTCATCTTCTTGAGATGCTCCTTAAATTGAGCATACATTGTTTCCATGAATCCTACAAATTCTTCTGCCTCTACACTCCTTTTTTTCTCCATACTGATATCCCTTAATCCTATTACTCCTCTAGGTTGCCATCTTGTCACAATTTCAAATGGCGTCTTCCTTGTGCTTTGGTTTACTAAATTGTTGTATGAAAATTCTACTTTCGGTAGTATTAAGTCCCAATTTCCTACCTTACCTTTAGTCAAACACCTCAACAAGTTTCCCAAACTCCTATTTACCACTTCTGTTTGTCCATCTGTTTGTGGGTGAAATGCTAAACTGTACTTCAAATCCATTTTCATCTTCTTCCATAATGTCTTCCAGAAATATCCAACAAACTTAGTGTCCCTGTCTGATACTATACTCTTTGGTAATCCATGTAATCTCACAATCTCCTTGAAAAATAGGCCTACAACATGTACTGCATCACTGGTCTTCTTACAAGGTATGAAATGTGCCATCTTAGAAAATCTATCCACAACTATAGAGTCAAATCCTCTTGGTGTCTTTGGTAATCCCAACACAAAATACATGCTAATGTCTTCCCATGGTCTCTCTGGTACTGTCAATGGTGTATACATTCCAATGTTCTGATTGTTCCCTTTTGTAACTTGATAAATCTTGCAACTCTGAACATACTTCTTGACATCCTTATACAACTGTGGCCAAACGTATTTTTTACTCACCAATGCATATGGTCTTATCAGTTCCAAAATGTCCTGCTAATCCTCTGCAATGCTTCTCCTTGATCAAATTCTCCCTCATTGTACTTCAAGGAATACACAACTGATTGTTCTTGAATAACATGCCTTCCTGAACGAAATAATCCAACCATTTACTTATGTCTATCTTTACTGGTTCCTTGCATGCTTTCCATGCCTCCGCAAAATCAATGTCCTCCTCATACATGTGCTTCAACTCCTCAAAACCTAATACTTCAATTCTCATCTTTGTCAACAAACTCGTCCTGCTCAATGCATTTGCAACCTTGTTCGATTTTCCACTCTGGTGCTTCAACAAAAATGTATATCTCTACAAGAATTTTACCCATCTCATATGTCCCTTGTTCAACTTCACTTGAATATTCAAATATTGTAAATCTTGATTATCATTATACAACACAAATTCCTTAGGTAACAAGTAATGTATCCACTTCTTCAAGGCTTGTATGATTGCATAGAACTCTTGATCATAAACTGAATATCTCCTCCTAGCATCATTCAATTTTTCACTGAAATAGGCTACATGTCTCCCTTCTTGACTCAACACAACTCCTATTGGACTTCAACTAGCATCAAAGTCTACTTGGAATACCTTATCAAAGTCTAGTAGTACTAACACAGGTTGCTCTGTCACCTTCTACTTAGCAACTCAAAGCTCTTTTATGCTCCTGATGTCCCCTCATTTTCTTTGTCATAGGTGTGGAAATACTACTGAATTTCCTAATAAACTTCTAGTAAAAAGTTGCCAATCCATTAAATGATCTTACTTCTCTAACGTTCACAGGTGTAGGCCATTCAACTATTTCTCTAACCTTCTTAGGGTCCATATTTAGTCCTTCCAAAGATATCACAAATCCAAAATATAGTAGTTCTTCCTTCATGAAACTACACTTCTTGATGTTTATCAACAACTTCTCTTCCCTTAGCCTCTAAAATACTTGTCTGATGTGCTTCAAATGTTCTTCCTTAGTCTTACTAAAAATCAGAGTATCATCTAGATAAACAATGACAAACTTACCCAAGAATTTCTTTAGGACTTCATTCATTAGCCTCATAAATGTAATAGGTGCATTGGTTAGTCCAAATGGAATGAC
This sequence comes from Sequoia sempervirens, assembly GCA_007258455.2. NCBI lineage: Eukaryota > Viridiplantae > Streptophyta > Pinopsida > Cupressales > Cupressaceae > Sequoia > Sequoia sempervirens. The sequence goes on along the minus strand of VDFB02000017.1, from coordinate 148,901,113 downwards.
CAACCACTCATACAATCCTTCATTCATCCTGAAAGTAGCCTTCCATTAATATCCCTCTCTAATCTTGTTATGATGGTATCCACTCTTTAGATCTATCTTGGTAAAATACTTTGCTCCACTCAAATTGTCCATGATGTCATCCATCCTAGGCAATGGGAATCTATACTTCACTATGATCTTATTGATAGCTCTTGAATATGTACACATCCTCCATTCTCCATCTTTCTTAGGTACAAGTACAATTGGTATCGTACATGGGCTCATACTCTCTCAGATCAATCCTTTCTTCAATAGTTCTTGTATTTGTATGTTCAGCTCTACATTCTGTATTTGTCTATTTAGCTTTGCAAACTAGCTCCTACAATATGGTCCATATGACGATTGATACTCTGGATTGGTCGTAATTCTTTAGGCACATTCTGTGATACAAGATCTTGGTACTTTTCCAATAGTTTAGTGACTTCCTTCTGTGGTGATTCTTCTCCTCTTGCATCTAGGGTTCCACACTTTAGAATCAAAGAAAAACACATGTTCTCATGCCTCAATCCGTCTATAAATTTCCTTCTGTCTACCAGATTGATTCTAGCCATACCACATACTTCACTTTCTAGTTCATCCCCTAAAGGTTTCAAGGTGATTCTCTTTCCATTGGACATTATGGTGTAAGTATTCTTTCTCCCATCACTTATAGCTTGCTTATCATACTACCAAGGTCTTCCCTACAACATATGACATACATCCATTGACATAATATCACACAAAACTTCATTATGATATGCTCCTATCTTGAATTTCACTAGAATTTGCTCACTTACTAGTATCTTGTGCTCATCTTGAATCTAGGCTATCCTATATGGCTTCAGGTGTTTTCTTCTTTCTAAATTCAACTTCATCACCATTTCCTGAGAAACTAGGTTATCTATACTACCACTATGAATGATAACTTTGCAACACTTACCTCTTTCCTTGTATCTACTTTGAAACAAACTTTTACTCTATGGTGCTTCCTTATGTACTTCTTTCTCTTGGAACAACACTCTCCTCATGACTAATGATTCTCCCTTCTCAATACTTCCTCTAGAACGTGGTGTTTTTAGTGGTTCTTCCTCCGTATATCCGGTTCTTGCATGATTTTTAGTATTCTTTCCTTCTTGGTGATGTACTCGAATGCTCTATGCCCTTCTCCTCTATATTTGAAACAGGTTCCTCTAAAAGTTATCTTCTCCTCTCTAGTATCCATCATTGTGGTAAGAATTGTAGCCTCCTCTATTGTTGCGGTAAGAATTTATGTCATCTCTTCCCTTTTGGTATAAATTAGAATCCTTCTCTTCCTTGCAGTATGAATATTTGTCCTTGTTTTTCTACACATATAGCTTTTCTCCTCTGGAATGTGATCTTCCTCTTTGAAATTTACCTCCTCTTCCTCTTTTCCTTTGTTCATATATTTTGTTTAGCTTTTCTTCCACTTTTAGTGCAAACTGATATGCTTCCCCTATCGAATTCACCCTCACTAGACTCAATTCTACCTTAATGCTCATCCTTAGCCCATTAATATATCTTGCCACTTTCTCCTTGCTTGCTTCACTATGTCTAGTCTGGATGATGATCTTATGAAATTCCTTAGTGTTCTCTTTCACAGTCTTCTCCTTTTGTCTCAAGTTTTGCAATCTCTTCAGCAACTCCAACTCACAGTTCACAGGTACAAATTGGTTCTTCAATTTCACTATCATTCTATCCCATTTCACAATATTTTCTTTACCTCTTCTATTTCTCTCCAATTGAACTTCCTTCCACCAAATTGCAACATGTCCTTTCAGCTTAGTCTTCACAAATCTCACTCTCTCTAGATCTTCAATTCCTCACATTCAAAGTACTCTTTAATGTCATTTATCTAATCAATCGACTCCTCAAGGTTTAGGTTACCGGTATAGTTCACAATCTCCATTCTAGGTTGATTTCCAATTTTTGAAATAGCCTTCAACATCTTCACATGATATAATTCTTCCTCTTCTGAGATCTCTTCAGTTAGGTCTACAGCTTGAACTTCATCATCAGTACTCTCATCATTAAGTCTAGGGTTTAATCCCTTTCTCTTGTCTTCTTCAACATCATCTAGCCTCACTTTCATTGTTCACATCATTTCCATCATCTCATCCATCTTTATAGCAACATTGATAGTAGTATGAATTCTCCTCAGTGACATCTTTTCCTAGGATTTGGTGCAACTACCTCAAGTTGGCGATCTGGCCATAGGGTTGTAACTGCCTCACAATCGGTGATTCATTGACAAACACAAGTAGGCTACCTCAAGTCAGCGATCTGTCCACACAAAGATCTTATGGAATGCCTTTTTCAACTTCACAAATTCACTTCAATGCAACTACCTCACGATCAACGATCTTTCCACCTTTGCTCTCCAAATTCACAACTTCGCTTTGCTTCTCCAAAGGTTCGCAACTTCGCTCTGATACCACTTGGTGTAATCAAGGATGGAGAGTCTAGGAATAGGACTGTCCAACCTTGTAGCAAGAGTAAGCACAATGAAAAATCAATGAACAAGAACACAATCGCATATGGAAATATAGATAATGCTCAATTATTTACTAGCAATATTCCTTGCCTTCCGTCTTACAAAATTATAGAATACAGAATATAATGTGGGTTGAAGCCCTTAAAACCATAGATCTTTCTTTCTATCTTCTTACTTGATTAACTGACTCCTAATGCAACTACATGATGCCTAATTATATAAATTCACAGCTCCAGAAAAGGTCCGCGTTAGCCTCAAGAGGTCTTAAACCCAAAAAATGTGTGAAAGGTTGGCCAACATATGACTTTTCCTTTGATCCTCAGACAAACATGATGTAGATCAGAAATATGGTTCCTCGATGAATGTGCATCCTTATGAAATGGTTTCCTAAGCTCCACAAGTCACAGGAGAGGTCCGCACACTTAAAAAGCCAAAACTGGGTCCGGTTGGAATGGAAGAAAACAAATGAATGCAAATATTTTTGGTTGATGCAAGATTTCTTGGCAACCAGGGATGCGTTTGCATCAAAATGCTAACTTACTAAAAATAGAAACCTTGTTATTTTTAACCCTTTTTAAAAGTTTATTTACCAAACCTAATAGAAATCAAAATAATTTTTTTTCTAGGTGATGGAAGATTGCTCTTATACCTTGGATGCTCCTACATCAATCATGCGGATATTGGTTGTGCTTAGAAGTGCATTGGGTTTTTCTTTAAGATGAAGGAAAGGTCCTTGCCTTATCTTAATAGAAATCAAGCTCCAAGTAAAGAACAATTTTTTGTACATACGTCAAACATGCTATGAAAATATAGGTATTGTATGGCATGCAAAATGATGGATTAGTGAAGTTCCTAAATACAAAACTTTAGCTTTGAATGTTATTAAACTAAGTTTTCCTTTTAATGAGCACTGAATTGATTGGTGGATTGTTTTAAATGATGTAGGAATTTTTCTTAAATACATGATCATGGTAATTATTTTGAATTAGCTGGAATATGGACAAATGGGGTAAGCACTAATTTTGTGAAAAGAGTTGAATTTTAGGTGTGATATTTTTTTATTTCTCCAAACTTTTTTGTATAATGTGAACTAGTCCTAGACTAGGGTGACTCACACAATCTAGTTCTTTGCACTTAAAGATTTTAGGATGCGGTGTGGAATAAAGTATACTTTAAGAAATGATCACTTGGAAATTATATAGAAACCTTGACAAATTGACTACAAAGAAGTATTGTATTTTATATGATTTTTTATATTAAATATATTTTTTTGATTAGATGGAAATATTTTTTAGTTGTACCATTTTTTACAATTTAATGACTTTTTTTTATATAAATATATAAATTTTTTGTTGATTTAATGTCTAAATTATCTATCAAGATAAAAGTTTTAAACAAAGATGTTTAGATGTATAAAAAAATAAAAAATAGCCCTTCATAAACTAGGAAAATTATGGCCAAACATTTAATATATAAGAGTGTGATATGTATCTATCTTAAGGAATTAAAATTTCTAATTTGAGGTGATTTTATGTTGGGCTCAAGGAATATCTATAAAATGTGATTAAATTAGACATTTCTAAAGAACCTAAAAACAACCAAATCTAGTGGATAAGAATGTGGGAAATATCCAAATGGAAACATATAGCCATTTCAAATGTACTTGATGAGAAGAAAGTTGTGGTGATTGAAAAATGAAAAATTATTGATTCATACTAGATAGGAGTCAATTCATGTATGCCAAATAAATTGAATCATGTATCACACCAAGTCATTATGGACTTATGTGCAATGTGAAGGAATAAAAGTTAGGGTATGCAATTATAACACTTACATTTTTCCTCCACTTTTGTATGCATGTGAATGTACATGAACTATGCACTCGAAAGTAAATATATAGTAAAAGTAAAAAAGCATGATATGGATATAATATTTAATTTTTTTGATAACTTTTTGTGTTTATTGTTGGTGTTTATTTGGTTTCCCTTTTAGATCCTTTTTATATCTAATTAGTTAATTTTACTTAGAGAATTTACCTTTTTTGTTTCAATTCATGTGATCACGAAACTTATCACAATCACATGTTATCTATTGTCTCACCCTTCCTTATTTACACAAGGGTCTCTATGTGTATTTGTATTATATTGTATTGTACTAGTATTAGAAATATTGTGTTGTTTCTTGATTCTCTCTCTTATAGAAGATTTTTTTTGGTGTTGTAGGATATTTCTAGGGTATGTGTAGGATCATCATGAAAAAAACAGGCCCTTAAGTGGTGATAAAATTCAGAAAAATCAGAGTTAGGCAACTTGACATAAAAATTTGAATAAGTTATCGATATTATTTCAAAAATATGTAAGAATAGAATATGTAGCAACTTGAATGTAGTTTCTAAACTACTAGGTTTATTTAAAAAAAAAAAATCTATTTGGTGAAATTTGAAATTTCAATGCAGTAGTACTTAAATTTCAGGGAAAAAATAAGAAGTAGGTGTTTGTCTCACCACCCTAACCAAAATAAAACGATTATATTTTTTTATAATATTTTAAATATAAGTAGAGGACTCATGTCCCGATGTGATGCATATTTTTGTAATTTTTATCTAAGTAAATAATTAATTATGATTTTTTATTACAAATTTTAAAAAATATAAAACTTGTATGTCCGACCACCTTAACTTGGTCAAAACTTCATGAAATTCAAATTTTATTTTTTAATCCTATAGTATGCTAAGCATGAATGTGCCACATGTTTTAGATTCAAAAAATGTGATATTTTGAAAGCTATGATTTTTTCAATCAATCTATCAATCAAGACTTAGTAATTCAAATAGAAAATGAATAATAATTATTTATCAAATTCAAAGTAAAGCATAATTTATATTGGTGGAAAGCTAAGAATTTTCTTTAAAAACCTTTTCATTTCATCAATTTTGAGTAAATAAAATGTCGATAAGTAGGAGGTATTTTTCCACAACAGTCAAATTATGATATTGCTATCAGGATTCAACCGTGTAGTTTCGAGTCAAACTCATTGACCCATGTTTCATGAGTAGTGGTTCAACAAGAACCCATCTCTCATGATATCGAATGGTCCACTTAGCACTCATTGCATCTAGGTGATGCTCACAGAGGTGAAGCACTGGTCCGTCCCGGGAGGTCACCCATCCTAGTATGCTCCAGCTCAAGCGCGCTTAACCAGGGAGTTTTCTCCAAGGTTAAGCCCGCTTGAGTTGTTACCCCATTTGCAAAACCTTCAGCAAGTGTTGTGCCTTATGAACCATTCATAATAGAGCCCTTTTAGCTCATCAATTGATAAGTAGGAGGTATTTTTCCACAACGAAGTCAAATAAAATTTCGTCAGACACATACCCTACACATACCCATCATATCGCCACTTTTTGGCCCATCATGATCCTGCAAATACTCTCTACTCCAATTTTTTTTGGAAAATTAATAATACTATCAAAGCTCTAGATATGCAAGCCCCTTATTTTATTTGAGAGGTTTAGCTATGTTGCACTATGTTATCATTAGTATTGTCATTGATGTCAACCTATGTCAACCTCTAGTGTGGTGTTGATGAGAAAGTGTTTATGGTTTTGAGCAGGTGTTGCAGATGCAACATGCTTACTTGGTTTCCAAGTGCTTTTGAGAAAATTAGTATAAAAAGTGTACAAGGTGATAAGGGTGTGTTTTGTATTGTGCTCCACATTTCTTCATGCTTGAAGATGTGCTTCTGCAGTTTGGATGTGATGTTCAAAAGTGTTCAAAGGTGTTATATCCAAAGTTTTAAGTTTTGGGTCATATGATAGTAAAAGATGTTTTTGACAATGTGTCTAGGAGAAATGGAATTTCTCTACATTTCTCTGCATTAAAGTTTATTTTCTTGTGGATTTGGGAATGTGCTAATGATTCTTGTATCTATTTTCCCTTTGATGGTTTGGTGTCCAGCTGTTCCACAAGCTTGTTTCATGTGTTGTGTCTTAGTGGAAGTTTTATTCGTTGCACAAGATGATAGTATTTTCAATTCTAGGTGTTTGTGCCACTATTGTTTGAATTTTTTGGTGTTGGAATATTCCAGGATGTTGTACAATGTTGCTAAGTGTCATGTAGGTTGTTTTTAGACTTGGTGAAGTGTGAATGTGGTTGCTTGCTATTGTTAATACTGGTTTGGTTGACTTGACATGTTAGCATTACTTGCAAATGTGCTTTGTGGATTGTGGAAGCTTGGTGTAGTGTGTTAGTGTAGATTTGGATCTTGATTAACCCTTTGCATGGTTCACCTTCACTTATTTCCACTACGGAGGTGTTTGGTGCTGACCTATTTATTGATTGCACATTTAAGGTGCATATGTTTCATTGAGGCTGACCTAAGAAAAGGTTGTTTGAGGTTGAAAAGGATATATATGCAAGGTTAATTGTTGGAGAAGTGTGTGGTGTGTTTATGGTGCAAAATGATGTGTATGTGATCAAATTTTTTGATCTAAGTGTGAACATGAATGCCTATGATTACTGAAAGTAATGAGCATAAGGTGTCTACATTTTAGTGTGCCTAAAGTTGCTAGAGGCAGTGAGCTAAAGATTGTAGATGGTGAAGAGTTGTTGTGGTGTTTTCTCTTGTTACTCTAAGGTAGCAAACCTCCTTGTAGCAGTCTCTTTCTATTCTCTTTCTATCTAGGAAGTGAACCCTTAGCAGTGAACCTTTCTTTCTTTTGGATAGTGAGTCCTTTAGGGAGTGAGCCCTTTCAATAGCGAGGATTTTGTAATTAGTGTTGATACTCATATATATATGTGAGTTAATCCTCATCCTGGTTTTTCCCTAATTAGGGTTTTCCATGTAAAAACAAGAATTCTATTGTATATGATTGTTCATGTGTTGATGTTTCATTCTTTAAATTTATGCTAATGCATACTAAGGTTTTTGAAGGTTAATGGGGATTTTAAGGTTTTATTATACAACTGATTCACCCCCACTTAGTTGTCCTATGTGCACCTTACAATTGGTATCAAAGAAGAGGTTCCTTGGAAGATCCAGATGGTGCACAAGAATGGTGTCAGCGATCTTATGTTAGATGGAACAAATTATCCCTTCTTGAAAGCCAAGATGGAAGCCTTTCTTGTCTCATTAGGGTTTGTGTATGGAAGTTAGTTGAAGATGGATATGTACTATACCTGCTACTACTCTGATAAGTGAAGATGAAATCAAGGATTATTAAAATAATGACAAAGAAAGGAATGCTATCTTAAGTGGGATTTATGATTCAAATTTTTTAAAGGTGATAATCTAAAAAACAACTAAAGAGGGAAAAGTTGAAGAGCATTTATGAAGGATATGATAAGGTCAAGTAAGAAAAGATGTAGAATTTCAAAGCCAAATTTGAAAACTTAAGGAGGTTAGAAGATGAAGATATTGCAAACTACATGCTAAGGGTGGATGAAATTCTTAATGCCATCAATGGTCTTGGTGGAAATATGGGGAATGCGAAGTGAAAAAGGTATTGAGAACTCTTCCTAAATCTTATAGTGCTAAAGTTTCTGCTATTGAGGAAGCTAAGAATTTGAATCACTATTCTAGAGATAAAATGTTTGGTGCTTTAACTATTTTGAATTAAGAGAGTTTGATAGGGATGTTCCAAAGAAAGAAATTGCTTCTAAAGTAAAAAAAAAGAGGAATGATGAATTTTATCTGGATGACGTGCTGAAGTGGAAGAAATTTTTTGTAAGATTGAAAAATGGCACTACCAAATACAAATGTAAGTTACCCTTAAATCAAGTTTCAATTGTGGAAAGATACGTCATTATGCTTTAAAATGTCTAGGAAATGTTTCAAATGATAAACAAAAAGATCATAAAGGTAAAAATTTCAAGAAGAATTATTATGTTAAAGAAGACAATGACATATCTAATGATGAGGAATTAGACTATCCAGATGATGGTAGTGATGAGTGCTTGTTCATGGTTTTGGATGTTGGAACTAATCCTACTAACCATGAAATATGTGTGAAGGAAATTACTCCAGAAATAGGTCACAATATTGAAGGAACTATGTTAACTATGTTTCATGCAAGAGAGGAGAGAAACTATTGGATAATTGAAAACAAATGTTCAAATCATATGACAAGTTATAAGAGTAAGTTTGTTAAACTTGAAAAGTATTATGGTGGTCTTGTTAAGTTTGTTGATGTCACATCTACTAAGATCTATGGAAAAGGTTCAATTAGCTTTGATGGAAAGAATAAGAAATGTTTTTTCCTTATGTCAAAGTTCTCCAGCATAATCTTCTCATTATAGGACAAATGTGTAGTAGCAGATACAATTTGGTGTTTCATGATGATGGTTGTGAAATCAGAAAAAGAAGCTCCAAAACTCTGGTTGTTACGAGAATAAGGAAAAAAGGGAATGTTTATCAACTCAAAAGTGCTGGTGGTGGGTGCTTTATATCACAAATCAATGAAAGTTGGATATTGTATAAAAGAATGAATCACATCAATTTTGATAACCTAGTAAAAATCAACTCTAATCATGTTGTGAGAGACATTCCAAGAATTACAAAAATTATTAATGCAATTTGTAAAGAATTTCAGGTTGGAAAGTAGACAAACAAGAGATTCAAATCTAAAGAATAATCTATCATAGGACCTTTGGAGTTGGTGCATACAGATCTATGTGGACATACTAGAACAAGAATCTCTCAAGGTGATGGGAATTTTATGTTGTTAAGAGATGATTACTCTAGAATGACCTAGGTAATATTTCTCAAAGAAAAATCAAAAGCTCTAGATAAGTTTAAAGCATTTAAATCTATGGTTGAGAATGAAATAGAGTTGAGAATTAGGTTTTTAAAGTCTGATAGAGGTGCTGAGTTCACCTCCAATGAGTTTAATAATTTATATGAATATCATGAGATAAAAATACATTTATCAATTCTTAGGAGACCACAACACAATGGAGTTTTGGAAATGAAGAATATGATAGTTTAAGAAGCTATAAGAACCATGTTGAAGGAAGAAAATCTACCAGGTTACTATTGGAGAGAAGCTATGAATATACTAAAGTTTACATTCTCAATAGAGGACACACAAGAGTAAATAGTTCAAAGACCCCCTATGAGCTATGATATGGAAAAACTCCTACTGTAAAATATTTTAGAGTGTCTGGAAGTAAATGCTATATTAGGAGAGATGAAGAGAACTTAGGGAATTTTGATGCAAGATTACATGAAGGAATATTCCTTGGATATTGTACAAAGGGCAACGCATACATGTGTTACAATAAAAGGTTAAAGAAGATAGTTCAAAGTGCAAGTGTCAAAGTGGATGAAGAGTCACATCAAAGCTTAGTATTGATAGAAGGATATGAATCCGATGAAATCCATTACAAAGAAGAAGAAAAAGAAGAAGATAAAGAAAATGAGATGTTAGTGGAGGAGGAAGAAGCTCTAAAAAGAATCTTAAGACTCCCAAGTATGTGCAAAAGAGTCATTCTGAGGATCAAATAATTAGAGACAAAAGAAAAGGTGTGCTGATAAGGAGAAGAGTTGTTATGATAGAGGAATAGGTAAAATTTTGTTAGGTAAGATTTTTTTTACTTTCTTAGAAAGAACCTAAAACAGTAACTGAGGCATGCAAGGATAAAAATTGGATCAAAGCTATGGAAGAATAGTTGAGGTAGATTGAGAAGAATCAAACATGGGAACTAGTCCCAAGACCAACAAACAAGAATATGATAGTGTAGAGAAGGGGGATTCATTTCCCCTAAGAATCTCAGGTCACATAAGAGCCTAAGGGAGTGAAATGCCTTGAACTACCTAATAAGTTGAAAAGGAATGAACAAGTTGAAAATGAAGGTATAAAAGGACTCTAGTTTCCATTTTTCTTATGACAAATGCTTTTGGAATTGGATGAGTTGACCACAGAGGTCTTGGAATGCAAACAAAATGACTCTCTTTAAGAGGATGATAGCATGGGGGTCAGACTTTAGCATATTGCACTGGAGTCATAAAGATGAACTAGCATCTTGTATGGATAGAGGGTCTAGTAGTAGGCAGAAACACACATGGTCTACTAACAACCCTAATGCTCTGGTTTTACAATTGGATAAAAATGTATAGAAAATGAAAAGTACAAAAATAAGAATGCTAAGAAAGCTACTATAATATCTAAATGATAAAGGAAGAAGAAGAAGTGTAGACACTAAAAATGTCCTAAGTCCTGTGAGCATCATTTTTCTTGGTCATTGTTTCGATAATTGAATAACTTTAATTATTCAATTAGGTGTGACCGCATTCCTCTATTAATTAAATAGTTTTTAATTATTTAATTAATTCACCTTCTCATCTTTATTCTATCTTGATCAATTAAAATTATTTAATTGCGTCGCTAATATATCCCTTTCTTCAATAATTAAATAAATCATTGTTTATTTAATTATTTATCTTTCATCTATAGTCAAATAATAATAGTAATCATTATTTGACCTTTTATTCTTCTATCATTAAATAATTTTCAAAATTATTTAATTATGTTTCATTCCTCTCTTTTGGATAAATAATTCAAATTAATTATCCATGTCTAATTTATCTCTCCATTTAATTAAATTGATAAATTTAATTAAATGCTCCTTCTTTCATTTTTCTAAATAAATAATTTGATAAATTATTTATTTTCCATTCCTTAATTCTTGTTATTTTCTCCATTTTGAATAAATAATTTGTAATAAATTATTTATGCACCTCCAATTCCAGTCAAAGATGCTCAATATAATCCTTCCTCGTCATAACATTCATTTCTCGCTATAGCTCGCGATGCCTTCGTAGCGTCTCAGTTAGCCGCCAGCGCCATAGCCGCCAATGTCATAGCTTTTCCATGCATGGCATATTCTTGGTGTAGACCAATTCTCATTCATTGATCTTGGCATCTTTTCTCTCGGAGACTTAATCTCAACCATCCATTCTTTCTAACATCTTTCTATGCATTCTCATCCATTGATCTTGGAATCTTTCTAGAAGATTAATCTCAACCGGCCCAT
>VDFB02000017.1:148839243-148889454 GCA_007258455.2 Sequoia sempervirens | reverse complement strand
CATGGCCGATTGCACAACCATCTCCAAGAGTCTTCATTATCGTTAAGAGATCATACCAAGTCCAGAAAGCTATCACTAAGACATCCAACTATCACCAAGAGGTTATATCAAATATCACCAAGTATTCTGAAGAGTTCATCAGTCGGCAAGACTGTCGCTCTTTTCCCAGACATTACACCGAAGTCTTCAAGTCATATCGACCTTAGCATTCTCATCGGCAAGACGATCACCATTCGATGAGACATCATACCTATATTCTTTATGTTATACTGATGTCACTATTGAGAAGACATTCCACATTCACTAGGAGATCATATCGAGGTTCCAAAGTCATATCAAAACCTTTGACGTCCATCGCATTCCTATTGGCATCCATCTGACAGTTGGAAAGACTTCCTTCTATCAGTAAGAGGTTACAACGATATTCACATTTCACCCTGAAGACTTTTGTTTGCAAAGAGTCACACTGAAGACATCTGATAATCAGTAAGACATTTTTCTTTCACCAAGACGTTACACCGAGCCATCATGTGTTACACCAAAGTTACACAGCCATCGATGAGACCATCGCAGTTCACCAAGACCTCTCACCAAGCAAACATATCTTACTAAGTCAGAAAGACTTTTGTCTTTCACCAAGACTTCATACTGATCACCTTATGTTACACTGATGACCCCTAACACTTTCACCAAGACATCTTTCGGTCTCCAAGACTTCATGCCGATAGGAGCAAGTCATAACGATTTCCACATCGGCTAGACAGACCAAAGGTCATGCCGATATCGGCAAGACTTCCTATCATCACCAAGACATCATTTTGACACATATGAGTTATCCCGATGACCACAAGCAATATCGCCAAGACTTCACATATCGCCAAGACTTCTCATCGAGACCCTTGAGTTACTCCAAGTGTATATAGTTGCCATAGGTCACACCGACATATGCTAGGCACCCAATAACAACCCCTTCTATCGCCGAGACATTCCATATCAGTAAGAGATATCACCGAGTCTCTATGTCATAGTGATAGGTCCATTCAACAAGACTTAAACAAAGTCACAACAACCAGTGAAAACCACAGGGTTCCAAAATTGCCAGTCAGCCAAACACAAGGAATGTCACACCGACTTTTCTTTTCCAAGAGTTATAGCCTATGAGATTGAGGCACATTTTCCAAAAATCTCCCACTTGACAAAGATCATACAGGCACCTCCAAAGCAATCAGGAACTAAGATCACACTAGCTCCACCAGTTCAAACCCTACAATACTCAAGACACCTGATTAACATGATTCCATAGATAACAGTCGACCTGACAATCTATAACAAAGACTAGGCATCCAACTGCAACTCACTGTCAACAAGGAAAACGATCACAACCTTCCAAGAAAGCGCGTAGATCTCAACATGCTCTCATGTTCCATCAAGAATTCTGCTCCAACACCCAAGATGTACAGCATTCAAGCAACAATCCTATCATCTTCCACATGTGGAAGAAAGATACATCACCAAGTTGAATAAGCACCATTCCAAAGAACACAAGCAAACGATCCTAGTGATATCTTCAACAAGATACTGCTACCACTTCTCTATGCTCATATGCCATACAGAAGAAATTTCAACTTCAAAGCTTCAAATAGAACACATTAGTGAAGTCATTATCCAAAAACAAGATAAACAACACTAGTTAGAACAACAATCAAATTGACTGCTTCCATCCAACTGATAAACCCACGCAACTAAAAATAGCACCCACAGCTCATGCTATACCATCCAAACTCACATACCTCAACAAGTATCAACATTAGTAAACTTATGCCAAAACAAAATCAACTCAACAATAGCAAATACAAGCTCCAAGTGCCACCCAGTCTAAGATGACAAGACACATATAGAAACTCCCACTGCTTGAGTAATCCAGATCTGAAAGATCAAAAGGGATCGCAAATCACAAGTCTTCACGGCCACAGAGAGAAACTCTGCACATCATCTTCCTGTGGAACATCCTCCTACATACACTTCTAATAGCTAGTTGTGACAAGAATGATCTTCTTCACATCCCAAAAGAAAAACCTTACCAACATCCATTCTTTCAATCACCAAAATCAAACCAACCCTTTTTAAAAAACATGGATGTGAGCTTCTCAAAGAAGATCAAGCTACTTCATTCCCCATTTCAAGAAATCGGCCCATGCAACATCTCCTACCAAATCTCATTAGTAACAAGGAGATAAAACAAAACTATACTTCTACTATGAATCCTCTAGAACCATTAGACTATAATTCAAGATCCATATCATGAAAGTGAACATAAAACACATCTGAAAAATATAATGGGCCAAATACCTTTCAGATAAACTACCGAACAGACCAAGAGTGGGAACGAGAATAATCCTTTCAAGATATGCAAGTCATTATAACTAATCCAAGAGCAATCTCCTCATAGGTCTCTTATTGAACTCATGTTCAACCAAGGTGTAGGCTTCTCGGATTTTCTGCTGAAAAAATTTAACAAGAGTAACAAGCAGCAACACTTCTCTCATAAGAGAAAAAAAAACCTCACCTTATTCTTCATGTATCAATGAGTACTAGCAACCGATCATCTCATGCTAAACTTCAACTACATTACTGCACTATCACGAAGTATCAAGCAAATAATCAAAGCACCCAATACACAAAGAATTACTAGACCATTGTCAAAGCTCCAATCATCTAAATCAAGAACTTATCATGACATCATGATCTACACATCCCCATAGGAGATACCATGGTTCAAATGAATTTTCCATTGTCTCAATTACAATGCACAATGCCAAAACTCCAGTGCACAAACAAGAGTATACCATGACATAAAGTAAATAGACTTAAAAAACAACATCACCTATCAAGCACCACCAACACCTTAGCCAAAGACTCCAAGAGTGCTCCATGGATCCAAGATTTTGCACATCTTCAAGTAATGTCCATGCAAATGCGAAAGAACCCTTCTGCAGCAACAAGATCAAAGAGCTCTCCCAAGAAACATCTGCAACACTAAAGAAGACTATTCACCACCATGTGATGAATCCACAGTCACTGCTAGAGCTCCCACTGAATCGTGACACCCGAGCTCTCCAAGCATCATGACCACCTACTATAGGTTCCCATAACTGACTATTCAGGTACTCAATAGTATCCATCCTCTCATCTCAAAGCACCACAACAATGCACAAGTGACCACAGACAAGGCAAGCTAACAATTTTGTACCAACAATGAATCAACCTCGTGGATATAGATAGTCCACTTCCGAGTTGTCTCATGGCAACATGTAGGTAAAGATAGCCCACAACATTGCACAACCCGTAGATCCATTCAATAGAAATGTGCAAACCCATCATCACATTGGAAATGCAAAATTGAGATTTCAAAGAGAATAACCACGTAGACAACATGGCTCAAACACTAGATCATGCCAAATCTGATTTGCCAATCATGTCCACAACAAGCACCACCATAGGAATGTTGAGTGACAAATCACGTACCAACACTCCCATGCAGAGAAGAAAACACACCTCCTCAAACCATGCACATGCATGCATGCAGAACTGCAACTATCTCATCTAGCAACACCCCAAAAGGCTAGTGTCTAGACAATAGCTTAATCAGCAACTCCACATGATCACAAGTTATGCTTAACAGTGTAAAACCTGCAAAACCATAGAGCCATGCAAGTACAAATAATCCTTAGAAAGAAACCAGCAGTTCAGGAGAAGCTAGGCCCCTTTCAGACCAACTCTAAAACCACCACCATGTACATGCATTCAAGAAAGAGAGAAAGGCTATTTCAGAAGCTTACAAATCATCTAATGATTAACTCCATAGCCTTTTAGTATCCAAGTTTTACAGGAAACAGTGCCTTCCAACACCAGGAACCACTACCTAGCATAAGCACTCTCTTCCATGGCTGAGAAACAAACAAGGCTTCTCCATATCATCAAGGATCCTCTCAGACAGACACCCAATATGAAAGATTTACTACTACATAGCCACAAAGCAAAGAAATCCACCTCATACTCCAAGGTTATACCTCTACCATCTAAGAGACACAGATCACAACATGATCAAGTCCTTTTTCCATCTTGACCATCCTTCAAGTTGCATGTTGTCTCAAAATACCACAAGGCTTCCACTCAACAAAGGATCAAAACATCAGTCCATTCCTCCATAATTCTTCCATCCTATCAAGATAAGAAATATCTAGAACCAACAACCAGAGGAAGGCTTTGATACCACTTGTAAGGAAATCAATGGAGCGTATCTCATGAAAACTCCAAACAGTAGTGCCTTTGGTAACTTTCATTTCGATTAGATTACTTCAAAGACACACACTACTATGTCCTAAAGTGAAAATAGACAGTTATTTCCCACATTGATCCATCTGAGAGAAGCACATGTAAATTCAATAGCATGCATTAATAGATTCTCTAATAGAAACAATACAGACATGAAGGATGAGACAAACAACAGAACACAAAGATTTACGTGGGGAAAACCCTTTCAGGTGAAAAACCCCACTCTCCAAAGTTTGAGCCATTGTATTATTCAGCAACAAAGATTTACAATACAGTTTCAGGCTCAGCCTTTTAGAGATTACATCTTGTTCATTTTGGATACAACTGGTAATAGACTATCCATGAGAGATCAACCAAAGCAATCATGATCACGAGAGATTCCAGCAGCTTAACTTCTCTGCTTCAACCTCATGGCCTTGACCTCATGGCTTCAGCCTTTCGGCCAGCCACTCGGTCCTCTTTCTATCATTCTCTCTCTGGCTCTTGGCTCTTCAGCTCCTTGGCTTATTAGCTCTCTTTCAGAACGTCCAATGCATACGTTTATACATTTCTTTCTCCCTTAGCTCTATGAATCAGTTCAAGATCATAACTGTCAAACAACAATCTCTAGCTCAACATCATTATCATTGAAGATGTTTCCATTTCCTCATGTTTTTTTTTCCAACTTCCACATAGAAATGGTTCAACAAACGGTTCACATCCTTCTTTCTCTAATTGGTCTAAAATGCACCACATCGAATAGTCTTCCAATGGTCAAAGATGTTCAACCTATGTCACATGTCAGTGAGACACTAACCGTGTCTCCTCGATGCCATAGGACCGATTGCACAACCATCGCCAAGAGTCTTCATTATTGGCAAGAGATCATACCGAGTCCAGAAAGCTATCGCTAAGACATCCAACTGTCACCAAGAGGTTATACCAAAGATCAAAAGGTATTCCAAAGAGTTCATCAGTCAGCAAGACTATCGCTCTTTGCCTAGACATTACACTAAAGTCTTCAAGTCATACCGACCTTAGCATTCTCATCGGTGAGACAAACGCCATTCGATGAGACATCATATCGATATTCTTTATGTTCTACCAATGTCACTTTCAGCAAGACATTTCACATTCACCAGGAGATCATATCAAAGTTCCAAAGTCATACTAAAACCTCTGACATCCATCAAATTCCTATCAGCATCCATTTGATAGTCAGCGTGACTTCCCTCTATCACTAAGAGGTTATAGCAATATTCACATTTCACCCCGAAGACTTTTGTTCTCTAAGAGTCACACCGAAGACATTTGATAATCGGCAAGACATTCGTATTTCACCAAGAAGTTACACCAAGCCTTCATGTGTTACACTGAAATTACACAGCCATCAGTGAGACCATCGCAATTCACCAAGACCTCTCACCGAGCAAACATGTCTTACCGAGTCAGCAAGACTTTTGTCTTTTGTCAAGACTTCATACCGATTTCCTTATGTTACACCGATGACTCCTAACACTTTCGCTGAGACATCTTCTAGTGTCCAAGACTCCATGCCGACAGGAGCAAGTCATATATATTTCCACATCGGCCAGACAGACCAAAGTTCATGCCGATATCGGCAAGACTTCCTATCATCGCTGAGACATCATTCTGACACATATGAGTTATCCTGATGACCACAAGCAATATCTGAAAGACTTCTCATTGAGACCCTTGAGTTACTCCGAGTGTATACAGTCACGATAGGTCACGCCGACATACGCTAGGCACCCGATAACAAACCCTTCTATCACCGAGACATTCCATATCGATAAGAGATCTCACTGAGTCTCCATGTCATAGTGATAGGTCCAATCAGAAAGACTTAAACAAAGTCACAGTGACCAGTGCAAACCACAGGGTTCCAAAACTACCAGTTGGCCAGACACAAGGAATGTCACACCAACTTTTCTTTTCTGGGAGTTACAGCCTATGAGATTGAGGTACATTTTCCAACACTCTTTCAGCTCAATTTCTACAAAATTTGAATCAGACACCTGTCAAGAAGAGAAGTGCAGACCAAAAGCTACAAATTCCTACCTCAAATTTCTTGAGATTCCCAGGTAGACTAAGTTGCCATCTATGGTGAATTAGTCACACTACTAGGCTTGAAAAGTTCTTTCTACATTTTTGGATACCCATTTGGCAGAAACCTATTCCAGAAAAATCTCCCCGAAACAAGACTAAGTCACCCAACTTGGCATAAGTGTCCTAGTTGGCTTCAACAGCAAAATCTATAGGATTATAGAGCCTCACTACATCACATTTTAGTTTCCAAGTGCACCTCTCCAATATTGTTCATTTATGTTATTGTTTACTTGCATTCTTAGGTCAATTTGTATACATCACTATGTTTTCAAATAACTTGTATTTCTTAGATTTTACATTAATAACTCATTTCCTTTATCATATTATTGCATTTAGGCATACTACATTCATCCTTGCATTATTTTTGAGTGTAGACATTTCCCATTTTGGCCCATCTTTCTCCTTTTAGGTGAAAAACCCTAGAATTGCAAGAAAGCATTAGGAGACAAAATCTTTGTCCACACATCCTAAAACTATCATCACAAAAAATGACAAGCAAAAAATTCATTGCTCAATCCAAAACAATGTCCACTGATAACTCTCGCTTTCCCTTTAAGACATTAAATATGAAAACTACATCAAGGACAAATCAACAGTAATATTTGTACTACGAAACTTTGTCACCAAAGGGAATTTCACCTCCATTGAAAACAATGTTATCATAGAGGCTATATACCTAACTGAGTAAATAGTATATGTCATGGCAAGGTATAAAGCAATATTGATACAAATAGTCTTCTTGCTTTCCAATCTCCTAAAAATGTTTAGAATTAAATATAAAAAAATAAGCTTTCATATCAACCATAATAATGATATTGTAGGTGAAAAATAAGTAGAAGCAAGTGAAAGTCTATCTACCATTGCATGAACCTGCATTCCTATTTTTTGTTATTCTTTTCTTCTTGGTTGTTTCACCTATATTACTATATTTCATGTTTTATGACTTAAAACTTCTTCCTACTTTTATTTTACAGTTGGCATGTCTCTCCATTATATGCTAGACAATTCTTTACTTTCTTATGTTACTATTTAAATAGATTAGACTCTATTGTTACACATTTTTACTATGCAATACATTGTATGCTAGACGGTACTTTACCTTCTTATGTTACTATTTAAATAGATTAAACTCTATCATTACACATTTTTACTATGCAACATATTAGCAATATAAAACATACATGTTCTTAAAGGGAAAGTTGCTAGTGCAAAAATTGCATTTCAATTTGGCATACTTGGTTGGCCAATCAAATTTATTTGACAAATTTTATGTGTTTCTATTTTGCTTCTTTGCCTACACAAAGAAGTGTAGCAGGCATATTCCATGCAATAGAAAAACATATGAATGATAAATTTCAGACAAGAAAGATTCAGTTGATTACTTGATTGAATTCTCTTTGGGATACTTCCCCACTTACTAAGTTTCTGTGGATAAATCAATAAGCAATAGCATAATAGGCATGTTCATAATTGCATTTGTTGAATTTTCTTTCAACATATTTTTTGTGTTTGAAAGTTTAAGTTTATTTCTTCTTCTATTAGTTGTAGTAGGTATATTATTCATTCTTGTTTAAGTAAAATAGGAAAATAGTGACACATTATATATTGTCACAAATATTTAATCAGTGCAAGTAATATGTGCAAGGCAACAAGACCCAATTTTTTTTTGAAAAACATGACATTTTGCTATTAATGAAATGCAACATTCCTTAACAACAATGCCTCTCTATGATTTGACGTCCTCCACACATTGTACAAATGAACCAAATGCATCAATGCTCATAATAGAATGACTCTTACATGTAGACATGTAACAATAACCACTTGAATCTACAAATCCTCTAAGTAACATTTTACAAAACAATTCTTATAATTTACCAAGGCTTTGTTATTTGTTATTAAATACGTTGTTAACTCTTGCAATAGTAGCGTGTTTCAACTATATTCATTCTACAGTGTCACTTGACTAACAACTCTTCTCTTGGTATCAGTACTTCTCTCCTGCTAATATGTGTTAGCCAACTAGTGTGAACACAAGAAGAGAATGCATAGTTAATTCATGAAATATGAGGCATGTTGGTTTGTGCTTATTTTTTGTTGAGAAGCTTGCATGTTTTTGGTTGTGAGTTTCCATCTTTGACATTTGACTTTCTATATAGTGCTTGATTGAGGGAGGAGCCATAGGAACAGTGTGCAACTAGTGAGTGGCTCATTTGTTTATTTTTTAATACTTGATAACTAGAAGTGTTACAAGGAAAACTAAACAATTTGAGAAAGGTCTTATGGACCATGGGTGCACATGCAATGAATGGATAGCTAATTCATGAAATTTTAGGCAAGTGTTGGGTTTTTTTTGTGCTTATTCTCATTTGATTATAATTTCTTGAAAAGCTTGTTTGCTTTTAGCTCATCCTTGTGTTTTTGAATGTGGGTACATGTGCACTGAATGCATAGTTAATTCATGAAATCTTAGGCGAGTGTTGGGTTTTTTTTGTGCTTATTCTTGTTTTCTTATTGTTTCCTAAAGATATTGTGGGTTTTTTGGCTCTTGGTTGCACTTTTACATGTTCATTATTCTGTAGAAGTGCATTGTTGGTGAATGGCTTCGTTGTTTTTTTATGATACTTGATAACTCTATGGGTACACATGCAGTGAATGCATAACTAATTTTCATGAAATATTAGGTGATTGTTGGGTTTTTTGTATGCCTATTCTCATTTGATTATTGTTTGTTGTAAAGCTTGTGTGTTTTCTAGCTCTTCCTTGCGTTTTTGCATGTGGGTACACGCATAGTTAATTCATGAAATCTTACAAAAGTGATGGATTTTGTTTGTGCTTATTCTCATTTCTTGAAAAATATTGTGGGGTTATTAGCTCTTAGTTGTGCTTTTGCATCTTTGTTATTCTATAAAAGTGGACTGTTGGTCCATGGTTTGGTTGTGTGTTTATGAAACTTGATATCTCTATGGGTACACATGCAGTGAACACATAGCTAATTCATGAAATCTTATTTGAGTACTAGGTTTCGTTTGTGCTTCTTCTAGTTTGATTATAATTTGTTGAAAAGCTTGTGGGTGTTTTAGCTCTTCATTACATTTTTGTATCTGGGTCCACATGCAATTTGACTACAACATTTTTGCAATTAAATGATTGCAAAGGTCACTTGCTTATGGGAAAAAATTAGACAAATTCAAACAATTTGCACAACTTTCCCACACATTTCAAGAATCAAACTTCATTGTAAACAAACATGTAAAAACATTTCATACTTTGACCTTCCACTCTTTGCCTCAAGAATCAAATATCTTTGCAGCTCTATAGATCTTTGTCTCCACTCCAATCCCAAAAAATGGTTCCTATTAAAAGGAAAATATTAAAAAAATGTAGTTGATGCATTCACACTTAACAAGACCTTGCCTAGGCCAATTAGTTTTCCACATGTTGTCTATTTCTATATGCTTCTGAATTAGGTTTTACCAAATACTGAAAGTTCTACATTCAATCTCTAATACTTTACAAACCAATAAAAACTCACCTCTATGGAATCCTCCAAAATTCAGTTCTTCTTTAGCAAATGTTGTCTACCTTCTAAACAATAAAACATTTATTGTTGCCTCAAGATTCCTCACAAAACTTGGAGACCATAATCTTATGCATTCATCAAAGGAAAAAATTCTTCCTAGTCTATATTCCTCCACGTTTACATGTAAGACATTTTCCATTTTCACTATCTATGCACTCAACCGATGCCTAGAAGCTATCCAACATGCCAAAGCATAGAAAACCATTCCCATTTACAATTGTTCATCATTTACACATTATGAGGTATTGGAAACGCTCCAAACCACTAGCCTTAGCATACTATTTTTGGCACGACTTGTCAATAATGAAAGTGGACTAATATTTGAAAAAAAAATAATTAATATTTAAACCTGCAATCTAGCTATACAACCCTTATTTCTATGAACTTGATTTTTTATGGCCTATTTCTCATTGATTAATATTAAGCGAATTTTAAGTTACAAAAAATAAACTATTTGCAAAGGAAATTTATTTTTCAGCATTTTGAAATAGTTTAACTTATTAATGTTAGTCAAATCACAAAATAGTTTGTAACTACTACTAAACAATTTATCTTAGTGGCAACTTCTTTTACAAAAGTGTTTCAATTTGTAATTATAAAAACTAATTAATATCATTTATTCATGCAAACTAAATTTCTTACTTATTTACAAAAATTATCAACTTGTAACTTTTTTCCTAAATAAGTAGTAATGATTTAGTTTATATTCAAAAGAAAATTGGCATTATTTAAAACATTTTTGCAAACTAACAAGCACTTATTCAGTACTAGTTAGTATATTTTAAGACAATTAGTTAATTTTATTTAATATAAGTAATTAGTTTTCTACCACTACTTGATTAATTTTCTAATTTCAAAATGCATCTAATATTTGGAAATGGTCTAAATTATTTTATGAAAGGAAATGTTCATTTAATAATTATAGTAATTAGTATTATGAATGATTTGATTTATATTCAAAAGAAAATTAATATTTTTAATTTTTTCTCCAAACTAATCTACTATTAATATAAAAGTAATTAGATTCATTTTAAACCAATTATTTTAATTTTATCTTCGCAAATGTTTTAATTTATATTATTAGGTAATTAGATTCATTTCCAAGCAATTAGTTGAATTTTATCTTAAATAGGTAACTATTTTCTTTACAAGTAATAATTTGAATCTACCTTACAGAGTAATTAAATTAATTTACGAAGAATTACTAATACTATGAATTACTTACAAATGTTTAGTATCATATTTGGTCAACTTTATTACACAATTGTTCCAACAAGTTCTACTAATCAAAACCAAAATCTATGCTTTATATTTCACTTCCCAAATAAAATACTCTTGCATTCTGTTCATTCTTGTTTTAACATGTTTCCATTCAATATGAATTGGATCACAATATTTATAAAGCCACATATTAATTTTCAATGTTAAATCATCACCCCAATTCAATATTTGTATGTTTTTCAAGCAATATTATATCAGATTATAACAACATTTACAATGATAATCAATTAGTTTTTGCATGCCTAATCTAAACAACCAAAACAAATAAAAACAACTCACTACTAGTTGAAAAAAAAAAACTAAAATATAATAATCAACAAAAATTAAATTAAATTTTATTCACCTTATTTAAACTTACATATATTTTATTTCAACTCTACTAAACTCTAATTACAATACTACAAACACAAATACTGCAACCTGAAAGCTCTTTGCTAAATGACAGGAACATGACACACTGTGTCAATTGTTTAATAACATTACCATTTATCCTTCAATTAAATAAAATTACCCATTTAACCCACTTTTCATCCAACAAGTAAATAATTAAAACAATTATTTATTGTATTTTGTCTCATTTCCATTTATGAATTAAACCATTATTTAATTCATAAGTCAAATTTCCTCCATAAATTAAATAATTTCTATTATTTGGTTTTCCAACTACCTCTTTTTCTCCACCATTGATTTAATTGCTTTCAATTAAATCTCAACCCTTCATTTCAAAGCTTTCCCTAGAACTTTGACCTGATGTTTACCTAACCCTAATGCTCCTTATCACATTGAATCCCAGCCTTTGATCTTAGGTTTTTGTAAAATTTTAATCCTGTCCATCCATTGTCAACCTCACATTCTTTAAAAGGGTCCCTCTCTAGTCATTTTTGATACATACACAGAGTTAATTTTCAGCAACACATGAAATGCTTGAGAAATTGAGTACTTGTGTAAGGAAAGCAGAGGTGTGGAAGCAACTTTCCTAGTGTCAAAACCATAGGGAAGAATGCTGACAGTGCTTTTAATTTTTAAATTACAATCCAATTAAGACACACATGAAAGATTTACAGAAATAGAGAAGATACTCAAAGACAAATGAACACCAGATTTACGTGGGAAACCCTTTCAAGAAAAAACCCACCACACCAAGCTGAATCTCTTTGTATTTTAGTAACAAAAAATTACATACAAATCAGAGATACAACTCTTGGTATTAGTTCACAGTAGTTTCATTCACTGTTCAATCTCTTACAAAAATTTATCTCAACAATCCAATTCACCATATCTTCAAACTCAGAATGCTCTTTTTTAAATCTTATCACATCTTGATTTTTCTCCTCTGTTCATCCTTATCCGCCATTACCCATCGTAGAAAGTTTCCATCCCATTACAATTTTTTCCTTGCATACAGTTCAGCTCCAGCGTCGCAGCTATTGCAAAAATCTAACTACCAACCATTTGAATTTTGCTTCTTCTAATTGGTCCATGAGATGCCACATAGGAAATTCAAATGGTCAAGGGCGTTCAACCTGTGTTGGCATGTCAGTGAGACACTAACCGTGTCTCCCCGATGTCAACACAACTAGCATTCGATATCAGCGTAGGTTCCACCAGTCGGCAAGATGATATAGTGAATGCCATGAGTCATACTGAATCCACCGATAACCATTTCATTCCTATCGGTAAGAGTTTTCCTCATCGGCAAGACTCATACCGATGCTCATGAGTCACATCGATTTCAACTTTTCCATCGACAAGACTTTTCCATTTGCCAAGAGGTCTCACCGAGTCTCCTCAAGTTTCACCGAAGCACCTCACAGTCGGCAAGACATTCATCTTTTTCCAAGACTTCACTCTAAGCAAACCATGTCATACCGAGTTGGCAAGACTTTTGTCTTTTTCCAAGACCTCACATCGAGCACCCATGTCTTACCGAGTCAGGAAGACTTTTGTCTTTCACTGAGACCTCACATCGAGCAACCATGTCATACTGACGACTACCGGTGAGACTTTACATAGTCGTTGAGAGGTCTTCCCGAGACCTTTGTGTTTCCCTGATGACCATATGCAATCGGTGTTGCCGAGACAACTCATATCGGCAAGACTACATTCTGACAACCCAAGTCTCCCCGATAACTACGAGTGAATAACAATCGGTGAGAGATCTTACCGAGTCTCCATGTCATAGCGACAGGTCTATTTGGCAAGACTAAAACCAAGTCACAGTGACTAGGGCATTTCAACAAGATTCAGAACAACATGTCGGCCAGACATCAACAATGTCACAATGACTTTTCCCTTGAGGAGTTATATGCCAGTAAGGATTGAGGCACCTATTCCAACAATCTCCCACTTGATGAAGATCTTACTGACACCTCCAGAGCATAATCAAACTACTAAAATTCATGGGCCAAGAGGTCCATCGAACTGGCACACCACCTGTATGCTCACAGGCTTCATCAATGCATCTGCAAAATTCTCCAAAGTATCCACTTTCTCCAAAGATACCTTCCCATCCTCCACCATATCTCATACAAAATGATACTGTACATCTATATGTTTCGTCCTGGCATGGAAAGTAGGATTTTTTGCCAAACATATAGCACTCTGACTGTCACAGTAAATAGTAATTTTTCCTGCATCAAAACCAATGTTAGAACACAAGTGTTTTAACCAAATTGCCTCTTTACAGGCATGTGTAGCTGCCATGTATTCTGCCTTTATAGTGGACAAAGCAACTACAGCTTTCCGCTTGCTCATCCAACTCACTGCACCACCATTCATCATGAAAATATATCCACTGGTGGATCTCTTGCTATCAATATCTTCTACCCAATCAAAATCCACATAACCTCAAATACTAAGAGTCCTATGTGATTCAACCAAGTTACCATGGTAACACAAAGCATAGTCTAAAGTTCCCTTCAAATATCTAAACACTCTCTTCATAGCATCCCAATGTGTCCTTCCAGGATTAGCCATAAACCAACTAAGTACTCCCACTGCTTGGGCAATGTTTAGCCTTGTACACACCATTGCATACATAAGGTTGCCAACTGCACTAGCATATGGCACACTGGTCATGTCCATCTTAGTAGGAGATTTTGGATAGTCTTCAATAGATAGCTTCATTCCCTATGAAACTGGAACAACTAGCTGCTTGCAATCAATCATACAAAATCTCTCTAGAACAGTCATGATGTACTTACTCCGACTGAGCCAAAGTTTTCTATTCTTCCTATCCCTGGTTATTTCCATTCCTAGAATCTACCCTCTTGCACCAAGATCTTTCATTTCAAACTTTACAGACAACTGAGACTTAAGATCAAAAATCATTAGCTTACTATTACCTATGAACATCATATCATTAACATAGAGAGCAATAATAAGAACTTGATCACTTTCAGCTTTGTAATATACACAATGATCACATTTTGATCTTACAAATCCCAATGACAAAACAAATGTGTCAAATTCTTGTACCACATTCTAGGAGACTATTTTAAACCATACAAAGATTTCAATTTGCAAACCAGTCTTTCTTTACCTTTTTCCACAAAGTGGTCCGACTGGGACATATAAATTTTTTCTTCAAGATCACCATGAAAAAATTTTGTCTTCACATCCATCTGTTCAATCTCTAAGTTATACACTACTACAAGTGACAAATTAAATCTAATAGATGTCAGCATAGCTATAGGAGAAAAGATTTCTCCATAATCAATTCCCTCTACCTGGGAATAACCTTTTGCAACCAGGCTCACTTTATATTTTTCTACATTGCCATTTAGACCTATTTTCTTTTTAAATACCCATTTACAGCCCACAAAGTTTCTTCCTTTAGGAAATGGCACCAAACTCCAGGTATCATTCTTTTCTAATGATGCTATCTCTTCATTCATGGCTTCCAACCAAGAGTTTGAATCGGACATTTTAAATGCCTCTTTCATAGTCCTAGGTTCATCAGTGCTAGAAATTAAAGCATAGGCATAAGTAGACTCTATCAAAGAAAACCCATACCTATCAGGTTGCTTTCTTTCATGAGTTGACCTCCTCACAGGCTAAGGCTGAGGTGGTTCTTCATCTTCTTCAAAAAATTTAGAGCTACTTGAGCTTTCCTCAGTATCGGGTACATTTTAATTTTTCAATTCCTCTTTATCTGGTGTCGGAGGAATTTCTGCTACATCCTTTTCATTTTCTGATTTCTTCTTTGACTACAAATCCAATGTAGAAGGCTTCAACTCATGAAATATAATGCTTCTACGTACAAAACCTTCTCAGTCTCAGGATTCCAAAGCTTGTATCCTTTTATGCCAACACTATAGCCAATAAAAATGCACTTTACAACTTTGTTTTCAAACTTAGATCTTTTTTCAAATGACACATATGCATATGCCTCACAGCCAAAGACACGAATATGTCTCAGACAGGGATTCTTTCCAGATCATGCTTCCAAATGAATCTTCTCAACAAGAGCAGAGTTAGGAGAATGATTTACCAAGTAACATGTTGTAGAGACTGCTTCAGCCCAGAACTTCTCCTCCAAGCCAGCACTGCTCAACATACTTCGTGCTCTTTCCATTACTATTTTGTTGAACCTTTCAGCAACTCCATTTTGCTATGGAGTGTAAGGTGTAGTCTTATGTCTTTTAATCCCATGAAATGTACAATACCTTTCGAACTCATCTGAACAAAACTCACCGCCATTGTCAGTCCTTAAACCATTTATTTTCCTACCAGTCTGATTTTCAACAAGGTTTTTAAATTCCTTAAACCGACTAAACACTTTTAATTTACTTCTCATAAAATATACAAATTCTCTTCTTGAATAATCATCAATAAACGACCCATAGTATCTTGATTTCGATAAAGAAGAAACATTCACTGGACCAAACACATCAGAATGTATATAATCAAGCAAACCAAAAGATTTGTGAGGACTGGAA
Source organism: Sequoia sempervirens (assembly GCA_007258455.2). Classification (NCBI taxonomy): domain Eukaryota; kingdom Viridiplantae; phylum Streptophyta; class Pinopsida; order Cupressales; family Cupressaceae; genus Sequoia; species Sequoia sempervirens. The sequence continues at coordinate 148,873,206 of VDFB02000017.1, read as the reverse complement.
TAAAATGAAACATGGTGTTGTTTACCATATATGCAATGTTCACAAAATTCAAACTCAAGGTTACAATCTTCAAGCTCTTCTACCAGGTTTTTATTTTTCAAGGTTTTTAAAACTTTCTCACCAATGTGGCCTAGCCTTTGATGCTAGAGCATTGTCTTTTCTACTGGAAGTTTAACCTCCATGGATTCTACACCATCAGGAACTTTTCCCTCTTTTCCCTCATGAATAGCTTTCTATGACTTCACAAATAAACTATTGCATTGAATAGCTTGTGCATCCAACTTATACAAGGTACCAATACGAGCACCCCTTGCTAGCACCATAGAGCCTTTAGTCATCTTACAGCCATTTCTAGAGAATGTGACATGCACTCCAATATCATTCAACTTACAAAAAGTAAATTACGAGCTAGACCTGGTATATGTATCACATCATTAATTCCCTTCACTCTTCCATCGGCGAATTGAACTCTGACTCTTCCACGGCCAACAATTTCCAAAGATGAATCACTTTCCAAATACACCTTTCCACCATCATAGTTTTCATACTTCATGAACTAGTCTCTATGAGATGTCATGTGGAAAGATGCTCCAGAATCAATCAGCCAAACATCATTAGATTCCCGCGTAGCCAATGCTGCAATGAAGGCATCTGCATCACTTTGAGAAGAATCATTGTCAGAATATGTCTTCTTCTTTTTCTCCTCCTTGCAATCCTTTCGGACATGACCAGGTTTCCCACAATTCTAGCACTTCACCTTGGACTTCTTGCCAAGAGACTTTGATCTCCCTTCTGATTTTGATCTGGATTTCGTGTTCTTCTTCTTGCCTTTCTCCTTCGATCTACCTCTAATAGCCAGAGCCTCCTTTGCCATCTCAGAAGATTTTCTTCTCATCTCTTCTGATAACAAGGAAGCAACAACATCTTCCATCTTGAAAGTGGATGTCGTACTCCCAATAGCCATCACCAGATGATCCCAAGAATCTGGTAATGAACATAGCAGCAGCATGCAACGATCTTCATCTTCAATCTTCACACCAACAGATGTTAACTGAGAAATCAACATGTTGAATGCATTCAAATGATCAGCAAGATATCCTCCCTCCTGCATTCTCAAAGAGTATAACTTCTTCCTAAAAAAAATTTGTTCACCAAGGACTTTCCTTGATAAATAGATTCCAGTCTTTTCTTCATGCACGTTTAGAAGAACATAGTCTGCCAAACAGAGCCTTATCAGCCCCTTATACTTTCTATCTACAAGATCCCAATCTTCTTGCTTCATGCCTTGAGGCATCATTCCAGACACAACAAGCCATAGATCACGATCCACTAAAAGATCTTCCATTTTGAGTTTCCACAACTCAAAATTGCTACCATTGAATTTCTCTATTTCCATCTTCCCGGATGTGCTCGCCTGCTTAATTTGTAAATAAATTATCAGACCTCTACCAAACTCCCACTAAAAAAGAATTGACACAAAAAACCCAACCCACTCACAAGGATAACATAACTAGCCAGGCTCTGATACCACTTGTAAGGAAAGCAGAGGTGCGGAAGAAACTTTCCTAATGTCAAAACCATAGGGAAGAATGTAGACAGTGCTTTTAATTTTCAAATTACAATCCAATTAAGACACACATGAAAGATTTACAAAAATAGAGAAGATACTCAAAGACAAATGAACACCATATTTACGTTGGAAACCCTTTCAGGAAAAAACCCACCACACCAAGCTGAATCTCTTTGTATTTTAGTAACAACAAATTACATACAAATCAGAGATACAACTCTTTGGTATTAGTTCACAGTAGTTTCATTCACTGTTCAATCTCTTACCGAAATTGCTCTCAACAATTTGATTCACTATATCTTCAAACTCAGAATGCTCTCCTTTAAATCTTATCACATCCAATTTTTTATCCTCTGTTCATCCTTATCTGCCATTACCCATCATAGAAAGTTTCCATCACATTGCATATTTTTCCTTGCATACAATTCAGCTGTAGTGTCACAACTATTGCAAAAATTTAAATGCCAACCATTTGAATTTTGCTTCTTCTGATTGTTCCATGAGACGCCACATAGGAAATTCAAACAATCAAGGGTGTTCAACCTGTGTTTGCATGTCAGTGAGACACTAACTATGTCTCCCCGATGCCAACACAACTAGCATTCGATATCAACGTAGGTTCCACCAATCGGCAAGATGATATAGTGAATGCCACGAGTCATACCGAATCCACTAATAACCATTTCATTCCTATCGGCAAGACTCATACTAATGCTCATGAGTCACATCAATTTCAACTTTTCCATCGACAAGACTTTTCCGTTCGCCAAGAGGTCTCACCGAGTCTCCTCAAGTTTCACCGAAGCACCTGACAGTCGGCAAGACATTTGTCTTTCACCAAGACTTCACTCTGAGAAAACCATGTCTTACCGAGTCGGCAAGACTTTTGTCTTTCACCGAGACCTCACATTGAGCACCCATGTCTTACCGAGTTGGCAAGAATTTTTTCTTTTGCCGAGACCTCACATTGAGAAACCATGTCATACCAAGGATTATCAACGAGACTTTACATAATCGCGGAGAGGTCTTCCTGAGACCTTTGTGTTTCCCTGATGACCATATGCAATCAGTGTCACCGAGACAATTCATATCGGTAGGACTACTTATTGACAACCCAAGTCTCCCCAATAACTGCGAGTGAATAACAATCGGCAAGAGATCTTGCCGAGTCTCCATGTCATAGCAACAATTCTATTCGGCAAGACCCAAACCAAGTCACAGTGACTAGGGCATTTCAACAAGATTTAGAACAACTTGTCGGCCAGACATCAACAATGTCACAGTGACTTTTCCCTTTAGGAGTTATATTCCAGTAAGGATTGAGGCACCTATTCCAACAACTTGAGCCTGCAACTCTTCAATATTTTTCTTGTCTTGGTCATAGGTTATGGTTGCACTTCAAATCTAAGGGAAATTATACAATTTCTAGCAAGATGGAGAGGGCCAATGGAGGTCAATCAATGGAAGCTTGAAGACCAGGTGACTTTGTTTCATGTTTATTATGTTTCTTTCTTTCCATTGTGCTCTATTGTTGTTTGGGGATTTAGTTTATGCTACTTGCACTTAACATGAAAAGATGATCTTCCTCTAGAACAAGAGTCTCCTATTCTAGACATATTTGCAAATGATCAAGTTATAGCTAAATTCATAGGACTCTATGACAATGACCATAAAGATGGTTTTGACATCAACTTGGAAACACCAATATAGTCATCTGAATATTATATGTTACAAAATCAAACCAAATATGTTAATAAAAATTTTATCCCACATGTCAATGAAGCTACGACATCTTATCAACTAGGATCATCTATCTTTGGGTATGTTGAGGATCATCATGGAAAAAACAAGCCCTTAAGTGGCAAAAAATTTAGAAAAATTAGAGTTAGGCAACTTGATGTAAAAATTTAAATAATTTATCTATATTATTTCAAAAATATGTAAGAATAGAATTTTTAGCAAATTGAATGTAGTTTCTAAACTACTAGGTTTGTTTAAATATATATATATATATGGCAAAAAATTGAAATTTCAATGTAGTGGTACTTAAATTTTAGGGAAAAAATAAGAAGTAGGTGTTTGTCTGACCACCCTAACCACAATAAAATGATAATATTTTTTTATAAGATTTTAGATATAAGTAGAGGACTCATGCCCCGATGTGATGCATATTTTTGTAATTTTTTTCCATGTAAATAATTAATTATGAATTTTTTATTACAAATTTTTAAAAAATATAAAAAATCATATGTCTGAGCACCTTAACTTGGTCAAAACTTCATGAAATTCAAATTTTCTTTTTTTAATACTATAGAATGCGAAGCATAGAATGTGATGTATGTTTTGGATTTAAAAACTGTGATACCATTTGAAAGTTGTAGATGTTTTTCAATCAGTATATCAATTAGGACTTTAGTCATAATTCAAATAGAAAATGAATAATAATTATTTATTAAATTAAAAATAAAGCATAATTTTTATTGGTGGAAAGATGAGAATCTCTTTTAACAACCCTTTTTGTTTCATCAATTTTGGGTAAAAAAAATTTCATCAGCCACATACCCATCATATTGCCACTTTTTGGCCCATCATGATCCTGCACATACCCCTTTGTTAGAGCAGGTTTTCTTGTAGATGAGAAAATATTGAGTAATGATCTCCACATACACAATGATTGGATTGTGTCTTTCTTCCAAAATGAAAAATACCCCATTGCAAAGAGAATATGTCAAAGCATACAGTATCAAGGAAGAGGACTAGGCATACACAAGCAAGGAATTTGAGAACCAATACAACTTTATGAAAATCCTAGGCAACAAGGTCTTGGCTATTCCTCAATTGGAGAATATAATGATGTTAGTGATACATTCTCGATATTGGGGGAAATTTTATCTAATGTAAACATCAAAATGGGGGCCATGAGTAGTCCTTTTCATAAGTTTGTTTCCAACACTCCTTCCATCCACACCACAAAATGTCATTCCTAATATTTTAAACCTTCCATTTGGAACCAATTAAAAGAAAATTATTACAAATTCAAAGTTCAAAATCAAATGTCAAAGGCCATTGAATCAAACAAAAATCCCAATGGACAAATGAAGTTAAAATGGATCAAGCAAAGAAAATATGCCAAATCCAAAAGTCAATCAAAATATGGAGCCACAATAAAAGAGGACTCCCACATATAATAAATTTCCATCTCCTTCAAAATGGTCATCAAGCAAGGCATATAAAAGTGTTGGTTCCAAACGTTATCCTAATCAAAATTACAAACTCTGTCATCCAACATCCCAAGCTTGGAAAATAAAAAGTGATTCATCCAAATGTCCAAAAAATCTTCCACATCTACCATCATCCATCATAATCTTGCATCGCACCTAAAGTCTAAAACACATACCTCACAAATTCGTCACATCTTGGCAGCAACTCTTTATCATAAGGACTCTCATGGCACTCTGTCATGATGTTCGTATTCTAATAAGGCCAACTCTAGTATCAACAAGGATCACAATGAGATCGATTAGTTGTATGCAAGCGCTATGATCCTAACAAGGAAACTGCTTCATAAAGGTCATTATTGGCATATCATGGCCCTAGTCTTTACATCAGCACCATCATTGAATTCAAAACATTCAATGATCAACTAAAATATCAAGGCCATCTAGAATATCAAGAATACAAAAAAAAAAAAAGTCAAAAAAATTGTCGCCTAGATGAAAACCTGACAAATAGGCATCTTAGTGACACCAATTTTTTTTTTTAAATCAAGAAAAATAGTAAAGAGAAAAATTTCATCCAATAGTGAAAACCATTTTTATGCCACTTTGGATAAGTAGCATGATGAAAACCTGACAAACATGCATCATGTATAAGAGTAATTATCTATGTGGACTTTTACACTTGGGGGAAAGTTGTCTCATCTCCCATATCCTTCCCATGACATTTCTTATAAAATTTTCATCCATCCATTTAATCCATATCATTCCCCTCCATTTTCCCACCTATTTGATCTTGATAAGGATTGGGGTACAAACATAAATCATGCTTTGGGAAAACTTTTGAGATGTCTATCCTTTGGTCATACACTATCCATGAAATATCATGTTGTTGCCTTCATAGCATTATCCAAACCCATACCTCAAAAAACACATAGTTATTCCTATGCAACATAATCCTTAGAGATCATGTGTTAATTTTACCATCCAATAATCCTCTTGTTTCCTATATTTTACCAAAATCAATCCATTACCTTTTCATTCCTATTGCTAGAACTTGGTTTTCCATTGTCATGGATTTAAGGATTCTAATCAGCTTATCCAACATCCTTCCATCATCCCATTCCTAAAAATAAGTCATTCCAAATGCAACCAGCCTAATCCCTACACTCTTGCTATGCAACCTAACATGTCATCCAACACATTCCTTGTCTTTGTTTGTAGCCTTACTACAAACCTTGATCCTTTAGTCACATAATCGTCATCCTCACATTGTTTTAGGATGTGTCCTTCCCATGTCAAACAACATCGTCGTCATCATCATCATCACCTGTCAATTGGTATTTAGCTTGATTAGGGGCAAGATCATGGTTGTCCTTGGATTCTTTTGTGTGCTTTCTCGATCACTTGTAGGCATCATTCATATGCATTTTTCACGATCGTTATAGACTTCATCCATAATAAGTTGGTCCTATACCTGACTAGGGGAAAGTCCTTAACTTATTTCACTATGTTGAACATTCCCCCCATTTCAAAAAGAGAAAAAAATCATAAAACTTCAAAAATCCAAAAAAATGAAAACCTGGGAAAAAATACCAAAACATCCAAAATAACTTTCAAAAAATCTCAAAAATAGAGTCAAAGTCAATCATGTTAGTCTTTGTCCTTGTCAAACTGCATTGCCTCTATGATTGGACATAGGCAAGGCCATCTGTCGATGTGCCCCTGAGGCATTAAGTTAGTCCTTTAGGTGTTGTCAATAAAATTATGATTTAGCACTTTGAAATTTAAAAAAATTCAAGAGTCATGTTGAAGTATGAGGTCTCTAAGTGCACAACGTAGGCAAGGCCATTTTTCCATGAGCCCCTTACGCCACCTAGGTTAGTCCTTTAGGGGTTTTTGCATCAGTCAAATAAGTTAGACATAGTCACACTCAAACACAAGATAGTCATTAAAGTGTCAACATTCAAATCATGGACCAAAAAAAACATAGTCCAATCAATCATTAAGTCAAAAATTAGTCAAATTGCCAACACAATGTCAACCTAGTCACTTGATGGTCTAGGCTACAAGATGTATCCTTCTTGGAATTGGACCTTGTCAAAATGTCATTTTCCTTTTTAGGATGTGTCTTTCCTGATGATAGGCTATATAACATAGTCATTTCCCTTTTTAGGATGTGTGCTTCCTAAAGAAATGCATCATCAAACTATCAAAACTATCAAACTACTCAAGTCATCAAACTGTCAAACCATCAAGCAATAAACCTTCGACAAACAAATATTGGAAAACATATTCAATGGATGCTGATTTTCTTGGTCTATTTTTTCTTATCTTTTTCTTTTTTTATTTCTTCATCATGTTACTAGCTACCTCGAGGATGTCCCATGAAGGATTTAGAGGTGCGATGATGTATCATGACCTATTTTTCCTTGATTGTTGTCTTTGGTGTGTCTTGACAAAAATACTGGGGCAACTTAGCCCTTAGTATGAGTTAGGACATTCCTTGTTTGTGATTGTCCATTTTCATAAATTGATGACCTTGCACACCTTGGTCTATGTCATATCATAGTGTTTGTTGTCCATTTGTCTCATTTTACTACCCAATGATGATTATGCAACCCCTGTGATGTTATTTGGAAAAATATTGAAGTGTTCCCTTTTAGTTCTAATATCCATGTCTTCCACACTAACATTTCTCTATTCCTTCATCCTCTAGGTTTCTCATCCATTTCAAGAGCACACTCGTGTTCTTTGAACCCACTTGTCTTCTCAAGGGGGCATACCACTACCTCCTCATCATCCTTCCTCTCCCCACTTTCACATTGTGGCATATTTTTGGCTTGTTTTCTTTGACACAATGTGATAAACAATATTATGTCAAAGAGGGGAAAAATGTAGACATAAGAAAATGACCTAGGCCCCTGAGCTGCATTTTTCTGTGTCAAACATCCTCCTCAAATAATTAAATTATTTGATTATGTCTTAATGTCATAATTTCTAATTATGCCTCCATGATTATTTAAAAAAATAAGTTACATTTATTTATTTAAATATGCCACGAATCAATCCTTATTCCCTCCAATAATTAAACAAATTTCTAATTACCATTAATTATTTAATAAAATTGCCATTTATCCTTCAATTAAATAAAATTATCCATTTAACCCACTTTTAATCCCATAAGTAAATAATTAAAACAATTATTTATTGTCTTTTGTCTCATTCCATTTATGAATTAAACCATTATTTAATTCATAAGTCAACTTTCCTCTAAAAATGAAATAATTTCTATTATTATTTGATTTTCCAACTACTTCCTTTTCTCCATCATTGATTTAATTGCTTTCAATTAAATCTCAAACCTTCATTTCAAATATTACCCTAATTTTGACCTAATATTTCCCTAACCGTAATTCTCCTTATCACACTAAATCCTAGCCTTTGATATTAGGTTTTTGTAAACTTTTAATCATGCCCATCCATTGTTAACCTTACATTCTTTAAAAGGGTCTCTCTCTAGTCATTTTTGATACATACACAGAGTTATTTTTCAAAAATACACAACATGCTTGAGAAATTGAGTACTTGAGCACACAACTCTTCAATATTTTGCTTGTCTTGGTCATAGGCTATGGTTTCACTTCAAATCTAAGGGCAATTATACAATTTGCAGCAAGATGGAGAAGACCAATGTAGGTCAATCAATGGAGGCTTGAAGACCATGTGACTTTGTTTCATGTTTATTATGCTTCTTTCTTTCAATTGTTCTTTATTATTTTTTTTGGATTTATTTTATGCTACTTGCACTTAAAATGAAAATTTCTCCCTAATACAGTTGATTCATTGTACATTGCAAGTTGTGTTCACCAATTGTGAACTATGGTTTTTTGTGTTTCTAGTTGAGGTCCAAGAGAAATGTTGTTGGTCTAGATTTTTCTTTGATGAAGTCTTATAAAATGTAGTTCTAAAGTTTAGTTTCCCTGATTGTATTGAAGATATTTTCTGCATTTCGAATATTCGTGCTTAATGGTTCTATGTGTTTTACACTAGTTTGGCTGACCTTGTGTGAAATACTACTTTCGAGGTTGATGAAGTGTGTTGGATCTTTTTGGGTCCCTTGAAGTCTGTGTTTGGGTCGCCCTCATTCTAATTCCACCCTAGGATGTTTTGGTTCTGACCTAATTTAAATTTGGATTTGGATGGCCAACTTTGGATATGTTTCAAAGTTGAAGATGGTATAAATACAAGATGAGTTAGTGGTGAATAAACATACAAAAGAAAAGAAGAAGGGTAAAAATAGAAAATAGAAAGTACAGTTTGGTGCGACATTGATTCTATTTAGTAAGTGTGTGTGATGAGAGTGTGGTGGATTAGTGTGAAGCTTAATGCTGAGTTTCCAGATGCAATGACCAAAAAAGGTGGACTCTATCATTCATGCATGTCTATGGGTGATTGTGTTGGAATCCTTTGTTGCAATAGGATTGTAGCCTCTCTGTAACAAGTCTTATTTGTCTTCTTTGTATGTATATAGTAGTGAGCCCTTTGGGTTGTTATCCCTATTAGATTGTGAGTCATTATTCTAGATAATGAGTCCTTGTTTTGGTAGTGAGCCTTATTTCTAGTAGTGAGCCTCTTGTAATCAGTTTTGATATTCTCTATAGTGTGAGTTAATCCTCACTGTGGTTTTTCCCTCATTGGGTTTTCCATATAAATCTAGTGGTATTGTGTTTGTGTATTGGATTTATGTTTCTACATTAGAATTTGATGATTAATCATTTAATTAGTATTAAGGATTAGTTTTGATGATTGAACTAAAGGATTAATTCTGTTTCAATTGATTCACCCCCCCTCTCAATTGTCCTATTCAATAATTTCTCCTCACTATGTTTCATTTGTATCTCTATGCGTTTTCAAATTACCATTCATAGTGGTACAATCTTATGTGTAACCATATTTTGTCTATGGTAGCAACATGATAGTCTTTGGCATGGTTTTCCTTTCTAGTATAAACTTGGGGGGGGGGAAGTATAACTAGTTTTGGAGGTGTGCATCCTTCTTGAGGATCCCCTCTTATCCCTTCATTTTTCCTTAAAATATCAGCATACTTGTATGTCAATATTTTAGGGGGTATATCACCCTATCCATTTTTATACATCCATTTTTATTGGTGACTTGTGAGATTTGACTTATTGACATACCCTCTTTGTGGTGGTGTTATTTACAATGCCTCCTAAGGAATGTTTAATAATTCATCCATTGAGACATTAAGCATTTATTTGTTTCTTATGATCTTAAACATTTATGTACCCCCTAAGGAGTGGTTAATAAATTCATCCCCCGTGACATTAAACTTTTATGTGTGCCCTAAAGCATGATCACTAAACGGTTTGTAGACCAAGCATAACAGAGCTTGTCACTGTGAACTTGAGCACCTTTTACATGGACACCTAGCATACACCAATAGAATTTGGAAAATAAATGACTATGTGAGTAAAAAATTTAGTCACAACAACTAAAGATGACTAAATTTTACTCATTTTTTGCAACACAACTATAAATGACTAAAAAAATGATTGATTTGATCATCATAAGTGACTAATTTGATCATTGGGTAAAAACCATAACTAAATAATTAGTCACACAAATAAACATAATCTAAAACCCTCATCGAAATCTTATTTTCAGGTTGCAACTCACCAAATTGGACAGGTGAAAGGTGAATACCAGCAAGGAAGAGTTTGGAGGAGCCAAAACCAATAGTGGCATGGAAAGTAGCAAACAATGATGGAAAAAAAATAGGTTAAAAGATGCTATAATGTAAAACCTAAATGTGCTCATTATTGGATCTTGGTCATATTTTCATTTTAATAAACATACTATAAAACTCTCGTTGAAACCTTATTTTAAGGTTGTATCTCACAAATTGCAAAGGTGAGCATTCCCACTTTACTTTCATCCAACCATGACTAGCGAGATCTCCAGATAGGAAGTTGTCATCCTTCTTATTTGAATCCTTCCAATATTCTCTCAAGGGCTATCCAACAAGAATGGGAGGGAAGGGTTGCTCTAAATCAGACCTCCCTTCGTAGTAGCAGGAGAGGTGGGGGTAGAAGTATATCCCACATATCCAACCAGTGGAGAGACAACAAGATATGAGGTGATAGGATTGCTTGGTTTTTAACATTGTGAAGATATATGCGCCACAAATAATATAACTACATTGACTATATATTATCATATCTTTTCTCCCTTCAATGTTTCTAGCATTTGTACTATATCTTGGATTTATCTTCCATGGCAGCCAAGAGTGTAGTGAAGGATGTTTCTATAGGAGATTTAAAATAGCTTGGAGGTTGAGTTCTATTATGGGTAGTTTTTGGTTTTTGGTTGTTTCCTTGTTTTCTAGTCTTGTTCTCTATGCTCTATTATGTTTTGTACAATAGAGCATAGGAGGATTTATTGGATCTTTGTTTATGCAATTGTATGTTGTTTGTAATTCCTTTGGTTACGCAGCTGTTTGTTAATTGTATATTCTTTTTTTCATGTTAATCCAATGACAAAAAACATTTGAATATCTATGATACTTGAAGTTTATATGTATAAATTTATCAGGATTAATTAAATTAGATTTGATTTGTAATTTGAATCACTGATTTGCCCAAATAAATGACTAAACCATGACTAAATAAATGACTACCATGACTAAAATAATTGACTACCATGACTAAAATAAATGACTACCATGACCAAATAAATGACTACAATGACTAAATATATGACTACCATGACTAAATAAATGAATAAAATGACCATATAAATGACTACAATGATTAAATATATGACTGTCATGACTAAAATAAATGATTGCAATGACTAAATAAATGAATACCATGACTAAATAAATGACTAATATGAATAAATAAATGACTACCATGACTAAATAAATTACTACCATGACTAAATAAATGATTAATTAACAACAATTAATGACTAAATTAACAAATAAATATACTACCAAATTGATCAATCAAAACAACCAATAAATGACTAAAAATGGTTTAATCATGAATTTGGTCATGTTGTAAATGACTAGAAATAAACTACTAATGGTCATGTGACCAAGCTAATGGTCACATGACCAATTTTTAGTAGTTTTTAAAGTCATTTATTGTTGTTTTTCTACTAGTGATAATAGAGCTTGTTGGAGTGTAAACTTGAGCACCTTTTACATGGACACCTAGCATAACACAACTTGCCAACGTATGGATCTATTTGTTTCTTGAGTTAACTAGCATAACACAACTTGCTATCCTTGTGAGAACCATCATATTACATGGACACCCAAAATAATATAGTTTACTAGCTAGTGGATCTATGTAGCCCATAAGTGATCCATAATAACATAACTTGCTAGCCTTATGAGAGCACCATCATGTCTGACATTTTATTTGATGGATGATGTTTGGTATTGGAGAAAATTTTTTAGTCTATGGTATCTTTACCTTACTAACTCGAATCATTTTTAGTGTACTAAGCTTGTGTTTATGTCTTATTTTTAATCATTTTTTAATTATTTTTTGTGTTGTATTTATTATGTTTCTATCTTGTGTCTTTTGTGTGGTTGCTTCATGTAGTATCTTGTTTTTCTTTGTGTCCTCATTGTGTATTTTTTGTGTCTTCATAGTGTATGCTTTGCATTTGATTATGATGTGTTTTTTGTTGCATTGCACCTTATGTATGTGTGTTTCTTTGTCTTATTTCATACGATCTTGAGCTTGGGGGCTAGCACATCCACTAGATTCAATGTCATCCTAACTCTCCAAATTTTTTATGAAAGAACCCTTCTTGTTTTATCCTTACTTTAGTTTAATCATGAGAGTAAGTTCATACTCTCACTAAAGTTGAGGATAAAGGTAGTGTCATAAATTTTTAATCTTGACAATTTCATAGTAGGTTTGGCTCCCCCTTATGTGCTTGGACCTAACTGTGCTAATTATTTTCCCATTTTTTTTTCTTCAGAAAATTAGAATAAATTTGGGAATTAAAATAAATTGTTTAATTTAACAACTTAAATTTCAAAATAGGTCTAGTCTAGGGTGAATGTCACAAGTATGATGGCGTTGTCATTGATGTCAATAGGTAGTCTACTAACTAGTATAGTCATTGATGTAAACTATGGAATGACGATGTTGAGGATATTGAGAAAATTATGGAAGAGAGGAAAACAGGTTGTGCATGTGTAGTTCAGACCTTGAGGAAGTGTTGTGAGTAAATGGACCTAAAATTTTGTTGCAGAGTCTAAAGGTGAGATGGAATGAAGTAATGAGCTAAGATGATGTCTCTGATAAATGGTTTCCAAGTGCTTTTGAGAAAATTTAATAAACAAAGTAAACTGTGTTGTGCAAATTTTCATAGTGTGCTCTGGTATTGTGCTTCATGTTATTTTTGTGATGTTGTGCCTGTGTGGAAATTAGAGGTTATTCAAGGGTTTCATAGGTTGCTATATTTAGAATTTGGGTTTCTAGATTGTTGTATAGAGTGAGATATTTTCACCAGTGTGTGAAATAGTTGTTCAGTGATGTCTTATGTTGTCTAGGAGAAATTTATTTTGTCCATATATTTCTCCGTTGTTTTGATTCAGGTTGTGTAGATTTGTGAAGTTTCTTAAATATAGCTTTTATGTTTCTGTATTCAATTTTTTACTTGATTTAGTGTATTACAGTGTGATTTTCATTTACTAGTATGCACTTAAGGGTTATTAGTTGTTCTGAGTTAAAGTATTTGTTGATGTGAGCTTGGATGAAGTGTTTGATGAATCTTAAGTAGTTTGTGGATTATTTTGAATTAAGTTCAATTAGATTATGTTTTCTAGAACTTTCAGCTTGGATTGAGGAAGTGGGTACTTAATGATTATGGTGTTTTGCATGGGTGTTGGCCAACCTTGTGTTTAACACTACATGTGAGGCTTGTGGAAGAATTTTGAAGTGTGTTTATGTCTAAATGGGTCCTAATTAAGGACTTAGGTAGGTCACCTTTCATTCTTATCCACCACAAGAATGTTTAGGTGTTGGCAAATTTTGAATTTGAATGTATAATGGCTAGTGATCGACATTGGAGAAAGCTTTGCCTCTATCCTTCCTTCTATACTCCATGTAATCATTGAAGGACATGTCAAGTTTGACCTCATCAAGAAGGGTGTCATACTTCGTACGGCCTATCCTCAACCTCTCCAAAGAAGAACTCCAGCACAAGGAGACTTGCATCAAGCTATCAACAAGGTTACGCTTTCCCATTTTGATGGAAGTGATAATAATTCTGCTCGAGCTTGGATACAGAAGCTAGACAACTATTTGGCTCTTAGGTCAATGGCTGAAGAAGAAGCGATTAAATTCACTACGCTACACCTAGATGGGGTGGCGCATGAGTGGTGGTGCCATGGCCTAGTCACCTTAGGTCATGGGTCTATCACTAGCTACGATGAGTTCACCAATAGACTCATTGAGAGGTTCAAGAAGAAGGACCCAGAAGTGCATTTTAGGGAGTTGGCACAGTTGAGGCAGTATGGCACTGTTGATGCCTACATAGCTGAGTTTCAAAGACTTTCAGTTATGGTCACTGGAATCATGGAGAGAAGATTAGTGATCCTATTCAGCGAAGGATTGATGGAGCCACTCAAGGGTTGGATCAAAGCTTTTGATCCACCGTCCTTACAAGAAGCAATGAAGAAAGCTAGAAACATGGAGTGGGCTGCTCCCAAAGCAAAGTTCCATTCCAAACCAACATTTCACAAGGGGGATAGAGGGAAAAAGTTTCATCAAAAGCCTCACCATAAGGAGTTTAAACCGCAGAAACCTCATGGCACAATATTGGATCCAGAGACTATCAATGAACTCCGAAGAAAGGGGTTATGTTTCCATTGTTGGGAAAAATGGTCCCAAGATCATGTGTGCCCAAAGGTTGCTAAAATCCATCAAATTGAGTTCTATACAGCTGAAGAAAGCAATTCTAATTTTTCTGATCAGCAAGCTGATTTTGAGGACAGCGATGAAGAAAAAACACTAGAAGAGTCTGAAAGTGAAAAAGAAAGTGGTGGTACATTGGCTCAACTTTCGAGCTTCAAAAAGAATTAGTCTTTCAAAGTTCGTGGGATGATCAAAGGGCAGCGTATTTTTGCTTTAATTGACACTGGAGCAACACATAACTTCATAGATGAAGTTGTGGTGGTAAAGAAAGGGTTGCAAACAGAAGACTTTGAAGGTTTCAGAGTTATGGTTGTTGATGGGTTTCACATCTCATGCACCAAGAGGATTCCCAACATGTCAATGCAATTGGGCAATTACGAAGTCAAGGATGACTTCTATGTGGTTAATATTGGAGATACGGATGCTGTCCTTAGCATTTAGTGGCTGTGATCTCTTGGAGAGATTTCTTTAAATCTGCAAACCATGGAACTCAAATTTCAATCCGATGGAAAGAAGGTGGTGTTGAGAGGAATGTCAAATGGTGGCCCTCGGATTGTGTCATTCAAGAGGATGGCAAGGTTGATACGTCATGACCAAGTGGAGTGGGCTACGGAGTGCATGATTCTTCCAGCTAGTCCAGCTGAAACAAAAATAGAGCATCCTCCAGATATTCAGTCTTTACTCACCAAGAAGAGTAAAGTGTTTACGGATTTACCTCCTATACCACCTCCTGACCGAGGTTCAGAACACATCATAGAGCTCAAGGAAGGGGCTAAACTGGTGATCACAACTCCATATCGGTATTCGAAGAGGCAAAAGGATGAGATCGAGAAGAATATTTGAGAACTTTTGGAGATGGGTTTCATACGCCCAAGCAAGAGCCCCTTTGCATCTGCAGTGGTTCTTGTGAAGAAGAAGGATGGTACCATGTGCATGTGCATGGACTATCGTGCTTTGAACCAAAGCACCATCAAGAACAGATACCCCATTCCCAGAATAGATGAGCTCATTGATGAGCTACATGGGGCTAAGTTCTTTTTGAAGATTGATCTAAGGTCGGGTTACCATCAGATACGAATGAGGGGATCAGATGTGGAAAAGACAGCTTTTAGATGTCACTATGGCCATTTTGAATTCTTAGTCATGCCATTTGGGTTGACTAACGCTTCGGCTACCTTTCACTCTTGCATGAACCGTGTCTTTCAGAATCAGTTACGAAGGTTTGTGCTGATATTTTTTGATGATATTCTGATCTATAGTAAGACTTGGGAAGATCACCTCAAGCACTTGGAGGAAGTGCTTAGTATCATGGAATCTGAGAGCTTGTTCGCAAAAGCTTCCAAATGTGAATTTGGAATGGAGGAGTTACTGTACCTTGGCCACATAATCAATGCTGAGGGAGTGAAGGTGGATCTGGAAAGGATCAAAGCAGTAGTTGATTGGCCACCTCCTAAGAGCTTGACTCAGTTGAAAGGTTTTCTGGGTCTTTGTGGTTTTTATCAGAGATTCGTAAAGGGGTATTCACAGAATGTTGCTCCTCTTACTGATCTCACCAAAAAGGGAGCCTTTTCTTGGTCAAAAAAGGCTCAAATTGTTTTTGATAAGTTCAAGAAGATCATGAGCTCGTGTCCAGTTTTGGCTATTCCGGATTTCTCCAAGCCATTCAAGCTGCAATGTGATGCATCAGGTGAAGGAGTGGGGGCTGTCCTGATGCAAGACAAACACCCTATCATGTTTGAGAGCAGAAAATTATGGGGTGTTGAAAGGACATACTCAATCTATGACAAAGAAATGCTTGCCATTATGCATGCATTAGCCAAGTTCAGGAAGCACTTGGTGGGGAACAAGTTCGTGGTTAAGACGTACCACAATAGCCTCAAGCATTTCATGCACCAGAAAGACCTAAATGAGAGGCAACAGAAATGGGTGAGTAAGCTTCAAGCTTACGACTTTGACATTGAATATGTCAAAGGGAAAAATAATGTCATGGCCGATGCTCTCTCCAGAAGGCCTCAATTTAGCTCATTGTGTGAGCTTACTACAGATTGGAGAGACATGTTGCTTGCTGATTATGCCAAAAATCAGTTTGCAACCAGCATTCTAGAAGGTACTTTCCATGATGAAAGGTACCAGGTGGTTGAGGGATTGATCCATTATAAGGGAAGAATCTTTCTAGTGGCTGATTCTAAGCTTAAGAAGAAGATTCTTTTGACTTTTCATGACATTCCAATTGCTGGTCACCAAGGTTTTTTCAAGACCTATAGGCAGATCCGAGAAAGGTTTTCTTGGAAAGGATTGAAAGGAGAAGTTCAACACTACATTCAGGAGTGTCCTGTTTGTCAAGCGAATAAAAATGAGCATACATTACCAGCTAGTTTGCTGCAACCACTTCCTATTCCCAATCAAAAATGGGAAAGTATCTCGATGGACTTCATCACAGGGTTGCCCAAGGCCCAAGGGAAGGATTGTATTTATGTAGTGGTGGATAGGCTAACCAAATTTGCTCATTTCTTGCCATTACCAGCACTTTTTCTGCAGCCCAAGTTGCAGATCTGTTTTTTCGAGAAGTGTTTAGGCTACATGGGTTGCCAAAGAACATTGTGAGTGATAGGGACAGCAAGTTCCTAAGTACGTTTTGGCAAGAAGTCTTCAGAATGAGTGGTACTGTGCTCACCCCAAGCACTAGTTACCATCCCCAAACAGATGGGCAAACAGAAGTGGTGAACAAGTGGTTGGAAGGCTACTTGAGAAATTATGTGTCAGAACAGCAAGAGCTTGGGTCAAGTGGCTGCATATAGGCGAGTACTGCTACAACTCTACTTTTCATATGTCAATTAAGATGTCTCCTTTCTTGGCACTTTATGGGTATGAAGCACCTAGTTTTGCAGATTTGGTGTTTGGTGACAACAAAGCACCCCTAGCCAAGGATTTGTTGCAGCATAGTCAAGACATAATGAAATCCTTGAAGGATAATTTGCAGATTGCACAAAATCAGCAGAAGTTGTATGCTGATCAGAGGTGTGTTGAGCGTTCTTTCGAGGTTGGGGATATGGTCTATCTTCGTTTACAACCTTACACATAGTTTACTCTCAAGAAGAGTGGAGCAGAGAAGCTCAAACCTCGCTTCTATGGGCCATTTAGGGTCATCAGAAAAGTTGGGGCAGTAGCTTATGAATTAGAGCTACCTTCTGATAGCAGAGTGCATAACGTCTTCCACATGTCTCGCCTCAAAAAGGCACTTGGACATAATGTGGTTGCTTCATCACAGTTGCCTCTGTTGGATGAAGAGGGACAGTTGGTTCTAATTCCAGAGGAGATACTTGATGTCAAAGAATGTTCTTTGAGGAAAAGAACCATCAGAGAATACCTGGTAAAGTGGAAGAACCTGCTTATGGAGGATGCAACTTGGGAAAGTGATGAGATATTGCAGCATCCTAGTTTGCAATTGCTTGAGGACAAGCAATCTTGGGGAGGGAGGACTGTAATATCCCCTTCTCAATCCTGATCTTCTTAGTGACCGTTGGCCTTTTTTTGGAAACCCGAAGGCTAGTCGGAAGGTAAAATTAGGGTTTCCTATTTTTGAGGTTATCTTTGCTCGGAGTTGGTGGATCTGATGGCAGATTCTTTCTGGGTTTTCAGAGAGCTTCGCAGTGGTATGTTCCTTTTGGCATTCAGAGCATTTTCTGGAATTTACTATTTTTAGTAAATTCTATTTTTGGCAGCTTTCCAGTTGGGTTCAGCTTGGTTGACTTCCTGCTTCGGTTTGGTTAGTTGATTACCTTAGTATTGGCTTCAGGGCACATTCAGAGGGATAAGTTAAGTCATTTAATTAAAAGTCACGTTTTAAATATTATATTTTTACGTTGACCCCTTGGCCTAGACTATTGACTTAATGTTGTTTTTAAAAAAGTGGTCTTTGAGGGTGGCGCCCTCATTAAAAGATTATTTTAATTATTGCCAAAGTCAAATCAAGTATGAAGGGCGCATTTATCAAAGTATGGTATTTATTTTAAATATCAAATGTTAAGCCTTGAAGGAAAAGTACGCCCTCTTGAAGAAAGGGTTAGGGTTTTGACATTGAAGCAGATTTTAGGGTTTCGTGAAATCAACCGAAACTTATAAAAAGAAGACTTGAGCATCATTTCATCATCTTTGGTCTACTATACTGTTATGCTACCGGATTGGCTCTGGAACTGCTTCAAGGAATGAAGGCCTCCTAGCTCGGGCATCGCTTCATGTTTGCAAGACAACATCTAGTGGTGATTCAGTCTACTTGTGAGTTGCATTTAGTTTGTGCTTTGTGTTTAGTATTGCATTGTTAGATCTTATTTGGCATGTTAGTGTTTTCAGCTTTTGCATCATTTAATACAGCAGATTCGTGTTTGTAATCATAAATCAAAAAATACAAAAAATATAGTTCTGGGTAGTGTCTTAATCCCTTAGTCTATCAAGGGCGAATTTTTAGTTCAAATCTCAGATTTTATTGTTGTGTATTGAATTTTTAAAGCAAAGTCAAATTTCTCAGCTGGGCTGTACCATTGTGTACTGTCTTGTTTTCTGTGCAAATTAAATTAGGGGAATTTGGGTCTGTTTTAGTGTTTGAGTTTGGTCACCTTAAGCATTAGAGTGCATTACATTTTACTTCACATCATTCGGGTCATATTTGAGGGAGTTACGAACAATTCTTTGAATTTGTAAGCTGCTGGTTATGTAACAAAAAGTGCAGATCTGATATGACAGTTTGTGTAATCTGCATCTTCCTATCTTGGTTGGTGTCAAGATTTCTTTATAACCTTTACAGAAGGATTCTTATTGTATGGACCATTGAAAGAGCATCTTATATTCTGATTTGCAGGAAATAATATGTTGTAAACTGGCAGTAGTACTGACCAGTTGTTCTTTGAATATTGCTTTATTGCTGTTGTAATACTCATTCTTCTTCAATAATTATTGTAATAGATTTACCTCCGCCCTATGGTAGCTACTTCCCATTCTGGGTAGCAAGCACATTCTGGGTGTTGAGTAGTCTCATCTTTCAACATTTCTGTTCAAGCATTGTTTGTAATCACTCTGTCATATGGTCGCCCCTCACTCCGCATTGGATTGGGTAGCACATACTTGACGTCGAGTTCCCTTTCCAGCATTTAGAGTAGAAGACCCTTTGACCAATGCTTTCCATCGTCGGCGCCATACTGGTTAGAGTTACAGCATAAGCAGTTTGATTTAGATCCTCTGACCAATGCTCGCCATCATCGGTGCCATACTGGTTAGAGTTGTTTCAGTATGTTTTGGTTTAACTTCTAACCATAACGGGTACTTGGTTGTAATGTTGTAATCTGATAATTGAAAAAATGAAAAAAAATTGGCTCGGAATATTTCAGCTTTTGAGGTAGAGCTTGATATAAATATACGGTGTTGATGCAATAGGGTGAGAAAAAGAGTATGAAGTAAGATAGATACGAGATTGATGCGAGTGATGTGTGTGATGTGAAATTGAGCAGAGCAGTGTGAAATTCATATTAAGGTTCCTGAAGGCAGTGAGCTAAAGGCATCCAAAATATTTCATGTGACATAGTGAAAGTGTGCAAGCAATTATGGTGGAATCCTTCTTTCATTGAGAAGTTTTTTCTCTATGTAACATTCTTTTTCTATCATCATATATTCTTTATGTGGCAGTGAGCTCTAGCTATGAGCCTTTTTGGATAGTGTTTCCTATTCTGGAAGTGATCCTCTTTGTACCAATTTTGCTATTATTTATATTGTGAGCAAATCCTCTCATGGTTTTTCCCTCACTGGGTTTTCCACATGAATCTGGTGTTCTCTGGTGCATGGTGTTGTGATTTTAATTTTTTTCATATGCATTTTATGTTTAATCAAACTAACAGAATAAGGGTTTAATGAATGCTTGTGGATCTAATTACTGTTGAGGGTTTTGAAGGTTTAATTTGTTACAACTAATTCACCCCCCCAGTTGTCTTGGTCATTTCAACAATTGTTATCAAAGTGATGTTCCTTGAAGAAGAGCTTAACTACTTGAGGTAGATCTAGGATGGCAAACAAGATTCCTTTGGAATATCCTAGATTCAATGACTCAGATTATGCATTCTAGAAGAGAAATATGGAAGGATATATGTTTTCTCAAGGATATGAGACTGAGAAGGCTTATCAAAATACATACACTCCACCTCTGAATGGTTCGAGTACAAGTGTAGAAATCAAGGTGCATGAGATGAATGCTAAGGCAAGGTAGATTATTGTGAATAGTCTTTCAAATACTGAATTAGTTAATGTTATGAGTTGAAGACTACTAAAGAAGTTTGGGATAAGTTAGAAAGCATTTATGAAGGATATCTAAAGGTCAAGCGAGGAAAGTTACAGAACTTGAAGGTGTAGTTTCAAATGATGCATATGTCTGAAAATGAAACAATTAAAGGATACATATAAAGAGTTGATGAATTGGTAAGTAATATGAGAGGCCTTGGTGCAACAGGTAAAGAATCTAAAGTGGTGAAGACAGTTTTCAGATCTCTTTCAGATTGTTATAGTGAAAAGGTATTTGCTAATGAGGAAACTATTGATTTTGATAATTATTCTAGAGATCAGCTGATTGGCACTCTGACTATATTTGAAATGAGAAAAACAAAAAAGAGGTACAAAAGTAGAGACAAGTAAGTGTAGGATCTTGGGGGTCTAAACAGTGGTGATATGACAAAAAAGTGGTTGATGACTTTTTTTTATCTGAATTTGATGAAATGAAAAGGGTTTATTGAGAAAATTGCGAGCTTTCCAAAAAGATAAGATATTCCTTATTTGGAACTAAACAGATAATTATTACTTATTTTCTACATACATTTTGACTAAATTCCTAATTGATAGGTTGATTGAAAAACATCTATAATTCTTGAACTATTTCACATTTTTTGAATTCAAAAGATGCACCACATTCTATGCTTCCCATACTATAGGATAAAAAAAAGGGGAAAAATTGAATTTCATAAACATTTGAAGCTATGGTGGTTAGACAAACATGCTTTAATATTTTTTAAAAATTCATAAAAAATTCATAACCAATTATTTAATTGCAAAACAAATACAAAAAAAAATGTGGCACATTTAGGCATGTTTCCTCTACTTATATTGAAAGTTTCAAAAAAATATATTTATTTTTGCTTGTACTTAGGTTGGTCAGACATACACCTACTTTTTATTTTTTCCTAAAAATTTAGTACTCCTCAGTGATTTTTTTAGTGGCTAATATTCACTAATTGGCTAATAGTTGAAATATTTGAATCCAAAATTAGCAAATAGTTCAAGCTACAACGTGACTTGAATCACCACATTTTTACAAAATTTTATTATAATCTTACTTAAATCGCCAAATAATTTATTTTATTACAAAAATTAACTCAAAAATTTGCCACAATATTTGATACATGATTAAATTTTCCTAAATTTTATAAATTATAGTATAAATCTATAATAATTCGCCAATAGTATATCATAATTATTAGTTGTTTTAGGACAATATTTCTAATCTTTAATTTCCACCATTGATTTATAATATAATCTAATGGCCCTTGTTGTATTCCACGAGGTAAAATGTACCCATGATTTGTAATGCTCATGGCCCCCACAATTTTGGGTCTCATAAGTTGCATTATAGGTTGTGGGTAAATTTTACCTTATAGAGTACGAGGGTCATTAGATCAATGATATAAAAGAAATTTTGAGCCCCATGAGAATTACACATTTTAAGCATTATAGAATACAATGAGAGCCATTATATTATATTTTAAATCAATGATGGAAAGTAAATAATATAGTCTATCCCTTCAACCCATCCATAATTTCCATCCTTGAGACCCTACTTTTCCATGAGAATTAAATTTAGACTGGATAGATTCGCCATCATAATTAATTTATTTTCCTATTATTTTTCAAGATTCGCCAAAATTTTCTACAAAATTTAGTGATGTAAAAAATTCAGCAATAAAATTAATATTTTTTTGAATAAAGGAAAGATTCTCCAATAGAAATTAATATTTTTTCCTAAAAAAATGAAAGATTCTCTAAGATTTTATATCTTTTTTTGAGAGGGGTTTCTTAAATTCATCGTTGGTACTAAGTAAATTTTCACCAAATAGATTTACTTTTTTCTGAAAAAGGATTAGCATCTTAGAAACTACATTAATTTTTTTACAATTTTTTTCTTACATTATTTTCAAATTATGTTATTAACTTATTCAATGTTATGAAATAACTTGCACAATAGAAGAATATGACATGAAATATGTTGCAAATACTTGATAATAACTGAGAATAGCAAGCCACTTCAAGGGGGCAAACCTCCAAATATCTCTAATGAGAACACACTTCACAGCTTGATGATGAAATAAGACTCACAACCTCCTATATATACCTATTTATGCCTAGGATATCACCTAGGATGACTTAGACACACGTATATAAGTCTTAGGCTGACCTAAACAACTAAATAACAATATACTAATGATAATATGAATTAATAGAGAGTTAAGATAGCCACAAGCTGACTATTCATAACCTAATGTACACTAATATTAAGGGCATAGAATGCCTCCCTTCCTCAAATAAGCATTATCCTCAATGCTAATCAAGTTTGGATTCTTTTGAATGAACTCCTCATCCTCCCATGTGGCATCTTCAACTGGTAAATTCTTCCATTGGATGAGATACTTAGTGACATTTTTATTCCTCAGCTTCTTTGTGTGTGTTTAACGAATGCACTCTGGTTCCAAAATGATTCTTCCTTCTTCATCGAGATCTGGTAGTATTGTTTGAGTGGGAATATTATGCCCAATGACCTTCAAATAGGAAACATGAAAAAATGGATGTATCTTTGTTGTTGGTGGCAACTATAGCTTGTAGGCAACACTACCGATCTTTTGCATGATTTGGTATGGACCATAATACCCTGGAGACAACTTATTATTCTTTTTTTGTTTCTTTAGTGAGATTTTCTTATATAAGGTTGCAATCTCAAGAAGACCCAATCCCCAATTTCAAAAATTCTTTCACTACGATGTTGGTTTTCCTATTGTTTCATTTGATTTTGTGCCATGGCTAAATTTTCCTTGAGTCCTGAAAGTACTTGTTGTTGATGAAGCAAGTGGTCTTCTACTTCCTGAACTATTGGTGACACCTTTATTTATGATGTGATGGAAGGAGGATGGTATCCATAAAGTGCCAAAAATGGAGACATTTTTGATGAGCTATGAAAAGAAGTGTTATACCACCATTCTACAAGTGGTAGCCAATCTACCCATTGAGAAGTTATTTCTCTGAAGTGAAACAACATAGATATCCTTCCAAACACTTATTAACAACCCCAATTTTCCCATATGATTAAGGGTACTATGAAGAGCTATGAGCCAATTGAGTACCCAAACATGAGAATAAATCTTTCCAAAAGTGACTAGTGAACATAGGATCACAATCACTAACAATAACCTTAGGTGTACCATGTAGCTTTTGGATATTCTCCAAAAAAGATTTTTTCCACTACACTTGCTATAAAAGGATGTGATAATGCAATGAAATGTGCATATTTAGTGAGGCGATCAACTACCACCATGATGACATTATGACCTTTAGATTTGGGAAGCCCTGTGATGAAGTCCATGGATACCTCTTCCCAATGCTGGCTAGGAATAGATAAGGGTTGAAAGAGACCAGGTGTCTTAATTGTCTCCCCTTTATTCCTTTTACAAACCAAACATTCAGCCACAAACTTTTGAACATCACTTTTTAGCCCTTCCCAAAAAAACTCTTGCTTGACTCAACGATATGTCTTCAAAAATTCTGAATGACCACCCACTGGAGACTCATGCAACTCTATGAGAATCTTGTATTTAAGAGTGGAGTTCTTGTAGAGATACAAATGATCTTTATATCAAAGGGTGTCTCCCTTCCAACAAAACTTATCTGAGCTACTAGGATCACTTTTTAATTGTTTGATGAGATTACTTGTCGCAACATCATTTTTCCACTCTGCTTTGGCTTCCTCTACCCAATTTTCTTGTAATATTGAAAGGGCACACAATAAGGCTTCATCTTTCTCATCCTTCCTTGAAAGTTCATCTGCTACAATATTTTCTCTCCCTTTCTTATATACAATCTCAAAGTCATATCCTAACATCTTAGTGACCCATTTTTGTTGCTCTTCAAAAGATAGTCTTTGTTCCAAAAAATATTTTTTGGCTATCATGATCTATCTTAACCTTGAAGTGTCTACCCAATAGATAAGGCCTCCATTGTTTAACTGTATGGAGGATTGCTAACATTTCCTTCTCATAAATAAGTTTTATTTGATTCTTACCCTTTAACTAACAACTCTCAAAACCAATCGATTGATCCTCTGGCATGAGCACTACTCCTATCCCATTTCCAAAAGCATCACATTCCACAATGAATTCCTTGGTGAAGTCAAGAGTGGAAAGCACTAGAGTTGTACACATAGCCTCCTTCAATCTCTCAAATGTTGTATTGGCAGACTCGTTCCAATGAAAATAATCCTTCTTCAATAGAGTGGTGAGAGGTGTTGCTATATGACCATAATTCTTCACAAATATTCTATAGTACCCTATCAATCCTAAGAAACCCCTCAGTTTCTTAATGGTTTTTGGAATAGGCTATTCCATGATAGCCTTAATTTTGTTAGGGTCCACCTTTACTCCTTCATGTGAAACTATGTTTCCCAAGTACTCCACCTCTGTAAGACCAAAAGCATACTTAGAAGGCTTAGCATAGAATTTATGATCTTCAAGTATTTGTAATGCTTGATCCACATGTTGCAAATATTCTTCCCAATTCTTGCTATAAATCAATATGTCATCAAAGAATAACACAAACTTCCTCAAGAACTTCTTAAAAATGGAATTCATCAAACTTTGGAATGTAGAAAGTGCATTGGTAAGACCAAATGGCATCACCAAAAATTCATAATGACCCTCATGAGTCTGAAATGTTGTCTTAAAAATATCTTCCCCCTTAATCCAAATTTGGTGATAACCAGATCTAATATCTAACTCGGTAAAATACATAGCTCCATTCAATTCATCTAGCAAATCATCAATGACTAGAATAGGAAACTTATCTTTAATGGTGTACATGTTGAGCACTCTATAATCTGGACACATGTGCCAAGTATCATCCTTCTTATGTACCATCACCACAAGCAAGGAGTAAGCACTTTGGCTATGCCTGATAATTATTGCCTCTAGTATCTCCTCAACAATTTTTTTATCTCACTCTTTTGTATGTGTGGATACCTGTAAGGCCTGATGTTCAGTGGTTGGCTCCCTAGGACTAACTATATGGAATGATCATGATGCCTCTGAGGAGGAAGTCCTTTAGGCATATCTCCAAGAACAACTAAGTGACGATCAATTATATCTTGCAAATATAGATGAGTAGGAGCATTAGATTGAGAGACTTCTAATGAACATAGCTAGGACACAAATCCATCCACTCCTTTCTTAAGCAACTTTTGCATTTGATGAGAGCTTACCATTTGTGGGGATTTTTCCTTCAACCCCCTTAGCTCTACTAGCCTTCATTCTAATTGAAATCTCATGAATAATTCTTGGGAGTTCATCTCAATCGTTCCCAATGTAGTAAGCCATTGTACTCCCAAAACAATATATGTTGCACCCATGCATATCACATACATTGGGGTATCAAGTCAACTGATAATCTCCCATGGATAATTTAATGCTATGAAACTTCCCTAAACAACTAATTGTACCACCATCTACAATCAAAACCTAAAACTCTGGAGCTAGATATATAAAACAATTTAGACAAGTAGCTAACTTTTTGTTGATGAAATTATGAGTACTACTTGAGTTAATCAACATTGTTACCTTCTACTTCTTTAAGAACCCCACCACCTTGAGAGTTTTTGGAGTACTGAAACCTAAGAGTGCATGACAAGAAATGATTGGTTGAGAATCATGTGATTCCTCATTTGAATCCCTTTCATCCTCTAGTATGGGTTCCTCCTCTTCTTCCTCACTTGGACCTTCAATATAGAACAATTTATTTTCACTACATTTATGTCCTCGACTGTATTTACTATCATAATTGAAACACAACCCTTTTTCTCTTTTCTCCTCAATTTTATGTGGAGTCAACTTAGTAGGTTGTGTTGAATATCATTTCTCTCTTGTCACATTAGCCCCTTGCTTCTTAGGAATCAAATATGTCTCCTCTACCCTGCATGCTAAGATAAAAGACTCATTTATGGAGCTAGGGATAAAAATGCATACCTCATGTTGAATGTGATCCTTGAGACCACCCAAGAATAAATCATTCAATTTTTCCTTTGTAATTGTATCCACTCTTAAGGATAGATTTTGGAATTATTGAATATAATCCTTAACTAATCCTATTTGTTGAAGCTTAGCCAACTAGCTCAAGAAGTTGTCTGTCACGCTATTGCTATATTGTGCTTGGAGTTCCTCCATAAAAAATGACCATGTGACAGTGAGCCCCTTTTTCCTTTGATGAGTGCAAATCCAATGATACCAAATGAATTGATCTGGTTCTAGATATAGGGAATCCATCATGACCTTTTGTCCATTTGGGATTTGGTGTACTTCAAAAAAATTATCCATTTGGTTTATCCATGTTAGAGGATCCTTGTCATCGAACTTGCGCATATCCACCTTTGGAAATAAATTCCTAGATCCCATAGGAGTACTAAAGCTTGTGTCAATCGTAGCTAACCTAGAATTTTCACCTTGGTCACTTGAGAACTCCTTTCTTGGTTCAACCATGTAGGTGCTTAACTTGTTTCGTATGTCTGATATATCTAATCTTAGGTCACACATATCCATCTTAATTGAGGAAATTTCTTCCTTTACCTTATTTATTTCCTCATTAGGAGTAATATCCTTTATTGTTACCCCATCCTTATCAGGAGTCTTCCCTGGAGTGACAACATTCTTTTTGCCCCTAGTTCCAGGCCCCATCATGATGGGAAACACTAATTTTAAAATAAATAACACAAATGAAACTTAAATTCTCTAAAATTTTTACTATAATATCCCTTAGTATGTCTTCAAAAACCCAATAAAAATCAGACTCCAATTCAACAAGTTGTACAAGATATATAGATTCCAAAAACAATTGTGTAGAAACCCTAATTCTACAATAATTCATTTAATTATGCTCCAATTATTCTAAAATATAGAATATAGCTTCTTTAATATGTTCTTCAAAAACCCTTTAAAAATCAGAAAAAAATTCACCAAGATCTAAAATATATGCTCTTCCCAAAATCACCTCCAAAATTGAGAAAAACCTTGCCTCTTTGGTGCCAAGATCGCACTCTGATACCACTTGTTATGAAATGACTTGCACAATAGAAGAATATGATATGAAATATTCTGAAAATACTTGATAACAATTGAGAATAACAAGCCACTTTGAGGGGGAAAACCTCCAAATATCTCTAATGAGAACACACTTCACAACTTGATGATCAAATAAGACTCACAACCTCCTATATATACCTATTTATGCCTAGGATATCACCTAGGCTGACTTAGACACACATATATAAGTCTTAGGCCAACCGAAAAAACTAAATAACAATATACTAATGATAATATGACTTAATAGAGAGTTAAGATAGCCACAAGACGTCTATTCATAACCCAATGTACACTAATATTAAGGGCGTAATATTCAAATTTTTATGCCATGTTTCCTAACTCTATTTTTCTGAATTTTCATTGCCACTAAGGGCCTAGTTTGGACCCCCATGATCCTACATTGACCCAGATTGCTTTCAAAGTTGGTAAATCAAAAAAGGTTGAAGATTCAGGTGATGAAGATCTTGATGATTTAGAAGCTAACTTTGTGAGGAAGATGAAAAAGGGCACCGGTAAGTACAAAGGTAAATTATCTTTCAAATGTTTTAGTTGTGGTGAGATAAGTCATTATCCTTCTAGATGTCCAAAAAGAGCTCTAAAAAATAAGAATAGGGAAAATCAAGGAAATGTGATAAAGAAATATTACTATGTGAAAGAAGATGCTAGTATTTCTAATGATGAATATAATTATGGAGATTTTGATGATAATGAATGCCTATTTTTGGCTATAAAAGAAGAATTTGGTTCTGCTAACCCTGAAAGTTGTGTGAAGGAAATTATTTCAGAGATGAAGGATAAGGATGAAGGTACTTTGGTATCTACTTTTCATGTCAAGGAGGATAAGAATTACTAGGTTGTTGATAGTGGATGCTCTAATCATATGACTGGAGACAAAATTTTGTTAAACTTGAAAAGTATCATGGAGGATTAGCTAAATTTGGAGATAATTTAGGAGCTAAGATTTATGGAATAGGTTCAATAAATTTTGATGGTAAGCATAATATTTACAATGTTTACTATGATAAGGTCTTAAGACATAGTCTCTTGAGTGTTGGACAAATTTGTAGAAAAGGGTATAATCTTGTGTTTAAGGATGAAGCATATGAGATCTAGAAAGGGTCTTAAATTGTGATTGTTGCTGGTAAGAGAACAAATGGAAACATCTATCAACTTAATGGTGATGATGGTCACTGCTTTATGTCTCAAATTAATGATAATTGTTTATGGCACCATAGATGTGTCACATGAGTTTTGATAACTTGGGAAGAATTAGTTTAGTTCATGTTTTGAGATATTTACCTTGAAATAAAAAAATCTATCAATGTTGTTTCTGAGAGTTGTCAATTTGGAAAACAAACAAGGAGTAGCTTTAAGGGAAAGAAAAAAACTGCTATCAAACTGTTAGAATTAGTGCATACAGATCTTTGTGGTCCTACAAGGGTGAGAAGTCTACAAAGTGATAGGTACTTCATGATTTTGATTGATGATTATTATAGAATTACATGGGTTACTTTTCTTAGAGAAAAATATGATGTGTTAGATGAATTTAAGGAATTTAAAGATATGGCTAAGAATGAAATATATTTGAAAATAAAATGCTTGAGGTATAACAAAGGTGGTGAATTCACCTTCAATGAGTTTAACACGTTTTGCAAATTTCATAGAGTAAAAAGGAATTTGTCTACCCCTAGAACTCCTGAATAGAATGGAGTTGTTGAAAGGAAAAAAAAAACTATTCAAGAAGTTGCAAGGACTATGATGAAAGAGAAAAATCTACCACAAGTCTACTAAAGAGAAGCTATTCATATTGTTGTTTACAAAGACTCCTTATAAGTTATGGTAAGGAAGGATTCCTACTGTGAAGTACTTTAGAGTGTTTAGAAGCAAATGTTACATCAAAAGAGGACAAGAAAACTTAGGAAATTTTGATGCAAGGTATGATGAAGGTATCCTCCTTGGATATGCTATTAGAAGAAAATTTTATAGATGTTACAACAAAAGGTTGAGAAAGTTGAAAGTGTAAATGTTAAAGTTGATGAAAACATGAAAAATTATATTAAAGTAGATGGATATGTGTCAAATGAACCTAATTGGGAAGAAGTAGAAGAAAAATATAATTAACAAGAAGTGAAAAATGAAGAGGAAGACAAAAGAAGATCCCTAAAACCATAAGTATGTGAAAAATAATAATTCCAAAGATCAGATCATTGGAGACAAGAGGAAAGGTGTATTAACAAGAAGAAAAGCTACTAAAGTTGAGGTAAATTTGTGTTTACTCTCTAATTTGAACCTAAATCAGTGAGTGAAGCATGTAAGGATGAGAATTGGATGAATCCAATGGAAGAAAAACTTGTGTAGATAGAGAAAAATAAAACTTTGGAATTGGTCCCTAGACTGGAAAACAAGAACATAATTGGAACTAAGTGGATATTCAAGAACAAGTTGAATGAGAATGGAGAAGTAGTAAGAAATAAAGAAAGAATTGTGTGTAAGGGTTACTAACAAGTAGAAGGTATAAATTTTGTGGATACTTTTGTTCTTGTGGCTAGGATGGAAGCTATTATATTTTTTTGGCATTTGTAGCGGGTATGTGCAAGATCATCATGGAAAAAATAGGCCCTTAAGTGGCGATAAAATTTAGAAAAATTATAGTTAGGCAACTTCACGTAAATATTTGAATAAGTTATCTATATTATTTCAAAAATATGTAAGAATAGAATCTGTAGAAAATTGAATGTAGTTTCTAAACTACTAGGTTTTTTTTTTTTTAAATCTGTTGGTGAAAATTTGAAATTTCAATGTAGTAGCACTTAAATTTCAAGGAAAAAATAAGAAGTAGGTGTCTATGTGACCACCCTAACCACAATAAAATGATAATATTTTTTATAAGATTTTAGATATAAGTAAAGGACTCATGTCCAATGTGATACATATTTTTTTGTAATTTTTTCGGAAGTAAATAATTAATTATGATTTTTTATTATAAATTTTAAAAAATATAAAAACTTGTATATCTGACCACCTTAACTTGGTCAAAACTTCATGAAATTCAATTTTCTTTTAATCCTATAGTATGTGAAGCATAGAATGTGATGGATTTTTGGATTCAAAAATGTGATAGCATTTGAAAGCTATAGATTTTTTTCAATCAACCTATCAATCAGGACTTCAGTCGTAATTCAAATAGAAAATGAATAATAATTATTTATTAAATTCAAAGTAAATCATAATTTATATTCTTGGGAAGATGAGAATCTCCTTTAAAAAATCTTTTCATTTCATCAATTTTGGGTTAAAAAAATTCGTCAGTCACATACCCTACACATACCCATCGTATCTCCACTTTTTGGCCCATCATGATCCTACACATAACCTGGCACATAAAGATTTTAAGGTCTATCAGATGGATGTGAAGTTTGCTTTTCTGAATGGAGAATTGGAAGAAGAGGTTTACATGGAATAACTGAAAGGTTTTCATTTTTCAAATCAACAGGATATGGTATATAAGTTGAAGAAGGCTCTTTATGTTTTGAAGTAAGCTTCTAAAGCTTGGTATGCAAGATTGGACAAGTATTTGATACAACAAGGATTCAACAAGGGCTCTGCAGATATTCATATTTACTTTAAAATTAAGGAAGAAAAAATATTGATAATAGTTGTATATGCAGATGATATTATCTTTGGTGGAAATGAGGCTATGTGTAAGAAATTTGCTGAAGAAATGCAAAAAAGAATTTGAGATGTCAATTTTTTGGGAGATGAATTTCTTTCTTGGGCTATAGATTAATCAAAAAAATAAAGGGATTTTCATTTCACAATCTAATTATGTCAAAGATATGTTGAAGAAGTTTGGAATGGATGACTCCAAACTAGTATGTACTCCTATGGTGACTGGTTGTAAATTGAGCAAAGATGATGATTCACCTAAGGCTGATCTGAGCAAGTATACATCTATGATTGGTGGACTACTATATTTAACCGCTACTAGACCAGATATCATGCATGCAGTTTGGCTTGTGTCTATAATTCAAGAAGATCCTAAAGAAACACATGTTATAGCAGTGAAGAGGATATTTAGATATTTAAGAAACACACCAGATTATGGATTGTGGTATCCTAAGGATATTGATTTCACATTGAATGCTTATATAGACGCAAATTGGGTTGGTTGTGTTGACAACAAGAAAAGTACAAGTGGCGGTGCATTCTTTCTTGAATGTAGATTGGTGTCATGGCTAAATAAGAAACAAGATTCAATTTCTTTATTCATTGCAGAGGCTAAGTATATTGTAGAAGCATCATGTTGTACATAGGTATTATGGATAAGGAAAGCATTGAAGGATATTAGAGTTGTATATGATGAACATATATCTATCTTTTGTGATAATATAAGTGCAATTAACATTTCAAAGAATCTAGTGATGCATTCAAGGACAAAGCATATATATATTAGGTATCACTTTTTGAGAGAGAAGGTTATGGAGAATAAAGTGAAGCTTGAGTATCTTCCTACAAAGGATCAGATTGCTGATATATTTTCTAAGGCTCTTCCTAAGGATAATTTTGAGTATCTTCAGGAGAAGTTAGGGGTTATTTCCCCTCCTTTCTTGAACTAGATGCATATGGAGATACATCAGTCCAGTGGATCTATGGATCTATCTCTTTTCGAGATTGATGTCAGTTACTACCTCTCAGGGGGGTAGGTAGTGTCATGTGTTATCATTGTGTTGTTAATTTAGTTAGGTGTACTCCTAAGGGGGGGTATTTAGAGTAGGTATTTTTGGTTCAATGTCAAAGAGGGAGAACAATGCAAAATATTTTATCCTTTTCCATTGATGTCTAAGGAGGAGAGAGAATCATGTGAAAAAGAAACCTATCTACTGAAGGGGAGAGGGAATCATGTAAGGTATCAGGAGAGAGAATTCAGAGTTGTTGTGTGGTATTTGGTGGATTTTCACATCTTGTGTCGCCATCAATAAAAAAGGGTGAGGTTGTTGCAAGTATGATGGTGTTGTCATTTATTTCAAAATGAATTTTATTGACTAGTTTTGTCAATGATGCCAACTATGAAATGAAGATGTTGAGGACATTAAGAAAATTGTGGAAAAGAGGAAAGTAGGTTGTGCATGTGTAGTTCAAACCTTGAGGAAGGGTTGTGAGTACATGGAGCTATTATTTTATTGCAGATTCTGAAGGTGATCTATAATGAAGCAATGAGTTGAGATTATATCTCTAGTACTTGGTTTCCAAGTGATTTTGAGAAAATTTAATAAACAAAGTAAAATGTGTTGGAGTATGTGCAGGATCATCATGGAAAAAATAGGCCTTCAAGTGGCAAAAAATTTAGAAAAATCTAATTTAGGCAACTTGATGAAAAAATTTGAATAAGTTATCTATATTATTTAAAAAATATGTATGAATAGAATCTGTAGAAAATTGAATGAAGTTTCTAAACTACTATGTTTGTTTAAAAAAAAAATTCACAGGGAAAAAATTTGAAATTTCAATGCAATAGTAATTTAAATTTTAGGAAAAATTAAGAAGTAGTGTCCGTCTAACCACCCTAAACTTCGTCTAATAAAATGATAATATTATTTTATAACATTTTAGATATAAGTAGAGGACTCGTATTGTCCCTGATGTGATGCATATTTTTTGTAATTTTTTCCCAAGTAAATAATTAATTATGATTTTTATTACAACTTTTAAAAAATATAAAACTCGTGATGTCTCAATTTCAAATTCCTTTAACTTGGTCAAAACTTCAGAAAATTTGTTTTTTCTTTTAATCCAAT
>VDFB02000017.1:148777389-148839143 GCA_007258455.2 Sequoia sempervirens | reverse complement strand
AAAAAATGTTTTTGCATTAAAGTTTGGTGGTAAGGGTTTAATTGTTTGAATATGACTAATTGGAGGAAGTTGAATCATATTCTTGTTTAACAATTGCAACATGATCACATGGAGAGAATCAAACAACTATGAAAATTTCCTATATCATGGCCTAAATTTATATCTAGAGTTATGTTTGCAGTAGTTACTTTTGTCTCAATATTATGAGCAGTTTGACATGAATGTTTATAAAGTAATGAATTTTTTGTTTTTCTTTTTAAATGATTGATAGTTGTTTCAAGGCATGACTTATATGATTGACCAATAGGATCCTATGAAGGGGTACCTTCATACCAACTAATCGATATTCGATAATCATGAAGGGTTATACAAAAATGTGTTAAGGATGGATATTTCATTAGCAATTTCTTATCTTGAATATTAGTTTGTAAGTTACCTATAAACACCCTTTGAATGTCAACATCTTGAAAACTATAGGAGAATTTCAAATAAAGGGATTAGTATCATTTCATAAAGTTTTTTTATTTTCTCTTTAGGTCCTTGATTACAATGAACTAAATTTGTTAATGTAACTTGAGGACTGATGTTCACTTGAAAGTGTTAGAGGAAATCACTAATGAGTTGTGTAAAGGAGGTAATTGATTGTTTGACAATGAACAAAACCAATCCAAGGCCATATCTTTCAATGATCTAGAAAAGAGTTTCACTATGAGTGAATCTTCAAAAATAAAGTCTCTACACAAGGTAGTAAAAACTAACAAATGGCTATTAGGATATTTTTTACCATTGTACTTTCCAAAGCGAGGTATTTCAATGTTTTGTAGTATAGTTGTATTTAAAATAGTGAACATTAATGAACTATGTGTAAGGTATTTTGGATGTTTACTATTGGTTTGATTTTGGTTTAAGTTTGAAATTTGTTGTTGTAATAATCTCATGCTTTAAATAAAAAAGTTGATTTATCACAAAATCATTGGGCCACATGTTGTGAGAGTTTTTCAAGTATGGTGAACTAGTATGGAGGAATGGTGGGATATTATATTTCATGTTTAGGAGGGGTGATGAATATGGAGGTGTTATAGGTGAAGGGACAAAACTATTATAATTTCCACTAGAAATTCCTAAGCTTGAGTTTAAACCATTGTTATATTCCATCATTGATGCTATGATTGGAGGTGTAAAGTTGGGAATAGAAGGCATTATTGTGGGAGAGGAAACTTATTTTCCAAAAGGATTTTGAGCATTAGTCAAAAATTTCGTGAAACTAGCTACCGAAGGAATATTAGAATCTACTATATTAGCTAGGCTACGTAACACTTCTATCCCTTCCTAATCATTTACCAACTTCCCAATGCTATCCAAAAGAGGAATTGCTTCTCCATCCAAAGGTTCAATGCTTAAGAATTGTTGAATTCATTGTAGGTCTTTATCCAATTATTCTAGATTATCATTGGGGACCTTAGAAATAACATATTCCAAGTCCACATAAATGTTAGGTTACAAAAAAGACATGGGTAATGTAGGACTAGGGAGGGAATATAAGATGGATTGGGTAGACATAATATGTTGAGTGAAAGAGTTATAAGAATCAAGCTCAACATTGGCTATGATTGCAACATAGGAAGCCATAAGTCTACAACTACATCTCACGTGGGTATTAGTGAAGTGACACAAGGTCATGAAGCTCATAAATTTTCTACAAGATTCAAAACAATTTAATGCTAATGCCTGATTAAATATAAAAACAAATCAATCTAATTAAAATCAGATTAATATAAATGAAAATAGTATAAAAATACCCTAATTTTTTTTTAAAATCCAACAAAAACCCTAGTTTTTAACAAAAATTAATAAAATTCTCTAATTTTTAATCCAAATACATAAAAAACACTATTTTTAAGTGAAAATCCATTGCAAACATTCAATTTTTATCAAAATCCATTGCAAACATTCAATTTTCATCAAAATCCATGCTAAACTCAAATTTTTCATAAAAAATCTACCAAAAAACCCTATTTTGAAAAAAATCAACTAAAATTAGACAAATCTAATTGAAAATTTGATTAGAGCAAATAAAAAATCAAGAATTTTACCTGTTGGAGATGGATTTGAAATCGGATATCTGATTTGCACTTTCCACTGTGCACCCACCACGGTTAAGCCGAATGAAAATGTGAAAATGAGTTTTGGTCGCCCGAAATAATATATATATATGTCAACAAAATCGGATATCTGATCCAAATCGGATATTCGATCCAAATCGGATATCCGATTTGAATCGGATATCCGATTTGGATCAGATATCCAATTCTTAAATCTAGGTTTTTGCTCTACCTCGGTAGTCACCCGAGCCCCAAAAAGTCAACTCATCATTTTCGCATATTTGAGTCGTAGAAACACGTATTTTTTTCTCCATTGCCACTTTTTGGCATACCATGATCCTACACATGCCCGCCTATCAATTAGGACTTTAGTTGTAATTTGAATAGAAAATGAATAATAATTACTTATTAAATTCAAAGTAAAGAATAATTTATATTGGTGGAAAGCTAAGAATCTCCTTTAAAAACGCTTTTTCATTTCATCATTTTTTGGTAAAAAACAAGTCATCAACCACATACCCATCATATTGCCACTTTTTGGCCCATCATGACCCTGCATATACCCATTGTGCAAATTTTCGTAGTGAGCTCTGGTATTGTGCTCCACGTTCTTTCTATGTTGATTTTGTGCCTATGTGGATCTTACAAGTTATTCAAGGGTGTCAAAGGCTTCTATATTTAGAATTTGGGTTTTTGGATCATTATGTAGTGTGAGATATTTTCACCAGTGTGTGAACTAGTTGTGCAGTGATATTTTTTATGTTCTTAGGGAAATGTATTTTCTTTGCATTTCTCTATTGTTTGACTTTAGGTTGTGCAAATCTGGGAAGTTGCTTATACTTTTTTTTATCTTTCTATATTCAAGTTCTTACTTGATTTGGTGCAGTATAGTGTGAGTTTCATTTATCAGTATGCAATTAAGGGTTATCAGTTGTTCTGAGTTAAAGTATTTGTTGATGAAAGCTTGGATGAAGTTTTTGATGAATCTTAAGTAGTTCATGGATTATTTTAGATTGATTTCAATTTATTTATGTTTCCTGGAACTTTCAGCTTGGTTTGAGGAAGCATGTACTTAATGATTATGGTGTTTTGCATGGGTTTTGGCTGACCTTATGTTTAACACTACATGTGAGGCTTGTGGAAGCATGTTGAAGTGTGTTGAGGTTTGACTAGGTCCTAATTAAGGACTTATGTAGGTTTCCTTTCATTCCTATCCACTACAGGAATATTTAGGTGCAAACCTATTTTGAATTTGAATGTATAACAGCTAGTGGCTGACATTGGAGAAATTTTTTGAGGTAAAGCTTGGTATAAATAGTATGATGTTGATGCAAGAGGGTGAGTGAAAGAGTATGAAGTAAGATAGATACAAGATTGATGCGAGTGATGTGTGTGATGTGAAATTGAGTAGAGCAATGTGAAATTCATGTTAGGGTTCTAGAAGGAAGTGAGCTAAAGACATCTGAAATCTTTCATGTGAGACTATGAAAGTTTGCGAGCAATTGTGGTGGACTCCTTGTTGCATTCAATTTTTTTTCTTTGTGTAACATTCTTCTTCTATCTTCTTGTATTCTTTCTATGGGAGTGAGTCCTAGTTGTGATCCTTTTTGGACAGTTTGTCCTATTCTAGTAGTAAGCTCCTTTGTACCAATTTTGTTAGTACCTATATTGTGAGCTAATCCTCACCGTGTTTTTTCCCTCAGTGGGTTTTGTACATAAATCTATTGTTCTCTTGTGCATGGTGTTGTGATTTTAGTTTTTATTATCTACATTTCATTTTTAATCAAACTAATAGAATAAGGGTTTAACAAATGTTTGTAGATTTTATTACTGTTGAGGGTTTTGAAGGTTTAATTTGTTACAACTGATTCACCCCCATCTTAGTTATCTTGTTCATTTCAATAGCAAGTTTTCCCTTGATCAGCCTATTTGGCCCAAGTTTTAATATTTAATTGTCAACATTTTTTATCTTTGTAAATTTGAATTAATTTGTCAACTTTTCAAAATATCTTTTGTAGGAAATGAAGAAATGCATATAAATATAAGTCTTTTCCACCATTTGAAAATATAAGGAATCTAAGAAATCTAGAAAACAATCTAATTTCCAATTGACCACACTAAGAGTAGTCAAGAGTAGAATCAACAACATTTTCATTAGTCAATATTTACATTGGTAATGCATCATCAAGTTCATGAGCAAGCTTTTTTTATGTCTCATGTTCATTGTTTTGTGAGTAATAAAACTTGTAGGACCTTCAGTCCATCAAGGAAATCAGATCTAAGTGGTAAGTTACAACACATGGTTTATCATTTTTTTGATCTATTTTCCTCTTCCCAATCAAGGATAAGCACTCTCTTTCCAACATCATCATAGTCAATGTGGAGGTGTAAACAAAAAAATGGGGTTTGACTTAGGAAATCCCATATAGAACACAATCATTTCTCTCCTTTGATGTTTACAAGTGGCAAATGGGTATGTGCAGGATCATGGTGCGGCAAAAAGTGGCAATATTATGGGTATTTGTAGGGTATGTGGCTGACGACTTTTTTTTCACCCAAAATTAATGAAACGAAAAGGGTTTTTAGAGGGGATTCTCAGCTTTCCAAAAATATAAATTATGATTTAATTTGAATTTAATAAATAATTATTATTCATTTTCTATTAGAATTATGACTAAAGTCCGATCGATAAGTTGATTGAAAACATCTATAACTTCAAACGGTATCATATTTTTGAATTTAAACATGGCCACATTCTATGCTTTACATACTATAGGATTAAAAAAATAAAAATTAAATTTCATGAAGTTTTGACCAAGTTAAGGTGGTCGATTGTGACGAAGTTTTTATATTTCTAAAATTTGTAATAAAAATTCATAATTAATTATTTACTTGGAAAAAATTACAAAAAAATATGCATCACATCCGACATGAGTCCTCTACTTATATATAAAATCTATAAAAAAATATTATCATTTTATTATGGTTAGGGTGGTCGATAAACACCTACTTCTTATTTTTCCCCGAATTTCTAATAATTGAAATTTCAAATTTTCACCAAATATATTTTATTTATTTTAAATAAACCTAGTATTTTAGAAACTACATTCAATTTCTACAAATTCTATTCTTACATATTTCTTGAAATCATATAGATAACTTATTCAAATATTTACGCAAGTTGCCTAACACTGATTTTTCTAAATTTTTGCCACTTATGGGCCTGCTTTTTTGATGATGATCCCGCCATACCCAAATCTAAATTGACTTGAAGAAAATTGAGAACCCAACATAAAGATCAAGCATTCAAGAATATTTATTTATAATATTTGGGCAAGATGATTTATTCATAAACAAATAAATTGAAGCTGAGTCCGTATTTAAAACCTATAGAATATAACCTAATTAACTTGTTCAAAGATTCTAGAAAGCCTCCTTTCTCAATCCAGGGAAAATTTTCCCTTGATCAATCAATTTCAACCCGTATTTGAATGCTAGGTTCCTCTGTTTATCTACTTTTCCTTTTTTTCATTAGTTTTTGTGCATCTGTCCTATACTTTTTTATATTTACATCAATTTTCTATTTTTTGATAGTTTACCTAATTTTACATTC
This sequence comes from Sequoia sempervirens, assembly GCA_007258455.2. Taxonomy (NCBI): domain Eukaryota; kingdom Viridiplantae; phylum Streptophyta; class Pinopsida; order Cupressales; family Cupressaceae; genus Sequoia; species Sequoia sempervirens. The sequence continues at coordinate 148,833,428 of VDFB02000017.1, read as the reverse complement.
ATAAAATAAAATCAATTTAATTTCTCATCAATCAAATCAAAACCTCACACAAAAAGAGGACCAAAACCCTAATCGGCCATTCTAGCTCTTCCTTGACTAAAGTAGCCAAGTGGTCTTATATGATCAATCCTTTGCATCCTCCCAATGTGATGTAAAGTAAAAAAGGGTGATTTAGACTCAGATCCATTTTACCCATCATAGTATTCTTTATGTACTCTTTTATGTATAATCCATCGATTTCCCATCAAATTACTTATGAATGACTAAATTGTTCCTTGTCTTGCATGTGATATATCTGCTTCATGTTTTCCTTAACATTGTGGATTAGTGGGATCCTAAGTTATGGGTTAGTGCATCTCCCAACTATGTTTCATCCTATAGGAATGTATTCCTTTTTTGTGAGTATGAATGTAAGATCATACATACCCTCACTAAAGTGAGGGCTAAAAGTAGTGTTATGAAATTGTTACCCTTGACAATTTCACATTATATTGACATCCTACTTTTCCTCTAACATTAATTATATTAATAATTTATTCATTTTAGGGTTGGATTAGGAAAATATATTAAAATCCCCAACATCCAAAAAAAATGGGGCCAAAAACACCTAGTCAAGGGCAAGGGCATCCTTGACCTAAAGGTGCCCTATTTTAATATTTAACATTTTGGTGTTAGTCCTTGGAGATTTAAAAGGATACCAGTGTAGAAGTTGATAATCTAACCTCATAGATCCCAATGAACACCTCCAAGCAAATAACCTATCACCAAAGGATATCAAGAGACACAAGAATGGTTCTCTACAAACATGAAGCAAAAATGCATTACCCAAGAAGATTGAATAATTACAACGAGATCAATCCTTAAGAAAGGAGATCAAAGCCCTAAAGTGAGAACCCTAGGAGAGGATTAAATTAGCATGTGACAATTGTCAAGATCATAATGAACGAGACAACATGACTAATTTAATAATTCATAAATAAATATTCCTAAGTTTAGCTTAAATGAAATAAAGGGTATGTGCAGGATCAAGATGGGCCAAAAAGTGGCGATATGATTGGTATGTGTAGGGTATGTAGCTAACGACTTTTTTTTACCCAAAATTGATGAAATAAAAATGGTTTATAAAGGATATTCTCAGCTTTCCACCAATATAAATTATGCTTTACTTTGAATTTAATAAATTATTATTATTCATTTTCTATTTGAATTACGATTAAAGTCATAATTGATAGGCTGATTGAAAAACATCTATAGATTTCAAATGATATCACATTTTTTGAATCTAAAGCATGTGTCACATTCTATGCTTCACATACTATAGGATTAAAAATAATAATAATAATAATTTCATGAAGTTTTGACCAATTTAAGGTGGTTATACATATGAGTTTTAATATTTTTTAAAAGTTGTAATGAAAAATTCATAATTAATTATTCACTTGGAATTATTTTTTTTTAAAATATGCATCACATCTAGACATCAATCCTCTACTTATATCTAAAATCTTATAAAATAATATTATCATTTTATTGTGGATAGGGTGGTCAGACAGACACCTACTTCTTGTTTTTTCCCTGAAATTTAAGTACTACTGCATTTAAATTTCAAATTTTCACCAAATAGATTTTCTTTTTATATAAATAAACCTAGTAGTTTAGAAACTACATTCAATTTTCCACAAATTCTATTTTTACATATTTTTGAAATAATATAGATAACTTATTCAAATTTTTACGTCAAGTTACCTAACTTTGATTTTTTTGAATTTCTTGCCACTTAAGGCCCTATTTTTTCCATGATGATCGTACACATACCCTAAAGTAAAGGTGACTTAACTAATTAATTAGCATGATTAAATTAATCAAGTAAACAACCTATTATTCTAACAATCCCCCTTAAGATGAACTTAGGGAGAAGCTAAGAAACTAAGGACAAAATGCATGAAAGTAAATATGGGTCTTTACAAACAAGGCCGAATGAGGTACCCATATACAAATGTAAAAGATATCTCACAATAGGAGAAAGGGAGAAAACCTCATGGGAAAAATTCCTCTCCAAAAGAGAGAAATACAAGTAAAGGTCTAAGAAGCCTCCAAACAAGAGTGAAGGACGAAGAAGCCTCTAATCAAGAAGAAATTGTCCTGGAAGATAGGAACAAAGGATGAACATGGAAAACACCACTGAAGCATGAAGAAGCTACAAGCACAATCGTAGAATCACTACTGAAATGCTGAAAGAAAGAATGCAAGAGTTTCCATATGGTAAGTGCTCCATCTCACCAAAATGCATGGGTAGCTAGCCGCTGCATCCACCTAGTACATAGGAACAAATACTATATACATAGCTCACTCCAACGCGAAACCAAAGAAGCATTAACACCAATAGTAGAAACCCCCCCATAATGCTCAAGAGAGAGAGGTGAGACAAGTACACTGAAATTGAATGTCTGAAAGTAGTTCATGAAGAGGAACCAAGAGCATCTGAAGGGGCAGAAATGAAAGTACAAGCAGGTATAAAGGATGTGAAAACAAAAGTCACATACGCATGAGAAAGGTATGAAGGAAAAAAAAGGTAAACATCAACCCCCATGGCACTTTATATCATAGTGTGAGTACAACAAGGCATAAAGTGATGTGCAAGAATCCCAATACTACACATACAAAGCTAAGGCACTTTATTTTAGTGCGTTTACAAATGATAAATACTTGCAATGTGATCCCATAAGGTCCAAAAAGGAAAAAATATGAGAAGAAGTATTTTTGGAAAAACCAAAAATCAAATCTAGAAACCACCTACAACACTTCGAAGAGCTTAGAAAAATCTTTCCGAAGATATCTCGCTTTCCCATTTTCGACATCATATGTAAAAGTTAAGCCGAAAACACTAAAGGCAACCTTAGAAACGAAGATATTACTTTGACTGGAAATAACATGGACTTGAGAAAAAAATCTCCAAAAACTACCGACACCACTAAAAATTACTCTAAATCCTCTTTCCAACAATATCTCATTTGCCCGATTTCGACACTGTGGGCAAAAGTTATGGCCTCGGGAAGAAAACAACTCCCAAAGGGGAAAAAAGCCAATTACTACATTAAATTTGATGGCCATATGACCATCGCAAAAAAATGCGAGCCTAAAATTGATAGCCAAATGGCCATCGACACATTTTCACAATTTAGCTTATTTTGAAAAAAAATGTTTAAAACAATTAAAAAAAATTACAATGAATTTTTTTTTTTCCTTTTAAAACAAAATAATAAAAAAAACCAAGGGCGGTAACCCTTGTAAGTACCACCACTGACGGTACTGCCAGACCCACCTAAGCCTTTTAGAAAAGGCTTTTAAATTGTCTTTTTGAAAATTAAAAAACCTTTTTTAATAGTTTTTCAAAAATCCTTTTTAATGATTTTTTAAAGATTTTTTTTTAGGGAAAAATTGGAAATTTAAAACCTCAAAGTGCATGCAGTTGAGGTCATATGTGCTTGGAGACAATTTTTTTTTTCCTTAGATGTCAACTTCACCGAATTTGATGATTTGATGGGCATTTCTAGGGTTTTTGGGCCTTCTGAGCGCAATGGTGATGTCCTTTTTTGCTCAAAACACTCTAAAAAATTAGGCACCCCTTAGATTTGGTAAAAAATCCCTTTCTTCAAACCCTCACAAATTTGACAAATGGAAGCCAAATTTTACAAAACAAAGGTCAATCTTGACTTCTAACAGCTCTAGATTCAATGGAAAGGTCTTATTTGACCCCGGATGCACTAGAAAACTACTTCAAGGAACGATCTCACAAAAAAGGAATAAGAAGCTTACAAATATGGAGCTCTAATACCATGTAGAAGTTGATAGTCCAACCTCACAAATCCCAATGAACACCTGCAACTAAATAACATGTCACCAAAGGAGATCAAGAGACACAAGAATGGTGCTCTGCAAACATGAAGCAAAAATGCATTACCCAAGAAGATTGAATAATTACAAAGATACCAATCCTTAAGAAAGGAGATTAAAGCCCTAAAGTGAGAACCCTAGGAGAGGATTAAATTAGCATGTGACAAGTGTCAAGATCATAATGAACAAGACAACATGACTAATTTAATAATGCATAAATAAAAATTCCTAAGTTTAGCTAAGTGAAATAAAGTAAAGGCGACTTAATTAATTAATCAAGTAAACAACCTATTACTCTAACAACCACGTTGTCCTATAATTAGAATGTTCAATTGGAATGAACATATAAATAAGTTTTCCTCACATTAGAATATTAAAAAAGAGGCATTATTATGATGAATCATGCTCTTATTATGAATATGTTTATGAATTATCCTCTACATGATAGCCACAACAATTTATTGTGTTATGTGGACTAACCACTTGTAGGTCTTCAAGAAATTCAATCATCCATTAATCAACTCTTTGTGGAAACTCATGGTGTGAACATCACTTCAACAAATACTTCATACCTAAGGTAACATTATCCATTATTATTTATTATTATAACCAATTATTAGTTATTTAGTCTCTATCCAACCTATGGTAACCCCTATTTTCCATCATCATTTATTGTTTGTGGAGGTGGAAACACCAAAATGAGTTTTGACTTAGGCAAGTCCCTATACAACACAACCTTTACCCCTCTTTTCATGTGTAGATCATATTTGTAAGTTGAACATCAATGGAATGCTATAGGAAAATAAAGACTCTGACATGTCACTTGAATTTTGAATATCCCCAAAAAATATTATTTTTGGTTAAGGGGTCCCTCACCCTTGAACCTCCAATTCAAGCTTAATTTTCATTTTCACATGTTCCTCTTTGTCATCATTTCTCAAATTTGTAATTGTTTCATCAATTTTCAGTTTTTTTAGTATGAATAATTTTTGTTTTCATATTAGGGTTTTATAGTAAATTAGGTCAATAAATTGACATTAAATTAATCAATTTTCTTGGCAACAAAGGAGCTATTAAACCTAGGGTGGATTGGCTCTCCTTCTAGGCTATTAGAAAATCTTGATACCTTTGTTGGTTTGAGTTCTAATGTTAGGGAAAGAAAATAATGATTTAGTTAATCTAGTAGTTAGGCCTAGAATCTATTTTTTAACTCCATTTTAGTAAATAAAATGAATTAATGTGTTGAGTCTTTGACACATGTGGAGCACTCATTAAGGGTCAATATGAGTGTAAAATGGTATATATCAAACTCTAGTAGTTCTAAAACATATCGATTAGGTACCCTCAAATCATGAAGGGGGAATATTCAATCCCACATAGTCATAGCTTTGAGATAACATAGTGATACTCCTTATCCTACCTCTAGGATTCTCATCAATTTACCATTAGTTTTTTATCTAATGAGATCCTTGTTTATAACTATGTATTTTGTGTTTTGTTGAGAGCTTGATTGTATATGTGCTCATGCCCATTTTATATGTAAAGTGTTTATCTTGTGAGTAATCCATAAACCCATTTTTTTAGTGTATTTATTGTCCCTTGTGACTATCTCCTAACATAGTGTGGCAGACCTAGAAGTACCACATGTTTGGTTAATTCTCAACCACCATTGGGGACTAGGGAATCTATTAGAGTGGCATAGGCTCTTGCACAAGATGGAAGAAGATTCATATCCTTGTTGATTATACCAATTATAATTGATTTATAAAATATATATTTAAGACATTTGATTCCTTGGATATAATTTTAATATTATATAGGGACCTCCTATTTGGATGGATTGTAAACCACCCACATAAGTGGTGACAATTTTACCATTACTTTTACCATGTATTAACATTGGTGTAGAATGCACATGTCATTTTATATACTTTCCATCACTATTTCTATGTTGGTAAAATTAACTTAGAGGGATTTTGGATTTATGCTTAAAATTAACATGATATGATGGAAATTATTCAATTATTGTGTCAATGGAATGTATGTTAGTGTCATTTTACTAGTCTTGGGTACTGTGCATGAAGACCCACCATGGAGTAATTTCATTATGCAATATGTTTTTCCTTTATGGTGAGAGAATGTGTGGGGCATGTTGGGAACATTACCCTTCATCCCTTGTGTCCTTGGACTCTTCTCATATTCCTTTGTAAATGTCACAATCCTTGAGGAGTGTCTACTTCATCTAGTTATATTTTAGAGATTAGGTTTGATTGTCCACCTTGGTCTCTCAATATTTCATTTTGTTAGAAGCTATCACATCTTGCATTGGCATGTCATGCCTACAAGAAAATAATGGTTGTTTTTCAAATTGAGATTTGATATCTCCTATTTGACCTACCTCTTCTATATGTTTCCCTTGATGTAGTCAGTGCTATCAAGTGTGTTTAGGGAGTATATGTGAGCTAGATGGTTCCTTCATCCTACCTTTATATTTTATTCATGAGAGCATAATTATGGATTAATACCTTATCATTATTGTCATGGTGACATTTTTACATGGCTAGTAAGTCTTCTACTTGTGCCACCTTTCTTGGGATAATGGTGATGTCTTGTAAGTTTTCATCATTTTCCTGAGTTGTGTGTGATGTGAAACATAACAATAACATATTTTTTATGTATTGTGTGTATTAAGCTTGGCATGAAACCTTGAGTGAACATTTGTGTTTAGTGAGATATGATAGTGTGATATCTTAACTGCTAGGATTTTTTCATGTATTGTTCTTTAAAAAAAAATATTTGGCTAATGTCCTAAGTGTTGGAATGGGTCATTACACTTTAAAAAAATAAAAACCAAAATCCACCAATTCAAAGCCTCTAATAAATGCAAGTAAGGCTAGTCTATTTTTTCATGGTAAAAATTTAAACTAAAACAAATAAATACATTTTAGAAACTATTACAATGGAGATAAAAAAAAAGTGGACTCAACATCTAATCATCTTGTATTGTTGATAAATTAGCATTTGTGATACATACTTATTTTATAAAGTTTTGTGGTTACTGACTACATCTTTTTCATACTTGATAAGAATTATAAATTTTATATAGATTATCACTTGTTTAACCCTTAAATGAAATAATCAAAAAAATATTTTGATGATCAAATGAAATGATCAATTTTTCATAATTTTTTTGCTATAATTATCTCATGTTTAATGACTTTAGACCAAAAAAAAAAAATGTTGGATAGCATGCCTCCTCCTCTTTGGTGTTAGCTAACTAAATTAGGAAAATAAAAATATTATATGAATTTTAAAAATAAAATAAATTAATAGGTTTATAAGTCTATAAGGTGAACTCTCTTAAGAAAGAATAATACAAGAAATTTTTTTACATCATTATCTATTCTATTTATTTTATTCAAACATGAAAAGACACTAATAAATATATAAAAAAAAAAATTAATATATTTTAGATGTTTGATTTTTACAATTTAAAATTAGAAAATAAATAAAAAATTATATCCTAATAGAATATGGGGTATGATAGTTTGGGAAGTGAATGAGTTTAATATACCATGAATAAAATATTTTTGCAAAAATCATCAACAAGGATCTATTCCAGTTGTATTTTCCCTTCTATGATACAAAATAAGTGACCATTGTGTCTGATTTCTTCTCATAAAATGTGTAACATGTTAATTGGTCAAAAGCATTGTTGTTAGATTAAATAATTTGTTAATACTACTAATGTAATAAAATTTTATTAAATCACTTGACATATTATAGATGAAGTTGTTGAACTACTTTCAAATTTTTTCTTCTAATTGATATTCAAAGTTAAATTAAAATAACCTAACTCAACATAAGTTAGAACTATGATATAAATGTTAATCAATGAAAAGATGTCATATGAGAATTAAAGCTCTAAATATGATGCAATTTAATAATTACATTTGAGCATGAATGCATTTAAATTTAAGTTGATGAAAGATGGTAGAATTTACAAATATAACATTTCTTAGTAACCAATAAACAAATAGATAAAAAAATATAATTATTTATTATCTTTTATTAAATATTATTTTTCTTATAGTTGATTTTTAAAATATTTTAAACTAATAGATTTACATTTTATTTTTTTAATTACAATATTTCATATTTTTCTCTATTTCACCTTTTTAATATATTAAAATTGACTCAAATATGATAATTATTTTTTCCTTTTTTACATTCATTGGTCCACAACCTTTTAGATAAAAAACAATGTCGTTTATCAAATAGAACAATAAATAGAATAAAAAATGACATGAAAAGAAATTTGCACTATTAAACTTTTCATAATCAAAATAAAAAAATGTTAAAAGAGATTTCATAACATCAACCAATATTACCATTCACAACTATTACCCAATAAAATAATAAATAAATTAACTTTTATATTTAAAAGCAAATTTGAAAAAAAAAATACATGCACTTACCAACTAATAAAACCTAATAGATCTTCCTTCTATAAAAACTAATAAAAATGAATGGAAGAAATGGCTAAGCTTCATTCACAATCATCCCATTGTTTTCCGCGATTTTTTTCTGCCTTTGGTTTATCTGCAATCTCAGCCCCTTTTTTTTGACGCTTCTAAGTCTTTTGAGGTTACGTCATTTATAAGCAATGTTACAAACCTGCTCCAACTGAAGATCATTATTTTCCTATAGTAGTCGGAATTTAGAGAAGTACCAATCTTTTACATCTCTATCTACATTAAGTGTAGAAAAATAAACACTGAATTTTCTGGTTTGCTAAATACATATAATGAAATCTAGATAGATATTAAACGTTTATAAATGCTTTCGTATGCCTTCTACGTCGTCGGCATTTAGTCGTTACGTTGTTGAATTCAAAACGTATCTAGAATCAGGTCCCACAGTTGAGATCAGTTACGTCACACCCATTTCAGAAGCATCTAGAGACCCGGAAATCCGGTTTCATTTATGTTCAGAGAATAGAAAATTGGAAGGGAATTCGCCTTTGATTGGGACTGTTTTGGCCATTGATGTTGAAAGATATGTATATCTATAAATCCCATTAATTTACATTAAAAGTATTTTAGTTTCCAGTCTCTTTAATGCGAACGATGTCTTTATTATTGTTTACTTTATCAAATTGACAGGTGATCGATTCTGTGTGTTCTCATTGTAGTTTCAGTCCATTTAAAAATAAATCTTATCCTATTGATTTCTAAAGAATTAGAAGCTAATAATTCCTAATAGATTGTGATTGATCTGTAGTCTTGACTCTTGATGATTTAATAACGTAGACTTCAACACTTTAAGCATCTTTGAAATGTTTAATTTTTTAATGGTGAAAATTACCCTTTCTTTTTTTTAAGATTTATTTTAGTTCATTATTCTTCATATAATAAAAAAGGTACAAATGATAAGTTTAGTTGATAACTAGCACACAATTCAAATTGCATTTGTTTTCATTTTTTAAGGGATAGTCTTAATTCTTAAATTCATCAATTTTCAACCTTAGATCAAGTACTTAGTTGAATAAACAATTTAGACGAGATTCATAGTTACAAAATCACCTTCTAAAATTCCAGAATTTTAATCCAATTTAGGGTTGACCTTAGCCTTCCCACTTGACCATTGTATGCTAACTCATGTGCAAAATGTTTCATTATGATCCTTGGAGTTCCATTTAAAAGGGTCCAACCTTAAATTATTTATAGATCACCATAAATCTATATCTTAGTGCACATTCTTATTTGCACAACTATTAAGGAGCTTTTATTAGAGTAATTCCATTTCATAATGATATAGATCATTTTCTATATGTTTGTAAATTATCTTTGATCTCTCTCTAACCTATTTACTTTGTACTCTTATAAGGTGTGACACAAGTGAGTAATTACTCATATAAAATGCACTCTTGACCACACAAATCTTTAATCAAAATTTAGCTTTTACATCAATCATTTTTGGAGATTACATAGATTGTCAAACATGCTACTGATTTCAAATATTAGTGTTCATTATTTCTAAAAAATTCATTAATTATTTGATCTTATCTTTTATTGATAATGAGTGGGATGTTATTTTTATAAACTTCAACAATTTTTAAGGTACAATATTATTTTTGAAAGAATTTGCAACTATCCTTAGCTTAAAATAACAATATATAATCCAAGGCTACAATATATATATGATAAAAAAATTAATATGCACATAATGATTAAAATAATAATAAAAAAATAGTTTGGCCAATATGAATAAGAATGATTCTAGATTATTTTAATTCACTGATGATCTAAGAGGCATATTTGATAAGATGTGTCTCATCAATGAGATTGGTCACATTTCTTAGTTAAGAATATAGAGACTATTAACAACTAATCAATACTAATAAGGTGTAGAACATTTGCTCCAGAGTTGGAAAGGCTTCAAACTCAACAATTTTGGAAAAAGACACACTATCAACTAAGAGTAAATAATTGCTTCAATCTAACAAAGTAGAATACAAATACAATATATTCTTCATATTCCATCTTCCTCAATATACTAACTTCCAATGTATAAATTCTAAACTCTCACAACATCATCACATCAATGTGTATCAATTAATCATCAATCTCTCATTCCATGTCCTATACTAGATGTCGAAAAAGTCCTTAAGGGAATTCCAATTGACTCAACATCCTAACCATCTATAAAATATCAAAAATCACATAAACAAACAATAATTATATCATGACAGCATAACTTCAAGATGTATCTATATGGATAAAGTACATAACTACTTATATAATTTTGTAATAATTAGGTCATAAACTAGTGACCAAACACACTCATTGATGTTTGATTTTTTATTTTTTTATTTCTAAACTAAAATGCAGCTTACTACTGTATATATCAAATCATGAGTTGTGGTATTTTATGTTATGCCCCTAACCCTATAAGCATATTGGGTTATGAATAGTCACTATGTAGCTACCTTAACTCTTAAATAAGTTACATAATCATTAATATAATCTTCTATAACTATTTAGGTCATCTTAGGGGTTATAACTACGTATCCAAGTTGGATTGGGTGGTATCCAAGACCTAATTAGGAATATAAAGGAGTTAGTGGCTAGTTATTATCATGTGGAGCATTGAGTTCTTATTAAAGAATAATGGAGGTATTCCTCTTGAAGTTAATTAAGAGGTTTCCCCCTCAAAGTGACATATTATTAATAATTATTTATAGAATATTTCACATTATATCTTCTATTGTGCAAGTGGTTTAATTACAAGTGGTATCAAAGCATGGTCTTGACACCATGAAAAGAAGGCATTATATCAAATAGGGAGATCATTATGGGAAGTGCATCTCTCATATATTGGAAAAAAAGAAAAGTGGAGGGCTTTTTAAGGACACTAAAGCATCTACAATCCAATTTTTATAGAAATCTGAGCATTATTAAGCAATTTATTATAAAATTAGGGTTTCTACCAAATTCATTTGGAAAGTACATATCTCTCATATTTTGATGATTTTTTTCCTAAATTTTGGATTTTTTCAAAGACATATTAAATAATATATAATAAAAATTAAAGAAATTGGAGTTGAATTAAGTGATTTATTGTTGAATTATGGTTTCCATAAAATTCACTACCAAGACTACAAATAAGAGAATTTCTAGGAGATTTTTTAAATTTATTCACAATAAGAAGTAACACAAGAAGAAAATGAATGAGTTGAAAAATAAGAATGAGAACAAAAACAAGAACAAGAATTAGGAGAATAAAAAGAACAAGTAAAAGAAAAAGAAAAAAAGAAAGACATATAAGAACAAGAACAAGAGAAAGAGAAAGAAAAAGAACAAGAATAAGAACAAGAAAAAGAATTAGAAGAATAATAATAAAAATAAAAAAGAGATAAGGAAGAAGCAAAAGAAAATGAAGATGAATATTTTATATAGAGGCATCCATAGTTAATTAGCATTGAGGATATTACTTTTGTGAAGAGGGGGAATTTTTATGCCCATAACCCTATAGTGTGTATTATGTTATGAGTATTCATCTTGTGGCTACCTTAACTCTTAAATAAATTATGTTAAACATATTATAATCTTCTATATATGTTTAGGTCATCCTAGGGGTTATAATTAAGTATTCAATCTAGCCTAAGTGGTATACAATGCCTAATTAAGTATATACATGAGATAGTGGTTTTTTATTATCATCATGTGATGTATTGAGTTCTTATTGAAGAATATTAGAGGTATATCCCTTGAAGTAGATTAGGAGGTTTCCACTTGAAGTGGCATATTATTATCAATTATTTCAAGCATATTTCATATTATATTTTTCTATTGTGAAAGTAGTTTCAAATATTTTATATAACACCTTTTACAATATCAGTTTATCATCTATTCTTTCCTAATACACTATAGAAATGATTCATATACATTATAATTGCTACATATGCTCAAAAAATATACTATGAACAATATATGGTAGCCATACCATGGTTGAACACCATGTAGTTGGTACCATGGATTCAACAAGGTCTAGGAAGTTGTCAACCCATATAGCAAAGCCTAACTCTTAGTGCATTATAGTTCACAAGTTTCCAACATTTTCCTTCAAATTATTATCAAATGTTGGTATAACATGAAATCATGTGACAACATAACTTAGGTGAGCTGCACTTTTTACCCTAATTTCTTTACACTAAAATAAACATTTTAAAGTATTATTCAAATTGTGCCAATTATACCAAAAAGAAAATTCAAAGATAATGTAAAGTATTGATTTGTGAACTTTTCTCTATACATTAATTTTATAATTTTCTAAAAAATTTAAAGAATTATTTCTATCCTTTTTGACATTTTAAAATCAATTTCTTATTTTCAATTGCTTTTATTGATTGGCATTTTATCATCTTCCATAACTTTCACTACAAATAAGATCATTTCACAATTTCTTAAAATTGGATCATTAACTTTAATTTCTAGTGCAAAAATAGTTTTTAGTATATTTTATTAAATATTTTAATTATTATTAATTTTTAAAATTGATATTAAATTTTTGCAATCTATATTTTGCCATTTTACATGGGTAAAAGCATAAAGTTGTGTCACACTTTCAGCCAACATATAAACACAACTGAATTTAAGTATTTCTAACTAAAAATTAATTTTGGTCAAACATATGATCTAGTAAGATTCATTCTAGCTAAGTTAGATACTTCCACAACTTTTTCAACTAAAATTGTTGGCTAAAAATATATGGAGCACCACTTTGAGTCCAATTTACCAAAAAAATAAATTTATTTGAAAAACTTGAAGTTTCAATAACTCCTACTAATCTAAATAACATTTTTAAAAAATAATAAACAAACCCTTTTGTAGATCTATAAGTGTAGTTTTCAAAAATATATTTATTTTAATAGTTTAACTATTTTTTTATTTTTACTAAAAGTAGATTATCAACAAAAATATTAGGTCGATTACTATGCTAAGGAAAAATACTAAAACTTACTAAAAAAAATAGAAAAAATATGATGCACTAGATAAAAAAATCTATTTTAAGATGGTATAATTTTTTTTCCATTTTAGATAAATATCTAATATGAAATTTGATGTCTGATGAAAACAACTATTTTTTGATTCACGTACATTTTAATATTTATTTAAAAATATATATTTATCAAAATTGGAAAAAAAATATATACATGCACTAAAATTTCAAGTTATAAATATGCACAAAAAAATTGAAAGAAAAAAAAAATACTATAAAAAGTTTGACATCCCATGGAACTTCATTTTTTAGCATTTTATCAATAACAAAATTATAGTTTTAATTTATTAAAAACTAGTTTAAAATATATTAAAAATAAAAATAAAAAATACAAGCATAAAATATACTAAAAAATATGTATTTTACTAGTTTACATCATTTCAAAATTCAAAACATATATGCCACTTTTTAGTGATTCAAGTTTAAAAATTAGATCAACACTGGTCGTTTCCTTTATAAAGTGTGACACAACTTTGTGCTTTTACCCACATTTCTTCTAGAACATATTTATCAAAATATTTTTTAATTTTTTATTGAAATAAAGACATCCATATAAAGTGTAATGCACTTTTTAAGATTTTCATACTAATGTTCAATATTTTTATTAGTGTCTTAAATAGAGGTTATTGTTTTCTTGTAAGGGACCCACATTTATTATAAATTTTAAATAGTAATATATATTATATTTTTTTGGTAAGATAATACTAAGGGATATAATTGTACAATATTACTTTCAAATGACTTCACTTGATCCCCAAAAAGATAAAATAAAATTGCTTCTCCTTAACATTTGTTAGGTGTGTAGGAGACCTCATTGATTGATTCTATCCAAGGTTCTAGGTTTAATCTAACCTCATTTATAAAATCTCCTTTGATGGAACCCCATTAGGCTTAAGTCATGCTTTTTTTTAAGAAAAACCTAATTTTGGGTAAAAATCAAGATGTTAAAAAATTCAAACAAGGACTTATATTTCAACACACTCACTAAAGGCTCCAACATTATCTCAATTAAGAATGTTATACAAGTTGATAGCACAACTTTGTCCCAAGATATCTATGGGTTTACAATCTTAGTGCCTTTTTTATTTTTTATTTTTAAATTACATCTTTTAGAGTACACTCTTAGCTCTCTTAGCTTAGCATTATTACCACTATAACCAAGACATTACAACAATAGTCTATTCACCATTCAATTATTTTGTTATTTCACTATCTCTTATCAACCAAAAATGTAATGAACTAAGGTTATATGTAGAATTTGTAAGACCTCCCTTTTTAGTTTAAGAGAGAGATGGATGATGGAAATAGGACAAAGAAGGAGATGATTAGGATGGATATAGTGGGACTTTTTTATACAATTTATGGGAAAGAAGATACCATTTCATTCAATATACGTAATTGGTAGACTCATGAAAAAAATGAATTGTAAATGTCTAATGTTATAGTACTATAGAAATTTTGAAATTATTTTTTGTTTCACAACATTGTGAAACTAAGGAGAGGGATTCCATTTGGGTGCTTATTTAAATTTATTTAAAATATCAATGTGTAATATTTTAAATGGAAATGTTTTCGTTTATTGCATTACTTTATTACAAGTACTTTTTTGTCAAAATGTGAAAGGGGTTTTCTTATGATATTTTTGTTGTAAAGTTTATTGTATCAATGCTATCATATTAGAAACTACTAATATTGATGTTTCTTAATCATCCTTTCCAAATATTTCCCTCTTAGTGATGAATTCTTGTTTACACTAGAGTAGAAAAATAACATAAAGTTATGGTCCTTGACTCTTCAAAGGTTGGAATTGTTGTAGTTGTCTCATAATTAGGAATACCAACAATTTTAGTTTGAATGGTACATAGCCATATACCCTAGTTTAAGGATATTATTGTCACTCAAGCATGAAATATATAAGAAATTTTCAACTAGTTTTGAGTTTTTAGGTTTTGGCATAAGGATAGTGAATTCCCTTAATGATTATTTATAATACAACCATAATTTTACTTGTAAAATAATCATATTTTCTTTTTTTCAAGTGTGTATTAAATCACAAAAGTGATTTTATTTGTTTTTTTTTTTTTTGTCATATCCATTAACATGGCCAATGATTTAGATGTGCATTTTTCTATGATTTATCACTTTAATGTCATTTTAACATGTTCAAAGAATACATTAATTACTCAATCTAAAATATTATTTCTGAATATATCTTTATTTTAATTTTTAGTGAAGGTATAAATAAAAAATTAGAGAAATGTACCATCCAACACAAATAATAAAACTAAAATAGGAGTAAATAGAACTATTTAGATGAAACTTGTGTATATTTATATTGATTATAAATAAGTGTTATGTATATTGCAATTTACTTAGTTTGTGACAATAAATTTAATGCAAGAAACAAAGTAATAATTAATAGTTATCATTTTCTAATTCATAAAGGTGGGAGAATGTGCCCGCTCCCATCGTATTAAACATAAAATATAAATATTATTTTCTGAGTTTCAAATTCTTAACAAGAGGACGTTAAGACTAGACAAAAAGAGCTTCAACCACCATCTACCAACTCAACATATTGTATGAGAAATTTGATATCCCATATTATAATTTCAACCCTCTCACATTCTAGTAGGGTGTGGATTTTGTAATGACACCTCTAATTATACACTTCAAATTTATTAGATAATGAACTTTTTCATGGGTGTTTTGACACACTCGGAACATGGATGTAAATTTAGATAAACTTACATCTCTCTTGTAAGGAAATCAATTCTTCAAACAAACAATAACTACCTCAAGGTTTTGATTGTCAAGTCATGACGTTATGGTCCACCTAGTTGTTCATGTTTTCATTGTTTTCACAAAGGGACCAGTATGTTTGTATTATGGAATTTACACTTTAGGGTTAGATTTTGATAACAAAGAAGTTCAAAACATTCAAAACCCTAAAATTGTGTTTCATGATCTTGGATTTGGTAAACTATAAGTTATAGAAGCATCATTTGATAGCTATTTTTTAATTTGTTGTTATTACTTTTCCTCATTCTAACAATCTACAAAAGAAAGATAAAAAAAGGAAAGGGATAGAAAGAATCCTAATTCTAAAAATATGCTAGAATGATTGTATGCATTAATGAATCAATCCAAGAATAAAGTGAACTTTGTTTGACCAAAGAAACTAATAGAGCTACAAATTCTATGCAATCTTTTGAAGAATTTGAACCTTAAAATTGTTGGGAAAATGTCTCTTAACCTTACAATTAAAAAAGGTTTTATGTTGATGGGTGAGCATGAGGGGGTGTAGGGGGATACCCTCCCTTTGAGGTCTATAGGATCATCCCCAACGAGGGTTCTAGGGGTTGCACACCTCGACAAGGCTACCCCTCAAAAGCCACATTTTATGTATATTTTATTATTTTAAATTTGGATTACTCATCATTAGGCTTCAAATCTGACGATAGATATTTGGTTTCCTTGTCTTTCCCTAGAAGGAAACCCTATTTTATGAGGGTATTGTATTATGACTATGTATTGTGATGTATTTAGAGAGTTTCATGATGGTCGTGTTGCCCTTAGATCTCTAGTTGGTGATACCCATGTGAGAAGATTACTGTGCAAGTATATTGTAATCTTCATGTTTTTTGAATAATATATTGGGTGGCTTTTGGAGTGTGGAGTTTTTCTCTTGAAAGGGTTTTCCGCACATAAATCACGGTGTTTGGGTATGCATGATATTTATATTTATTTTTCTTTAGTATATGTAACTGTTCTAAAGATTAAAAAATTGCATTACCTTTCTCTTAAGATTAGTGTAAGAAGTTCTTCTACCTCAACTTCCTTACAAGTGGTATCAGGGCTTGATCAAATTTGGTTTCAATTGTGGGTTGTTGGGTTTGTTGAACTTATTCAGATTTGAGTGGAGCTTGTGTAGAAGATACATTGTGATCTTCTTGTAAGAATTTTCAGATGGCAAGTTCATCAAGGAGAATAGAGGTGGAGAATTTTTTTGGAAATAATTTTGAGATGTGAAAGTTGAAGATTGAGGATCTGTTTATAGACCAAGATTTTTGGGATGCTATTGATTAGAATGTTTTAAGTCCCACAGATCCTACTTTGCTTGCTCAATATGATGTTATGGATCAAAAATCCAAGGTTCTAACTAGATTGTGATTGGCATAATTTTTTTTATCAATGTCCATGAAGAGACCCCTGCAAAGAAAATATGAAAGAAAATTGGTGAGTTAAATCAAGAGAAATATTTAGTGAATAATATTTTCTTGAGGAATAAATTGTATTACTTGAGAATGGAAGAAGATGGATAAATTACAGACCACATGGAAGAATTCAATATGTTGGTGGCACAATTGGCATCAGTTGGTGTCAAAATGGATGAGAAGAAAATTGTCAGATTGTAGTGTAGAAAATTGTATGCTCTTGAAAATGGTACAATTTAACACTTAATTTTGACCTATTTTAGCACCCTTGCATTAAACATCCTTTTAAATCACCATTAGTAGGCCCCTAAGACCCTTTATTTCAGATCTCAAGGCTTATTTCAACTAAAATTCTAACAAAATCATCAAAAGCAATGTTAAAATTTCAGACAACCCATCTCGAAAAACTAGGGTGGGACTCATATGCCACCTTAGGTGTATGAATCCCCCTAGGTGGGACCCATATGCCAAAAGTGGCGTATGAGTCTCGTTTGGCCCCTTTTTAGGGTTTGAGTGGGAAATTCAAGTTTTTAATTCAAATTTTTGGTTGATATCAACTTTTAAGATCTAAATAATGATAAAATAGGTGTAATGGCTATATATACAAGATTATAAGTCATTTATTTTCAATCTAGATAGAGTGATTTCAAGACCTAAGCATTCACAAGCATTCAAGCATTCTTTCGCAAGAGTGTTCAAGAGAAAGTAGCAAGTAAATTTGAAGTCTTGGAGTAGCATAATTATGTTTTTGTAGGTCTTCAAGCTCACTTTTATTCAATATCTAGCATTTTCAAGGATTGATTATGGTTGCCTATGGTGAATCATGATGGATTCTAAGTTGGGAAGATGCAACTAACCATCAAGCCAAGCGTAATGACTTGTTTCTAAAGTGATTCCACCCTTCATTATCATTCTACATTCAGCCTAAGGAAAGTACATGTATTATTAGGGATCATTTAGGTGATTAGGGATCTCTCAAAGTGAGTCATTCATCTTTATGTTTCATTCATGCATCTCATTCTAGCATAATAGATTAGGGTTGCTTTGCATTTTAGAATTCCTAATCCTGGATACACTTAAGCTTAGGGTTTGGATTCATATTTACACTCAAGATCCATTTTTTCTATCAATGTTTAACTACCAAACTAGGGGTTTGATCGAGGCAAACCCCCATAAGAAAATCAACACTATATTCTATTTTATAGGTCTTTTAATAGGTTTAGATCCAGAAATCAAATTAGGAAGGAAGAGCAAAGATTGGAGAGAAGATCTAGACTTTTACTTTCTAAAAAAGCAAAATAGGATTGATACACCAAAAGTGGAGTATGAGTCCCACTACATGTGATTTTCCAAATTTTTGAAGATCCTTGATTAGCATTACCAAATTCATATTTTAGCCCAGAAACCCTAAAATGGGACCGATACACTAGAAGTGGCCTATGAGTCTCTGTGTGCCCTAAAGTTAGTATTTTCAGCATTTTAGAGTTGGTTTGAAGCTCACATAGGTTTCTAGGTGCACCTTTGTGTTTTCCTAGTTTGTCGTTCAGATTTATACACTTCTCTTGGTCATTTAGTGAAGTTTTGCATATCATTAATCTTTGTCATTAGATCTTGCATATGATTTGTCTTTCCAAGCCCTAGCTTGGTGGTGAACCCCATTTTATCCTTTAATCATATCCTAGGACACCCTATTGCAAGATCTCTTTCCATTACTTCACCCTTGAATTGAGATCTCTAGGGTTTCCTTGAATGAAAACTGAAGAAGATTGTTGTTCTATGTCCTAAACCATAAGCAACGACAATTTTCCACCTTTCATTTTGGTGAACCTGCATTTAGAACATCTTAAATATGAATTTGAGTGCATCATCATCCTAGATCTAGATTGCATTAACATTGCATTAGGATTTGCAAATTAGTTAATTAGCATTCTAGGGTTTCTAAATCTTGCATTAGTGAAAGTGCATATAGATTGCATTTTTGCATCTTGCATCATTGAATTTCATTTGAAATCTAAATTTTCACTAAGGATAGACATCATACAAACTAGAAAGCATAGAAATCACTCAAAAAAAATTGAAATTTATGCAAAAACCCTATACTAGGACTCATACGCCCCTCTAGAGGCAATTTAGTCCTAGTACAAGTGATTTTGTCTAATTTCTAGGTATTTTGTGGTGATTGATATTTAGCATTTAAACTCTTGAAAAACCTCAATTTGTACTCATAGGCTCCTCTGGGAGATTTAGTCTTGTTTCAAATTTTAAACTATATTTCCTAGCATTGAATTCTCTATTTTTGTGTTTCTATTTGTTGTTGTTAGCTACTAGTTTCAGTTTACAGAGTTTTTGTTACATTCATTTCATTAGATTTAGCTTCGTTTACATTTATTTCAATTATGGATAGAATTAGATTACTTTTCATTTTTCAGCATTAGTTCATAGTTCAATTAGATTATATGACATTTTGCATTCATCATCTAAAACAAAATAAAAACGCCTACAAACTGGTGAATCACTTGGAGAAAGCATAGTTATTTGAATATGTCAAATATCTTTTTCCAGCTTAACATAACCCTCAAGCCTTAAATTAGTAGTGGTACTTGGACATGTTAGATGAAGCCCTTGAGGATTTCATCTCACAAGGTTCATCCATTTTAAGGCTTGTTACAATAAACTGAAACCAAGATAAGTTAATGTGATTCAACCTCAACTTACCCTTTACCCACCTTCACATAAATCTCAAACTCAAAATAAACCCATTTTCACCCTTGAACCACCTAAGAACAATGTTTCACAACAATCAAGTTATAATACCATTGCTCATACATATAACACTTGAAACAATCTACAACCAAGACAACCAACCCCAATAACCTTACCTTTGCCTAATCCCATCTTGCCTAGTGCTCCTCATTTTCCTTCACATAGTGGGAAGGAGTATGATCTTGTTAAACAACTTAAGAATACTCCTGCAAAGATATCCCTATGGGACCAATTTCAAAATTCACCTAATTATCACACTATGCTTCAAACTGCCTTGCAACAAGTTGTGATCTCCTCTAATACAAATGCAAATGATGTGGTAGATCTAATTTAAGGAATGAATGTGGTGAACGTAGACATTAATTTTCACCAACATGAGCTACCACCTTTGGAAATGAGAAAGAAGAATGATGCATTAATGATAATAGCTATCTATGTTGGGTGGGGAATAAAAAGAACTCTTGTTGACAATGGCTTTACCATTAATGTGTGTAGTGTGAGCCTTTGGAGAAACTTGGCATGGATATATCAAGAATTGAAATTGATTCATTATCAATTCAAGGATTTGATAATGTAGGAAAGCAAACACTTGGTGTGATTACCTTACCTATTACAGTTGGAAAGGCTACCTTACAAACTCCTATTCATGTATGCCTCATGATCTTTCATACAACCTTCTTTTAGGAATACCTTGGATTCATGAGATGCATGCAGTGCCTTTTACTCTTCATTGTATCATGAAGTATGTCTATAACAATAAATTATACCAATTTGAAATAGACCCCAAGCCTGAAAGTTGCTTACAAGTTGAAAAGGGAACGACAAATCCTTAGAATACATTAATTCTAGCTTCCAACATAGAGCCTATGAAAGAAGAGAAACAAGAGATGGAAAAAGTGTCGCAGCTATTGGAAGATGGCAGGGGTTGCTTAGAGTTTACACCAACATTTATGGGAGAATACAAAATCACAAAAAAAAAGGAAACTAAGAAACAAAAATAATCAATGGTAATGTCAACATAGAACTTAGAAGGAAACTCACAAGCATGCATCTACAATAAAAGAAGACACAAGCTATACAAAAAAATTTGATGAGATAGATTATCAACAACCACCAAACCCAAAAGAAATGGAAAAACTTTATGGGAGAGGTTATGAGCTTATGAAAAGCCTGGGTTATAGTGGAAAAGGATGTGGAAAGAAAGAACAAGGTATCTATGTTCCTGTAGAGCCTTACGCACAAGAAATTAAAAGTGGTTTAGGATATTACCCTTCTATGATAATGCAAGCAATGAAAAGACCTTCACTAAATGTATCAACACCATTATGTGCAATCCTAAAACAACTCACCTTGAAGCATCTGGAATAGATTGATACAACTTGTGAAGCATCATTGGAGTTCTTCAAAGATGATGAAGCCTTGAAAGAAAGGTTAGGATTTTATAACAAGTCATGCACTCCTAAAACTGAATAGGTCACATGTGCTATGATTAGTGCTAAACAAGGAGATGAAGAAAAATAAAGTAATGAGATTGAAGAATGCAACCTTGAATTCCTAAAATAAAATGCATTTCTCTTAGGAGATACCATTGACATACTGATGGATATTAACAATGCAGAAAAAGTGATTAAGATAGGAAAGTGCCTTGGTGATGAAGAACAAGAAGACCATGCAATCAAGTACTTCATGACTCTTCTGAACTCTTTGCTTGGACTTATTTGGATATGTCAGGAATTGACCCTAAGATCGTAATGCACAATATAGTCCTTGTTGAAAATGCTAAACCCATGAGACAAAAGATATGAAAGATGAATCCTAAGATAGTCTTGCTAGTTAAGGTCAAGATTGAGAAGCTCCTCAAAGCTAGTTTTATGCATCCTATAGATTATTCTCCTTGGATCTCAAACATTGTCATAGTCATGAAACTCAATAATTGTATCAGGATGTGTACGAAATTTTCTGATTTGAATAAAGCATCTTTAAAAAATGATTTCCCCCTTCCTAATATTGACTTGATAGTGGACTTGACTTTGGGACATGCTTTGTTTTCATTTATGGATGGATTTTTTGGATATAATCAAATCTTTATTAACCCTCAAGGTCAATATAAAACAATATTTAGAATAGTTTGGGGAACATTTTTTTGGGTAATGATGCCTTTTGGATTAAAGAATATGGGTGCAACATATCAATGAAATATGACATTGATATTTCATGATTACATACATAAGATTTTGGAAGATTATGTTGATGATATTCTAGCCAAATCTTTAACCTGACAAGACAATGTAAATATCCTCTGAAAGATCTTTAAATGAATGCAAAAATATAACATGAGATTGAATTTGAAAATGTGTGTCTTTGCTATAGATAGTGGAAAACTTTTAGGTTTTATCGTATCTCATAGAGACATTGAGGTGGACAAGATGAAAATTGATGCTATAGTTAACATGCCACCTCCTAGAAACATTTCACAATTGTGCACTTTACAAGGAAGAATTCAGGCTATCCATCATTTTGTAGCATCTCTAGCAGACTAAATGTTACCTAGGTTCACACATCTACATGTAAGAAAGAGGTTTGATTTAATTGGAATAAGGATTGTAAATAGGATTTTGAGAGTTTGAAAGGTTTTCTTGCCACTTCACCTGTTTTACAACCCACCATGAAGGAAAAACCATTTATCCTTTATATGGCATCAACCCATGCCCTCGCAGCATTGTTGGCTCAACAAGATGAAAGTGGTAAAGAATATCCTATTTATTACATTAGCCAAACTCTAATTGTTTATGAGAAACGATACACAATGATAGAGAAACAATGTTTGGCTCTTGTATTCACTACTAGTAAGTTGAGCCATTACCTACTAAATGCTAAAATACATGTGATGACAAAATTTGATCCTTTAAAACACCTTTTCACTAAAATAGATTTATCAAGATGCTTAGCTAAATGGGTTATGTTGTTAACTGAGTTTGACCTTAAATTTGTTTCACATTTGAAAGGAAATTAAAGGACAAGCCTTGACTGACCAATTAGCTGATGCCTCTCCTCCCTAGTATTACCTAATATAGAAGAATTTCCTAATGAGAATGTGTTGACTATTCAGAAAGATGAAGAAACATGGGAATCATATTTTGACAGATCTAAGTGCAGACCAATCTCCAACACAGGAGTTATAATAGCTCCACTTGGAGGAAAATCTATGACCTTGTCATATCGGTTAAATTTCCTATGCATGAATAATAAAACAGAGTATGAAGCATTGATCGTTGGATTATCCATCACTTTAACTCTGGGAGCCCGAGACATTAAGACATTTGGTGATTCACAATTAGTCATTAAGAAAATAGATGGAACATATCAAGAAAAGCATGAAAAATTATTGAAATACAAAGATATCACAATGACTTTATAAGAGAAGTTTGATTCTTTTACCATTGATAACATCCCATGAAAGGATAATTAGCATGCAGATGCTATGGCAAGTGCAGCTTCTCTTATATCCCCTCAAGATCCTTCAAAAGACTTCACATTTATTATGCATACAATCATGAAACAAACAATAGAATCTAAAGCCAAAGAAGTATTATCAACAACTACAGAATGCTCTAGTGAATGGTATACACTGATATTTAATTATTTAAAAGAACTTGTACCTTTCCTAAACTGACAACTAAGAATGTTCAAGACCACCTTTGCAAACTCGCATATAAATATATAGTCCTCGTTGGCGTGCTATACCGAAGGTCCTTTACGGTCTTTTACTTAGATGCCTTAAACAATCTGAAATTCCCATAGCACTTGAAGAAGCTCATGCAAGTGCTTGTGGAGGTCATTTTAGAGTAAGATCATTATTTTAAAAACTCATCTGCATAGGATATAATTGGAGACATATGGAAAAGGATTGCTTTGAATACATTAAGAAATGTCACAAATTTTAGGAACATAGTAATTTGATTCACGCTCCCATTTCTAAGCTCCATGCCCAAATTCTTATTTACCATTCTTAGTATGGGGATTGGATCTCACTGGAAAAATTTCACTTCCTTCTTCCATCAGACATACCTCTATAATTACCACAACAGATTATTTCACAAAATGGGTAGAAGTTATTCCCCTTTGTTCAACAACTGCTAATGTGATATGTCATTTCATATTGGAATACATTATTGCTCGCTTTGGACTTCCTTCCGCATTGGTTTTGGACAATGGGACACCATTTAAGAATAATGATGTGAAGAAGTTCTTAGAAACATTTAGCATTCAACATCGTTTCTCAACACCTTACTACCTACAATCTAATGGACAAGTTGAAACAACTAATAGAACCCTTCAGAAAATATTATAAAAAATAGTAAACAAACACAATAAGGACTAGCACACATAGTTGACATATGCATTATGGCCATATCATACTAGTATACAAAAATCCACCAGGAATACTCCTTATAACCTTGTCTACGATACCGAGGTGATAATGCCCTTGGAGTTAGAGATTCCTTCATTAAGAATCACTCTAAAAAGACTTATTGATGACAATACTTATAAAGAATAACAATTACATCAGCTTGAAATGCTTGATGAATAGTGCATTAACACTCTTGAGCATCTACAAGCTTATTCTAGAAAATTGCGACATAGTTACAATGATCATGTTGTTCCTTGAATATTCACTAAAGGTTATTTGGTGTTATTTGAAAAATCAATGTAACATCAATGCCACCCCGACTAGAAAAGGAAAATTAAACCATAACTAGTTAGGACCTTATATAATTCATGAAAGTTATGGGTCTATAGCATATACGTTAATAGAAATGGATGGTACACCTCTTAAAGAACCTATTAATGTCACACACTCGCACCAGTACTATGTCTAATCTTCTTGAATAGTGTGAAAGATAAAGCAGTGGTGTTAGAGTTAGTAGGTGACATTCTATATGCTCTCCCATTGCTTCGTTCTTGGCAAATAATTATTTGGGTGTCTTGAATACTAACTTAGTAACTGTTTAAATTAATTTTAAGTGTTTACTTTAGGTTTCATACTATTAAATATAATCTTGTATGTTGTGTTAGATTAGATCCTTATATGCATTTAATGTTCCATAATTATATCATAGGCGAATTTAATTTAGCATAACATACTTAATCACAATGTCGCATCTAAGAGAAACTAGAACAATTTTAATTAGATCACATAAAGCATGTTAAATCATGGAGACATTTCTTAAGTACTTACAAAGATTATTTGATAAATCACATTTCCATTTAACATAAAATACATAAGCATAAATAATCAAACATCAAATGATCATATATATATATATATATATATAAATTTTGAG
The DNA here is from genome assembly GCA_007258455.2 of Sequoia sempervirens. Classification (NCBI taxonomy): domain Eukaryota; kingdom Viridiplantae; phylum Streptophyta; class Pinopsida; order Cupressales; family Cupressaceae; genus Sequoia; species Sequoia sempervirens. The sequence continues at coordinate 148,807,645 of VDFB02000017.1, read as the reverse complement.
TACATTTCATCAAATGTACAATGCTAGGGTGGCCTATGGCTACTAGATCCCTTAAGATTTAGTGATTGCATTTGTCTAGATGCAAGCCATCGAGAGACGATAGTATGTGATCATGATCGTGAATTGATAAGAGAATCTAAAGAATACTATAGACTTTGTGCTCATCCAACAACCATGGTCTCCTGTCCAACATCCTCTAAACGCTCTTGCTCTATGTGGTCTTTGTCTTCCTGTAGCCTGACTACCTCTACATGGAGTCTCTCGACCTCCACTAGACCTCAAGATGATTGAATCTCCTCATAGGCATCCTCGGCTTGATCAACACACCTCATCACACCCTCATATGATGCCCTCAGTCTAACATAAGGCTTGGACAACTCTAAGTCTCACTCCATGATGGATGGCAGCACATAGTCTATACCAGTAGCCTACTCAAAGATTGGTCGAGGCACTATCTCTATAGCTACCTATCAATAGAGGTCATGTAAATCTCTCATAGCCCTTGTAAGATAGAAATCATAAATATAATCAGTACACGTTATGATATATATATATATATATTCATAAAAACATGAACATAAGCATAAGCATAACAGTAAATAAAATTTCATCACCTAGATCTTTGGTTGGCTATGTAAAGAAAATATCATCCTACGTAGGAGGCATGGAGGATGTGCTAGCCTCTCCATGTTGGTAAGTGCTAGTGCATGTTGCGGCTACTGACTATGTTTTAGTAACATGGGTGGGAGCTAGACCTCCCCATTCATGGTTAACTAGATCCTCATCTACCATATCACTACCCTCACTCATAAGTGGCTCCTCCTCCTCATCCTCCTCCTCTCCCTCATAATCCCAATCTACATCCTCGTCATAGTCCTCATCTATCTCATCTATGAATAGGTTTGCAACCCTGAACCCTATCTCCTCAGCTCTCTCTTCCTCCTAGTCCCTCTGATTTAGAAGTGGTCCTATAGGGCCTATAGGCTAATCCATCAGGAATATAGGAGCTGGTAATGCTACTTCTCACCACTCCTCGTACAAATCTATAGCACCAACATCATCAATGTCGAAGACCAGGGGCATATCATGATCCTCGTAATCTGAGTCACTATCTAGATGACATCATCAAAGGTGAATTATCCTGTATCTCTGAGCCTTTGAGCACTTCATACTAATCGCCTACATAAGGATCGTGTTACCAGCAGTATCTGTATCTACTTGAACTGTCACATGACACAATTGTAGTAGAATGGTCTTACTACGTAGTCATGTCTACCTAGTAAAAATATATCCATCTACATCCTCCTCAACTTTTGGGTCTCATCCGACCACATTGGTATCAGTTGGTATGATCTCCACAAGATCTCCTCCTAATTTAGTCGATCGAATCTAAGCCTCTAAAAGTGTAAATCCCCATATTTCCATAACTACCTCAATGGATAACTGAATACACGTGGATATCCTAGGGCTGATTTAGATGGAAACCTTTTCAGCCTGGTGCATTTGATATGCTTCAGGCACCAAACCAACAATAGCATACAATGCACCATACTATCAGCCACATGGTATGCAAACCACCCTAGATCATAATACAAATGTGCAAGGATACTATGACCCCAAGCATATACAGTCCTCTAGTGCGCCATTCATCATATCATATGGACTAGTCCTCCATCTAGATGTGCTCCCTGGCCATTGGGGATGAGTACTAGTGCCACAATAAAAATGACGGTCCATATCAAAATTGATGATCACAAGTAGAGTAGCCATGATAACTCAATGTGTGGCCCCACGATCTCATCCCGAATCATACCTCTAAGGTAAAACTATATATGATATTTCATCTCACAAAATAACTAATCCCCTACAAACCACACTCTCTCACCTTGGATAAGAACTTGAAGAATGTGCAGTGTACATCCTCTAGGGTGATCATCATCTTTCATGTAGGAAGATGAAATGTACATGTGTATGCATCCCATCTCTTAGTTAGTGCCATCAACATAGTGTCACATGGTAACTCACAAGGGGCATGAGGTACACCCAATATAATCTGGTAGTCTATAATATATGTGTGTTTTCCTCTGATAATGTCAAGACTAGGTCTCATAAGCAAAAAAACTATCTGCCATTGAGATGCTATCGTGAATGGGGTGAAATCTAACAAAAAAGAAAAAATATGTCCTATAAGCATTCTAAAATCTTAAATCCATACATCAATAGTCAAAAAGTGTACTAAAGTTGTTCTAGTGTACTTTTCTAAGGGTCCTTGACACTTTAGTTCCCTTTTGGGACACTTCGTGAAGAAACAAGACACTTTGTGAAAATGTGGGACACTTCGTGACACAAGGGGACACTTTGCAAAAAAAGGAGACACTTTGCGAAAAAAGGGGACACTTTGTGAAAAGAAGGGATGCTTTGTGAACTTTTCTTCTAGGGCCCTAAATCAACGTAGAAATGCATAAAAACATAAAATAAACGCATAAGGACAAAGCTAAGGCATAGAAAGATCAACTCATTTGATTCTACAGCTCACCTCGGGCTACCTCCTCTCATAGGCTATTGAGTCTCAGGGGCACATACTCTCATCGGCTCGACATCTTCAATTACTCTCCAATGTCAAAGTCAAACTGCAACAAGATAATGACAAAATTATTACACATTACTTAACTTTTCACTCTTATATATGTTAAAATTATATTTCTACTATAGGGTATGTGTAGGATCATGATGGGCCAAAAAGTGGTGATATGATGGGTATGTGTATGGTATGTGGCTAACGACTTTTTTTTACCCAAAATTGATGAAATAAAAAGGGTTTTTAAAGGAGATTCTTAGTTTTCCACCAATATAAATTATGCTTAAATAATTTGAATTTAATAAATAATTATTATTCATTTTTATTTGAATTCGACTAAAGTCTTGATTGATAGGCTAATTGAAAACATCTATAGCTTTCAAATAGTATCCAGATTTTTTGAATCTAAAACATGTGCCACATTCTATGCTTCACATACTATAGGATTAAAAAAATATTGAATTTCATGAATTTTTGACCAAGTTAAGGTGGTTAGACATACAAGTTTTTATATATTTTAAAAGTTGTAATAAAAATTCATAATTAATTATTTACTTGGAAAAAATTACCAAAAATTATGCATCACATCAAGACATGATTCCTCTACTTATAAAAAATATTATCATTTTATTGTGGTTAGGGTGGTCAGAAAAACACCTACTTATTTTTTCACTAAAATTTAAGTACTACTGCATTGAAATTTCAAATTTTCACCAAATAGATTTAAAAAAAAAAAAATAGACCTAGTAGTTTAGAAACTACATTCAACTTTCTATAGATTCTATTATTACATATTTTTGAACTAATATAGATAACTTATTCAAATTTTTACGTCAAGTTGCCTAACTCTAATTTTTCTAAATTTCACCACTTAAGGGCCTATTTTTTCCATGATGATCTTGCACATACCCTATATTAGGGTTAAAAGTACCCTTTTCATTTAGATTAGCATACCGGGGGCTAGAGAACTCCATTTTCAATGTTGTTTGTTGCATTGGATTTGTGATTCGACTCCTGTTCTCATCAAATGTCTATCATTATGTGTTATGGTACTTGAAAATACCCTATGATATGACTTATCCAATTTGATGCGGTTAGACTGTTACCTTGACTCCACCTTTGTAAAGCAATCAAAATCAAGGGTGGCAAACATATACCCTCAAATTTGATTCCTAGAAGAAGTTAAATAATCTATATTTTTTGAATGACTAATGAATTAGTTTTGTAAGATGTGGTTTGTAACATTGTGGTTTTTGCAGATAGCTATAGTGGGGGCTTCATTCTCCCATATTGTGAATGAGCCTATATGAGTATCCTTTTATGAAATGAAGTTTATTGTTTGGATTTGTTTAGCTTACATATGCATATAGAGTCATATGGGTGCTAAAGTGGGGGCTAAATGTAGTGTAAAAATTATATGCTCTTGAAAATGGTACAATTTCACACTTAATTTAGACCTATTTTTGCACCCTTTCAATAAAAATCCTTTTAAATAATCATTAATAGGCCCCTAAGACCCTTTATTTTGGATCTCAAGGCTTATTTCAATTAAAATATTGAAAAAATCATCAAAATTATTAAAAATTCTAACAACCCATCCCAAAAAACTATGGTGGGACTCATACACCACCTTGGGCGTATGAGTCCCCCTAGGTGGGACCCATACGCCAAAAGTTGTGTATGAGTCCCATTTGGCCCCTTTTTATGGTTTGAGTGGGAAATTCAAGTTTTTAATTCAAATTTTTGGTTGATGTCAGCTTTTGAAATCTAAATAATGTTAAATTAGGTGTAATTCCTATATAAACAAGCTTCTAAGTCATTTATTTTCAATCTAGAGAGAGCAATTTCAAGATCTAAGCATTCACAAGCATTCAAGCATTCTTTCACAATAGCATTCAAGAGCAAGTAGCAAGTAAAGTCGAAGTCTTGGAGTAGTATAATTATGTTTTTGTAGGACTTCAAGCTCACTATTATTCAAGATCTAGCATTTTCAAGGATTGATTATGGTGGCCTATGGTGAATCATGATGAATTCTAGGTTGGGGAGATGCAACTAGCCATCAATCCAAGCCTAATGACTTGTTTCCTAAGTGATTCCATCGTCCATTAACATTCTACATTCAGCCTAAGGAAGGTACATGCACTATAAGGGCTCATTTGGGTGATTAGGGATCTCTCAAATTGAGTCATCCATCTTCATGTTGCATTCATGCATCTCATTCTAGCACAATAGAATAGGGTTGCATTGCATTTTAGATTTCTAATCCTAGATACACTTAAGATTAGTGCTTGCATTCATATTTACACTCAAGATCCATTTTTTGTATCAAGGTTTAACTATTGAACTAGGGGTTTGACCGAGGAAAAACCCCATAAGCAAATCAACACTATATTTTGTTTTGTATGTCTTTTTATAGGTTCAAATATAGAAATCAGATTGGGAAGGAAGAGAAGAGATTGGAAAGAAGATCTAGACTTTGACTCTCTAAAACAGTAGAATGGGACTGATACATGAGAAGTGGCATATGAGTCCCACTACAGGAAATTTTCTATATTTCTGAAGATCCTTGATCAGCATTACTAGATTCATGTTTCACCCCAAAAACCCTAAACTAGGACTGATACGCCGGAAGTGGTGTATGAGTCCGATTGTGCCCTAAAGTTAGTATTTTTAGCATTTCAAATTTGGTTCCAAGCTTCCATAGGTTTCTAGGTGCACTTCTATGTTTTCCCAATTTTTTGTTCAGATTTACAATTTTCTAGGTCATTTAGTGAAGTTTTGCATATCATTAATCTTTGTCATAAATCTTGCATATCATTTGTCTTTCCACGCCCTAGCTTGGTGGTGAACCCACTTTTTGCCTTTAATCATACCCTGGGACATCCTATTGCAAGATCTCTTTCTCGTACTTCACCCTTGAATTGATATCTATAGTATTTCATTGAATGAAAAGTGAAGAAGATTGTTGATCTATGTCCTAAACCATAAGCAACAACAATTTTCCACCTTTGACAAATATTTCCTTTTTCTTTGCTTGATTCATGGGATTCTCTTATTATGACTATTGGGAGTTCTTTTGTTATCTTGAAGAATGAAGATGTGGTGGGTTCTCTTCTTTCTAAAGAGATGGGGAGGAAGGTGTCCATCAGTGCTAAGGAGGCCCTAAATATTTGTGGAAGATCTAAGTAAAAAGGAAACAAGAATGAGAAGCATGATAAATCCAATTCCAAGGGGAGATCCAAATCTCCTAGAAAGTACAAAGTTATTTTCTAGAACTACGGTAGTCTAGACACTTCCATAAGGACTACAAAGATGAAAATAAGAAGAAAAATAATAATTTTGATTTTGATTTTGAGTTCAAAAATGAAGATGGTGATGCATTCATTATAGTTTTGGTAACTCGTGCAGGTAATGAATCATGGTTAATTAACTTCTAGGTGTATATTTCCATATGACCTCTAATAGAGATTGGTTTTTTGAATATAAAGAATTTGATGGAGGTCAGGTGTACTTGGGTGATTGAGTCTTGTTTAAATATTGTTGGTTGTAGCAATGTCAAAATCAGGTTTCCTGATGGTAGAATATAAAATATTAATGGTGTGTTGAACATCCTTGGATTAGCACAAAAAAAATTATCTATGAGAAAACCAATAGATGTGGGTGTGCAGGTAGTCATTTATGATGTAAGATGCAAGATGGTTAGAGGTGCTCTGGTGATTGATAGAGGTGTCAGATATGGCATGCTATATAAGCTTGATGCATGCACTATTGAGTGTAATGTACTTTTGTGAAAGCAAGTCTATGACTACTTCATTGAAAGAGGTGAGTAGTTTCCTTTCTAGAAATTAAAAAAATTACTTCCACCCATGTCTTTCTTTTTTGCAACTTCCATAACTAAATCCATCACCTTTTCTTTTATGCATTTCAAGAATTTCTTTCCTACCCATTATGCCCCTTTCCTTTCTAATTTTATGTTATTATTTCCTACAATTCATTTTTCCAAGTAACATTAATATGAGTTAATGCTAAAATTTATTTCATTAATTTCTAGAATAAATAAATAATTCAATTGAACTTTAAGAGGTGTATTTAACTATTTAAAGTAATTGTGTATGATTTAAATATCATTTAAATGCAATACTAGTAATTTCCATTTTAATTGTTTAATTTTTTATTCCCAAATGCATCATACAAAATTACCATAGAAGATTCATTCATAAAATGTAATTAAATACAATGAGGGAATGTACAATCATGACTAAAGAACACACATTTAAAGTTTACCCACAACAAAAATGGCCTATAGAATCATTGTCGATTCAAATTTTAGATTTACATAGGTCTCATATGACATTGCATACTCAATTCATGTATGATAATGGGTAGAAGATACATTAGGCAAAATTTGACAACACTAATATAACCACCATTAGGGAAATAACTTAAATCTACATACTCAAGTGAGGGAATAACCATGTACTTACACACTTAATTGGTATATGAAGTTTGCTTTTGCACACATATGAAAGCGAAAGCAATGTTAAATTGTACATTGAGGTATAACTATTTAAAATAATTATACATTATTTAAATACCATTTAAATGCAATACCAGTAATTTCCCTTTTAAAAAATTTTATTCCCAAATGCATCATATAACATTACCATTCAATATTTATTCATCAAATATAAATAAATACATAGAGGGAATATACAATAATGACTAAAGAATGTACATATTTATAGTTTCCCCATAAAAAAAAATGGACTATAGAATCAACATCAATTCAAATATAGGTATACATAGGTCCCATATGACACATCTCATACTCAATTTGAGTATGATAAGGGTTATAAAATAGATTAGGCACAATTTGATAACACTAATATAACCACCATTAGGGAAATAACCTAGACCTACATAGTCAAGTTAGGGAATAACCATGTACTTAACACTCAATTGGCATGTCAAGCATACTTGTGCATACATATGATATCCAAAGTAGTGGAAAATCATGCAATGAGGTACAATGTCACACAAATCCAATGATCATCACATCCAAATCAGTCCATGACAATGAACATCATCCAAGCATATAATATGATAATTGGTAACCATCTAGAATGTTGACACACTGATAATAACATCACCTATGAACACACACACACACACACACACACACACACACACACACACACACACACACACACACACACACACACACACACACACACAGATACAAATAGATAATATAAACTATAAACATTGTTATATCTAAATGTGAGAGTATTGCATGCATCTTGTTATATATACTCAAAATCTAGATGCCAAAACAAAATAACCAAGAGTACATTCCAAAGGCATTGCAAATTATCATATGAAACCACTCCTCAAGTACCAATTTATAAACAAATGAACAATATGAGAAATGATAAATGGTTTCTAAAACCATGTTACAAAACCGTAAAAGTTGACATTGAACTTGAACACAATTTCTAATGTTGGCCATGAAGATTCCATGTCACTTGCTAAAAATAATAAATCAATAAATCATATCTAAGTCCTAGTTTCACCCACTATACATCATGGGTTCCTAGCTTGTCATAGTTTCCTATATCAAAATAGATGCCATATGAAAATCATAAATTTTATCATAGCTGGTCAAGATTTCAAGTAACTCCTATTCTTAGTTCTAATGTGTCATAAGTTGTCATAGAATTTCACAAAAGAGTACTCTAAACCATCTATATGTATCCCCCTTGTGATGACTTGCAACTTATCAACAAAGTATCAACACATGAGATTAGATGTCTTATACAAAATCTAATGCCCCCATTTGAGGTGGAGCACAAATATTAAACAAAATAAAATTAAAATATACCATATAATTTATGATAAATTGTTAAATAATAAAATAATTAAATCAAGTACTTGCAAAGGTTGAGAAATCTTACTTCCTAACAGGTCTTCACTACACAACATAATCTTCTTAATTTGTGGGCTTCACCAACATAGATTGGGTTAGTTAATATTGATGATCAAAAATCTATTCTTGTTGATTTTATTTTTTACCTTGATTTTGGTTTGATTACATCATCTTGCATAAAGTAGATAGCTATTACATTATCATAACAATGACTAACTACAAATCTTCTTATTGCTAAGAGATCTTTAAAAATGATAAGATTATAATTGTAAACATAACTTAATTGCTTCTTTCATAATCTAATAGATTGCATACATAAGAAAAGACACATCCATCATCATAATGTCATATTTTCCTGAACATAAGAAAAAAAACACTGAGCACAAATTTAAACCATCTAAAATCAGAAATTTAACCGATGTGAAATCAACTATTTAAATAACCCAAATCTGGAGGTTTGGATAATTTAAATTCATCAATTAGGCAAAGGTACTGCAATACCCCCATTCCAAATTTCTAGCTAGAACTAACCCAAGTAGCTTCATGGTTTTTTCTACCGCCGTGTGTACGAAAACAAAGAAAAGCGAAAGATGGGACTAAGTGGCCTCTAAAGTGAGAGGCGTGCAAGACCCGCTATGTACTTGTCCACTAAAACTTTTCCGTTGATGCCATTGCAATCACTTTATCTCCCAGATATTTCGTCACCCAATTCGTCACCTATGTAGCTAATCACAAAATAGAACTTTCCAAACTCTCTCTATCCGACTCTATATTCTCTATTCTTAACTAAAGTGTGCTTTTAAATTTATAATCTAAATTAATGTATGAAAGGAATATTTTAGATTTTAAATTAAATATAAGAGGGAAAGGATAGTCTTGTAGTCTATTTGCTGTTTTCTGTTGTTTATTTCAGATTCAAAAGATGACTTTGAATTTTACTCTGATTTTATATTAAAATAGACCACACCAATTTTAGTGGAATATCACAGATTTTGTTTTACATTCAGTTAATTATGTGTAAAAATTTCATTTACGTAATTTATATGATAGTTTAGTTCTATAAATAAAATAATATAATAATATCAATGAATTATATTCATGTAAACATCAATAATCTTTTGAGTTTTATTGTGTTCATATCAACACTATATAATTCATTTTTTAGAATTTTTTGATAGCATGCTTCAATATCTAAGATCAAATCACCATTTTAAAATAGAAAATGTTAATCTTCTTATTGTTGGGAGATCTTTAAAAAATATAAGATAATAATTATAGAAATAATAGTTAATTTTTTTCACAATCTAATTGATTGCATACATAAGGGAAAAGGTCTATATCGATCAACATAATGCCATATTTTTTTGAACATAAGAAATTTTAATTATTGTAAGAAGATCAAATTTGATTGTATATAAAAATGTTGCAAAAAAGTTCAACTAAAAATTTCTTAAAATTGTATTTGTGCTAATAATTGAAATAATATAAATAGGGAGCAAGGGGTTTCTATCCTTGAAGAGATAGGGCTCCTCTTATTTCACTCAAGGAAACCCTAGAGATCTCAATCCAAGGATGGAATGAAGGAAAGAGATTTGCTAAAGGTTTTCCTAGGGTATGATTAATGACTAAAGAGGGGTTCACCACCAAGCTAGGGCTTGGAAAGACTAATGAAATGAAAGACCTAATGTGTAAACCTAGTGCAATACAAAACTTCACTAAATGGCCTAGAAATGAATGCAAAATAGAATAGAGGATTGATAAATTAGAATGGTGCACCTGGAAACCTATAGCAACTTGAATGGAGGCCTGAAATGTTGAAAATATTGAATTTAATGTCTATTGGGGCTCATATGCCAGTCTGGGTGATTTAGTCCCATCTTACGGTTTCTAAGTAGGAACACAAATCTGGCAGAGATATGTCTAGAACTCCTAAAATCTACAAATTTGACTGTATTGGGACTCAGGCTAGAAGTGGAATATCAGTCCCGTTTGGATTTTTTAGAGAATCTAAATATGAATTTTCTCTTCAATCTCTGCTTTTTCTTCCCAATCTAGTTTCTAGATCTAAAATGCTAAATTCTACACTGTAAAATTCTTTAACTGATCTTGTAGATGATGTGACAACTTTGATAGCTTTGAACACTTGAAAAATTCTCTCCAATATTGCTCTTCAATATGTCCTCAATCTAGATTTGCAAATCACGCACTAAAGACAGGGAAACATGTTGTTTTATTAGTGGAAAGGGGTTTTCATTGGTCAAACCCCATTTTGGTAATCAAACCTTGTAATGAAATCAAATAAGGTAAAGGAATGATGAATGAAAAAAATGCAATGTTGCAAACATGTATGAAGTGGCTCGAATGGATGTAGATTTTGACTCTTGCTTGAATGTGGTATATCTTGAGTCGAATGCTAGTTTGAATCATGCATCATAAATGTTAGCTAAAAAAAAACATGATGTATGATGACTTTGACATGATGCTTGAATAATGCTCCAAAACACTTGATAAACAACTCTTGAATGCTCTTGAATGCTCTTGATCACAATCTTTTTATAAGAATGCTTCATCAACTTGCTAGGTGAAAAATGAGTGAAATAAACTTGTATTTATACTCATTTATGCAAAATTTCTTGAAATTACAACACTACAAGCCGACATTAGATCTAGGAGGAAAAAATCCTGCCAAGAATTTGAATCAAATTTAATTTTGGGCCACACAAGACTCATACACCAGAAGTGCCATATGAGTCCCATTAGGCCTAACTATGGGACACATTTTTCAAAAATTCTTAGATTCATGTGAAATCCAAATCGGAGCCTCAAAACTTAGATGAGACCCATAAGTCCAAGGTGGCATATGAGTCCTAGATCACTAAATCTAGGCCACATAATCTAAAAAGACATGAATCATGATTGGATGTTGGTTTATGTTAGGATTATCCTCAGAAAGATGCATTAATTAAGGCTTGTGGATGAAAAATAGGGCCAATTAAAGCATAAAAAATCCCTATTAATAATGAAAACCCTAGATTAGTGTGAAAGGGTGGAACAACACTTTACAACACCTTTTAAATAAGGTATAATTAAGTTCATTTAGCTTACAAGGGCCCAATACCTAATGTGAATGTGTTGAACACATTACAACATTGAATCAAGGAAACATTTTGCTTAAAATTTAACGAGGGCCCAAATGAGCAAGAAAAAGTAGAGGGATACTTTTTTCATTGCAAAATTTAGCCCCTGCATTAGTGAGAGGAGGAGCTTGCTTCAAACTCACACTAAAGCTGATAAACTCACATCAAGAGGGGTCCAAGTGCACCAATGTTGGTAAGATAGGATGACAACAATCAAGAGGGACGCTCAAGCCCCTAGGATCAAGATCCTATGATAGACCAACATAAGCATAAAAGAACACACATGAAAATGATATAAGGAGAAAAAATCAAGGTACAAGCATATACTACCAAAGACAAAGAGAAAATAAAAACAAAAATGGGGATGGATCAAGCTTCGATCATTTTTCCTACATGTTTTGGATCAGATCTAAGTTGTTTGTCCAAAAATGCATGCTCACTCTAAGGTAACAAAACCATAGGTTGTCTAATAGGTGACTATCCAAAGAGGTGAGACACATACACACATGGTCGGTATGCATTCACACACACAAGCAAGTGGCTATGGGAAATTCATGCCTTGGTTTGGTTTATTGTCCAACTAAAAAAAAGTTATACCTCCTAATAACTTTGATAAGTTGCCCCAAAACAATGAAATTTGATCTTCATGAGGCAAGCAAAGCTTTGTATGCTTGATACTCATGAACAAACCAGATGGCTACACAAGCACACAAAGTATGCTATGCAAGGTGGCAATATAACTAAAATTCAAAATTCAAAATTAGTGAATGTTCAAAGGATTCTTGCTTCGTTCATGTAAGGTCTTAGCTTAGGGAACATTGTGCCTAACGTCTCCAAGAGAGGACCAATCAAAGAATAGAAGATTCACAACTTAGGGGATGCAATGTTTTACATCAAGCCACCAAGAGGAATATAATATGCTAAGAGAGATCACACTCTTGAAATACATCAAACCCAATGTCACCACAAAGTGAAATACGCATTGCATGAAGAATACTACATCATGAAACATGAAATGCAAAAGAATAATGCCAATGTATACCCCCACTTTAAAGAAATTGCTAAACAACATACTGCGAGCAATTACTTTAAAGTAGCAAATGATAAATGCTAACAATAAAGAGGACATGAGAGGTAACTCGGAAAGCCCTATTCCAAGTCATATGTTTCCAAATAAAGCTACATCATGAAAATGATAAACGAGGTTTCCCACAAAATTAAACTAAAAACACATGAGGGATCCATTGGTTTAAGGTTAGTAAGTTCTTATTACAATGTTTTTATAGAGAGCTCAGAAGTATCATCATTCCCAAAATACTCATAGAACTAAAAGAATGACACAAAGAGAGAAAAAAAATTTTAAAAAATTGGGTCAACATGGAAGAGACATGAAATATCCCAACACCTTGCATCATCTCCAAAAGGAAAACACAAGACAAATGAAAAGATAAAGAAATTTTTTTTGGGTCAACATGGAAGAGACATGAATGTCTTGATGCCATCCCAGAAAGGAAAACACAAGACCAAGAGAAAAGTAAAAAGAAAAGGTAAAAGATTCATGACATAGAGAAGAATATAGGTACAAATAGATGAATGTAACAAAGAGAGCGAGAGAGAGAGAGAGATACATCAAACAAAATAGCTCACATGGAATCACATTACGCACATGCAATCACACAAAGAATACATGAAAGAATATAATTCAAAATACTAGTTAGGAACATGTGAGTCAACCTATTAGCAGGTCATTTGCATCCCAATCGTGTGCACCATATACAGAAGGAAGAAAACTAGCTAAAGGGACAATAGCAAGTGCTAAAATAGGGTTACCACCAATTTCAACACTATTCCTAGGAGAATTATCATGTAAGCTCATAGAAGAAAAAAATCTATTCAATTAATTATGCACCTCCTTGTCAATTTTAGTAATCTCCTCATCATCATCTAAATTAATCACAATAGGAGGTCAAATTATAATGTCCAAATAATGATTTAGCTCCTATTGTGGTTGCACTATGGGATCTTTTTGTTGTAGTGAAGAGGGAGACTCATTGTGTATTTCTTTACTCAAGTTTGGATGTTGGTTTTCTTTCTTTGTTTCTTCGTCAATGTTTTGAGCAAGATCACAGTGCCTATTCCTATGCTCACAAGCATTTCTATTTCTTTTAGTACAATTATCGAGTTACATTTTTGTAGGAGTATTTTTATCAACCATAGGTTTCTTTTCTTTCATAAGGGGAGGAACAAAAGGAACCATGGAAGGTTTTTCAACCACTTTATCTTCAACTTTATAAACTTGTTTTTATCTTAGGAGGCATGACGAGATTGTTTTCATTATCTCTTGGTCTTTTAGAGGAGATAGGAAAAGGATCTTGCTTACGTTGGTCTTGGTTATTTGGAGTGTCCTTAGGCTCAATCATGGTTTCATCAAGGATGGTAGGTTCAGTCATAGATTGAGGCATGTTTTTAAGGGATAATTTTTCTATGCACTTCACCTTGAATTTTTTATAGGATTTGAAAAGGAAGTCTTCTTAAGGTTTAATAGGTTTCATGGGCTTGGGCCAAAAGAAATATAGTGAATCAATGAAAAAAACCTCTTTATCCTTTATGATTTGATGAATATGATATGTCCTTGAGTATTCACTAGAACCCTCTTATTTTAGAAGCCAAAATCCCTTTTGTTCACTGGTGTAGCAACAACCATTGACAAGGCATCCACATTCTCATAGTTCTTAGTAGAGGTGAAAAGCATGTAATGGGAGATTCATGATGGATTGAAGCTTGTTTGACCCAAGAAGTGAGTGTCGTGGAGGGGGGACAGTGTGGCCAAGCTTCTAATTCACCCACTAAGAATAAGTGTAGCTAGGGAAGGGTATGTGCAGGATCATCATGGAGAAAACAAGCCCTTAAGTGGCAAAAAAATTAGAAAAGATAGAGTTAGGAAACTTGACATAAGAATTTGAATAAGTTATCTATATTATTTCAAAAATATGTAAGAATAGAATATGTAGAAAATTAAATTTAGTTTCAAAATTGGTAGGTTTATTTTTTATTTTTTTAAATCTATTTCGTGAAAATTTGAAATTTCAATGCAGTGGTACTTAAAATTCAGGGAAAAAATAAGAAGCAGGTGTTTATCTAACCACCCTAACCACAATAAAATGATAATATTTTTTATAATATTTTATATATAAGTAGAGGACTCATGTCGATGTGATGCATATTTTTTTGTAATTTGTTTCCAAGTAAATAATTAATTATGAATTTTTTTATTACAACTTTTAAAAATATAAAAAAATGTATGTCTAACCACCTTAACTTGGTCAAAACTTCATGAAATTCAATTTTTATTTTTGTAATCCTATAGTATCTGAGAACATAGAATGTAACAAATATTTTGGATTCAAAAATGTGATATCGTTTGAAAGCTATAGATGTTTTTCAATCGAGCCTATCAATCGGACGCATTCGTAATTAGAAAATGAATAATAATTACTTATTAAATTCAAAGTAAAAGAATAATTTATATTGAGGAAATTTGAGAATCTCCTTTAAAACCCTTTTCATTTCATCAATTTTGGGTTAAAAAAAAGTCATTAGCCACATACCCATCATATTTCCACTTTTTAGCCCATCATGATCCTGCACATACCCAGAAACCAACGTGAAATCTAGTGAATATAGTCCTTGACAACCTTAGCATTTGTGCTTGTATTGTTAAAATAAAATATTTTTTCTGTTATGTGTTGTGTGTGTGTTCAAAAATAGACCTCAAATAGACATGACACCTAGTAACTTTCCACATTTGAAACCTTGCAAACCCAAAAGGTCAAACAACAAAAACATATAAAATGAACCTCTCACTTAGATTTCTTAGGGCCATCATCCTTCGGCTCTAATCTTCCAATCCTTTCATTCCACCTAGTCCTTTCATTCACCTAGTCCTTTCTTATCCTCCATCCTTGCAGATCCATTATTTCTCAAACAAAACCTTTAGCTTGCACTTAGGCTACTCTTCCTAGGTAATGAAATCAAACCGTTGGCTATCTATCACTTGCATCACTTGAGGTTCATCATCCTTGAGTTAGGGAACATACCATTATCCTTGAGTAGGTAAATCCCTTTTTGAGTTCATCATATCCTACATACCCTCTCTTGATCATTGGTCCTTGTGTCTATCCATCATAACACAAGTAAAGCCTTTACATCATAACCGGCTTTGGACCTAGAGTTTCCTTTGAGCTCTTGCATTCTTAGCTTTTCATATTATACCATACCATTTTCATATCCCATCTTAGAATCATATCCTTTTCATTTCATCCTAGTCTTAGGTCTCATACATTATCCTATCTTGGATTGAAAATTAGAACAAATCACCTATGACCCCTAGAACAAGAGAAAAAATGTTTCAAGAGGAAGGGAACAGTTGGGGAAGATACTTTGATGGGGAAGATCGCATTAGTTTTGCAACTAGTGAAACAAGTGAAATTGAGGATGAAGAAATAACCTAATCCACTATAAATAAGCTCTTTATGATAATAGATTCACTAAAATTCTTATGAAGGTAGTGAAACATAACCCTCAACAATAATTCAAGGCCCTTGTTGTTGAAGGAATCAAAAAGCCTCATGATTTTGACATATCATTGCTCACATTGAATGATCAACCTAAATCTAGTGAATATAAGCATTCCAAAACAAACAACGATGGTAGAATCAAAGATCATAGACCCTTTTATCTACAACCTAGTAACAAGAGATCTTCAAAGAAATCAAAACCTGCACCTACAAATGGTCCTATTTTGGATGAGCTTAGAACATTGAGATAAGAATTGGATACTCTCAAGAACAATAAAACATCATCCAACAAGTTATTCATTGAAGACATATGTCCTTATCCCTTCGATTTGAGCATACAAATTCCACCTTTTCCTAACCACTGGGACACACCAAAACTTGAAAAATATAATAGAAAAGGAGATCCTAAGGACCACTTAAGAAAATTTTGAGCCACTACCATGGAATTTTCAATTGATGAAATATAACTTATGAGCTTATTCCCTCATAGTCTAGGAGGAGAAGCTATGGAATGGTTTTCATGATTACCCCCGACCATCAAATCCTTTCAAGAATTGGCTAATAAATTTGTGTCCAATTATATTTTCAATGGCAACCTTAAAGTAACCATGACAAACCTTTTCAAAACCAAGAAAAACAAGGTGAATATTTTGTGTCATTTTTACAAAGAAGGAGACATTTAACAAAATGATTACCTTATACCATTCCAAACAAAGAATTGGTTGATTTCTTTTGTCAAAATTTGAACAAATAAATTGGAAGGGAACTTCGCCTCAAATGCTTGGATTCCTTTCATGAAGCCATAAAATGGGATTTGAAATTGAACAAACTCTTATCAATGATGGGACTATTAAAATTAATAATGGCAAAGATCAACAATCATGTTCAACCAAAAAGGTACCTTTTTAGGTTAAGAACAAGAATGTAGTCAATGATGGAGTTGTTGATGCAAAAACAACTAAAACATCATCACCTATCTATAATCTCAAAGGTCCATCTTCAGATAAAGGAAAAGAAAAAAAAAGAAGTCTCCCTAAATTTTTTTTTATATCATTGGGACAATCACTTGAATATGCATTAAAAGAACTTCTTGAAAATAATATTATAACATTACCTAAAATGAAGGAATATAATCCACAAGTCAAACATTCATGGTGGAATGAAGATCACTTTTGCGACTATTATAGACACAAAGGACATAAGACTAATATCTGCAATAAACTTTGACATTTAATACAAGACCTTATTGATGACAGTAAGATAGCAGCTGATGGACACACTTCTTCCAGTAACTTTGATCGTGAGTGTTTAAAAACCATTTCCCTAAGCATGAGAAGGATAAAGGAAAGGCTTTTGAATCTGGTGATGGTGTAAACTATACTACTATTAAGTATGATTATACCATACATAACATCAGTGAGGTTGATAAGCATGTAAATACTTTCATTATCAAAGGAAAAGAACCTAATTGCAAGGTTACTAGTCGCAGAGGCACATTTACCCTTAGAGGTTCAAATGCAAAACCTGCTACACTAGCTTCTCAATATAACCTCATAGAACATTTAGGAAAAATGCCCACACAAATTTCTATTCTTGAACTACTACACCTATCTCTTGAGCATAAAGCTATCTTAGATAAAGTGCTTGCTACTACTACTGTGCCTACAAAACTACATGTAGATCAATCCCAAGCTATGGTGGGACACATCACCTCTCCTAATAGTCTCATTTTTATTGAAAATGATGATTCATCTCTTCAACAACCACATAGTGCAACTTTACACATTGACATCCTTGTCAATAATGTCAAGATCAAGTGAATTTTGATAGATGGAGGAGTAGGCCTTAATCTTTGTACTCAAGAATTCATCACAAAATTAGGGTTCTCTGAAAATGAGTAGATCCAAGTAAAAAGATTACCATAAATGCATATTATGAAGAGAAACGCTCGTTTAAAGGATTAGTTACTCTACCAATCAAAGTTGGCCCTATGGTAAAGGATGTGGCTTGCTAAGTCCTTGTTCTTGCACTAACCTATAATATCCTCCTTGGAAAACATTGGATTCATGCAATGCAAGCAGTACCTTCTACATACCACCAATGCATTAAATTCCCACACAATGGTGTTGAAATCACAATACAAGGAGATCCAAAGGGTATGTGCAAGATCATCATGGAAAAAATGGGCTCTTAAGTGGTGAAAAATTTAGAAAAATAAGAGTTAGGCAACTTGATGTAAAATTTTGATTAAGTTATCTATATTATTTCAAAAATATGTAAGAATAGAATTTGTAGAAAATTGAATGTTGTTTCTAAACTACTAGGTTTATTTTTCTTTTTTAAATCTATTTGGTGAAAATTTGAAATTTCAATGTAGTAGTACTTAAATTTCAAGGAAAAAAAAAGTAGGTGTTTGTCTAACCACCCTAATCACAATAAAATGATAATATTTTTTTATAATATTTTAGATACAAGTAGAGGATTCATGTCCTAATGTGATGCATATATTTTTGTAATTTTTTTCCAAGTAAATAATTAATTATGAATTTCTATTAATTTTTTTAAAAAGTATAAAAAATCATATGTCTGACCACCTTAACTTGGTCAAAACTTCATGAAATTCATTTTTTTTCATCCTATAGTATGTGAAGTATAGAATGTGACACATGTTTCATATTAAAAAAATGTGATACCATTTGAAAGCTATAGATTTTTTTCAATCAGCCTATCAATCAATACTTTAGTCGTAATTCAAATAGAAAATGAATAATATTTATTTATTAAATTCGGAGTAAAGCATAATTTATATTGGTGGAAAGCTAAGAATATCCTTTAAAAACCATTTTCATTTCATCAATTTTGGGTAAGAAAAAAAGTAATCAGCCACATACCCTACACATACCCATCATATACCACTTTTGGGCCCATCATGATCCTATACATACTCCAAACCCTTTCATGTATTGCCATAATCTAAGTCCTAAAATTGAAATCATAATCCCAAGCAACCATGAACCATTTCCTTCCCAATCATATGTTGATCCTAAGTCTTTAAAAGTGTCCTCAAAATCTAATGAAGCTGAGATCAAAATATAAATAAAAGAAGAAGGCTCGTAGGCGAATATACCTTGAGTTGTGCCCTGATCATTGGAAAGTTACCTTTATCTCCCCACACCCATGGAAAACCACAGATGACTAAGACCACATCAGATGCATATAGTACAATGATTTGTAAATCAACTACTTTTAAAAAATGGGGAGCCCTCTATAATGAAACAAAAGAAGTTGATCTCCTAAAATGGTTATACAAAGATGTAGATACAGAAAGAGAACATACTGAAACAATAATACCTTTGTTGAAAAATATGGTAAAGGATTTGATCTTATGAAAAAAAAAATGGGCTATGATGGTAAAATTTCTCTCAACTTATAAAAATAGGGTATCTTTGAACCAATACAACCTACTTGTATGGAAAATGTCCCTGGTTTAGGATATGATGCACATAAAGATAAGACTTTAAGTATCATGTGTACTTCAAGTAAGGAAGTAGAGTCTTCTAATGCTACATAGACAAATGAGGAAAGTGCCATCGATGACTTCATTGGAATTTATGACTATGACAGTGTCCCTACCCCTAAACCTGCTCATAATATTTGTACCCTTGAATCCATTCAAAATCTTGACTCAAATCATGATCCTTTACCCCTGGTTCACCCCAAACTCATTGATTTTGATCAGAATGGACCACCACAACTAGATGCATTTGAAAATGATGAGGCAATCATAATGTAGACACCTAAATATGACCACTCCCATATGGTCAAAGGCATCTCCTTAAACCATCATTTTTCTCATTTAATTCATCCTCTTCACTGGTATTAATTAAATCACTCATTTAATTAATATTTCATTTATTCCATAAAGTTTCTAAAGTATTTAATTTAATAAATACTTTTCCCCTTTTTCCTCTCTAAATTAAATAAATGTATCACTTTATTTAATTTAGTCATATTATCTTTTGGAATTTTAAATTTATTTTTTAAATTCCTCACTTTCTCTCTCATTGTCACATCTTCCAACTTTTGCAAGTTGTCTCTAACCCTCTTTCTTAGTCATAATTAATTTATGATTAAGATGTGCACACCCCTAATCATTATTAGGGTCACATCCTCCATAATTTCTCACTTGCCTCTAATCTTTATTAATTAGTCTAATCAAGTACTTGCACAACCTTAATCACTTAATTAGGTCAACCTAATCCCCATGCTAGTTATGGAATATGTCCTAAGTTGACCTTATTAAATTCTTTCTTCTTTTGAAGAACCCACTCCATTCCCCATGTGAAATTTTATTTCACATTTAATCCCCCAATGCATTCCTTGGCATTTAAAGTTCCTTCTCTTATCCCCATGAGGATATTTTAAGAATTTTTAATTCTCCACATGTCCTCTCACCCACATGGGGACAAGGACCTCCTTTATGAGGAGATCTTGTCCAATCCCAAGGTATTATGTACCACCTCCATGTCATGTACTATCCTTCCACCTCATGTACAACCTCATCTCTTTTAAGCCAATTCACATGCCACATGTCAAGATGTGAGGGCTTGCAAGTTCTCGACTCACCTTATCCCTACATCTTGATCTTGGTGGCTCAATATTGACCATACATTTCCCTAAAGAATTCTAAATTCTCTATAAATCACCCCTCTTTTCTCTCATTCTGAGAGAGACCATTGATACTAGCCAAACTCTTGAAAAAAAATTCTTTGAGCCATACTTAGCCATTTTTCACACTTGCATCCACTTCCACTCATCTCTACATCCTCATATCATCTCCGCATTTGCATCTCTTGCCATCCAAGGAGCATACAACACCAAAGATTGAAGGGCCAACCAAATGATCAATTCAAGACAAGGTAAAAGCTTCCATTTTTTAATCTTTATTTTGTATTGAATACAACTAGGCTAATCTTGAGGTGTAGGTTGTCTTTTATTTTTATTTTGCACTCTTTTAGGTTTATTGTTCATTTTCTAACACCAAAATTCACTCTATCACATTTTTGGCATGCCCGGTGGGACCCAAAAATGGGTTTTTTGCTTTCACGTTTGTTATTTTTTGACTTTTTGTAGGTACAAGTTATAGAAGGGTGGACCCGACCTACAAAGGGGCAGACTTGACCTTCTCGGGGCAGACCCGACTTATAGGGGTAGACCTGACCTGACAGACAGGCAGACTCACCCTGCACAGGCGGACCTGACTTTGCCTAGGAGCAGACCTGCCCTCCATAGACCTCAAAAGGTGTTTTTGACAAGTTCTTCATAGAGGGGTAGACAACTGGACCTAACTTGTAGACAGGTAGACTTGACCTGTAGATAGCCAGACCTGCCCTCTACACAGCTGGATTTTCCCTAGACAATTTTTTCCAAAAGGTAAAATTTCATTTTTTAGCAATCTTTTTGGTTGTTTAAAGGGTTTTTAACCCCTAATTTAGGTACATAGTTTAACTAGGGGTGTCAATTAACCTTTTTTGATGTGTTTTTGGGTGAGCTATTTGATGTATCCAATCCCCTTGTGCCATTCGGCGATCCTGGGTGATGAGAAATCATAGCTTACTACATCTTCTGAGTCATCTTTTTTTATTTTTCTTAGCGGGACTTGCTTGGGGATTTCATCACCCCAAGGGACGATTCCAACTACATGTAGTGGCAGGATATACAAAAGGGGGGAGAGCAAAAATTGTACCCCAATCCAACCACGTTATAATTGGTGAAGCATCAGGATAACGTGAAGAGTTGGTTTGAGCCTTTAAGGTTCCCGACTCATGCTTGTAATGGGTTGGTGTTCATAGTTTGGGCCTCACGTACTAGGTGTATATCGAGGACTCCCTAGTAACCATGTTCATCCTATATTAGAGGAATTTGTTGGCCATAACCTCTCTACTAGACTTAGATTTTTGTTGTCTAAATTATCTTTTTTTGTGTGAAACCAGTGACTGTCTAATTAAATTTCACTCAGCTATATCCTTTCCATTGATGATTGTTATATTTTTATTCCTTTGGCTTAGTCATTTTGCCAAAAGTCAAGTTTAAACCTATAGAGCAGACTTGACCTCTGGACAGGAAAATTTTCCCTCCACACGCAACCTTGACCTTTGACCCACCCCTTTTAGGCCTATTTTGGAAAAAATTGACCATATTTTATTCCTTGGGTGGACTTGCCCTTCACAGGGGTGGACCTAACCTATAAACCAGTCCTTTTGGAGCCTGTTTTAGCCATTTTTGACCAACTTTTTCTCCATAGGTGGACCTACCCTCCTGACAGGCAGACTTGACCTTTGGATAGGTGAATTTTCCCTCCACAAGTGGACCTGACTCATCTAGGGGTGGACCTAACCTTTGAACCACCCCTTTCAAGCCTATTTTGACCAAATTTGACCATCTTTTGCTCCTTGGGTAGACCTGCCCTTCATAGGGGCAAACCTGACCTTTGACTGATCATCTTTTTCATCCATTTCGTCATTTGAGACCCTCATTTCATCATTTTGATCACTCGTCTCCCCATTCTAAACATCCATACACCCGTCTTGACAATCCGTTTGTCCTCCTAAACATTCATCCCCTCAGTTTGAGCATCCATTCACCCATCCTTAGTCCTCATTGACCCATTTTGAACCCATGTTCTAGTTATCATTTCTCTATTTTGGACATTGGTATCCCATTAAAACCTTGTTAAAGCGGTTATCCAAACTAACCTAGGTATTCATCTCTAACTGTCATCCATCAAAACCAACTTAAGGTAGTCATCCATCCTAAGTTGGTCATCCTTGTTGGCCCAATCAATCCACTTCTATCTCAAGTTGGATTCGGTGTCATTATCATACATCCACCCTTTAATTGATTAATCAACACATACTGTTATCAAGGATCACTCTTCAACTTGGTTTCAAATTCTGATCATTATCATTCATCCTAATCAATCATCAATGCCAATAAAATCATCATACCATCCAATTCAGATCGATCAATTGTCTACCAATCAATCCAATCTAATCACATAAATCAAAATTCACTTTGGTCAAATTAGATCAATCCTATTGAGCCACATCCCTATCAGCCAATCAATCACCAAGGTCATCCTAGCATCCTAGTTCATAATATCATCTTGCATTCCTATCCAAACCTGGTCTCAAACAAAGAAAATGGCCGAACAACAATCCCAACCAAACATCCCTCAAGATCTAAACAATGCAGTTAATACCTCACAAGACCCCTATAATGGTGCGAACATCCCTCAGGATCCACACAATGGTACATCATCACAATCCAATATCAACGGTAAAAAAAAATCACCCCATGGGGATTAAAACATGGTCATTCAACCCAAAATCACATTTGAGGAACACTTTAGTAATCTGGTCAATGTGCAAATGACAAATCGCCTTCTTGAAAAACATGGGGAAGAAATCTTGTCCCACTTAATTGAGAAGGGTGTCAAGCTGCCATCGGGTATCCACCTATCCAAGTACAACACTTCCACACCTAACATAACCCAAGGATCACACAACGCCCCAAGAAGTTCATATGTCCCCAATGTTCCTCCCATAGAAGGTTAGCATCAACCTGAATTCAGAAACATCGTTTTGTACCCCATTGGCAATCTCGGACATCCCACAATCTTAGTCATAGGGGCTTCTCAAATGGCTAATCCCAATGATCCTTTTTTCTTTGGCATGCCACAAAACATTCTGCAATTGCCACCACTAATGCTAACAACACCACCCCTTTCAAATCCACCTCTTTTTAGCATTGGGGGTAGCCCTTTCACTACATTGCCTCCACCTTCTACAGCCATAAACCAACCATCCAATTTATATGCATCTCCATAGCCTCCCCAATCTAACCTACCACCTCAGTCATATCCATAATCTATATCCCAACCGAATTTCCTTTTTGGTACCCAACAACCTCCTTTACAAAATCCCCCTACATGGTCTCAACCACCTCAACAACAACAATCGTTGTATAACCCACTGATTTCTTCACAGCAACCACCTTACTAGTCACAGAGAAATTTGTCCCGACCTCCCACTCAAACATATCTTTGTTCCTCACATCCATCCTACACCTACAAACTCAAACACAATACAACATCCTGTCTTGGCCCATGCAACATCTCACATCACATCAACAATCCCCACAACATCATTATTACCATAACCAACAATAGTCCTAGTAGCAACCACCTTATGTGGCCTCCCAACAGTCACAATAATACCCTCAGTATTAGCAGATCAATCCACAACATCACATCCAACCTCCTCAACAACCTACCTCACACTTTTATCAAACAAATTTGTACTATACCTCACAACAACAACCCCTATATCAACAAAATTCCCCAACATACCAACAAGGGACATCATCATCCCACTATCAAAATCCATACCTCAACAATCTGATGCTCTCTTAGCAAGATCCTTTATCATCCTACCATCCATATCCATCCAGACCACTGCTAGTCAACTCAAATCTGCAAGAAATCAAAGCCGCTCTGAAAGATCTTTAGGTTGGGACTGACAAACAATCATTCAAGTTCAAGGAAATATGTCCATATCCATTTGATCCCTCCATCTCGTTGATCCCCTTCCCTAAACATTTTGAAATACCAAAATTTGATAGATATAGCCTAGGGAACAAAGATGCTAAGGCCCACTTGCAAGAGTTCTACTCCCAGTGTCAAGAAGTTACATGCAAAATGAAAATTAGCCCTTGCACCTATTTCCACAAAGCCTAACAGGAAATTCCCTAGATTGGTTCATGACCCTTGAAAGAGGGTCCATCAAATATTTTGTGGATTTGTCAGAAAAAATTGTCTCCTACTTCTCCTTCAATTTGGAGGACACTGACACCTTAGATCTCCTCAAAGAGAAACAATGTGAGGGGGAAACCTTTGCTAGCTACCTTCAAAGGTGGCATGCTGGAAAGCCGAATGAAAACCCCTCTAAAAGAGAAGGACATGGTCACCCTCTTCATGGAGAACTCTCATCCTGACATGGCTCATAATTTTAGTTTACATTGTGTCACCACTTTCACGGAAATAGTGGAAAAGGGACCTATCCTTGAATGTGCCCTTGTTGACAAAGGGCACATCAAAATACATAACCAAGATAAAGAAAGGTCATTTGGAGATAAGCCACATTTTTGGAACAAGAACAAGAATATAGTGAATGATGGTCACCATAGGGGGCACCTTGTCCTCCTCAACAGTCAAACTAGAATATTTAGGGGAATGCTAAACACCAGTATACTCAATTAGGAGAACCCCTTAGTGTTGTCTTCAATAAGTTGTTATAGATCAACTACCTAGTCACCTACCCTATGACCAAACTGCTTGACGAATCTAAACCTAAGCTTGCATGGTTTAGGGAAAATGAATATTGTGAGTTCCATCAAATCAAAGGAAACTCTATGAATAAATGTCAAGGTCTCAAAAACTATGTCCAAGATCTTATTGATCGACGAGATGGGTATGTATAGGATCATCATGGAAAAAATAGGCCCTTAAGTGGCAAAAAAATTAGAAAAATTAGAGTTAGGAAACCTGACATAAAAATTTGAATAAGTTATCTATATTATTTCAAAAATCTGTAAGAATAGAATTTTTAGAAAATTGAATATAGTTTCTGGACTACTAGGTTTGTTTGAAAAGAAAAAAAATCTATTTGGTGAAAATTTGAAATTTCAATGTAGTAGTACTTAAATTTTAGGGAAAAAAAAGAAGTAGGTGTTTGTTTGACCACCCTAACCACAACAAAAGGATAATATTTATAAGATTTTTAGACTCATGTCCAGATGTGATGCATATTTTTTTAATTTTTTCCAAGTAAATAATTAATTATGAATTTCTCATTACAAATTTTTAAAAATATAAAAAAATTGTATGTCAGACCACCTTAACTTGATCAAAACTTCATGAAATTCAATTTTTCTTTTTCTAATCCTATAGTATGTGAAGCATAGAATATAACACATGTTTTGGATTCAAAAAATGTGATATTTTTTGAAAGCTATGAATGTTTTTAAATTAGCCTATCAATTAGGACTTTAGTCATAATTTGAATAGAAAATGAATAATAATTTGAATAGAAAATGAATAATAATTACTTATCAAATTAAAAATAAAGCATAATTTATATTGGTGGAAAGTTGAGAATTTCCTTTAAAAACCCTTTTCATTTCATCAATTTTGGGTAAATAAAGGTTTTTCAGCCACATACCCATCATATTGCCACTTTTTGGCCCATCATGATCTTGCACATACCCAGATATCAAAGTCGACGCTAGTTAATCTTCGTCGTCCAATGCTCAATTGTAGATATATCAAAATGCCTTTCCAAACCATAATCAAGGCGTGAGCACCTCCAATACCAATCCCCAAGACAACAACACCAATAATGTAAGCTATAAGAATGTACCCCTCAACTACGAGGGTATTATCCATTACATTGAGTAGGTAGAACCCCGTGTATCTATGATACATGTCAAAGCAAAAAACCCTCAATGTTTTGTTACTACATGACGAGCCCAAATCACTATCCCTATGGCCTTCACACCCACCCAATCAACTCATATAAGCTCTTAGTACAACATTCTTGATCTTTTAGGAAAGACCACCACTCATATCTCCATTTTGGATTTGCTTAAGTCTTCTCCTGTACATCAAGAAATCCACAACAGAGCTTTATAGGAAACCCATGTACCTAATGGCATCAATCCTACATGATTCCAAGCTTTGGTAGGACACCTGGCTTTATCTTATCAGCTGCAGTTCAACCAAAATGACATGCAAAATATCGATGACAATCATAATCGCCCCTTGCATATCGAAGTTGTGGTTTCCTGTCATAAAATAAAAAAGTGTCTTGGTACACAATGGCTCTGCCCTCAATCTATGTACTCTAAAATTCATAAAATAGGTGGGGTACACTCAAGGAAACTTAAGTGATCAAATCATCATGATCAGGGCCTATGATAATGCAAAAAGGAATTCAAAAGGAATTATCAGTCTTCCTATTTAGGTTGTACCTATAGTTCAATACAATACCTATCATGTCCTTGACCTGGACTTACCATATAATCTCCTCCTTGGCCACCCATGGCTCCATGCTATGCAATTTGTCCCCTCCACATACCATCAGTGCCTAAAATTCTCAGTTAATGGTCAAGAGGTCACCATTTATGCTAACCCCCAACCATTTGAATATTTTCATGCTTTAGAGGCATTGTTTCCCCATTTACATTATTGTCCTAGGGTTGAAATGGGGGAATCTTAGTCATCATTCGCTCATCCATCCTCCACTATGACAACCACTCCATCTTCTGCCATCAATCCTATGATCACAAAAGTCTAGATCATTGATAAGGGGTGTGGTGAATACGAAATGCATATTGCTCTTAATGTGGCAACCATGCCACCGTCACCACAAAAGTATGGTTAGCCTTCACATGCTACTCCAAAGGAAGACAAGACTATCACATTTTTGGCATGGTAATAATAGAATATCACATTTTTTCCACTATCACCACATGAGTATGATCAACCTTCACATGCTAATCCAAAGGAAGACAAGACTATCACCTTTAGTGCAAAAACATTCCTACTACCACTTTTAGGTCCCCCAGTATCAAGATAGATGCATAGGAAGAGTATATAAGTCAATGGGTATACCGAGAAGAACCCCATCTAGATCCTCCTCTAAAGGAATATTTTTAGGAAGCATATCCTTGGTCAGCTAAATTTGTAGAAAAGTATAACTACCAAGGTAGGGGCCTAGGTAAAGAAGAACAAGGGTGGTTGCAACCTATTAATACATCAAAGCTGCCAAATAACATAGGCATCAGATACGATAAAAAGCAAAAAGGCCTCGCAACATCGTCTAATACCTCCAATAGTGTTGTTATGGATGATGGCTCATTAGAAGACATACCCGAGGAGGAATCCATCATACATGCATACAATGACATCAATCACATTGACCTATCATCCATGTTTGAATGCCTATCCATATGTACTGTTAGCCTATCCCTTCGCCACCTTGAGCTTATTGATTGGGACCTATGTGATAGCACACCTGTCAATATGTTTTTGGATACATATTTCAACCTCATGGGATTGGGGGAAGATGAATGCTCCAGTTGCAAAAATAAGAATAAGAAAAGTAAAAAGAAGTCATCTAGTGAAAACCTCCCTAAGGCACTCCCCGACCTTGAAAAATTAAAAATCAAGGACTCATCCGATGGCAAAAACCTTGAAGAGGTGCTGGAGGATGGAGATGTTCATCTTCCCCTTGTGGGAACTCAGTTATCTACACAATTGTCTGTTCTATTTGAAGAGACTCGAGAAGTTAATTTGGGTACTACCAAAACTCCGAAGATCACATATGTGGCCAAATCACTCTTAGATCTAGAATATGAAGTCATTGTTCAATTACTCCAAGAGGGTATTTTGAACTTTTCTTGGTCATATTCATACATTCCAGGCTTAGACCCCACTTTAGTGGTTCATCACCTAGACGCTCGCCCTGATGCAAAGCCTGTCAAATAGAAGCTCCCCAAGATGCACCCACAGGTGGCATTATTATTCAAGAAGGAACTAGAGAAATTACTAGATGCAGGTTTCATCAGACCACTTGAATACTCTGAGTGGATCTCCAATATAGTACCGGTTTCCAAACCAAATGGAGACATTCGGATCTGCACAGACTTTAGAGATCTTAGCAATGCCTGCCCAAAAGACGACTTCCATCTACCTAACATTGAAATGTTGGTCGACCTCACAGCAGGACATGAGATGTTATCCCTTATGGATGGTTTCTTTGGTTATAATCAGATCTGAATTGCACCTGAGGACCAACACAAGACTACTTTCACAACACCATGGGGTACCTTTTGTTACAATGTTATTCCCTTTGGTCTCAAAAATGCAGGGGCGACATATCAAAGGGCAATGACGGTCGTCTTCCATGACCTCATCCATATCATCATGGAGGATTATGTTGACGACCTATTAGGAAAATCCAAAACCCAAGTAGAACATCCTACCATCCTAAAAAAAGATCTTTGAATGGTTGGGACATGACAAGTTATGGATAAATCCAAAAAAGTGTGTCTTCGGTGTCACATCAGGAAAATTGTTGGGTCTCATAGTCTCTTGAAGGGGTATTGAAGTTAATCCCACCAAGGTGAAAGCTATCCTATACATGCCACCCTCATGCAATCTAAAGCAATTAATAAGCCTCCAAGGGAAGATGCAATCCATCTGTCGGTTCATATTCCAGCTCGCAGATAAGTGTCAACCATTCACTCATCTTCTGATGAAAGACTCCACCTTCTGATGGAACCAACAGTGTCAAACAAGTTTCGATAAGATCAAAGAATACTTAGCTCATCCACCGATCTTGATGCCACCTATTCTGGGGAAACCCCTCTTGCTGTATATCTCTACCACTTTAATCACATTGGGGGCATTGTTGGAACAACATGATGAGTCATCAAAAGAAAGAGCAATCTATTACATCAGTCAAATGCTAGTCGGCTATGAATTAAACTACTCTCCCATGGAAAAAGTCTTTCTCACACTAGTCTTTAGTACACAAAAACTTTGACATTACATGCTCAACCATCTAGTCAAATTAATAGCAAAAATTGATCCACTAAAGTATTTGTTATCCAAAACCACTCTAACTAGCCGCATGGCCAAATGGGTCATGCTCCTAAGTGAATTTGACATAGAGTATGTGGAGCAAAAATCCATAAAGGGACAAGCCATAGCTGATTAGTTGACCGAGGCACCACTAGTAGATGCTTACCCTCTGGACATTGAATTTCCAGATGAAGAGGTTTACACAGTCACAAACGCACCTGTTTGGACAATATATTTTGATGGTTCATATACTAATAATGGATCAAGCACGAGAGTTTTATTGGCTACCCCTCAAGGTGACTACATTCCAAAATCATTCAGGATAGCATTCCC
>VDFB02000017.1:148761109-148777289 GCA_007258455.2 Sequoia sempervirens | reverse complement strand
TATGCGTTATACGGTCGTGTTATGTCTGAATTGTAATTGGGTTTGACTTTGAAACTTGATTAAAGAAAAAATATTCAATAAAAAACTATCTAACCAAGTGGAAGCACTAGATATTAGAGTTATAAATCTAAATTTGAAAGAATTAATCTTCAAGGAAAAAAGTTATGTGTTATACGGTGTGCGTCACTTTTAAAAAATGTTGTTTTTGAAAAACCCAATTTTCATGGGAGATGGAAAAAGAAGTGCAATCTGATTCCAAAAAAATTGAAAAAAATATTTTTAGAATCTACAGACAAAATATGACAAGACTCTAGTTTGCATCATCTTCAAATTCCTTACGGTTTAATCGCTATAGGTGCCCAAATGTGGAGATTATGTTAAAAAAAAAAATATCAGTGTCCAGTTTGGCCAAAAATTGTAAACCACTATTGTGGGATCACCCAGATGCATGTGCTTGCAAAGGTGCACCTGCATGACAAACTATCGATGCTTGGAAAAATTCCATCAAAGCATAATAGTAAGCAATAACATAGACAAGGAAGTTAGTAGTTTGAAAAAATGCCTTGAAGAAATGTGGTCTCATGGTGATACCACATTTTCCATACATGTGTACCAAATCATTTTATCAAACTACTCACTTCCTTGATGCTATGGCTAAAAGCCTAAAATAGGTGCTTTACAACAAACTATGGATGCTTGGAAAATATCTATCAAAGCATAACAATAAGCAATAATTCCATAGAGAAGGTAATTAACATTCTCAAAAAATGTCTAAAAGAAATGTGGTCTTATGGTGATGGAATGCCATGACGAGCATTTTTTTGTAATGGCATTCCATCACCATGAGACCCCATTTCTTTGAGGAATTTTTTCAATTAGTTCACTTCCTTATCTATGCCACCACAGTTATCGTACATGTCTATGAAAAAAATTGATCAAATAGTTCACCGGCTTGCTACTATAGGTAAAATCCTAAAAACACATCCTTTAAAAAAAGATATGGATAGGGAAAATAGTAAGCATGATAATGAGAAATATATAGTTTAATAAGTACTCCAAATTTTTTTCATTATCTCATACATTATAAGTCATTACGTGGATCACTATTGTAGTTTTTGTGATTGAATAATTTTTTGTTTTATTTTTAGTTGTTGCAAGCCTAAACACCTCTGAATGTGACGAGGGCAATGAAAATCTATGTTTCATCTGTTATACAATCCTCGATGGCTCTGATAGGGGAGGTATGAGGAAAATTAGTAAATTTCAATTTACATTCATTGTTATAGATGTTAGTTAGTGAAAACACAAACCATTATTGATTTGTAGTTTAATTTCTATTTGGATGGTTTATACAGGGCTTGAGCATCCTAAGCATGGGCGTGTGAATATTTCCCTCATGGAGAGAGATCATGAGATGGCGGTAAGTGATTATTTTATTAAATATATCATTTTTTATAATATAATTTCTATATATTAATGTCTTTACTTCTTATTGTAACATTAAAACTTCACCATGAACTAAACACTAGGAGGAGCAGTAGGGGCACTCCTCAAGCATAGCACAAATGAGTGACAAACCTATCACCATCTGATTGACAATCAAAGGGAAATAATTTATTTCCAGAGCATGGAGAGCAATGACTTTTGATTCCAGAGCCCTTTATTGTATGCCTACATGGCAGTTTTACACATATTTTTTATTGGATATATTTGACATTGTATGCCTACATGACATTCTTGTAAGCCTATATGGCTATTTTGTACCAATATTTCATACTTTTATTGACATATATTGATGTATGCCTACATGGCTATTTGGTTAATACAAATCTTTTTTATCAATGGCGTCCATATTTGCATTCTAAATTGATGGTTCAACAAATATGAGTTACATGTATTCAAGTGTATAATTTACAACTTACATGTGTTCCAATGTATACTTTGTGATTTAAATGTTTTCATGTGTATACCTTGTATTCATGCATATACTTTGTATTAATTTGTGCATACCATGTATTCGTGTGTATACTTCAAGGCTTACATTTTTTTGAGTACTTGTGCTTCCCTTATTCACATGTACATGCTTGACTTATTCACATGTATACTTATTAATTGGTTAGCCCTAGCATTGATTATTGTTGTCCTTCATGGTTTTTTTTGAATATTAATTGATTGATGCTAAACAACTTTATCTAAAAGAAAAAAAACATGTTTTAAGTTGGTATTCCATGAAATAATTCATAAAAAGATTCCAATATATTTAATCCTTTGATTGGAACAACTCAATTAAGCAAAGGATACATAATCTTCACAACACTTGCAAAACATAATATTCAGAGTAGATGAAGTAGTTAACTTATTGTAGTTAACTTATTGACACATTATCATACAAACATTTATCTTCAATAGTCTTTAA
This sequence comes from Sequoia sempervirens, assembly GCA_007258455.2. Lineage (NCBI taxonomy): Eukaryota > Viridiplantae > Streptophyta > Pinopsida > Cupressales > Cupressaceae > Sequoia > Sequoia sempervirens. The sequence goes on along the minus strand of VDFB02000017.1, from coordinate 148,774,873 downwards.
AAATTTTCATAGCATAATCCTGATAGTGCAAAATGAATTGTTATGTTCTTGATGTGTCACCATATAAACACCTCAAAAGATTTATATGTCAAATTTTTGCAATATTATTTCTTGTATACGAAATGGAATCGAGAGAAAGCAAGTTATAATTTATAATACAAATAAGAAATGTACTCAATGCTGTCCTAGACCCCCAAATAAGTCTATTTAACAAAGCAACACACTCTCAATCACTCCTCCAATTGGAAAACACCATTGGGTAGCATTTACCAAATTATGCTGCCCCTTGACTTTACCAACTTTTACTCCCTCAAAACTCTCTTTTTCATTCAAAAACCCTCTATTCCCAATTAGGGCATCATGCCATAACATACTTTTGACCTCCCTTGTCCTTGTAGACCATTTGAACACATCAAACTCCACAACCTCACCCTATTTCCAACCTATTCTAACTTATTCTCAAGTAATTTCTTCTTTTCACCTCATCTAGCCTTACTTTTAAGGCCTAAATTCTAAATTTTGAATAGGGGTAACATTAGTAATCTCTTCCAATGCCTTTACCAATGCTATTTTCTTATTTTTACTTACATAATTGACTCAAATGATCCCAAAGTAACTCAAAACTAAAAGCAAGATTACAAAATGGCCTATCATGGCCTTATTTGACATTATAATGACTAAAACTATTGAACTAGACATTCTTCATCAAATGGAGGAACAAGGTGCTTTGTACCAATAATCATACACTTTTTGTGTGGAATACTCAAACTTCTCAACCGTCATGTGTATGTTTCTCTTTTCCATTGTTTTGCATGCCATCATAAGGGATCAAGTCGGTTGAACGTAGCTTGGATCAATTTCCCATGTTTGGGTACAAAAAAGGACCATTCCTAGTGTAAACCTACATATCAGGATGCATTGGAGCAGTTAGTTTGGTCACACAAATTGTAAAACAAAAGTTGCACCACTTTGCAACTTTATGATGCTTCAATTTGACACTTTTTCTATCAAGTGAAAATTGGACACCACAGAAAAATGACTCCAATATAACAAAAACTAAGAGACGTTATTGTAGAGGGGCCCAATTTTATCTTGTAGGTTTAGACGGAGAGTTCGTAAGCATCATAGTTTTTGAGTAGTAGCTTGTCAAAGTTTGCTTCGATTTTGCACTTTGGACCCTTAAGGGATCGATCTGGTTGAATGTAGCTCTCAGAGTGATTTTGTGTGTTTGGGTGCAAAAGAGGACCATGCATAGCATAAAAATACCTATTTAGACATGTTGGAAAAAAAATTGGTCACACAAGTTGCGGAACAAAAGTTGCACCACTTTGCAACTTTGCACTGCTTGCGTTTGACACTTTTTCCACCAAGTGAAAATTTGTCGCCATGGAAAAACCACTTCAAGATAGCTAAAAATGAGAGAGGTTTTTGTAGAGGGGCCCAACAAAATCCTATAGGATTAGACAAAAAATTTCTAAGTGTCATGGTATCCAAGTAACAACATGCTGAAGTTTGCTTCCCTTTTGCACTTTTGACCCTTAAGGGATCGGTCTAGTTGGGCATAGCTCAAAGCGATTTCGCATGTTTGGGTGCAAAAGAGGACCATGCATAGTATGAAAATACATATTCAAATGATTTGGAACATTTTTTTTGGTCACACGAGTTGTAGAACGAAAGTTGCACCACTTTGTAACTTTGCACTGCTTGCATTTGACACTTTTTATATCAAGTGAAAATCTACCACCACGAAAAAACCACTCCTAGATAGCCAAAACCGAGTCAATTTTTTGTAAAGGGGCCCAACATAATCCTATAGGATTAGACGAGAGATTTCTAAGCATCATGGTACCCAAGTAACAACATGTTGAAGTTTGCAACCATTTTGCGCTTTAGACAATTAAGGGATCGCTTTGGTTAAACGTAGTTCAGAGTGATTCCATGTGTTTGGGTGTGAAAGAGGACCATGTTTAGCGTAAAAATACCTATTTGGATGTGTTAGAATAGTTTGTTTGGTTACATGAGTTGCAAAACAAAAGTTGCACCACTTTGCAACTTTGCACTGCTTGTATTTGACACTTTTTCCATCAGGTGAAAATCTGTCGCCATGGGAAAACCACTCCAAGATAGAAAAAAATGAAAGAGGTTTTTGTAGATGAGACCAATGTGATCCTGAGGATCAACCAAGAATTTTCTAAGAATCACAGTATTTGAGTAACAACATGCTGAAGTTTACTTCCCTTTTGCACTTTAGACCCTTAAAGGATCGATCTGGTTGAAAGTAGCTCAAAGTGATTCCACGTGTTTGGGTGCAAAAGAGGACCATGCCTAGCATAAACATACCTATTTGGATGCGTTGGAATAGTTTTTTTGGTCACATGAGTTGCAGAATAAAAGTTGCACCACTTTGCAACTTTGCACTGCTTGCATTTGACACTTTTTCCATCAAGTGAAAATATGCCTTCAGAAGAAAACCACTTCGAGATAGCCAAAACTGAGAGATTTGTAGAGGGGACCATCATGATCCTATAGGAGTAGAAAAAAATATTCTAAGTGTCATGGTATCTGAGTAAGAACATGTTGACGTTTGCAACCATTTTACACGTTGGACTCTTAAGGGATTGATTTGGTTGAACGTAGCTCAGAGCGATTATGTGTATTTGGGTGTGAAAGAGGACCATGTCTAGCATAAAAATAACTATTTAGACATGTTGGAATAGTATGTTTGGTCACAAAAGTTGCAAAATGAAAGTTGCACCACTTTCCAACTTTGCATTGCTTATATTTGACACTTTTTCCATCAAGTGAAAATCTGTCACCACGGGAAAACCACTCTAAGATAGCCAAATCTCAGAGATGTTTTTGTACGGGGGTCCAATGCAATCCTGTAGGATTAGACGAGAAGTTTCTAAGTGTCACAGTATATGAGTAACAACATGCTGAAGTTTGCAGCCATTTTACACATTGGACTCTTAAGGGATCGATATGGTTGAACATAGCTCAAAGTGATTCTGTGTGTTTAGGTGAAAAAGAGGACCATGCCTAGCATAACATACCTATTCAGATGTGTTGGAATAATCTATTTGGTCACACGAGTTTCAAAAAAAAAGTTGCACCACTTTGCAACTTTGCACTACTTGCATTTGACACTTTTTCTATCAAGTGAAAATCTGCCATCATGGGAAAACCACTCGTGGGGCCCAACATGAACCTATAGGATCAAGTGAGAAGTTTCTAATTGCCATAGTATCCGAGTAACAACATGCCAATGTTTTTATCCATTTTTCACTTTGGACTCTTAAGGGATCAATCTGATTGAATGTAGCTCAGAGTGATTCCAAGTGTTTGGGTGCAAAAGAGAACTATGTGTAGCATAAACATACCTATTCAGACACGTTGGAATAGTCTATTTCGTCACATGAGTTGTAGAACAAAATTTGCACCACTTTGCAACTTTGCACTACTTGCATTTGACTCTTTTTCCATCAAGTGAAAACTAGACACCACAGGAAAACCACTCTGAGATAGCGAAAATTGAGAGAGGTTTTTGTAGAGGGGCCCAACATGATCTCATAGACTCAAAAAAATATTTTGTAAGTGTCATGGTTTCTAAGTAATACCTCGTCAAAGATTTCTTCCCTTTTGCATTTTGGACTCTTAAGGGATCAAGCTAGTTGAACATAGCTCAAAGCAATTCCGCATGTTTGGGTGCAAAAGAGGACCAGGCCTAGTGTAAATGTACCATGATTAGCATAAATGTACCATCTACTTAGAAGAAGATCAATAAAATTCATTGTTTCCTTGTATTTTTTTATATTTTTACTAGAAATTTGGCGTTTCCTTGAACTATACGGCTCTGCACAAAGTGATTGTGTTCTCTTTTTCAATATTTTTGTGTTTCCACCGACCCAATACATATTTAGAAATCCATTTTTATGTTAGGGTTCTTATTTTGTGAAAGGGAATAAGTTTTATGGGGTTTGTGTCATTACCCCTATATATTTTGATGGAAAAGGGCATGAAAAATGAGTTTCATAATAGGGTTTGATAAAATATTGCATGTAGAGGTTGGGTGATTGTATTTTGAGTTTTTGCAGGTGATTTTAAGAAGGTTTGAGGTGGTGGCATGTTCTGGTAATGCATGGAACCATTCCTTTCAATAAACCCTCCTCATACTAGCATAAAATAAGGGTTTTGTGGTTTAGCATGGTGGAGTGAGTTTCTCCTAAGACAAATTGCAGATTTGAGGGTTTCGATACATGAGAATTGTTGCCCCAACAAGTTCAAGGGGTTGTTGAATGTTTAAAGGTATGTTCCTTTGTAAATTAAGCCTAGTTAGCCTAATGAGGATAGCAATGAAGGTCATTTTTTATGCACATGTTCCAAGATAGTCACTATTGATTTTAAAGTATGTGTTGTAACTCAATAATGGCTATCTAGATCAATCATTTTTTGTGAAGTTTGTGAGAAAAGGTCTAAAAATAGGGTCTATTTATCTACTAGACAAGGTAGAGTGAAGGGTTAAAATTGAAGAGATAGAGAGTTGTTGGTTGCAAATTTGTTTGAAACTCATTCATTTGATTTTTTGCGAAGATTGACACCCCTTTCTTACTGATGCAAGAGAATCTACCAGGATCCATGATGTAGGGGCACCATTGGTGCAAAATTGCCAACTTGAGATCATAAGGTCTAGATTGTATGTTGTTGAAGAATTTTTTTTAAAATAAGGTCTGAGAGACCATTTTATTATTTATTTAGTCCTTTTTGAGTCATTTTAGGTGTTTTAGGGGATACTTGGCTTGACATTTGGAAAAATTGCATTTTTGGCAAAGTTGTCAAGAAAAAAGTGTAAAGTTGCTTTTGAGGGAATATGAACAGTTAAGGAGTTCAAAAGGTAGTTAGATATGTTGGGAAAGTTTAGTTTGAAGTAGAAAAATTATAAATATATTGTAAAGACTCGATGAGAGGGGGAGCTTGAAGATTTGAGGCAATAAAAGTTGATTTGCACTGCTTTTTATCATATTTTTTGTATGTTTCCTTTCTTGGCAGACTTGTAGGATCTCGTACAGGGGTGTTTTCACTTGCAAACTGTGGAAATCTCTTATAGCTTGTGTTAACTTGAATTTTTAGAAGTTTTGAGTCTTATTTTACATTTGTGGAGTTTTATCTCATATTTTCTTAATCTTTGTTGTTAACCTTGTTTTTGGGGTGTTCAAAGTCACATAAATGTAAATTTTTCCCATTCCACCCCATGTGACTATTGTGATTGGTGGAATGGGATTGTTTTAGTTGGGAATAGGTGGTTTCAGTATTTTTTGTAAAGGGGATGTCTAATATTGTGTTGGGTGTGATGCCCTAATGTGAAAATATGAGTTTTCCTTATGAAAAGTGGAGGTTTTAGTGGGCCAAAGTGAGTTTTGTGAGAAGGAAGCATTATTTCATGTTTGATTAAGCTTGTACAGACCAATTCAAACTTTTTTTTGAAGAGGTTTTATGTTTTGGGTAGATTGGGAAGTGACTTTTTCAATAAACCCCTAGGGTTTTGGCTAAAAAGTAGGGTTTTATGGATTACCCTTTGTACAGTGGTATGTCAGAGGTTTGATTATGGTTTTGGAGGTTTTGGATAAGTTTCAAGTATAGTTGCTTTGGAAAAAGAGGCTAATTAGAAGCCTAAAATGGTGAAAAGGTGAAATTTGAGTGTTCTGGTATGAAGTGATCATAGGTGGATTTTGAGTATGTCAAAGTTTGTTCAAATGGGTCCCTGAAGAGGTTCATATCATGGACTGATGAGGTGTCATTGAGATAAGTTACCCAATTGAGTTGATTCCTAGTGCTATAAGGGAAAAGAGTTATTTTGAAGAAATGATGAAATTGTGAGGAGTTTATGTCCCAATAGTTGTGTTTACAGATTGGAATTGTGATTTTGTGTGTTGCAGGCCTCCCCCTATTGCATCAATCCACAAACCATCATATTGACTATATCACATAACCTTTAACATACATTTTATATTTCAAAATTCAATCTTTACATTTGAAAACTAATCAAAAATCAAAGTATAAGGTGCCATATAGTCCACACAAGCTTGAAACAAAAAAGAAAAAGTGCTACAAATACATAAAACATCATCCTTTATTTACTAATTTTGTAATTGTGCAACTAATGCAAGTTTTGCATTTTTACACCAAATGACATCTTTTGTGAAATATCACTTCTCTAATCACCTAATGAACTCTTTGAGACTTGAATACATTACATATGACCTTCACATGATCTTTTGCACATTGCTTACATTTCAAAATTCAAAATTTTCAAATTTTCTTATTGAAGGAATTTATAGAACAAGGTGCTACTGCACCAAACATGAACTCCAAAATTACAATATTTGAGTAAATCTCAATACAAATAGATCTCATTACAATGCCTTAGGAACTTTGTTCTCACAAGTATTTTACAATGTCACTCATACATTCAAGATTCTCTTTCAATGTCTACATCATAGGTGCTCATTATGAGGGTAACTTCAATTGAGTAACTTGAGATTCACTCACTAAGCTTCACACGATCTTTTATAATGGCTTTGAATCAGAATTGAGATTTCTCAAGATCATCAAAATAAGGATGTTGCATTGCTTTTTTGGTTGAGATTCTCTTTGATGGCTCATAAATCAGCATTTTCTACAATGAGAGACTAATCAATTTTTAGTAGTTTACTTACAAATACGCAAAGTAAAAGAGAGAAAGAAAGAGCATCCAAAATGGAAATGAAATGAAATTAGATGGAAGGAACTTATAGATAGGCATGCCGGTCTCTCAACTTAGTCACTCTTGGTAATACATCTTCACTGTGAGTTCCAAGATACCTATTACACACAAAACCTCTCATGAATAGAGTAAGTTGAAATTTGAGATGCTCTTATAATGTCTACATCATAACTGCTCATGATAAGGTTAAATTCAAATGAATAACTTGAAATTCCCTCACCAAGCTTTGCACACACTTTTGTAATGGCTTAAAATCATGATTGAAATTTGTCAAGATCATCAAAATAAGGATGTTCCATTACTTTTTTGGCTGAAATTCTCTTGGATGGCTCATAATCTGCATTTTCTCCAAGGGGACACCAATCAATTTGTAGTAGGTTACTTACAAATAGGAAAAGTAAAAGAAGATGATAGCATTTCCATCAAACAAATTAATGTGCATACAAGTATCAAATAATAAGAATCGATGTGCATATTTAGAATTAATCCAACGAACCATCTGGGTCTACTCTACTCTTTATTGTGTTAAGTATTGATTTGTGGTCAAACTCACAGACCTTCCACAAGACCTTGTTCAAAGTTCTACCCCCATATTTGGTCAAAAAAACATTGGATGCCACAACAAGGTTTGAGTAATGAAGAATAATACGATGCATTTCAAAGTCTTGAAACAACCAATGTTTAACACTCTTATGTGGGTACCTTCTAAGCCATGTTCTAGTAACAACAACCAATCCTATAGGGTATTCAATGTTTTCTCCATCTATAACTGGGGCCTCCAATTTATTTTTTGCCTCAACACAATGACACAAGTAATAGTCTATTCCCTCTTCGTTGTTTTCATCTACAATAACTGCATAAACTTGCCCTACATTGATATGTGAAGCAAATATCTTGAAATTAGTCAACATTATGAATACACTACAAAGTAATATAACAATATAGAATTTCAAAACTAAGAAATCAAATATATTACTCGGTTGAACTAGATCTAATACATGGTCAAAGTCATCTAATGATTCCATCTATGTTAGTTCCAATGTCATTGAAGGGCGATACGTGTGAAGTGGATTGAGATAACTTGTCAACCATTTTTCAACCCACTCCCCTAGCTCATAATCATTCCAAGATTTCATTTTACATGAAGAAAAAAAGCATGACATCTTCTATGTATCAATACTCCATGAACTTGCATTTGAGCTAAGGAGAGAGTTTAGCTCACTCGATCCTGTTAGTGTACAAAAATACTTATATGGTGCAACATTAGTATCACCCATCAACCAAAAATACTTATGAACTGAAGATGTACCTTCATTTCCTGGACTCATCGAAGCATTACACCACTTGACAATTGATCTTACATCTGTCAACTTTGCATTGTCTTTATACTTTAACTCTTCTTCTGCTAATGCTCTTTTCACACATGCTCCTACACAATCATGCTCCCCCTTTCCATGCTCGGCCTCACCAAAGTTCCACATATGTTGTACACCTATAATGACATGCATCATGCTTAACTAGTAGAGCATGCATAAGTTCTTAAACTATGCTACATAGTTATCCAACCATATTATATGTTGACTGTATGCTATGCCCCTCTGAGCCAAATCACTGTAGAACATCTGGAAGCAAACTTACATGAACTCTGGAGAATTTGTGCGATCATGACTAATATAAAATTGATACTCCCTCAATACCTTCCTTTCATCCTCTATACTATCCGCTGCATGAATGAATGCTATTTGCACAAATATCGAAACCAGTGTGGAGTTGGAATAGTGTGACTGCACCTCATGTTGTGGTTGTAGAGTGTAGTTCTCTTCCAAGTCAACCACTAATACTATGCTACCAACTGGAAAGGTTTCCTTGCATAGCTTGAATTGTGTGTCTAGCCATTAGGCTCTATGGGTATGACTTCCATACTCATACACTATATTTTCACGAAACATGGACATAAACTAATACACTAGAATCTTCTAAAAAACCAAATCACACCTTTTTTTTTGAGACCCATCTTTTGTAGTGTATGTCACCATTTTATACTTCTCGAACTCTACTAGGTTTTGTCCCACCTCATCTGTACTTTCCATATGTTGACATACTAGCATACGTTGCAAGCCACTACAATGCTCACATGAACCATCCAAGCATGTTGTCTTGTAGAATATTTGGTCATCCTCTATTTCACAAATTTTTTGATAAGAAATCTCGTGAAGATTTTGGTGAGGATTCTATGCCACAATCCTGCAAAAAATTGTTAGTATACAAATCACAACATAAAGAATGATAAACATCATAATGGTTAGAGAATTCAATTATGTAGTCTACAAAAACAAGTAGTGTGTGTGATTTATCTTGACATAAAAAGGTTTAAGCATTTCAAAAAATCTTTGATAAATACTAATTTGAGGATAATCCATTTGAAATTTATGAAAAAATTGGGTTTGAGTCATATCCAAAAAATGCTTTGGATGTGGCTCATAGTTCCGACTACCGATTCTACTTCTTACCACATCCCTTTGATTTACAGATGGACTTGTGTTATTCTTCCAATACTCTTCAATTATTGTTCTCAATGCTTCAATAAATTTTTTATCTTTTCATGGCAGTCTCCCTGAGAATGCCCATAATTCATTTAAATCAGTGCCCTCAATTTTTTGTTGCCTTTGAATGGCTTTTGATAAAGTTTTTCTACTAATTCTCATATGTTCACTCATCTTTCTAATGAGATGAGCTCTCTTTGTTTGAATTCTTACCAAAGTCGATGTAATGACATGTCGTGTGACATTACTATCCTTTGAGTGTGAGGTATTACCCACACTCTCATATGCATCCATTAGATTCTTCACAATAGTGTTTTCAGTGGATGCATTCGATGTTCTCAACCCAAGAGTCTTCATGATGTTTCTATACTTTATACCCCACATCATTTCAACAAATAGTTGGAATCTTGCAGTCTCATTTATCCTTTCAAAGTATAATTTCCAAATATTATTATCATATCTTCTACAAGTGCGTGCTAGAATCTTACCTTCAATGTGCTATAAAATATCCTCATCAATATTAATCAAATACTTTGGCTTTCTATGCAAAATTATAGGTGGTGTTCTCCTAGGTACATAAATCTCAACATTAGGAACTTCATCAATATTTAATTGAGGTGGGCTAGATGGAGTAGAAGACATACCTTGAGATTCTCGTTGGGATGATGGAATACCTTCTTCGTTATATCTGAGTGACGATGTACTCTCAACTTGAGATGAACTGGATGATGTCTAACCATATTCACTTGTGATAGATGATGTCCCTCCATATTCACTTGTGGTAGCTAGTGTTCCTCCATATTCACTTGTACTTAATGGTGTTCCTTAGTATTCACTTTCCATAGAGGGTGTCTCCAACTATGATATCTAAATCTGTCTTAGCACGATTCTTTCACATTCATTCCCTTTGTACTACCAAATCCTATTCTATTTTTGATGGTTGAGGTTCCTCTTTAGTTGGCTTGTTTTTTTCAATAGTACCCAATTTCTTCTTTTCATGATATGCCCTCAATCATTCTCTCTCCTTTTCTTTCAAGGCTTCATACTCTTCGTCTGTTAGTTTATTCCTTCTTTGTTTCTTTGGAATGGTGGATAATTTTACCTATAGCATTGTAATGAGTTGAATATTAGTTCCTAAAGTATTTTTCCATTCAAATAAATGAGATTAGGAGGTCTAATAGTGCATTGGGTGTGAAGCCTTAAAGGTGAAATTTGAGATTTCCTTGGAAAATTGAAGGTTTTGGTATGTCAATTTCAGTTTTATGAATGGAAAACATTATGTTATGATGTTTTGAGCATATTAAAGTGTGCCAAGCCTTGTTGGAATATTTGGTAAGTTTGCAAAAGAGTGGGAGAGGCATTTTTCAATAAACCCCTAGGGTTTAGGCTAAAATGTAGGGTTTTATGGATTTCCCTTTGTATGATGGTATGTCTGAGATCTAATTGTGTATTTTGAGGTTTTGACACATTTAAATTGCTTCCCCAACATTTGATATGGTTTTATTGAGTTTCAAGCATAGTTGCTTTGGAAAAAGAGGCTAATTAGAAGCCTAAAATGGTGAAAAAGTGAAATTTTAGTGCTCTAGTCTAAAGTGACCATAGGTGGATTTTGAGTATGTCAATTTTTTTCCAAATGGGTTCCTGAAAAGGTTCATTTCATGATCTTATGAGGTTTCATTGAGAAGAGTTACCCAATTGAGTTGATTCCTAGTGGAGCATTGGCAAGCTAGCTCACTCACTAGCTTGCCAATGTGGTACGGTTAAGAAGGTAGGGGCAACGTATGCCTCATAGAAATGGGATGCCATGGTGATGTACATATGGGTAGTGTATGCCTCATATAAATGGGGTGCCACAGTGATGTACATCACCATGACACCCCATTTCTATGAGGCATACGCTGCCCCTACCTTCTCAACCCTACCGCATTGGCAAGCTAGTGGAGTGTTGGAAAGCTAGCTCATTGGCTAGCTTTCCAATGTGTTAGGGTTGAGAAGGTAGGGGCAGCATATGCCTCATAGAAATGGGGTTCCACAGTGATACTCAAGCTAGTGGAGTGGCACCCCATTTCTATGAGGCATACGCTTCCCCTACCTTCTCAACTCCACCACATTTGCAAGCTAGTGGAGCATTGGCAAGATAGCTCACTCACATAAGCTAGCTCACTCACTAGCTTACCAATGTGGTAGGGTTGAGAAGGTAGGGGCAGTATATGCCTCATAGAATCACTCACTAGCTTGCCAATGTGGTAGGGTTGAGAAGGTAGGGGCAGTGTATGCCTCATAGAAATGGGTAATCACCATGACACCCCATTTCTATAAGGTATACACTACCCCTACCATGTCAACCATTTATGAGACCGGTTTGAACACACAGTTTTAAGGTTTGAAATTCATTTAAAATGGTGTTTTAACCCATTCCTCTCACTGTTATAACTCTAACTTGAGGAATGGGTCTACAACATCACTAAAAAGGTATGGGAATGTTGAGTGTGTGCAAGGGAGGTCAAGAGTTGAGTTGGGCATGAAGCCCTAGAGTGAAATTTGGTGTTTTCCATGTGAATTTGAGATTTTTTTGCATGCTAAAGTGAGTATTGTGTTAGGGAAGCATTGTTTCTCGTTGAATTGAGTTTGTGCAGGCCATTTTAGACCTATTTGAGGTGGTGGCATGTTTTGATAAGGTTGGGAAGTGTGTTTTCCAATAAGCCTTAGGTTATTTGGCTTAAAAAGAGGGTTTTTGGTTTTGGCATCTTGGTGGATGAATTTTTGAGAACTAATTGAGAATTCTTTGGTTTGGATACATATAAATTTATTCCCACATGTGTTTGGAGGTTTTGGTCAAGTTTCAAGAGAAGTTTCTTTGCTAAAGTGTCCTAATTTGAGGCCTAGTTGGTGTAGAAAGCATGATTTGAGAAAGTTGTTACAAAGTAACCAATAGTGGTTTGATGGAATGTGATTGTGTACCCCGAAGGGTCCTTGAAATGGTTCAATTCTTGATCTGAAAGAATCTTATCAAGAAGAAATACCCAATTGAATGAGTTGTCAATGGGACAAGGAAGAGTGTTGATTTGGTGAAAAGTGGAGAGTTTTGAGAATTGTGACTTGTGAATTGTTGTTGTTGGTTGATTTTTTGTGTTCATTTGTGTTGTAATACCTCCCCTGGTTGCATTACAATTCAAATTCTTTGTCCATGCTTCCATTTTGAGCCATGATTGCAAGATAGGCTCCACCTTTCCCCATGTTGCTAACTTAGCCTTCAATAAAGAGTCTTCTAATAGTGGAGAGAAGGGTTAGAATCCCTTGTAGGTAGACTAATCAAGGAAAATTTTTAAATATATCACAAATAAAAGTGATGAGGTAGGTTTGGTGATGAGGTAAATTTAGAAATAGAGATGAAAACCAAAATAGTTTCTAAGATCTATCAATGTGGGGGGGAGTATATTCCAATTTTTTAGAGAGATGTATGGAAAATTTGGTAGCATAAACAAGGCAATGAGCTACTTGGTATAATTGTTTAACAAAATATGTCAATGAAAGCTTTAGAGAGTGGTATGCACTTCCATAATAAAGGATTGATAAATGATGTTTTATTTTACTTCCTTAAAATGTATGTCATATATATGTGTATACAAAATGTGGAAGCATACACAAGGTAAGTCAATTGTTAAATAACAAAATTCCTTAAAGAGATGTGATTTAAAAATGTAATTGGAAAGTGTATAGAATTTTGTAATTTAAAATGTGCATTTACAACCTAAGGTTATAATGAAAAACAAACAATGATCAACATGGAATATGAAAAATAACAAAAATGAAAGAAAGCCATAATAGAATGAAAGAAAATATGTAAAGACTTCACATAGCTAAAAAACTAGAGTTTCAAATGGAGGAGTTTAACCCAATTATGTAGCCTTAGCTTCTTCTTTCTCCAAACTCCTCAACAATTTGAATTTTTCAAAAGCTTGTCCCCCTCCAAACTTCAATTGTATATTAGTTTTCAATGGAATTCAAACTTGAATTGATATTATGTCTTTCAACTTGAAAATTTTGTTATTTCATGCAAAGGTGGTAGAGAGATCATGAAAAAGGTGGTGGAATGTGAAAAACATGCATGACACTTCACAACATCATCGAAAAGCTACTTTTTGTTGGAGCACGTGTAGAACCAAGAGAATATGCAGAATGTGGGCCTTGAGATCATGGGTATATTGATTTTTTTACCATTTTTAGTGCAGCACAAAATGTGCTTGCATTATAATGCAAGAACATTTTTTCTTCCTAAAACGGCCATATTTTTACTTCTTCAAAATGCACTTGTGTTATGAGAAAGTTGATTTTTTAATAGATTTATTTTCTCTTTGTCTATACCCTATATAACATGATTCTATCTCTCTTCCCTCTACCCTTATAAGTACCTAATTCTATCGCTCTCCCCTCTACCCTCTACCCTTAACCCTTATACCC
>VDFB02000017.1:148739418-148761089 GCA_007258455.2 Sequoia sempervirens | reverse complement strand
TCTCTCCCTCTCTCCCCTCTACCCTTAACCCTTAAACCCTACCCTTTATCTCTCTCCCACTCCCCCCATCTCTTTCAAGTCTCTCCCTCCTACCCCCTCCCCCCCTCTCCCCTCTACCCTTAATGCTTGTACACCCCTACCCTTAATCTCTCTCCCACTTCCCCCCTCTCTCTCTCAAGTCTCTACCTCCTACTCCCTCTCCCCTCTACCCTTAACCCTTGTACACCCCATACCCTTTATCTCTCTCCCACTCTCTCTCTAAAGTCTATCCCTCCTACCCACTCTCCCTCCTCGAGCTCCCTCTACCCTCTTAACCCCTTAAACCCTAGTCTCCCCTTTACCCTTTTATCTCTCCCACTGCCCCCCTCTCTCTCCCAAGTATCTCCCTCCTACTAAGGATTAAATTTGATGGTCGAATCTAATTGGCCAACAATTTTTTTAATTACAGTTATCTATTCAAGGGTGCCCTTAAAACATTATGATATACCTTAGTGTATGTAAAATTATATATAAATCAAACATATATATCATTATAATTCTATATAAATTTTCACAATTTATCCAAAATATCTCCTTTTACAATCTTCTTAAAATTTTGATTGTATTCTACAACAAAAATCTTTAAATACGGTCATATGGCCATCAAATTTAAGTCATCATTTAAAAATAATATAAATAATATCTATATTAATATTAAAAACAAGGTGTTTGACCGAACATATTTAGAATGTTCGGTCGAACCCATTTAAATTCTTTTTTTTTATTCCATGTGTGGGCGGTTCGATTGAACATGGGTTCGATCAAACCCCTGTTCGACCGAACATTTCTAATTTGTTCGACCGCATACTTGTTCGGCCAAACCCATCTTTTTTCATCCTTGCTTCCTAAGGCACTAGAATTGCTGAAAATTTTGCACTTCGAAGCTCGATTTTAGAATGAAAATGGAGGAGATCTCAAAAACCCAACTAGTATCGGGTTCCCCTCAAAACGAGCTATCCAACGAATATAATTTTAGTATGTTTTGATTATATTATCTATGTGTTTTTTAAGTTTTATTAAATATAGGTTTTTCACTAAAAACAAAACTCTCTATTCTACACAAGTGGAAAAATAGATGATTATCAAAAAAAAAAATTTAAATATGAGTGCACCAGATGTTGGAGTCCTTGATCCAACAAAAAAAAAAGAATTTTGATACATACAGTAAAAGTTATGCGTTATACGGTCATGTTGTCTAAATTGTAATTAATTTGACTTTGAAACTTGATTAAAGAAAAATATTCAATAAAAAACTATCTAACCAAGTGGAAGCACTAGATATCGGAGTTATAAATCTAAATTTGAAAGAATTGGAATTTTATCTTTCAAGGAAAAAAAGTTATGCGTTATACGGTGTGCGTCACTTTTGAAAAATGTTGTTTTTTGAAAAAAACCAATTTTCGTGGGAGATGGAAAAAGAAGTGCAATCTGATTCCAAAAAAAATGAAAAAAATATTTTTAGAATCTACAGGAAAAATATGACAAGACTCTAGTTTGCATCATCTTCAAATTCCTTACGGTTTAATCGCTATAGGTGCCCGAATGTGGAGATTGTGTTAAGAAAAAAAATATCAGTGTCCAATTTGGCCAAAAATTGTAAACCACTATTGTGGGATCACCCAGAGGCATGTGCTTGCAAAGGTACACCTGCATGAAAAACTATCGATGCTTGGAAAAATTCCATCAAAGCATAATAGTAAGCAATAACATAGACAAGGAAGTTAGTAGTTTGAAAAAATGCCTTGAAGAAATGTGGTCTCATGGTGATACCACATTTTCCATACATGTGTACCAAATCATTTTATCAAACTACTCACTTCCTTGATGCTATGGCTAAAAGCCTAAAATAGGTGCTTTACAACAAACTATGGATGCTTGGAAAATATCTATCAAAGCATAACAATAAGCAATAATTCCATAGAGAAGGTAATTAACTTTCTCAAAAAATGTCTAAAAGAAATGTGGTCTTATGGTGATGGAATGCCATGACGAGCATTTTTTTGTAATGGAATTCCATCACCATGAGACCCCATTTCTTTGAGGAATTTTTTCAAATAGTTCACTTCCTTATCTATGCCACCACAGTTATCGTACATGTCTATGAAAAAAATTGATCAAACAGTTCACCGGCTTGCTACTATAGGTAAAAGCCTAAAAACACATCCTTTAAAACAAGATATGGATAGGGAAAATAGTAAGCATGATAATGAGAAATATATAGTTTAATAAGTACTCCAATTTTTTTTTATTATCTCATACATTATAAGTCATTACGTGGATCACTATTGTAGTTTTTGTGATTGAATAATTTTTTGTTTTATTTTTAGTTGTTGCAAGCCTAAACACCTTTGAATGTGACGAGGGCAATGAAAATCTATGTTTCATCTGTTATACAATCCTCGATGGCTCTGATAGGGGAGGTATGAGGAAAATTAGTAAATTTCAATTTACATTCATTGTTATAGATGTTAGTTAGTGAAAACTCAAACCATTATTGATTCGTAGTTTAATTTCTATTTGGATGGTTTATACAGGGCTTGAGCATCCTAAGCATGGGCGTGTGAATATTTCCCTCATGGAGAGAGATTATGAGATGGCGGTAAGTGATTATTTTATTAAATATATCATTTTTTATAATATAATTTCTATATATTAATGTCTTTACTTCTTATTGTAACAGTTAAAACTTCACCATGAACTAAACACTAGGAGGAGTAGCAGGAGCACTCCTCAAGCATAGCACAAATGAGTGACAAACCTATCACCATCTGATTGACAATCAAAGGGAAAGAATTTATTTCCAAAGCATGGAGAGCAATGACTTTTGATTCCAGAGCCCTTTGTTGTATGCCTACATGGCAGTTTTGCATATATTTTTTATTGGATATATTTGACATTGTATGCCTATATGACATTCTTGTAAGCCTATATGGCTATTTTGTACCAATATTTCATACTTTTATTGACATATATTGATGTATGCCTACATGGCTATTTGGTTAATACAAATCTTTTTTTATCGATGGTGTCCATATTTGCATTCTAAATTGATGGTTCAACAAATATGAGTTACATGTATTCAAGTGTATAATTTACAACTTACATGTATTCCAATGTATACTTTGTGACTTAAATGTTTTCATGTGTATACCTTGTATTCATGCATATACTTTGTATTAATTTGTGCATACTATGTATTTGTGTGTATACTTCAAGGCTTACATTTTTTTGAGTACTTGTGCTTCCCTTATTCACATGTACATGCTTGACTTATTCACATGTATACTTACTAATTGGTTAGCCCTAGCATTGATTATTGTTGTCCTTCATGGTTTGTCTTGAATATTAATTGATTGATGCTAAACAACTTTATCTAAAAGAAAAAAAAACATGTTTTAAGTTGGTATTCCATGAAATAATTCATAAAAAGATTCCAATATATTTAATCCTTTGATTGGAACAACTCAATTAAGCAAAGGATACATAATCTTCACAACACTTGCAAAACATAATATTCAAAGTAGATGTAGTTAACTTATTGACACATTATCATACAAACATTTATCTTCAATAGTATTTAAAAAATTTCATAGCATAATCCTGATAGTGCAAAATGAATTGTTATGTTCTTGATGTGTCACCATATTAACACTTCAAAAGATTTATATGTCAAATTTTTGCAACATTATTTCTTGTATACAAAATGGACTCAGGAGAAAGCAAATTATAATTTATAATACAAATAAGAAATGTACTCAATGCTGTCCTAGACCCCCAAATAAGTCTATTTAACAAAGCAACACACTCTCAATCACTCCTCCAATTGGAAAACACCATTGGGTAGCATTTACCAAATTATGCTGCCCCTTGACTTTACCAACTTTTACTCCCTCAAAACTCTCTTTTTCATTCAAAAACCCTCTATTCCCAATTAGGGCATCATGCCATAACATACTTTTGACCTCCCTTGTCCTTGTAAATCATTTGAACACATCAAACTCCACAACCTCACCCTATTTCCAACCTATTCTAACTTATTCTCAAGTAATTTCTTCTTTTCACCTCATCTAGCCTTACTTTTTAAGGCCTAATTTCTAAATTTTGAATAGGGGTAACATTAGTAATATCTTCCAATGCCTTTACCAATGCTATTTTCTTATTTTTACTTACATAATTGACTCAAATGATCCCAAAGTAACTCAAAACTAAAAGCAAGATTATAAAATGGCCTATCATGGCCTTATTTGACATTATAATGACTAAAACTATTGAACTAGACATTCTTCATCAAATGGAGGAACAAGGTGCTTTGTACCAATAATCATACACTTTTTGTGTGGAATACTCAAACTTCTCAACCGTCGTGTGTATGTTTCTCTTTTCCATTGTTTTGCATGCCATCATAAGGGATCAAGTCGGTTGAATGTAGCTTGGATCAATTTCCCATGTTTGGGTACAAAAGAGGACCATTCCTAGTGTAAACCTACATATCAAGATGCATTGGAGTAGTTAGTTTGGTCACACAAATTATAAAAAAAAAGTTGCACCACTTTGCAACTTTACGATGCTTCAATTTGACACTTTTTCTATCAAATGAAAATTGGACACCATAGAAAAATGAATCCAATATAACAAAAAATAAAAGAGGTTATTGTAGAGGGGCCCAATTATATCCTATAGGTTTAGATGAAGAGTTCATAAGCATCATAGTTTTTGAGTAGTAGCTCATCAAAGTTTGCTTCGATTTTGCACTTTGGACCCTTAAGGGATCGATCTGGTTGAATGTAGCTCTCAGAGTGATTTTGTGTGTTTGGGTGCAAAAGAGGACCATGCCTAGCATAAACATACCTATTTAGACATGTTGGAAAAAAAATTTGGTCACACAAGTTGCAGAACAAAAGTTGCACCACTTTGCAACTTTGCACTGCTTGCGTTTGACACTTTTTTCATCAAGTAAAAATTTGTCGCCATGGGAAAACCACTTCGAGATAGCTAAAAATGAGAGATATTTTTGTAGAGGGGTCCAACACAATCCTGTAGGATTAGATAGAAATTTTCTAAGTGTCATGGTATCCGAGTAACAACATGCTGAAGTTTGCTTCCCTTTTGCACTTTTGACCCTTAAGGGATCGGTCTAGTTGGGCATAGCTCAAAGAAATTTTGCATGTTTGGGTGCAAAAGAGGACCATGCATAGCATGAAAATACCTATTCAGATGATTTGGAACATTTTTTTTGGTGACACGAGTTGTAGAATGAAAGTTGCACCACTTTGTAACTTTGCACTGCTTGCATTTGACACTTTTTATATCAAGTGAAAATCTACCACCACGAAAAAACCACTCCTAGATAGCCAAAACCAAGACAAGTTTTTGTAAAGGGGCCCAACATAATCCTAGAGGATTAGACGAGAGATTTCTAAGCATCATGGTACCCAAGTAACAACATGTTGAAGTTTGCAACCATTTTGCACTTTAGACCCTTAAGGGATCGCTTTGGTTAAACGTAGTTCAGAGTGATTCCATGTGTTTGGGTGTGAAAGAGGACCATGTTTAGCATAAAAAATACCTATTTGGATGTGTTAGAACAATTCGTTTGGTTACATGAGTTGTAAAACAAAATTTGCACCACTTTGCAATTTTACACTGCTTGTATTTGACACTTTTTCCATCAAGTGAAAATCTGCCGCCATGGGAAAACCACTCCAAGATAGAAAAAAATGAAAGAGGTTTTTGTAGATGAGACCAATGTGATCCTGAAGATTAGACAAGAATTTTCTAAGAATCACAGTATCTGAGTAACAACATGCTGAAGTTTACTTCCCTTTTGCACTTTGGACCCTTAAAGGATCGATTTGGTTGAAAGTAGCTCAAAGTGATTCCACGTGTTTGGGTGCAAAAGAGGACCATTCCTAGCATAAACATACCTATTTGGATGTGTTGGAATAGTTTTTTTGGTCACATGAGTTGCAGAATGAAAGTTGCACCACTTTGCAACTTTGCACTACTTGCATTTAACACTTTTTCCATCAAGTGAAAATATGCCTCCAGAAGAAAACCACTTCGAGATAGCCAAAACTGAGAGATTTGTAGAGGGGACCAACATGATCCTATAGGAGCAGACAAGAAGTTTCTAAGTGTCATGGTATCTAAGTAAGAACATGCTGAAGTTTGCAGCCATTTTGCACTTTGGACTCTTAAGGGATTGATTTGGTTGAACGTAGCTCAGAGTGATTATGTGTATTTGGGTGTGAAAGAGGACCATATCTAGTATAAACATACCTATTTAGACATGTTGGAATAGTATGTTTGGTCACACAAGTTGCAAAATGAAAGTTACACCACTTTCCAACTTTGCATTACTTACATTTAACACTTTTTCCATCAAATGAAAATTTGTCACCACAGGAAAACCACTCTAAAATAGCCAAATCTCAGAGATGTTTTTGTACGGGGGTCCAATGCAATCTTGTAGGATTAGACGAGAAGTTTCTAAGTGTCATAGTATATGAGTAACAACATGTTGAATTTTGCAGCCATTTGCACATTGGACTCTTAAGGGATCAATATGGATGAACATAGTTCAAAGTGATTCCATGTGTTTAGGTGAAAAAAAGGACCATGCCTAGCATAACATACCTATTCAGATGTGTTGGAATAATCTGTTTGGTCACACGAGTTTCAAAAAAAAATTTGCACCACTTTGCAACTTTGCACTACTTGCATTTGACACTTTTTCCATCAAGTGAAAATCTGCCACCATGGGAAAACCACTCATGGGGCCCAACATTATCCTATAGGATTAGGTGAGAAGTTTCTAATTGCCATGGTATCCGAGTAACAACATGCCAATGTTTTTATCCATTTTTCACTTTGGACTCTTAAGGGATCAATCTGATTGAATGTAGCTCAGAGTGATTCCACGTGTTTGGGTGCAAAAGAGAACTATGTGTAGCATAAACATACCTATTCAGACACATTGGAATAGTCTATTTGGTCACACGAGTTGTAGAACAAAATTTGCACCACTTTGCAACTTTGCACTACTTGCATTTGACTCTTTTTCCATCAAGTGAAAACTAGACACCACAGGAAAACCACTCTAAGATAGCGAAAATTGAGAGAGGTTTTTGTAGAGGGGCTCAACGTGATCTCGTAGACTCAAAATTTTTTTTTGTAAGTGTCATGATTTCTGAGTAATACCTTGTCAAAGATTTCTTCCCTTTTGCATTTTGGACTCTTAAGGGATCAAGCTAGTTGAACATAGCTCAGAGCAATTCCACATGTTTGGGTGCAAAAGAGGACCAGGCCTAGTGCAAATGTACCATGCCTAGCATAAATGTACCATCTACTTAGAAGAAGATCAATAAAATTCATTGTTTCCTTGTATTTGTCTATATTTTTACTAGAAATTTGGCATTTCCTTGAACTATACGGCTCTGCACAAAGTGATTGTGTTCTCTTTTTCAATATTTTTGTGTTTCCACTGACCCAATACATATTTAGAAACCCATTTTTATGTTAGGGTTCTTATTTTGTGAAAGGGAATAATTTTTATGGGGTTTGTGTTGTTACCCCTATATATTTTGATGGAAAAGGGCATGAAAAATGAGTTTCACAATAGGGTTTGATAAAATATTGCATGTAGAGGCTGGGTGATTGTATTTTGAGTTTTTGCAGGTGATTTTAAGAAGGTCTGAGGTGGTGGCATGTTCTGGTAATGCGTGGAACCATTCTTTTCAATAAACCCTCCTCATACTAGCATAAAATAAGGGTTTTGTGGTTTAGCATGGTGGAGTGAGTTTCTCCTAAGACAAATTGCAGATTTGAGGGTTTTGATACATGAGAATTGTTGCCCCAACAAGTTCAAGGGGTTGTTGAATGTTTAAAGGTATGTTCCTTTGTAAATTAGGCCTAGTTAGCCTAATGAGGATAGCAAAGAAGGTCATTTTTTATGCACATGTTCCAAGATAGTCACTATTGATTTTGAAGTATTTGTTGTAACTCAATAATGGCTATCTAGATCAATCATTTTTTGTGAAGTTTGTGAGAAAAGGTCTAAAAATAGGGTCTATTTACCTACTAGACAAGGTAGAGTGAAGGGTTAAAATTGAAGAGATAGAGAGTTGTTGGTTGCAATTTTTTTTGAAACTCATTCATTTGATTTTTTGCGAAGATTGACACCCCTTTCTTACTGATGCAAGAGAATCTACCAGGATCCATGATGTAGGGGCACCATTGGTGCAAAATTGCCAACTTGAGATCATAAGGTCTAGATTGTATGTTGTTGAATTTTTTTTTTTAAAGTAAGGTTTGAGAGACCATTAAGGTTTGAGAGACCATTTTATTATTTATTTAGTCCTTTTGAGTCATTTTAGGTGTTTTAGGGGATACTTGGCTTGACATTTGGAAAAATTGCATTTTTGGCAAAGTTGTCAAGAAAGAAAGTGTAAAGTTGCTTTTGAGGGAATATGAATAGTTAAGGAGTTCAAAAGGTAGTTAGATATGTTGGGAAAGTTTAGTTTGAAGTAGAAAAATTATAAATATATTGTAAAGACTCGATGAGAGGGGGAGCTTGAAGATTTGAGGCAATAAAAGTTGATTTGCACTGCTTTCTATCATATTTTTGTATTTTTCCTTTCTTGGCAGACTTGTAGGATCTCGTATAGGGGTGTTTTCACTTGCAAACTGTGGAAATCTCTTATAGCTTGTGTTAACTTGAATTTTTAGAATTTTTGAGTCTTATTTTACATCTGTGGAGTTTTATCTCATATTTTCTTAATCTTCCTTGTTAACCTTGTTTATGGGGTGTTCAAAGTCACATAAATGTAAATTTTTCCCATTCCACCTCCTGTGACTATTGTGATTGGTGGAATGGGATTGTTTTAGTTGGGAATAGGTGGTTTCAGTATTTTTTGTAAAGGGGATGTCTAATATTATGTTGGGTGTGTTGAAAATTGAGGTGTTTTCTTAACTTAATACTCTGTAAAACTTTAATATTGCTGATCTAAGTAAGCTCTTTCTTTGTTACATATATTCTTTGTGGGTGATTATCTTGATTAATTCATTTTACTGTTGTAGAATGTAGAGAGAATTATTTAGAAGAACTAGACGGGATAATAGAAGGATCACACAAGATATACCGTGGAGAAACCCTTTCGGGAAAAAACTCCACCAAGAATTATTCTATTATTCAAACTCTAAATTACAATAGCTCCAATTCTTGCTTGAGAATGCTTCTTCTGTCTTTACCAATATTCTTCACACCTGCAATAACCAATCTAAAACTCTATTCAACTTGAATGAGATATATAGACAATATGCAACCTTGTAATCTCAAAATGGTGATAATTACAATGCATAAGCTCAATCCCTTGAAAAGGTACGCCATATTCCTTCAAGTAGAGTTATAACGTGAAGACCAAAGCTTAGAACATGTGCTTTACCCATTTGGGCGTCCCAAACTAAAGCTACAACTCATCCTTCACTTCGGTGATAATTACAAAGCTCTTCCTCAAAGATGGCGCCCAAAAGAGGGTCCCACTTAACAGAGCTTTCAAAAATATCTTATCATGCATTGGAGTTAATTCCAATAAAGCATCTTGGGTGCCCAAGTTGGCTTCAAGTGCTTTATTGTTAATCAAACATTTACTCAACACCATTCCCAAAAGAATGGTCATCCCTTGTTAACTGGAGGTAGTCCCATATCTATCATACAACTCAATGTTATTAGCCATGCATTACAAGTTAACTGAAGCTAACTACATGCAACTCAAAACAACTAAATATGCATGCAACATGCACTTGCATGCAATCAAGATAACTAAACTAAAATCGAACCGAATCAACTAAACTAAACTAAACTAAACTAAACTGAACCGAATTGAACTAAACTAATTTTAACGAATCCAAACGAATCAATCTAATCTTAATCGAACTCAAGCATGCAAACATCAAATCCTAACTCCTAGGATCTTTACATGCATCTAGAAGTGTTAACTGTTACTCCGTATAGTTAACTGGACACAAGGTGAGTTTCACCTTACCATGTGTGCACCCACATGCTCCTATTATTTAGGAATAAATACAAATGTCAATTTCATGATTTATTTCATCCAAATATTAATCTCATCCTAATCTTAGTGTTGTTGAACACATTCCAAGAATCTAGGAGATACATGAAATAATTAATGTTTTAGGATTTGCAATTAAATGGCATCCTATTTCCAACATTCTCCCACTTGACATTATACATTGCAATTATTCTAAACAAGGAATAATAAAACAAGTACAAGTCTCAAAGCCAATGGCCTTCTTGCACCAACTAATCAATCCATGCTAACTTCAAATGCAACCTGCATAATCATGAAGCTTCCAAGCAAATGATTAAAACCAAGAGAACTTATATGTATGGTTTCATAAGATAATATGGAACATTAATTAAAGTGTTAACTTTCTCAATTAATACCTTCCCATTATCAACCAAACCATTACCTTTCCCAAGCCTTTGTAACCAAACCACCTCTTTAGAGGCATGCTAAACCACCGAGTGTGTTGAATTCACATTCAACCAAGGTGTAGACTCCTCGGTCTTTTCTGTTGAAATTTTTTTCTCACAAGTAACCATTCCAACAAATGTCTCTTACCACAAGAGAATTCCAGCCTCACCTATTTCTCCAAGTATCCATGAGGACTTGTAACCAACCAATCCATGCCAAACTACAAATGCAACACAACACTTTCATGAAGTAGACAAGCAAATGATTAATGTACCCAAAACTTAAGAGAACTACACAAGATCATTGTCAAAACTCCAATCATGAATCAAGAATCATAAACATGACATCCATGATCTAACCATCTCCTCTTAGGAGATCACATGCATCATAACATACTTATACATCCTAGTCTCAAGAGAACCATGTAATATGCCAAAACTCTAATCTAGAGTCAAGAGTTAAACCATGACATAATAACAACCACTCTAAACCAAGAACAAACCATATCCCCAATCACATGAAGATAACCTTACCAATGATGCATCCAAGTCATTGCCAACAACTCCCACTGAACCGTGATACCGAGTCACACATGGCATCGTGACTACCATCCTCTCTACGAAGATTACTCTGAAACATGAAGCAAAGAGTTATCACAAACAATATTAGCTGAAATAACCAATGCATCATTACTATAATATGAGGACTCCTCTGTAGAAGAATCTGAACTCTCTTTCTTGTTCTTACAATCCTTCGTCACATGTCCTGGTTTGCCACAGTTCCAACACTTTACCTTACTTTGTCCTTCTGACTTACCCTTCCCTTCCTTGTTTCCCTTAGGCTCCTTTTTCTTAGACCTACCTTTTACAAACAAGGCATCTTGGATTTCCTTCTTAGACTTCCTCCTCATCTCCTCTGATAGGAGAGTAGGAGTAATGTTGTCCATCTTTGGATTTGCACCATTACCACTAATTGCAACAATTAGATTTTCCCAATAATTTGGTAATGAACAAAGTAATAAAATGCACTTATCCTCATCCTCTAGCTTTACATCTACAGATGCTAACTGACTAAGAATTAAATTGAAAGCATTCAAATGTTGTGCAACTGAATCACCATCTTTCATTTTCAATGAATATAATTTCCTTTTCAGATACAACTTATTGGTGAGACTCTTAGTTTGATAAATATCCCCTATTCTTTTCCATAATTTATATGCACTAGTTTCCATTGAAACATTCAAAAGAACAGCATTAGCAAGACATAACCTTATTGTTCCTCTTGCCTTCTTATCTAACTTAGCTCAATCTTCATCTGAAATAGTTGTAGGTGTCTTTGTCTCATTATTAACTGCTAACCACTGATCTCTTTCTTCAAGAAGATCTTCCATTTTTAATTTCCACATTTCATAGTTAGAACCATTGAACCTTTCAATATCTAACTTTGAATTCATTGTAACAAAACTTAATTCCAAAATCAGCAAATAACAAAAAATAATATGAGCTCCCACTAAGCTAAAAAACCTCCAATATTTTAAGAGAAAGGCGTCCCAATACTCTACCCAACCTCAGCTCTGATACCAAATGTTGAAAATTGAGGTGTTTTCTAAACTTAATACTCTGTAAAACTTTAATATTGCTGATCTAAGTAAGCTCTTTCTTTGTTACATATATTCTTTGTGGGTGATTATCTTGATTAATTCATTTTACTATTGTAGAATGTAGAGAGAATTATTTAGAAGAACTAGACATGATAATAGAAGGATCACACAAGATATACCGTGGAGAAACCCTTTCGGAAAAAAACTCCACCAAGAATTATTCTATTATTCAAACTCTGAATTACAATAGCTCCAATTCTTGCTTGAGAATGCTTCTTCCATCTTTACCAATCTTCTTCACACCTGCAATAATCAATCTAAAACTCTATTCAACTTGAATGAGATATATAGACAATATGCAACCTTGTAATCTCAAAATGGTGATAATTACAATGCATAAGCTCAATCCCTTGAAAAGGTACGCCATATTCCTTCAAGTAGAGTTATAACGTGAAGACCAAAGCTTAGAACATGTGCTTTACCCATTTGGGCGTCCCAAACTAAAGATACAACTCATCCTTCACTTCGGTGATAATTACAAAGCTCTTCCTCAAAGATGGCGCCCAAAAGAGGGTCCCACTTAACAGAGCTTTCAAAAATATCTTATCATGCATTGGAGTTAATTCCAATAAAGCATCTTGGGTGCCTAAGTTGGCTTCAAGTGCTTTATTGTTAATCGAAACATTTACTCAACACCATTCCCAAAGAATGGTCATCCCTTGTTAACTAGAGGTAGTCCCTGTTATCTATCATACAACTCAATGTTATTATCCATGCATTACAAGTTAACTGAAGCTAACTTCATGCAACTCAAAATAACTAACATGCATGCAACTGAAGATAACTTCAACCAATCAACTAAACTGAATCGAATCAACTAAACTGAATCAATTGAACTAAACTGATTCTCGAATCAACCGAATCAATCAATCAACCGGATCTTTAATCAACTTCAAGCATGCAAAACATCAAATCCTAACTCCGAAAGGATCTTTTACATGCATTCAAGTGTTAACTGCTACTCAGATAGTTAACCGGACACAAGGTGAGTTTCACCTTACCATGTGTGCTCCCACATGTCTTCTATTATTTCTAGGAATAAATAAAAATGTCAATTTCTACATTTGGTTTCATCCAAATATTAATCTCATCCTGATCGTAGTGTTGTTGAACACATTCGAAGAATCTAGGAGATACATGAAATAATTAATGTTGTAGGATTTGCAATTAAATGGCATCCTATTTCCAACAGGGTGTGATGCCCTAATGTGAAAATATAAGTTTTCCTTATGAAAAGTGGAGGTTTTAGTGGGCCAAAGTGAGTTTTGTGAGAAGGAAGCATTATTTCATGTTTGATTAAGCTTGTACAGACCAATTCAACCTTTTTTTTGAAGAGGTTTTATATTTTGGGTAGATTGGGAAGTGACTTTTTCAATAAACCCCTAGGGTTTTGGCTAAAAAGTAGGGTTTTATGGATTACCCTTTGTACGGTGGTATTTCAGAGATTTGATTATGGTTTTGGAGGTTTTGGATAAGTTTCAAGTATAGTTGCTTTGGAAAAAGAGGCTAATTAGAAGCCTAAAATGGTGAAAAGGTGAAATTTGAGTGTTCTGGTCTGAAGTGATCATAGGTGGATTTTGAGTATGTCAAAGTTTGTTCAAGTGGGTCCCTGAAGAGGTTCATATCATGGACTGATGAGGTGTCATTGAGATAAGTTACCCAATTGAGTTGATTCCTAGTGCTACAAGGGAAAAGAGTTATTTTGAAGAAATGATGAAATTGTGAGGAGTTTATGTCTCAATAGTTGTGTTTGCAGATTGGAATTGTGATTTTGTGTGTTGTAGGCCTCCCCCTATTGCATCAATCCACAAACCATCATATTGACTATATCACATAACCTTTAACATACATTTTACATTTCAAAATTCAATTTTTACATTTGAAAACTAATAAAAAATGAAAGTATAAGGTGCCATACAGTCCGCACAAGCTTGAAACAAAAAAGAAAAAGTGCTACAAATACATAAAACATCATCCTTTTTTTACTAATTTTGTAATTGTGCAACTAATGCAAGTTTTTCATTTTTACACCAAATGACATCTTTTGTGAAATATCACTTCTCTAAT
The DNA here is from genome assembly GCA_007258455.2 of Sequoia sempervirens. Taxonomy (NCBI): domain Eukaryota; kingdom Viridiplantae; phylum Streptophyta; class Pinopsida; order Cupressales; family Cupressaceae; genus Sequoia; species Sequoia sempervirens. Next base: position 148,746,827 of record VDFB02000017.1, on the reverse strand, counting down.
CACCTAATGAACTCTTTGAGACTTTGAATACATTGCATATGACCTTCACATGATCTTTTGCACATTGCTTACATTTCAAAATTCAAAATTTGCAAATTTTCTTATTGAAGGAATTTATAGAACAAGGTGCTACTGCACCAAACATGAACTCCAAAATTACAATATTTGAGTAAATCTCAATACAAATAGATCTCATTACAATGCCTTAGGAACTTTGTTCTCACAAATATTTTACAATGTCACTCATACATTCAAGATTCTCTTTCAATGTCTACATCATAGGTGCTCATTATGAGGGTAACTTCAATTGAGTAACTTGAGATTCACTCACTAAGCTTCACATGATCTTTTATAATGGCTTTGAATCATAATTGAGATTTCTCAAGATCATCAAAATAAGGATGCTGCATTGCTTTTTTGGTTGAGATTCTCTTTGATGGCTCATAAATCAGCATTTTCTGCAATGAGAGACTAATCAGTTTTTAGTAGTTTACTTACAAATACGCAAAGTAAAAGAGAGAAAGAAAGAGCATCCAAAATGGAAATGAAATGAAATTAGATGGAAGGAACTTATAGATAGGCATGCTGGTCTCTCAACTTAGTCACTCCTGGTAACACATCTTCACTGTGAGTTCCAAGATACCTATTACACACAACACCTCTCATGAATAGAGTAAGTTGAAATTTGAGATGCTCTTATAATGTCTACATCATAGCTGCTCATGATAAGGTTAAATTCAAATGAATAACTTGAAATTCCCTCACCAAGCTTTGCACACACTTTTGTAATGGCTTAAAATCATGATTGAAATCTGTCAAGATCATCAAAATAAGGATGTTCCATTACTTTTTTGGCTGAAATTCTCTTGGATGGCTCATAAATCTGCATTTTCTCCAAGGGGACACCAATCAATTTGTAGTAGGTTACTTACAAATAGGAAAAGTAAAAGAAGATGATAGCATTTCCATCAAACAAATTAATGTGCATACAAGTATCAAATAATAAGAATCGATGTGCATATTTAGAATTAATCCAACGAACCATCTGGGTCTACTCTACTCTTTATTGTGTTAAGTATTGATTTGTGGTCAAACTCGTAGACCTTCCACAAGACCTTGTTCAAAGTTCTACCCCCATATTTGGTCAAAAAAACATTGGATGCCACAACAAGGTTTGAGTAATGAAGAATAATACGATGCATTTCAAAGTCTTGAAACAACCAATGTTTAACACTCTTATGTGGGTACCTTCTAAGCCATGTTCTAGTAACAACAACCAATCCTATAGGGTATTCAATGTTTTCTCCATCTATAACTGGGGCCTCCAATTTATTTTTTGCCTCAACACAATGACAGAAGTAATAGTCTATTCCCTCTTCGTTGTTTTCATCTACAATAACTGCATAAACTTGCCCTACATTGATATGTGAAGCAAATATCTTGAAATTAGTCAACATTATGAATACACTACAAAGTAATATAACAATATAGAATTTCAAAACTAAGAAATCAAATATATTACTCGGTTGAACTAGATCTAATACATGGTCAAAGTCATCTAATGATTCCATCTATGTTAGTTCCAATGTCATTGAAGGGTGATACATGTGAAGTGGATTGAGATAACTTGTCAACCATTTTTCAACCCACTCCCCTAACTCATAATCATTCCAAGATTTCATTTTACATGAAGAAAAAAAGCATGACATCTTCTATGTATCAATACTCCATGAACCTGCATTTGAGCTAAGGAAAGAGTGTAGCTCACTCTATCCTGTTAGTGTACAAAGATACTTATATGGTGCAACATTAGTATCACCGATCAACCAAAAATACCTATGAACTAAAGATGTACCTTCATTTCTTGGACTCATCGAAGCATTACACCACTCGACAATTGATCTTACATCTGTCAACTTTGCATTTTCTTTATACTTTAACTCTTCTTCTGCTAATGCTCTTTTCACACATGCTCCTGCACCATCATGCTCCCCCTTTCCATGCTCGGCCTCACCAAAGTTCCACATATGTTGTACACCTATAATGACATGCATCATGCTTAACTAGTAGAACATGCATAAGTTCTTAAACTATGCTACATAGTTATCCAACCATATTATATGTCGACTATATGCTATGCCCCTCTGAGCCAAATCACTGTAGAACATCTGGAAGAAAACTTACATGAACTCTGGAGAATTTGTGCGATCATCACTAATATAAAATTGATACTCCCTCAATACCTTCCTTTCATCCTCTATACTATCCGCTACATGAATGAATGCTATTTGCACAAATATCAAAACCAGTGTGGAGTTGGAATAGTGTGACTGCACCTCATGTTGTGGCTGTAGAGTCTAGTTCTCTTCCAATTCAACCACTGGTACTATGCTACCAACTAGAAAGGTGTCCTTACATAGCTTGAATTGTGTGTCTAGCCATCAGGCTCTATGGGTATGAATTCCATACTCATACACTATATTTTCACGAAACATGGACATAAACTGATACACTGGAATCTTCTAAACAACCAAATCACACCTTTTTTTTGAGACCCATCTTTTGTAGTGTATGTCACCATTTTATACTTCTCGAACTCTACTAGGTTTTGTCCCACCTCATCTGTACTTTCCATATGTTGACATACTAGCATACGTTGCAAGCCACTACAATGCTCACATGAACCATCCAAGCATGTTGTCTTGTAGAATATTTGGCCATCCTCTATTTCACAAATTTTTTGATAAGAAATCTCGTGAAGATTTTGGTGAGGATTCTATGCCACAATCCTACAAAACATTGTTAGTATGCAAATCACAACATAAAGAATGATAAACATCATAATGATTAGAGAATTCAATTATGTAGTCTACAAAAACAAGTAGTGTGTGTGTGATTTATCTTGACATAAAAAGGTTTAAGCATTTCAAAAAATATTTGATAAATACTAATTTGAGGATAATCCATTTGAAACTTATGAAAAAATTGGGTTTGAGTCATATCCAAAAAATGCTTTGGATGTGGCTCATAGTTCCGACTACCGATTCTACTTCTTACCACATCCCTTTGATTTATAGATGGACTTGTGTTATTCTTCCAATACTCTTCAATTATTGTTCTCAATGCTTCAATAATTTTTTTATCTTTTTGTGGCAGTCTCCCTGAGAATGCCCATAATTCATTTAAATCAATTCCCTCAATTCTTTGTTTCCTTTGAATGGCTTTTGATAAAGTTTTTCTACTAATTCTCATTTGTTCACTCATCTTTCTAATGAGATGAGCTCTCTTTGTTTGAATTCTTACCAAAGCCAATGTAATGACACGTCGTGTGACATTAATATCCTTTGAGCGTGAGGTATTACCCACACTCTCATATGCATCCATTAGATTCTTCACAATACTGTTTTCAGTGGATGCATTCGATGTTCTCAACCCAAGAGTCTTCATGATGTTTCTATACTTTATACGCCACATCATTTCAACAAATAGTTGGAATCTTGTAGTCTCATTTATCCTTTCAAAGTATAATTTCCAAATATTATTATCATATCTTCTACAAGTGTGTGCTAGAATCTTACCTTCAATGTGCTACAAAATATCCTCATCAATATTAATTAAATACTTTGGCTTTCTATGCAAAATTATAGGTGGTGTTCTCCTAGGTACATACATCTCAACATTAGGAATTTCATCAATATTTAATTGAGGTGGGCTAGATGGAGTAGAAGACATACCTTGAGATTCTCGTTGGGATGATGGAATACCTTCTTCGTCATATCCGAGTGACGATGTACTCTCAACTTGAGATGCATTGGACGATGTCTAACCATATTCATTTGTGATAGATGATGTCCCTCCATATTCACTTGTGGTAGCTAGTGTCCCTCCATATTCACTTGTACTTAATGGTGTTCCTTAGTATTCACTTTCCATAGAGGGTGTCTCCAACAATGATATCTGAATCTGTCTTAGCACGATTCTTTCACATTCATTCCCTTTGTACTGCCAAATCCTATTCTCTTTTTGATGGTTGAGGTTCCTCTTCAGTTGGCTTTTTTTTTTTCAATAGTACCCAATTTCTTCTTTTCATGATATGCCCTCAATCATTCTCTCTCCTTTTCTTTCAAGGCTTCATACTCTTCGTTTGTTAGTTTATTCCTTCTTGATTTCCTTGGAATGGTGGATAATTTTACCTATAGCATTGTAATGAGTTGAATATTAGTTCCTAAATTATTTTTCCATTCAAATAAATGAGATTAGGAGGTCTAATAACTTGCATTGGGTGTGAAGCCTTAAAGGTGAAATTTGAGATTTCCTTAGAAAATTGAAGGTTTTGGTATGTCAATTTGAGTTTTATGAATGGAAAAAATTATGTTATGATTTTTTGAGCATATGCAAGTGTGACAAGCCTTATCGGAATATTTGGTAAGTTTGCAAAAGAGTGGGAGAGGCATTTTTCAATAAACCCCTAGGGTTTAGGCTAAAATGTAGGGTTTTATGGATTTCCCTTTGTATGATGGTATGTCTAAGATATAATTATGTATTTTGAGGTTTTGACACATTTAAATTTCTTCCCCAACATTTGATATGGTTTTATTGAGTTTCCAGCATAGTTGCTTTGGAAAAAGAGGCTAATTAGAAGCCTAAAATGGTGAAAAAGTGAAATTTTAGTGCTCTAGTCTAAAGTGACCATAGGTGGATTTTGAGTATGTCAAATTTTGTCCAAATGGGTTCCTGAAAAGGTTCATTTCATGATATTATGAGGTTTCATTGAGAAGAGTTACCCAATTGAGTTGATTCCTAGTGGAGCATTGGCAAGCTAGCTCACTCACTAGCTTGCCAATGTGGTACGGTTAAGAAGGTAAGAGCAATGTATGCCTCATAGAAATCGGGTGCCATGGTGATGTACATATGGGCAGCGTATGCCTCATATAAATGGGGTGCCACAGTGATGTACATCACCATGGCACCCCATTTCTATGAGGCATACACTGCCCCTACCTTCTCAACCCTACCGCATTAGCAAGCTAGTGGAGTGTTGGAAAGCTAGCTCACTAGCTAGCTTTCCAATGTGTTAGGGTTGAGAAGGTAGGGGCAGCATATGCCTCATAGAAATGGGGTTCCACAGTGATACACAAGCTAGTGGAGTGGCACCCCATTTCTATGAGGCATACGCTTCCCCTACCTTCTCAACTCCACCACATTTGCAAGCTAGTGGAGCATTGGCAAGATAGCTCACTCACTAGCTTACCAATGTAGTAGGGTTGAGGAGGTAGGGGCAGTATATGCCTCATAGAATCACTCACTAGCTTGCCAATGTGGTAGGGTTGAGAAGGTAGGGGTAGTGTATGCCTCATAGAAATGGGTAATCACCATGACACCCCATTTCTATAACGTATACACTACCCCTACCATGTCAACCATTTATGAGACCGGTCTGAACACATAGTTTTAAGGTTTGAAATTCATTTAAAATGGTGTTTTAACCCATTCCTCTCACTATTATAACTCTAACTTGAGGAATGGGTCTGCAACATCACTAAAAAGGTATTGGAATGTTGAGTGTGTGCAAGGGAGGTCAAGAGTTGAGTTGGGCATGAAGCCCTAGAGTGAAATTTGGTGTTTTCCATGTGAATTTGAGAGTTTTTTGCATGCTAAAGTGAGTATTGTGTTAGGGAAGCATTGTTTCTTGTTGAATTGAGTTTGTGCAGGCCATTTTAGACCTATTTGAGGTGGTGGCATGTTTTGATAAGGTTGGGAAGTGTGTTTTCCAATAAGCCTTAGGTTATTTGGCTTAAAAAGAGGGTTTTTGGTTTTGGCATCTTGGTGGATGAATTTTTGAGAACTAATTGTGAATTCTTTGGTTTGGATACATATAAATTTATTCCCACATGTGTTTGGAGGTTTTGGTCAAGTTTCAAGAGAAGTTTCTTTGTTAAAGTATCCTAATTTGAGGCCTAGTTGGTGTAGAAAGCATGATTTGAGAAAGTTGTTACAAAGTAACCAATAGTGGTTTGATGGAATGTGATTGTGTACCTCGAAGGGTCCTTGAAATGGTTCAATTCTTGATCTGAAAGAATCTTATCAAGAAGAAGTACCCAATTGAATGAGTTGTCAATGGTATAAGGAAGAGTGTTGATTTGGTGAAAAGTGAAGAGTTTTGAGAATTGTGACTTGTGAATTGTTGTTGTTGGTTGATTTTTTGTGTTTAGTTGTGTTGTAATACCTCCCCTGGTTGCATTACAATTCAAATTATTTTTCCATGCTTCCATTTAAGCCATGATTGCAAGATAGGCGCCACCTTTCCCCATGTTGCTAACTTAACCTTCAATAAAGAGTCTTCTAACAGTGGAGAGAAGGGTTAGAATCCCTTGTAGGTAGACTAATCAAGGAAAAATTTAAAATATATCACAAATAAAAGTGATGAGGTAGGTTTAGTGATGAGGTAAATTTAGAAATAGAGATGAAAACCAAAATAGTTTCTAAGATCTATCAATGTGGGGGGGAGTATATTCCAATTTTTTAGAGAGATGTATGGAAAATTTGGTAGCATAAACAAGGCAATGAGCTACTTGGTATAATTGTTTAAAAAATATGTCAATGAAAGCTTTAGAGATTGGTATGCACTTCCATAATAAGGGATTGATAAATGATGTTTTATTTTACTTCCTTAAAACGTATGTCATATATATGTGTATACAAAATGTGGAAGCATACACAAGGTAAGTCAATTGTTAAATAAAAAAATTCCTCAAAGAGATGTGATTTAAAAATGTAATTGGAAAGTGTATAGAATTTTGTAATTTAAAATGTGCATTTACAACCTAAGGTTATAATGACAAACAAACAATGATCAACATGGAATATGAAAAATAACAAAAATGAAAGAAAGCCGCAATAGAATGAAAGAAAATATGTAAAGACTTCACATAGCTAAAAAACTAGAGTTTCAAATGGAGGAGTTCAACCCAATTATGTATCCTTAGCTTCTTCTTTCTCCAAACTCCTCAACAATTTGAATTTTTCAAAAGCTTGTCCCCCTCCAAACTTCAATTGTATATTAGTTTTCAATGGAATTCAAACTTGAATTGATATTATATGTCTTTCAACTTGAAAATTTTCTTATTTCATGCAAAGGTGGTAGAGAGATCATGAAAAAGGTGGTGGAATGTGAAAAACATGCATGACACTTCACAACATCATCGAAAAGCTACTTTTTGTTGGAGCACATGTAGGACCAAGAGAATATGCAGAATGTGGGCCTTGAGATCATGGGGATATTGATTTTTTTACCATTTTTAGTGCAACACAAAATGTGCTTGCATTATAACGCAAGAACATTTTTTCTTCCTAAAACGGTCATATTTTTACTTCTTCAAAATGCACTTGTGTTATGAGAAAGTTGATTT
>VDFB02000017.1:148704819-148739398 GCA_007258455.2 Sequoia sempervirens | reverse complement strand
AATTCTCCCTCCCTCTAAAGACATACATAAATACATACATACAAGCATAATACATATGTACATATAATCCTACATACAACCTTATATACAAGTAGGCATACATACATACATGACATACAAGCATACATGTGCATACAAAAACACAAATATATAAACATACATTCAATATGAATTTAACAAAAAACAAGACATAACGTGATCACGTTATACCACACTCGAGTTATATCTTGCTAGGCATGCTCCCCACAAACAAAAACCATGTCAAAACTAACATATAATGCACTTGTGTTATATCTTTCTTTGGGAATCTCCAAGCCTTAGGATTGGTATTTTCCTTGGAATACCGACTCAAAGGCTTGGAGGGAATTCCCAATGACTAGAGACATATTTTTGCAATTTCTACAATATTTCACATAATCGGGTTTCTGCTCACCATTAGGATTGCACGTGGTTCAATATCAAACAAATTGAACATCTGGGTAATGTTAGGTTCTCTCTTAGCTATCAAACGATGTAATTTTTTTCACTTTTTGACAATGTTAAGTCGTTCATCCATAATTTATTTTGTTTGTGTTTCTTTTTTTGGCAAAAAAGCAGTGTTTGGTATTTTTTTCGTTATAAATTAACCATTCATCATAATTTCAAATAAATTACATTTTTAGAAACTAGACTCCATTCTACAATTTTATTTTATTTTTAAAAAAAATTCAATTATTTTCCAAAATTTGTAGGCCAAAATTCTTCTTTTCAGGAAGTGTCCACTTTGAAAATTAGTAAAATATAAAATATTCATAAAAAAATTATCAGAAAAATCATGCATTAACTACATACTATTACCTAACTTCTAACTATAGTGATTTTAAAAATACTTAAAAAAATTTCACCATATGAGGGTCATACAGGAGTTGCTATGTTATGTTTTTCTGACAAAAAAAACACCAATTTGTGTACACCCCTCATTTTAACCCCTTAATCTCAACCATTTTCAAAATAAATTAGTAGTTTACAAAGTAGACTCGAAACACTTGAATCCTTTTTTCCATCTCAAAATTTTGAGTGTAAGTATCCTCAATTTCACGTCCAAGGCTAGTATTTCCTGATTTCAAAAAAAAAGTGGCCACTGAAGCCCCCTTTTTGGGAACCATCTTGGTGCACTTACCTATAGATTGAGTTGGATCTACAAGCCTTGAAATGTTCTCATCAACAACATCCCATAGGTCTTGATCTATCAACAAATCCTACATCTTCAACTTCCACATTTTAAAAGTATTTCCATAAAATTTATCCATCTCTATTCTCCTTGATGAACTTGCCAGCTGAAAATTCCTACAACAAGATCACAAAGCATCTTCTACACAAGCTCCCACTCAAATCTAGACTAGTTCAAAAAACCCAAGACCCCGCAACTAAAACTAAAGGTGATCAAGCTTTGATACCACTTGTAAGGAAGCTAAGGTAGCAAAACAACTTCCTACACTAACCTTGAGAGGAGAGTAATGTAAAATTTTCCAAATCTTTAATAGTTACCAAAACTTAAATAGAAATAAACACAAATATCATGCATACCACAACACAATGATTTTCATGGGGAAAACCCTTTCGATAGAAAAACCCCACACTCCAAAAGCTTCCTAATATATTATTAAAAAATCACAAAGATTATAATATACTTGCAGAGCAAGCTTCTTATAGGAGTATCACCACTCAGAGATCCAAAGGCAAGACAACCACTATCAGACTCTCAAAATACATCACAATACATAGTTGTAATATAATGCCCTCATAAAATAGGGTTGTCTTCTAGGGAAAGTTAAGCTAGTGAAATGTTAGCCATTAGATATTAGACATAATGATGAATGGTCTAGATTTACAGTAGTAAAATATAAATATTTTTTTTCCTTTTAGGGGTGCTACCCCTAAGCTCCCACCAAGGAATGTTGCCCCTGGACCCCAACCAGGGGGATGATCCTACCATACCCCTCATCAGGGGATCCCCCCCATTCCCCCCTATTTTCATTGATTGAATAGTACCTTGAGACACATTTTCTCAACAATTTTTTCACCAACTTTCACAAGAGCTCAATCCTTGCATTCATGATATTCATTTTGAGGCTTGCTTGAAATTTTAGAGCCTTTATGGCTTGGAAATTTCTCTATTATGGGTGCAATTCAGATCATTTCAAAACTAATCAATGTTTGTCTTTCTATAACCCTAGTTAGGTTAGGGTTATGGATTTGAATTCAACTCTAGGTTATGTTTGATCTATAAAGGAAATAAATGTATTCATTTCAAGGTTCTTCCTCTAGCTCCTCTAGGGTTTTTCTTTTGTAGGCCTTTATTTTACATTCTGCTATTGTAAAGATTGTCTTTTTTCCTCTACATTAATGAAATCAATCAAGCTTTCCTCTCTTAAGCTCTTTTGTGTTTGAGTAAGTTATTACCTTCATATCTAAGTGTTTATTGTATTTTCATGCATGTATGTTCGAGTTAAATCATTTGCAACTATTGTGTTGAAAAAGTATTTTTCCTTCCAATGCCTTGTCAAACTCTAACCTTCTTGTATGCCTCTGAGAATCGACCAAACAAAGAGTTATGAAAGACCCCTTGCCCCTCTTCAATGATGTACTAAGAAATCTAAGCCAAGAAGAAGCAAATTTCTATCTTGTTGTACCACCTCCATTTTTCCTTTCATGTTCTCCTTCTCCCCTTTTCCTTGTGAGCTATTAGCGGTAGGTTTTCATGTGTTGGGCTGGACCAATACAATACATTGGGATTGAAAAAGTAAGTCATTCTGATCCAAAGATTCAACCTCATTCATGCAAGGTCCCACACATTAAGGTTGTTTCTATTATGTCATTAGAACAGTGAACTCTTGTTCAATAGGGTCTAGTTTTATGTGACAACATTTTTTGGTATGCCTGGTGGGACCATTTCTTTCCATTGAAGAATTTTTTTTCTTTCTTCAATGCATCTTTCCTTTGGAGGCATATCTTCAAACACAACGGAAAATCCATTCAAATTTTTCTAGTTCAAGCAACCCAATTCAAATTTATTATATTTTTGTGCTGGTTTTCATTAACATATCATCCTTTGGAGGTAGTTCTACAAGCACCTAACAACTTTGCAAGATACATCTTTGGGTGACTCTTTGGTAAGTACCAAAAATCTCTAGTTGGGTAGTCCTTTGTTTTCATTTCAAAACTTCAAAGTGTTTTTGATGCATAAAAATGAAATATTTTAATGTAAACCATATGTATAATCCCCCATCTCATGGTAATGCCAACTTTGCACCTCCCAATCAACCATATCAAAATGGTTATGCTTCCCATTCAATTGCACAAAACCCTATTGTTGTGGGTTTTCAATCTTATCAAAATACATACCACCCACCCCAACTTGCTCAGTCTTCTCAGACACCTAAAAATTCATAGCAAAAACCCCAAGAGACTCATCACTTTGAAAATCAACCTTTTTTCTCTCCTAGTCAACCCCAAAATTTTGATAACTTAAGTATAAGTGAAGCCACAAGCATTTTTCTTGGTTTTGAAAGATAGTTGGGTGAGATTTGGGGACAACAAGAGGCTCCTTTCTCTTCCTTTCAACCCTAAAATGTGAGTGAACCCATGCCCATGGTGAAGGATCTCTTTAAACAAATGGTTGAGCTTTAGGAACAACAAGATTTTGACCAATAGTAGGAGAAGTGGGAAAATCAAGCCTATCAAGGGAAACAACAAGATTATTCCCCACAACATGATGAATTTTTTCATCAAGCTCACCATTCACAATAGAAAAATAATGAAGCTCAATGGAGGTATGAGTAGGAGATGGAGGAACAAAAAAAAGAAACAAGAGGAGTGTGCAGTAAGAGATCTTGTTGCCAAGCAAGAAAAAACATGTCTTGCACTTGCCCTAGCACAATTTCCTAAGACTCCAACATCCCCTTGTGTGCCTAGTTTCAAGAAGGAACCTCCACCATTTCTAGAAAATCCTACTAAGGAGGAGGTAAGAAATTATACATTCTCAAATTTCAAGAAACCTAGGAAGCATCTTAAAGCTTATATTAGCCCTCCTTTTGTTCCAAAGAAACCTATTGTGGAAGAGGTTTGTAAGAAAAAAAAAATAGTCTCAAGAATCTTAATCAGCCCCTTGAAACTCATATTCAACTTCTTGTGCCATTAAGAGTTTGTTCTATGTTGGAGTTCCTAAGTTTTGAGAGCCTTCATTCCTCATAAGAACATATCCTTGAGGAGGCTTGACCTTTTACTCCTATTGAGTAGTTTTAGGCTGAGAGTGAAGAGGTTGTTGTTGTGGAGCCTTCATGTGCTCTTGAAAATGAATGTCTTGGTTTCTTGCAAGAAAATATTGAAAATGAAATAGTGTTGCAGCAACAAGACATTAGAAAGGTAGAAAAAATTGATGCAATAGAGGAATCAGTCCTCTCATTTGACTCCCTTCCTTGTTTTGTTGAAGATGAGGAGGATATATCAGCTATACCTACATCATTTGAAAGCCTTTGAACAACTAGTTTTGGGATTGATGGTTGAAAATAACTCCATGGTTTTGGAGAAGCAGAAACAAACATATTTAACCCTTGTTATAGTGGAGGAAACTCCCCTATCTAATGAGTTCTACAATTCTAAGGTGGAGGACCTCTTTTGGTATATTTAGAAGCTTTTTGTTTAAGCTTGTATGTCAATCCTTTACTCTCAAGAGATGAGCTTTGTGGGAAACAACATAAGAGTGAGTATGTAGTGGAGGATGTGGTAGCAATTACATGCCAAGAATCTATTTCTATTGCAACTAGTTTCCAAGAGGAAGTCAAAACAAAGAGACAACTTGAAGAATTCAGTTCTTCACCTGAAATGTCTCACAAATCTAAGGTATGTGTTGATGAAGTGTGTATCAATACAAGTAATCATAAGATTTGTTGGTTTTCTTTTTGTCCCTAAATGTAGCAATGTTGAATACGAGGTCTTCATTCAAGATGAAGGTGTGACCTTTAGAATTAGGGATAATGTGATTGAGTTAGAGTGCTTCACATGGAGCCAACACACTGAAAAATCCAACATTGGGCAGCCACACATTTGTTTGGAGAGTGTTGCTCCTATTTCTTAGTTTGATTGCATGCCTAAGCTTCAAAGATTTTCTTTTGATATGTATGAAGAAGAGATTCCTTGTGCAGATCAAAAATAAAATTTGGCATATTTTACATCACTATGTGAGCTAGAAACTTTTTCTTTTTGTTTCAGTTCAAAAAATGAAGAGGTCAGAAATGGTAGTATTGGCATGTCCTTTTATGAGGTGATTTCTCTTCCCTCTACAAAAGGTATGTTCTTGGATGTTGACTTTCCCTCAAAGTGTTTCATCCCTACTGTTGTATGTTTCACTAAGACACTATTGTTAGATGAATCTAACACTTGCATCATTGGTTCCCTTGTAATGGAATAATTTATAGTGAAGTGATCCTTCACCTTGCAAGCATTTTGTGCGGTTACATGCATGTTGGTAGCAGTGCTAAGTGGTTGTAGCTAGGTGAGGTCTATAATTATGGTTTGAGGGAGATCAATTCCTTAAAAAGGTTCATCTTTGACAAAGGTAAATTCCCTTATTTTTCTTTATGATTAGTTAATGTACATATTGTAAATTTCTTGCTTTCCATTAAGTGCTTTGAACACCCTACATTCTCCTTAAGGGAATGCATCCTCTTAACTTTCATGCTTTCCTCCAAGTGCAATTGCACATGTGTTTGTTTTCTTTGAGGAGGCATAGCTATTGAATTTTTCCCCTTCATGAACTAGTTCCCAATGGATTGATAATGCCCTTGGATTCCATGACCAGTAGACAATCATCCCAAAAAATTCACCAAAATGTTATCATTTCATACCCCCCTTTTGATGACCCACCACTGATATTCAATTTGAGTGATCTTCCATGGGCCATCTTGCATGTTTTTCCCTTGATGTGTTACAAATTTGGATAAGTCCCAAATTTTTTGGTTTTTTAGGCTTTCACTTACCTTATTCTTTGCATGCCTTCTTCATTTCTCCATCGCTCCTTCCTTTCCCTATTTTCTTCTAGTCTTTTAGGTTTTGGCCTTCACTCTTACCCATTACCCTTTATATACATTTCTCTTCCTTCATTTTTTGCTCTTCTTCTATCAAATTTTGGGAGTTATCCTTTTTCCTTCCCATTTTCTTTCTTCTTCCCCTTCAACGATTGTCACCCAATGTCCTAACACCCGATCCCTAAAGGTTCGATGTTATCATGGGGTAGTGGGATTCTTACCACTACACCACAAGATTTAAACATTCAGTTCATGGTATTGTAGACTTACTCTTAGCAATATCTTCTGGGTTATCACTCTACCACCCATCTTGACCTTCTTCATCATGGTATAGCAGGATTATTACCACACTACCACTCTTCAAGATCCTTTTCCTTGCAGGGTGGCAAGTTTTTCCCCACTATACTGCATTGCTCCTCTTTCCTTACCATGGTATTACGGTTTATGGTGTAATGGAGCTCTTTCATGCAATCAATGACCATGTTTAAAGTTTCATTAGGGATGAATCTCGGCCATTTCTCACTATCCCGTGGGGGACCCACTATTATATCTAAACTTGTGGAGGGATAGCGGGCATGAGGCACATGGTGTCATGGCCACTATCCGCTAACTATTGAAGGAATAGAAATATTTAATGTAATATTTATCAATGACTATTGAAAGGTTAAACAACATGCTACTAAAAGGATATATGAGCGTGTGCAAAATGGTTCATCTAGATGTTTTAATCTTATCTGTCTATTTCTAAAGAAGGATATGCATTATGACTATTGGCCAAGTGGTTAAAGCATATACATGTTGGTGGTTTTCAGGTTGATCTAGGTCATTGCTTGCTATCCCATGACCATGGATTTAAAATGTGCAAATATAAGAGCAATAGAAGGTAGGTGGCATGTGTCATGGTGGGCTTGATGCCTTGGTTTTCTTTGTATGACATCAACGAAACAAGTTTAATCAATGATAATATAATGATCAACTTGGTGATGTATTAAAGCTACACAATAGCCATTAATCATGATTCTCATGTGATCAACAATCATGTTTTAAAGTTTCATCAAGAATCTGATCTCGACCAACCAAGCTTGATCTGATGGCTAGTTTTCAAACTACAATGGTTAATTGATCCTATTCATGGAAAATTTATAGAAGTTATTGTTCAGTGACATCCTCAACTACCATATCGAATCTAATTGACTTAGATCAATTAATTATTCCTTTTCAACACTACTTTTCATTTTTGGATGATGTCATCACTCCTTGATGTGCTACAAACTCTTTATTCTCTAACATAGGGTGTATTGGTTGGATAGTTTTTCAGCGGCTTTCATGAGAGCTCCATCCCTACATTCATGATATTCATTCTAAGGCTTTCTCAAAATGTTAGAGCCTTTATACCTTGGTAGTTTCTCTAATATGGGTGCAATTCAGATCTTTTCAGACCTAATCGGTGTTCATCTTTTGGTAACCCTAGTTAGGTTAGGATTAGGAATTTGAATTCAACTCTAAGTTATGCATGATCTATAAAGGAAAGAAATTTATTTATTTCAAGGGTTTTTCCTTTGGCTTCTTTGGGGCTTTTCTTTGGAAAACCTATATTTTACACTCTACTATTGTAAAGATTGGATTTTTTCCTCTAGATTAATGAAATCTATCAAGATGTCCTCTCTTCAAATCTTTTTTGTTTGAGTAAGTTATTACATTCATATTTGAGTGTTTATTATATTTTCATGCATGTATGTTCAAGTTAAATTGTTTGAAACAGTTGTCTTGAGAAACTCTTTCCTTCTAGCACCTTGTCAAACCCTAACCTTCTAGTATGCCTCTGAGACAAACAAATATTTGTGCAAGACCCCTTTTCCCCTCTCCAAGGATGTACTCAACAATATAAGCCAGGAAAAAAAAACCTTCTATCTTGGTGTACCACATCCAATTTTTCTTTCATGTTCTCCTCCCATTTTCCTTGTGAGTTGTTAGTGGTAGGTTTTCATGTGTTGGGTTGGACCAACACATTGCACTAGGATTGAAAAAGGAAGCAAACCTTCTATAGAGATTCAACCTCATTCGCACAAGGTCCCACACCTTGAGGTTGTTTCCATTGTGTCATTAGAAAATTGAACTCTTCTTCAGTATGGTATAGTTTTATGTGACCACAATACCCTAAATTGACTTGATTGGTGAACAAAACTATTTAACTAACTTTCACCCTTCTTCCCTAATTGATTAAATAATAAATTATTATTTAATTATTATCAAATTTTATATTTGTCTATTAATTAAGTGATTTAACATTATTTAATTAATTCTTCCTCAATCATCATTTCTAACTAATTAAATTAATCTCATGTACTTAGTAAATATCCTAATTTAACCCTATTTTCCTTTATTAATTGAATAATCCTTAATTATTTGATTAATTCACTGTTTTATCATTAATTCAACTTTATTCTTCCTAATTAATTAAATAAACATCAATTATTTAATTATGTCACAAATATACTCTATTCATCTAAATCAATTAAATTGTTATCACTAATAATTTAATTAAATCAATTATTCAAAATCACTCAACATGGTCAACAAACAAATATATCTTTATTTATTAAAAGTCAAAAGAAAAATTTCTCATTCATCTCCAATGTTCGTTAATTATCCTTGCCCATTTTTTATTGAGAAAATCATTACCATTGATTTCTCACTTTAATTGGTTAACTAACCCATTTATTTACCAATCCCACTAATTTCTTTAATCCTACTAACCACTCAACCCAATTTTCTCAATCCCACCAATCATTCCAATCTAATCCCACTAATTATCTAATTAAAATCCTTAATTGGATCAATCTGAGGAATTAACTAACCAATCTACTTCCTCTCAATGGTTCTTAATCGTTGATCATGATATTTCATTACTAAAGCTCAATTGTTCATCTAAAAACATGAAATCTATATAACAACCTTCTTCATTCTAAAAAATGTTCGAAGAATCTAGAGAATGTGTGGAGAGGTTATGTGAAAATAGTCATTGCAGAACATTAAGCACATTTACATCTTTGATCACCATTAATATGCTTTTGTGAAGCTTTTTCAACAATAATGGAGGATTTGTATTGATCCAACACAATCCAACATCAATACAAATTACGCTTTAATATGGGATGGTAACATTGTAAGGCTTAAATTCAGCTCATGTTGTCTTTATGATTGCATTTGTTATTCAAATTCTTAGTTTTATAATTTAATTTCATGAGTATGGTTTGGTATTTTGATCTTGTTTTGAATTAATTTTATTTTTTTACTATTTTCTTATGTTTATTTCTCCCCTTATAGACATATTATTATACCCTTCATAGAAAATCTATGATCATGTAAAATATTGAGTCACACTAACCACTATGTATGAATAAGAATACTAAACACATGATCATGGGATTTTTATGCACACTAACTATAATGCATGCTTCACAAAAAATGCATGACACAAGTATGATGTTATGCAATATACACCACTCAACCCTTATGTACACCATGTACATATGAAAGGGATAGTGATAGAGAGATATAGGAAAAAATAGAGAGATATGATGTGTATAAACCAATAAAACAATTTATGCTAAGAATATGTAGAAAATATTTATATATATTGATATTGCTAAGTTTTTGAAAGCATACATAATGTCATATACAATTTCATGAGTCCAATATTGTCTCTCAAAATATAAAATTTCACCGATATATAGAGCGATACAAATTTGTATGAATGTTCCATAAAGGCATACAAAATGTCTACATATGTCCAAAGAAGATTAATGAAACATTTTCCCTATCTTTCATTAACTAGAAAGTGAACCTCAATACCCTAAATTCATTTTCATCTTGCATCATTCTAATTTAATGTATCCCTCAGTATTTTCCAACTCAATTTATATATAGAAATTGTAAGAGTTGGTATAGAATACTCTACACCATGCAAGATTTGGGTAAAGATCATAGCCACCAAAGATCTAGGAACTTCATGAAATCACAAGAGAGATCAACTATGAAAGAATAATTCTATTCTATAAAAGGATAGAAATGATGTATTATGATGATATGATTCATCAATGGATTGTATCAATGTTGATTTACACATGAGACCACTTGATTATATAGCCAAGGTGAGACATAGGATTAGAAAAATCATGGAAAGTGTCTTAAACCTATGTCATGAGATAACTAATATTAAATGACTTAGGACAGAAGTATTAAAATTCAAAAGATGGGATAAGATCTAGTGACAATCAACACCTTCTAGAAATATTCCCTCCTAGGACCTAAGTAAACTTAGCATGTACATAGGACCCACTAATGAACTAGTTAGGTTAAACACTTATTTAAACCAAAACCCCCCTTAAGTGAAACTTAGAGAGTAGTTTACAATACAAATGATGAAAATATGCAAGGATGGGTCCTAGCTATGAGGTCATGTTAGGTACCCATGTACAAATGCAATCTCTCACAAATGGAGAAAAGGGGAAAACCTAGTGGAACAAAACTCCTCCCCAAAAGAGATAAAAACAAAATGCTCTCAATGATAAATAAGAAGGAAAAAACCCCATGTGAGGAAAAATACCTCCACATAAGAGAGAAGAAGAGATACCATGCAACTCCCCTCAATGTAGAGTCTCCTACAATGATGACATATGTTCAACATTAAATGTTGAATATAATCTAATATTGTTGAAAAACATTCCTCCCCTTAGGAGGAAACAAAACCAAGATGGTATGCAAGATGCCTTTCCATTTAGAAAAGGAAGATGAGGTAAGATAGATGATGTGTTATGTCTCTAAATAATTCTCAAGTGTCTCCATGTCGATAGCGGAAGTTGCCAAGCTCTAAACAAGCATTCTAGGCCATACTACAGGAGGTGACAATCCAAAATCTCCTAGAAATAATTGTAGAACACAATCCAAAGAAAAATATACCCCCTCTAAAGAAAAACAAGTATCATGCAAATGTTATCAATAAGAATCCATAAACAAGTATCATGCAAATGTTATCAATAAGAATCCATACTCATGAAAAATTATGAAGAATGATCATGTAGAGAATGAACAAGAGGGTCAGAGTGTTCACTAAAAAAGCTAAAGAATGATCATCTCTATCAAGGAGAAGATGAATGTAACCAATGATCTCTCCTAAATTTGAAATGAAGGACTCACAATACAATTTACCACAATGTTTTTTGAGTACTCATCCCAAGTATCCATCTTTGAAAGATAATGTATGTCCTACTACACTGAATCACAAGAAGTCAAAATTATGAAAAAAAAAGAAACATTAGAAGCAACAATGGATGGTGTAGGCACGGTAGGAGGGTGGGTATGTGTAGGATCATCATGGAAAACAAAGGCCCTTAAGTGGCAAAATTTTTAGAAAAATCAGAGTTAGGCAACTTGACGTAAAAATTTGAATAATTTATCTATAATATTTCAAAAATATGTAAGAATAGAATCTATAGCAAATTGAATGTAGTTTCTAAACTACTAGGTTTGTTTAAAAAAGAAAAAATTATTTGTTGAAAATTTGAAATTTCAATGTAGTGGTACTTAAATTTCAGGAAAAAGTAAGAAGTAGGTGTTTGTCTAACCACCCTAACCACAATAAAATGATAATATTTTTTTATAAGATTTTAGATATAAGTAGAGGACTGATGCCCCAATGTGATGCATATTTTTTTGTAATTTTTTTCCAAGTAAATAATTAATTATGAATTTTTTATTACAATTTTTTTAAAAATATAAAAACTCGTATGTCTGACCACCTTAACTTGGTCAAAACTTCATGAAATTCATTTTTATTTTTTTAATCCTATATTATGTGAAACATAAAATGTGATGCATGTTTTGGATTCAAAAAATTTGATACCATTTGAAAAGTGTAGATGTTTTCAATCAACCTATCAATCGGGATTTTAGTCATAATTTGAATAGAAAATGAATAATAATTACTTATTAAATTCAAAGTAAAGAATAATTTATATTGGTGGAAAGTTGAGAATCTCCTTTAAAAACCCTTTTCATTTCATCAATTTTGGGTAAAAAAATAGTCCTCAGCCACATACCCATCATATTGCCACTTTTTGGACCATCATGATCTTGCACATACCCTTTTCCAAGTAAATAATTAATTATGAATTTTTTATTACAACTTTTTAGAAATATAGAAACTCGTATGTCTGGCCACCTTAATTCAGTTAAAACTTCATGAAATTCAATTATTCTTTTTTTAATCCTATAGTATGTGAAGCATAGAATGTGACACATGTTTTGGATTCAAAAAATGTGATACTATTTGTAAGACATAGACATTTTTCAATCAGCCTATCAATCAGACTTTAGTAGTAATTCGAATAGAAAATGAATGATAATTACTTATTAAATTAAAATTAAAGAATAATTTATATTGGTGGAAAGATGAGAATCTCCTTTAAAAACCCTATTGGTTTCATCAATTTTGGGTAAAAAAAGGTCGTCAGCCACATACCCATTATATTGCCACTTTTTGGCCCATCATGATCCTGCACATACCCGGTTCCTCAAAGAGAATAATTTGGACCATGTAGCAAGAGTTACACAATAGAAGAAACATGGAATATGGAGGAAAATGAAGATTCAAACAATCTTATTATCAGAAATTTTAGTTACAATCGACTGACAACATCCGAGTTTACATATTGGGCTCACAGGCTTGACATAACATGCTCAAAATACAATATTCCTATATTCTCCTTAATGCAATCTGAAATATTACATATCAAACCTAATATTTATCTCAACTAATTTTCTAATGATCAGTTACAATGATTTATATTAGTTCTTGAGATCTAGAATCGTCTGTGTCGGCTAAAGTCATTACAATTGTTGATGAAGGAAATGTAGCAGGTGCATGAAATAGGTTGGCCTTAAATTTGAATGTCTCCTAGGTAGGTACATAGGATGAAGTGTGGACCTAAATTAAGGTTGGGGAAACTCCATGGAACAATTTGAAACACATCGTAAGGATATGCAAGTTATAGAAAGGATCCACAAGAGATCAAACTATCTATTAGGCTCAAAACTACTCAGTTCTCTATTCTAGAAACTGCCACTTAATCCAGAAGCGATAACTTGCTAGAAAAAGATCCAATCACTCTAAAATATTGGAATAAGGAAAATGAACATGTCCATGATGAAAATATATATCTACAGGGTCCAGTGAGTAAATTTGATGAAACACTAAATCTACCAACTTGAACTAAACAAGAATTGAACAAGAACAAAACTAAAACAAAAATATTTTTTGGTTGATGAAGGATTGCCAAGAACCAAGGATGCTCCTACATCAGACATTTAGGATTATTTTAAAAGTGATTCTCTCACTTTGCTAGGGCTAAAGGAAAACCAATACGGTCTACCTCAATCTGAGAAATCTAAGAAGAATCCTCCACTGGTCTACCTTTCCACCTCACAAGATTTTATTTGTACTATCTCCCACATGTTTTCCTCCCATCTCTGATATCCAAAATCTCTTTTATCTCATTTGATTGTTGTTTAGGAAACTATTTTTTGAACTAATTTTTCTTTCACTATTTCTCTCTTTACTGTCTTCATTGAATTCTTCTTCAGGGTACTGATGTACATCTGCAATGTTGAATATAGGTGATATACCCATGCCATTCGGTAACTCTACTTTATATGCATTTCCTGAATCAAATTTCTTCAAAATATTATAGGGTCCAAACTTTCTCATCTTGAGATTATTGTATGTGCCAACTGGAAATATTTCCTTCCTCAAATGCACCATTACTTCATCTCCAACTTTGAACTCCTTATGTCTCCTATTTTCATTTACCTGCTCCTTATACTTCTAGTTCATATCTTCCAATTTTTTCTTTACTTCAATGTGCACTCTCTTCATATGTTCTACAAATTCCTCTACTTTTGCACTCCTTTTTTCTTCCTTTTTGATGTCTCACAACTCTGATATACCTCTAGGATGAACTCTAGTAACTATCTGAAAAGGTTTTTTTCTGGTACTCCTATTTACTGAATTATTGTATGCAACCTCAACTTGTGCAAGAACTAAATCCCAACTTCTAGTCTTCTCTCCAACCAAAAATCTCAGCAAATTCCCCAAAATCTTGTTTACTACCTCTTTCTATCCATTATTTTGTGGGTGAAAAGTAGAACTAAAGTTTAAATCCATCTTTAACTTCTTCCAAAGTGTCCTCCAAAAGTAACCAACAAACTTTGTATCTCTGTCTGAAATAATACTCCTAGGTAATCCATGCAATTTGACTACTTCCTTGAAAAACAAGTTTTCTACATGTATTGCATCTGTTGTCTTCTTACAAGGTATGACATGTGCCATTTTAGAAAATCTATCCACCACTGCAAATATGGAATCATTACCTCTCTATGTTTTTGGTAAACCAAGTATGAAATCCATGATGATATCCTCCCAAGGTCTGTTTGGAACTGTCAAAGGCTTATACAATCCAACATTTTGACTACTCCCTTTTGCAACTTGAAAAACTCTACAACTCTACATAAATTTCCTAACATCCTTATGAATCTATGGCCAAAAGTGATTCTCACTTATCAATGCTATTGTCTTATCAATTCCAAAGTGTCTTGCCAATCCTCCACTATGTTTTTCTTTCACCAAGTTATCTCTCATTGAACTCTGGGGTATACACAATTGAATTCCTCTAAACAAAATATCCTCATGAATGAAATAATCCAACCACTAACTCCTATCCTCCAAGACTAGTTCTTTACAAGCTCTCCAAGGTTCTAAAAAATTTAGGTCTTCCTCATACAAGTTCTTCAATTCATCAAAGCCCAATACCTTCACTCTCATTTCTGCCAATAAATTCCTTCTCCTACTCAAAACATCAACAAATCTATTTGAATTTCCACTCCTATATTTCAAAAAAAAAGTATAACTCTGCAAGAATTCCACCCATCTCATGTGTCTCTAATTCAACTTACCTTGACTGTTCAAATATTGTAATGCTTGATGATCCGTATACAACACAAACTCCTTAGGCAACAAATAATGTCTCCACTTATTTAAGGCTTTAAATATGGCATAAAACTCTTGGTCATACATTAAATATCTTCTCCTAGCATCATTCAATTTCTCACTAAAATAAACTACTGGTCTTCCTTCTTGACTTAATACTGCTCCAATTGCATTTCCACTTGCATCACAGTCTACCTGAAATACCTTACTAAAGTTTGGTAAAGCCAACAATGGCTACTCAGTCACCTTCTATTTCAACAACTCAAAACTATAGTTTGCTCCAAATTTCCACCTAAAATCTTTCTTATCCCCTCTCATTGTTTCTGTCATAGGACTACAAATAGAATTGAAATTCCTAATGAACTTCTGATAGAAACTAGCCAATCCATGAAATGATATTACCTCTCCAACACTTTCTGGTGTAGGCCATTCAACAATTGCTCTTACCTTCTCAAGATACATCTTCAATCCATCCACAAATATCACAAATCCTAGATATACCAATTCTTCCTTCATGAAACTACACTTCTTAATGTTTATTAGCAACTGCTCTTCTCTCAACCTCTACAAAACTTATCTTATATGCAACTATAGACGCATTAAAATGACCTAGGCCTGCAAATTATATTTTCTCCGTAATTCATCTTAGCATAATTCAAACATTTTAATTATGTCCTTGGTCCACTCTCGACTATTAATTAAATAATTCATAATTATTTAATTAATTCATGTCTTTTTATTCTTCTTGATTATTAAATAAATAAATTTTATTTATTTATTTAATACATCACTAATTGTCTAATGTCTCTCTATAATTAAATAAATTTCTTAATTTATTTAATTATCTTTGTCCATCAATTTCTTCCTAATTATTTAAACAAATAAATTTTATTTATTTATTTAAATACATCATTAATTCTTAAAAGTCTTCTTATAATTTCTTTAATTTATTTAATTATTGTCCACCTTGACATTTTAGTAAATAATTCAAATTAATTATTTACTATCATGTGACCCCACCTTTTGAATTAAATTAATTTTTAATTCAAAATAGTCTTTTTCCTCCAAAAATCAAGTAATTTCTATTATTATTTGATTTTCCAACCACCTCTTTTTCTATTCCAATATTATCTCTTGTCACATGCATTATCAACCTTTGATCTGATTTTCTAGAAAAAAATCTTCTCCACTTATTTTAAATTTTCCCTAATGTTTCCCTAACCCTAATTTTGGGTTGTCACATTGAATCTTGACCATTGATTCTAGGGAATTTGTCAATTTTTAATCTTGGTCATTCACTCAAAATTGCATTTTCTATAAAATGGCAATTTTGGTCTCCTTTGCGCATCTCATGCAATTGTCTTAGGCAACCTCATGTCATCTTGCAACCTTATGCACATATTTTTTCATCTCATGCTCTTGCTATCTTGTCATTTTAGGCTATTTTCTACATTCTTCATAGTTTTCTAGTTGCATTTGTGAGGTCATTTAGGTTAAATCCTTCAACATTTTCTTAGGGCTTGTCATGGTTATTAGATTGATCACAGAAAATCTAAGGGAAACATCATATTTCCAACAAGTTGGGAAGGTATAATGGAGATCAGCCATCGAGAATGAAGATTTTTGGGTGAGATCTTTCATTTTATTTCCTTTGCACTTCCTTATTGATTTGGGTATGATTCATGTCTACGGGTGAAAACCTCTCAGAGGCACCCAAAGATGGAGGACTGAACTTTCTTCCTGTGACTTAGGAAAAATTGGCAATGCTCATAGAGGACACCATGGATATCAAGATATCTACAACATAAGATCCCAAAATTGTCCTCTTTGCGGCATCCTTGATAGAAGAAGAGAAATCTAAATTCCATAAATTCTTTGCAGAGTGCAAAATTAATTTTGCATGGCCATATGTCGATCTGCCTAGGTTGGATCGCAAATTGGTCTTACACCATTTTCCACTACTTCTAGATGCCAAGCCGATAAAAAAAAAAAGCTACGTAAAATGAATCCTTAGATCACTCTGTTAGTCAAATTCAAACTCAAGAAATTGATAGATGTGGGATTCATATGGTCTATCGACTATGTTGAATGGATATCCAATCTTGTACCGGTCACAAATCCAAATGGTCAGATATGTCTCTGCATAGAATTTAGAGACTTGAATGAAGCATGTCCAAACGATGACTTTCCATTGCCAAACATAGATATCATAGTTGACCTCATGGACGTTTTCTCAGGTTATAATTAGATTCGTATTGCCCTTGAAGATCAACATAAAACAACATTCACATGTACTTGGGGTACATACTATTGGGACATCATACCTTTTGGTCTTAAGAATGTAGGTGTCACGTATCAAAGAGCTATGACAACAATATTCCATGACATGATGCAAAAGATAATGGAGGATTATGTGGATGACCTCTTAGAAAACTCTTTAACATGAAAAGATCATTTTAGTGTGTTAGACAAAATATTCAAGAGATTGGAAGAGTACAAAATCTACTTGAATCCTAAGAAATGTGTCTTCGGTATGACATCAGGAAAATTTTTGGGATACATAGTTTCTCGACAAGGCATTAAACTTGATCCTACCAAAGTGAAAACCATATTAGACATGCCTCCTCCAAAAGGAAAAGGTGAACTCGGGACATTGCAGTGCAAGTTACAATCTATCTGACATTTCAGAGCACAACTAGCCTACAAGTCTCAACCATGTCAAATACATAGTGACTTGATTCATGCACCAGTACAAGAACTTCAATCGATTACTTCTCCATAGCCCTTCGCACAATGGGTACTCAACCTCGTGGGAAAAATTCATCCTACCTCTTCCAATGGCCACAAATTCATTATCACCACCACTGAGTATTTCACTTAGTAAATTGAATCCATCCCCCTTACATAACCAACAAAAAAAACTCTAAATTCATCCTCAACTAAATCATTTTCCAGTATGGTATACCCCAATCCATCATCATAGACAGCAAACATCCTTTCAAAAATCAAGAAATTCATGAGTTATGTGAATGATTCCATATCCAACAACATTTCTCCATGCCATATTACACACAAGGAAATGGTCAAGCTGAGGTTTCCAACAAAACCATCATAAAAATTATTAAGAAGATAGTCAATGACATTGGCCATGACTAGCGCATTCAACTCAACCCTACTTTGTGGGCTTACTGCACTAGCATCTGCACACCCACAGGAGCCACATAATTTTCCTTAGTCTTTAGAGTTGAACCTATCTTGCCCGTTGAGGTTGAAATTCCTTCTTTTTGCATCTCCCTGAAGGGTCTAATTGATGATGAAGAGTATAGAAAATCACGACTGCATGAATTGGAAATGTTAGAGGATTGTCAACACAATGCCTTGAATCATTTACAAGCATATCAAAATAGAATCTATCACAGCTATAAGAAAAGATTCATGGTCAAGAAATTTGACATTTGCAACTTGGTCCTTATGCAAAATCCAAAAAATTAGTCTGACAGAGAAAAACCTAGCAAGTTCGAACCAAATTGGCTGGGTCCTTATATTATCACATCCTCTTTTGGTTTTGGAGCATATCAGCTAGCTACTCCAGATGGAGAACAATTGAGAGAGCCTATAAATAGTTTACATCTACAAAAATTCTATGCATAGCATTAGAAAGCCTAGCTGAAAACCTTAAAACTTCAAAAAAAATGAAAAATATAAAAAATCGTCACCTTGATGAAAACTTGGAAAACAGGAATCTTGGTGACACCAAAAAGAAAAAATGATGACAAAAATAGTAAAGAGAAATAATTTTTCCGACAGTGAAAACTTGGTAAACATGCACTTTGGATAAGTACCATGGTGAAAACCTGGCAAACAGGTGCTATGTGTAGTCAATCATTGCTTTTCCATCTACTATCACTCTATCTATCTTGGTCCATAATAAAAATTCACTTTTCTAACATTATCACAACACTTCACTCTAACATTATGACATTTCTTTCCATGACCAACAATGGTTGACATCAAGTCTTGCATACCATTCATTGTGCATACTGGTCATGTCCTTTTCCATCCCAAATTTTTTGGCTCATTCTCGACTTGAATATGGGAAAAAATTTATCATGTGACTATAGTGAGTATCACACATGGTCCTAACAATAAAAAATGTCCTAAAAAAATCCCTAAAAATAAAAAATGTCTTGGAAAAAGACCTAAAATTTGAAAAATGTCCTGAAGATATAAAAAAAAATTCTTCAAAACAAAAAAATAGTCATATTGTGTCCAGTTATTCATGTCAGTCATTATTTTTCATTGTCAAGCTACATTGTCTCTGTTCATTTTCTACGTAGGCAAGGCTCGTCTGTGAGCCCCCAATACATTAGGTTAGTCCCATTAGGTTTTTCAAAATAAAAATCATGGCTAAATCTTTGGTCATTATAACAAAGTCATTGGTCGTGTCGAACTATGAGGTCTCTAAGTGTATGACATAGACAAGGCCATCAATAGATGAGCCCCTGAGGCCATACTATGTCAGTCCATTAGGGTTCAATGCACTACACTGACACACACATCAAACAATCTTCAAATCAAGCTGACTCTTTATTAATCTTAAAATAGAAAATCTCTTCAAACAAACTTTGGCAATCCTTCAATCAAATATGACAATTGTATGAGCATGCAAAACTTGGCATGTGGTCACACTCAGTCAAACCATGTCACATTGTTAAATCTTGGTCTTGTTCAGATGATTCATTCTGAAGAATGGACCCTATCACTTATTTATATCCTAGGATGTGTCCTTCTTAGGCATCATCACCGTTATCTAGCACATTGAGGAATTCTCATGACAATAGAGAACTATTCCTCTAGACATCAACATCATTCAATATGCGTCCTTCCTGAATTTGGCATCTTAGCATCGACATCATTCAAGATGCGTCCTTCCTCAATTTGGCATCTTGACATCAACATTGTTTAGGATGCATCCTTCCTGAACTCGGTATCAAATTTGGCATCTCAAAATCATCAACCTTGGCATCTTGACATCAAAACACTTGACATTCAGACACACTCAACAAAAAAAATAATTCAACATCTAGGCACTTAGCAAACACTTGGCATTTTCAATTTTCATAATGTTACTAGTTCCTCGAGGATGTCCTAATATGAGATTTAGAGGAGCAATGAGGTATCATGATGATTGTCTTGTCTTATATTTTTGGCAGTCATGTTGCTAGTTCCTTGAGGATGTCCTAACAACAATATTTAGAGGAGCAACGATGTTTCATGACCTTTTTCCTTTGTCTTTATTGCTTGTGGTTGGTTGTGACAAAAAGACTAGGGCAATTTCACTCTTAGTATGAGTCATGATCATCCTTGTTTGCGACTAATTGTTGCATGTGATAGTTTGACCTTGCGCACCATTGATCTATGTAATATCATGGTGTTTTTTGGCCATTACAATAATCTGCCCAATGATGATTAGGAGCAACAACTATTAGTTCTATGGAAATATGTTGAAGAATTTGTCTAATCATACTAACATTCATCTCCTTTTACCTTGTCATCTCTCTTCTTCTGTCTCTTAATGATATCCTGTGAAATACAAAAATATATTTGCATACATAATCATATAGGCATTGCATTAATCTCATTACACATTGGCATTTGGTTACATTAATATATAGTTACATCCATACATTCATATATCATAAAAAGACAAAGTAAACATGTCATTATCCATATCATCACTTTTTTCATCCACATAAAGCATCGCATGTCACATTATCCATACATCATCCATATTATCCATTTTTCATACACATAGAGTCCAAAAATTATGCATATCATCATCATCATCATCATCATCATCATCATCATCATCATCATCATCATAATCATCATCCATGGCATAGTATCATCATCACATATAAATAAACATCACATCATCATGGCATCTCATCATAAATAACTATCATAAATGCATACATGACATGAAAAATAAAGAACATCATCATAGGAATCATAATTGCATAAATCATATCACATGTAGAATGCATCATCACATAACATAAAAAATATAGGCTGCATCAAAATTGCATTATATATATAATCTCAAAAATCATGTCATAGGATATAGTCACGAGATATCCTGAAAATAAGAGCTCATAGGCTCGATGATCAAAATATAATTGTCATAACATAAGTGTCTAAAATGTCCTAATGCAAGATACCAATAAAAATTTCTATGCCGAGCTCTCCTCATCTCCTAGAGGAGAAGATCTAGGGGATCAATGCTCTATAAAGGGGATCGATGCCATCATAATCACTGTGGTCTATGCCTAGGAAGTTGAAGGATCTTTCACTAGAGGCTGACTATGCACTAACCTGTGGCTTGAACCTATGGAACCATGGCTGTGACTCGACTTGTACCTTGAGGAGTGCCTATGCGAGTGGTGCAATCTATGGACTAATATGTGCCCTCATGAAGTTGAACCACCCACATTACTTTGGCTACGACTACTATGGGAGCTGTTGTTGCTCCCTAATCCTGGCCGTGTCCTACTGTGGGACTGAGACAATCTAGGCTCCCTCTAATTGACTAGCACTACCATCTCATATAACATCCTATATTTTACCCTACTCTCGCTGACTCTGGCCAACTCTCTTGCCACATCTCTGACCGAACCTGAACACAACTCTACAAATCCTAATCACCAGCTCTCTGCCTCCTAATGTTTGATCTCTGCTTGATCTCGCTCAACTCATTTCACCTTTAACTCTATTTGCAAAGATCTAATCTATGTAGTGGCCTCATCGAGCCTCTTCTATAGGTCTGCCACCCACTAATCTACAATTGTATCGTGTGGTAGTGGTTGTCCTATAGGTGCATCATCCTCCCCCTTTACCATCTGCCACCTCAACAACAACTCTACCTCATCTATCACATCCTCATCATCCCCAATCTCCTCCTCCTCTCCTTCTAAAACCCCCTCTTTATATTTTTTTTTTTGAAAAAAACACATACACTCTACTGTGACACATATGACTTGCATAGTGACACATTTGTTTGAATGTGACACATTCAATTTGCAAGTTGATGCATTTTCTTGTTAGATTCCAACCTATAGACCTGAGACACATTTTCATTGTAGGTTGATGCATTTTCCTATCAGATTCTAGCCTACAGACCTAAGACACATTTTCTTTGCAGGTCAATGCATTTTCCTATAAAATTCTAACATACAGGATAGAGCCGTATTTACTGTTTGGAGTGACCCAATCATTCTGCTGCAACACATACGACTGTTGAACTTTTGTTTTTGGATTTTTCTAGAATTTTCTTGATTTCCTTTTGCAATCTATTATTCCTTCCTAAAATCTATTATTTTAGGTGTTTTTTGGTTACTAATAGACTATTGCAGCATGTGGCTTTGAGTCTTTCGTGGGTCCAAGGTATCTCTTTGAAACTACTAACTAGTGGTTTTGTAGGTTTAATTGTCCAAGAAATTTACTTTGAAACACTTGTGCTTGTTTACTTTTAAATTAGAAAGAACTTCCATTGGTTCTTTAAAAATAATATTTTGTTGTCACTTGCTTGATTGTGCTTGAAGGTGGTAGGTGATTATGCTCTCATCTTGTACATTTGGGACTTAAAAAATTACCTAAGTAAACTTATACAAAGTGAAATTAAATAATTAATTACACTGACAACCCCCCATAAGTGCAACTTAGGGAGAATAAAATTATTATGAAAAGATGAGTCTCATAAACAAGGCCTAATCAGGTACTCATTTACAAATGCAATGCAAACCAAACCAAATGGGGTAAAGGAGAAAACCACATGGGAATAAAACTCCTCCCCAAAATAGGATGCAAAAAAATAGCAAAGTGATGAAGGATGGAGGACCCTATAAGACCCCCCAAGGACACCATCCATCACAAAGATACATAAAAGAACCCCCCCAAAAGAGAGCAAGAAAGAGGCCACATAGCCCCCCTAGAATGAAGTAGCTCATATAAGACTGAAAAAACCGCATATCTTGAAAGAAATGAGAGGGAAAAGGCCACAAGAAAGCAATATTTGAAGGTGAAGTAGGTGTAGCCCAAGATGTCTCCATTGAAGTAGATGAGACATCAACCAATGAAGAAGTCAGAGAATGTGAAGAATCGAGAGTATCCTCCAAAGATGAATGATCAACATCTTGTTGCACTAAAACAAAAGAAACCACATATGTAGTCACATAAGTATCAACAACATAAGAAGGAAAAGATGGAATGGATGGCTCAAGAATTGGATCCATAGAGAGAACACCAATCTTCAAGAATCCAAATGTATCCTCTAAATGATTATTCACACTAGAAGTGTGAGGAAAAACTCTAGGAACAAAAGCACTATTAGTAGAAAAATCTGGAAATGAATACAACTAAGATGAGTGATCCACCACCCCAATAGCAATAATCGCTCTATTCTCCAAGTCTTTGATGATAAAAAAATTAGGTGTAAGCTCCACAAATCTCCCATTTCCTCCATGTGTGATCTGATATATGGAAAGAAGGTTGTTTGTCAATGAGGAACACACAAGACATCCTGGAAAGTGTTGTCCCCAAAACTAATAGACCCCTTCCCTATAACACTCGTGTATGTATTATTTTCCATCAAAATAGGAGACATAGTAAAAGGCTCAAAGGAAAGTAAAATAGACTGCTAAGATGCCATATGATGAGAAACTCCTAAATCTAGAATGCATCTTCCTAATTCATGACTTGAATAAGCACAAAGAGTATGTCCCTTCAAAACCGATGTGGTATACAAACCAGTTGTGCATGTGTTAAGCTACTCTGAAGGAGAGGAGGAAGATGATGTAGATATCCTAAAAGGAAAATAAATTTGATGTTTTTGAAGAAGATGTTTCAACTCATCAATATCCTTCTTGTAGCATCTATGTTCTACATGTCCTTCCCTCTTGCAATAAGAACATGTAACTTTCTCCTTCTTAGATTATTTCCCCTTAGAAGAGGAGGATGAATCTAAGGAATCCTTTTGTTGCTCATGAGATTTGGAATCCTTTTGTTTATGTTTCTTTCCTTTTCCTGAAGAATCCTTTTGATCTTTTGGCTCCTAAGATGCAATGAGTTCCTGTGATGAAGAAGGTTTCACCATGCCCATGATAGCTAACTTAGCTTTCTCTCGAGTGAGAGATGAAGCAAAATCATCAAGAGATGGCATAGTGAATCTTGTACCAAGAGCATCCTAAGTGGCATAAAAGGTAGAGACAAAAATTGAATATTCTAGTCCAAGATTAGAAAGAATGGACAATATCAACTAAGATTCCTACTTCTACATACCACATTGTGTCAAATGCAAATGAAGAAACTTGAGTTTTGTGAGGAACTCCTGGATGCTGTAAAAATCCCTAGGATTTAAGCTAATGAGCTCATTCTCCAATTGAAATCCTCTCATAGTATCCTACTTCCCAAACAAAGACTCTAAAGTAGTCCAGATCTAATTTGGAAAAGTACAAGACTAAATATGAAAAAGAAGATCAAGAGAAATAGAAAGACATAAAGTACCAAAACCTTCATCAAACCTATTAAACCACTTTCTCTTTTAAGTAGCACCTGCAGGTTCAACTTCAGTACCCATGGTCACTTTGTACAACCCTTTATGCTTCAAAAGAATGGAGTAAGGGGTACAATATTTTGTGAATCCATGAAAAAATAGTAGTACGTACTCTCAAATGCAAAAAATATTCCCCTTTGATCTCAAAAAAATCTTGATTACACATTTCCCAAGAAAATAACCCAAAAAGCAAAGGATGAGTTCTGAAAAAAAAAAGATACCTAGTGAAAAATCTAGAAAAATCAAGTTTAAGATTTGTGAAGACGATGATACCAGCTTTCCGATGATATCTCATTTGCAAAAATCCAACAGCATGGCCAAAAGTTATGATTTTAAAAAAAACTAAATTTAGCCTACAGGAAATGAGTTTTCTAGCAAAAAAGGTTTAATTCTAATTTGATTTCTAAAAAATATGTTTGCAATGAGTAGAAAAAAAAGAAACCCAGAACTATTTTGAAGCTAAAAGAAAAACCCAAAAATCATTTTTTGATCTAGGAAGTAGAAAATGAAAAAATAATTTTTTTAACCTTCAGCCAAGAGAAAAATCACGCACGCCAATTTTTGTACAACTTTTTTCTTTAAATCCATGCAAGATATCAAAAATATAAAAGAGCCATTTCATATTTTGACCCTAGCTACAAAACCCAAAAATCATTTTTCCTACAATTGAGTGGAAGTTGGATTTATGAAGAAAAAAGTGAAAAATAGCTTTAATAAAAAGGTTGCTTGCATCCACAAAAAATTTCATGCCAAGATTAATTCCTCATATCTGGGAAGAAGTTTGCAACACTGAAACTCTAATACCATGTAGGACTTAAAATATTGCCTAAGTAAACTTATACAAAGTGTAATTAAATAATTAATTACACCAACAGTGCAAACTAGTTGATTAGTAAACTAGACCCATCTATTTTTGTGTTTATCCCAATTCAATAATCAAAATATTCTCTCCCCTTACACACTTGTGCAATCCTGGGTGTAATAGAAATGATTATTGACTCTAGGTATTGGGCCTTCCTTGGTGGGAAAATGTACTCACCCCAAGGCAGCTGAAACTGGCAATGGAGCTCTTTGGCCGAGCTACCCCCGACTAATATATAAATGTGAATCCTAAGGAAAAGCCTAGGATTACGAGTGCAGATGTGTCATACAGACAAAGTAGGATTCCCTGAAACCTTGTTGAGCATAACCTCTTCAGGTTGGAATTCCTCCTTAACGGAGCTTAATCTTTGCCCCATGTATGGCCACTCAAATGGGGGTCGTAAACTAAAAACTTTTGTGTAGTATTCAAAATCCTTTCTATTTGCTAGCACAACAACAGTCATTGTGAAGGCATCCACATTCTTGTAGTTCTTAGTAGAGGTGATCAACCTGCTATGGGATATTTATGGGGTTTTAAATCTTGGTTGGCCTAAGAAGTAGTGCACTGTAAGAGGGATCCTGTGCAACCAAGCTTCTGAATTCACACACTAAGAATAAATGCAATTGGGGAAACCCACGTGGAATCTAGCAAATATTGTCCTCGTCTAACCTAGGATTGTGCTTGTATTCTTTGTGATTGTTTACACACTTAAAATATTGTGTTTTCCAAATGTTTTCTGGACATTGAACAAAAAAAACATCACTTACAGATCTGGAAACAAACAATCATCCTCAAACAATTTAGATTTTTGACCAAAACTACAAACAAATTATACTTTTTACATTTTGCACCACATCTGTCATGATGCATTCGCTCATCTGCACCACATTCGCTCTACAAAACACTACATTTTCTCTAACAAAACTCATTTTCTTTGTAGAACACCACATTCTCCTGGCTTGAACCACATTTGTTTTTCAGAAAATCACATTTGCAATAATGAGTCACATTTTCTTTCTGTAGAACCGCATTTTCTAGAATTGAGCTGCATCTACTATACTATGATGCATCTATGACCTAAAATGACACATTTTCCTGACAAAAGCAAAAACTCTATCACAGACTGAAACCCAAGAGAAAACTGGTCCAATCTGTCATCAAACATCTTTTTCCAACAACTTCTGTAAAAAAAAAGAAAGAAAATTTCTCAAATCTTCTATTTCTTGCACACTTTGGTTTGCATTTTACCATAGGTTCATCTTTGAAAATTTTAGTTTCATCCTTAGGCTTCACCATTTTCATTTTCAATCATAAACTAGTCTTTAGGTCCTCATTTCATTTGCATATTTTGGATTAGGAAAACCTTACCGTATTTTGCAAAATCTTGGCCTCCAAAAGTAAGTTATGATTGGACTTAGTCACCATTATCTCCTTTAGTCATTGTCCTTTTGTAAGACCTTTCCAACTCATAATTCAAGTTAGGAAACCTCACTTAGTCATCTTGTCATTGTCATTTAGTCCTTCAAACAAGTCCTTTGATATTCCAAAATTAAGGCATAGATCAAGCTTAGGATGGTTGAGCAACCTTCTTCCAAATCATTTGGACCTTTTCATTTGCATACTATAGACATTCAAATAATTTTAGTCCTCACCTTGCATATCTTATCTTTAAAAATCCAAAAATATTGTTATAACTTCCATCTGAGTCCTCATTTGGCATCTAGACTTTGCATTTTCATATTAGTCCTCATTGTCACCTTTGCATTTGGAATCTTTTCTTGACAACCTTATCACCTTGCATTAGTCATTTCCCTTAGGAAAACGTCATTATCACCTTGCATTGACATCCTTTATTCCAAAAATACAAAATAATAATTAAAAAAAAAATTCATAACTTGTCATTTTAGTCTTCATTGTCCTTTGGCATTAGTCATTTCCTTTAGACAACAATGTCATATTGCATCCCTTATTATCAAAAATCCAAAACCATAGTTTCATTTAGTTATCATTTTCATCATCTTCCTAATTTTAACAACTCCTTATATCGTTGAGACTAGGCTTCAAAGAAAAAGAAGACAAATGACTAATTTTGGACAAGACAACAACACTTACATCTTTTCCAATGACATGAATCAAAATATGAACCGAGACACATCTTTCATCAATCCTTTTATCAACATGAACATGCCATCTTCATCATGTAATCCCTTTGAACCATTCATACATAGAGATGAACATGGAAACATATTTGAGGAAGACATACAAGATGTAACACAAAAATCCTGAAGTGGCCTCTTTTGTAGAAGACATAGTTTTGCATGATAGAGATAGATATTTAGCCATACTTTTACATCAAGGAGCCAAATTACCACAAGAATTTCACATTAATACATTAAGAGCAGAAACTCCCAATCATGATGCCAACAACAACACAATGCCTCCAACACTAGTCAACCTCAAAATAATGTCATTGGTTCCACCTCACAAATTGCCATAAAAACTATTAATGCTACCACCATTGACACCTCCAATCAAAACAATTTCAATATAATTAATGCAACATCCATTGGAGGAACACTAACCATGTCACAAGCCATGTCACATTCAATGCCAACAATGTCAACAACATCCTCACAATCAGTTGGAGCTACCTTTGGGTCATCATCAATGGGGGAGAGCTCTTCAAATACTCTATTTGGAGCTTCATCTAGTGCCATGGATGCATCATCATCAAATCCTTTCATTGGTACCTCACTCAATCCCTTCAGAGGAAGTAACAACATATCTTCAATTGAGGACCACAACCAAATGTTAACACGTCATCACAACTTAATACCAATACTTCCCAAGGGAAAAACACAAACATTCCCGATGGACAATTCCAAAAAATTGGACAGGCAATCAGAATACACAACCTATGACCTTAATTGGACACCAAAATATTCAAGATCAACATATCCCACAAATTTCAACTCAAATGGTTGGCAGACATATTCCTACATATGCATCACATATCCACACTCATCAACATTTCCCTCATCAAAACACATCATACATCTTGCAACAACACATCCCACAACAAAACACCAACATCTCTTCACAACAAATGGGTACCCATGGGATATCTATCACTCTCATGTGTGATGCAACAAAAAATCCAATAATTGATGCCTTGAAAACTCAAGTGGATCACTTGCAAAAGACCATAGAAACTATGAAAATTTATGACAAAAAGTCACACATGTCATATGACCTATTCCCATATCCTTTTGACATGAGTCTATGCATGCCACCATTTCCTCCTAGGTATGTGGCACCAAATTTCACCAAGTATAAGGGCAAGACAAATCTTATTGAGCACATTTGAGAATTCATGACCAACTGCATGGACATTGTCTATGAACATACTTACTTGATGAGACTCTTCTCCAAAATGCTTGTAGAACCCACACTTGAATGGTTCTCCACCTTAAAAGGGATAAAATCATGGGACAAACTTACAAACAAATTTGTAAAAAAATATTCCTATAACATTAACACAAACACCTCCATCACTAGCTTATGCACACTTACACAAGAAGATGATGGTGAAACATTTATCCCATTCTTCCAAAGGTGGAGACGTATAGCAAGTCATTGCCACATTGACATACCTGAAAAGGAAAAAGTTGACATGTTCGTCCAAACACTCCTAGGCCCATTGAAATATGGCTTGCAAGTTCACTATTGCACAACCATCATAGAATTAGTCAAAAAAGGTGTCCAACTTGAGAAGGACCTCATTGCTAAAGGAGAATTAAAATATGGCCTTAAAAATGCAAACACAAACCCACCTTCAAACAAGAGAAAATATTGGGTCAAAAATAACCATCTTACCAATGATGGCATTGTTGATGCCAAGGCTATAAACATGATGGGTCATGTACTTACTCTTAAAGGATTTCAACCACAAAACAAACCAACAACAATATTGGCATCCCCCACCAATGTCATTCTAAATAACCAAACCATTCAAAACAATCAAAGTCAAGGATATCCCCACTATACATGACAATTTTTGAAAAGATGAACATACACTACTTTGGGAGAACCAATTGAGGATGTTCTTAAGAAGCTGCTTCAAAACAGTCTCATCACACTAGAGGATTCTAAGCCATATGGCCCAGGATAGTTTAAATCATCATGGTGGAATGATAATGAATTATGTGATTACCACCTAGCTAAAGGGCATAAGACATCCTCTTGTTGGAAACTAAGAAATATTGTGCATGACCTCATTGAAAATCACACAATTCAATTGGGTGGGCCACAATTTGCATCAAATGTAGACCATACTATTCACAAAAACCCATTACAGGACCATGGTTCAAATAACCCCTCAACGTCAAGTCCTAAGACAAATAATAATCATTCCAACTATACCTGCACCACATTCAATTATTTAGGAGGAACCATCATCAATAAATTTCAAACCGATGAATACATCAATACCATCACTGTCAAAAGAGCACCTGAATGTAATGTCACTACTCGAAGTGGAAAAATCACCAATGCTAGTCCTCCTCCTCGACAACCAAAAATTACCATACTCAGTCCATTTGCAAAACAATCACAATCAGGCCTAGCTACAAAGCAGTCACAACCTAAGAGTTAGTTTAACCTTATTTATCAACTAGGAAAAACCCTTGCGTAAATACTTGAGCTACTTCACATTTCTCCCGCACATAAGGCTATACTTGACAAAACCTTTCAAGAGTCCTTTGTCCCTCAAAACATTCATGTCAACTAGTTTGAATTCATGGTGGGTTACCTCACTACACCCCATCATGTAACATTTCAGACTAGGATTATTCATCACCAAAGTCTAACCATAACGATGCATTACACATTGAAGTTTTCATCCATAAACACAAGGTTAGATGAGTTTTAGTAGATGGTGGAGTAGGACTGAACATATGCTCCTTAAAATTGGTTAAGGCTCTAGGATTTTTTGATGCTTGCATAGAAGCAACAAAGATCATAGTCATAAAGGTGTATGATGATGAAGAACATTCCTCTCGAGGTGTTATCACTCTTCCTATCAGAGTTGGACCAGTCATTGTAGACACAACTTGCCAAGTCCTGGATCTTGAATTACCCTATAACATCTTGCTTGGCTGACCCTGGATTCATGCCCTCAAAGATGTTCCATCCACTTACCACCAATGTCTGAATTTTCCCTTTGATGGCACATAAATCACCATATATAGAGACCTCGATTTCTTTCAATACTGCACCAATCTAAGGGGTATTTCATAACATCAAGTGCCCATCAACCGAGAAACTCCTAGTTCACCTTCTTCAGAATTCATTTACCCTTCCACGCTCACCTCTTCATCCACGTCCACTCCTTCCACATCTTCAACCACACCACCATCCTCCTTGCTTCCTAAGGCTAAGTCCAATGTCAAGATCCAAGACCTAGGCTATGGAGAATTCAAACTAAATATGACATATTGTATCACAAAATTACCCAAGTCTCCCAAGGTCTATGGTTCGCCTTGTTTTAGAATGGAACCTATGGAAATTTTAAAGCACCACCAACAATAGTTTTTATAAAATGGGGAGACATGAATAATGAGGAAATTGAACACATATCAAGATGGATTTACAAAGAAATGGAAAACCTACCTCCTTTACCAGTCCGAATATACTAAAAAGGCTATGACATGATAAAGGCAAAGGGCTAAGATTGAACTAGTGGCCTTGGAAAAAATAAGATTGGAAGGCGTGAACCAATCATGCCTCCCCGTAGACCAAAACTTCTTGGGTTAGGGTATGGACCACCCAAAAAATGACAATCAACGTACCAATGGACTTTTGATTGAGAATGTGAATGCTTCAGAAAGTGTCAAGACTATTGAGGAATCCCTTACTGAAACCGACTCCCATGAATGGGAATTTGGCTCCCAACGATCCTTAAGTGACTGTTGTCTTGATGAATTTTTCCTTGAAATTGGAGAACTTACCTCTAAACAAATATTTTGGAAAACGTTTAAAATTGACCTGGCATCAAATATTCACAATCCTAACATCTCAAGGAAATGAGAAAATTGGGATAGACACTTTTTCCCAAGGAACAATGACAAACCTAAATCATCCTGTAGTCCTATTGGCCATAACCTTGACATATCTGCCCAACCATCTGACAATGATGACCATCATTTGGACTCATCTGAATTTCCACATGATGCTACTGACCCCAACGATAATCTTTTTGTCCCTTATTTTGACAATGAGTATGAATCAAATAAAGGAGAATATTGGATAGAATCTGACTAGGAATTGGATGTCGATAACTTCATTTTCAATGTCTTCAAATTTGTCTGCATTCTTCCTACATCTTCCCCACAATTCACCAATACTGATGATGGTATCTCCTTATTCTACTTGCAACTAATTGATTGGAATCAATAAGGCCCCTAGTTATGGACATATTTCAGAATGATGAGGCCATTGCAAAAATCATGGGAATACGTGAGGGCATACCAAGTGGAGATCACGAGGTTGGATTTTCCATCAACCTAGATTGTGTAGCTTACTTTGGGAGACTGCTCCATCCTCTAGTTGCAAAATGAAAAAAAAAATGACACATCTTTAGGTGAAAACTGAAAAGCACCTTTTGACCATAAAAAGGTAAAAATAATGGACGTATCTATGGGTGAAAACCTCTTCAAGGCACCAAAAGATGGAGGACTGGAATTTCTTCCCATGACTCAGGAAAAATAAAAAATGCTCATAGAGGACACCATGGAAGTCAACATATCTACAAAAAAAGATCCCAAAATTGTCCTCTTTGCGGCATCCTTGACAGAAGAAGAGAAACATGAATTCCATAAATTATTTGCAGAGTGCAAAATTAATTTTTCATGGTCATATGCCAATATGCCTAGGTTGGATCCTGAATTGGTCTTACACCATTTTCCACTACTTCTAGATGCCAAGTTGGTAAAACAAAAGCTATGTAGAATGAATCCTTAGATCACCCTATTAGTCAAAGCCAAACTCAAGAAATTACTAGATGTGGGATTCATACAGTCTATCGACTATGCTAAATGGATATCCAATCTTGTACCGATCACAAAGCCAAATGGTCAAATACGTGTCTACACAAATTTTAGAGACTTGAATAAAGCATGTCTAAAGGATGACTTTTCATTGCAAAACATAAATATCATAGTTGACCTCATAGCAGGGTACAAGATGTCCCTCATGGATGGTTTCTCAAGTTATAATCAAATTTGTATTGCCCCTGAAAATCAGCATAAAACAACATTCACATGTCCTTGGGGTACATATTGTTGGAACGTCATTACTTTTGATCTTAAGAATGTAGGCGCCATGTATCAAAGAGCTATGAAAACAATATTCCATGACATGATGCACAAGATAATGAAGGATTATGTGGATGACCTCTTAATAAAATATTTGACATGAAAATATAATTTGAGTGTGTTAGACAAAATCTTCAAGAGACTAGAAGAGTACAAAGTCT
The DNA here is from genome assembly GCA_007258455.2 of Sequoia sempervirens. Lineage (NCBI taxonomy): Eukaryota > Viridiplantae > Streptophyta > Pinopsida > Cupressales > Cupressaceae > Sequoia > Sequoia sempervirens. Next base: position 148,706,281 of record VDFB02000017.1, on the reverse strand, counting down.
GCTTGAATCCCAAGAAATGTGTCTTTGTTGTGACATCAGGAAATCTTTTGAGATATATAGTTTCTCGACGAGCCATTGAATTTGATCTTTCCAAAGTGAAATCCATATTATACATGCCTCCTCCAAAAGGAATAAGTGAGCTCAAGACAATGTAGTTGATGCAGGAGCATCCAGTGGTGTAAGGGCAATCTTGCATCACCCAAAAAAATAGTTAAATTTCAAGTTTCTTAGTTTTAGATGTTTTTTACATTTTTGGATACCCTTTTTGTCATAATGAAATTCACAATTTATGGTTTTTATTTTTTATTCCTGGGTTGAAAGATATTGCAGTTTTAGTTTCCCAGATTTGCACCTGAAAATCTCCCAAGTTGGATTTGAGGCTCTTAGAGCTTCCGGAATGGCACTGAAACTTGCCGAAATTGGTGTAGCAAATTTTGAGCACGTTCTTGACTTCGAGACCTTTCCAATGGTTCAAACGGTTCACGAATCGGAGCCCCGGATCAAAAGTTATGGCCCCGAGAAGTTGGCGCACTTTCTAGAAGATACAATTGCAAATGTTCTTTTGAAATTTGAACTTCAAGTTGTAATTTTCGGTGCCAAACTGCCTAAAATAAAATTTCAATGTTTTTTTGGCTCCAAACTAAAGAGGAGCTCTATTTATGGGTGGCTTTCTAATTTTTTTGGGTAACTTTTTGGGGACAAGCTCGCATATTGTGAAAGGGTTATGCTATAGCTTTCTGTAACTTGCATGTGTTGTAGAACTTGGGGATTTGAGATCCTCTACATGTAAGAAGTTCCATTTTCTGAATAATAAAATTATTCTCTTGTTTTTGGGTTATTTTATGTGTCTCGGGTTGTGCCCTCATCAAGTGGTATCAGAGTGGGTTTTTTTGAGTGTGTGGACAAATGGCCGATTGTGAGGCAGTTCGCACCAGGACCATGGTTGTGGGTTGAGGTCAAGAAATATGCCTCCAAGAGTGATGCCTAGTAGGCGTGGTGGTGCCAGAGGTGGTCAAGGTAGCAGAGATGCTGGTGGAAGAGATGCACTGGCAGCCCTCCAGAGATAGGTTGATGTGTTACAAGAGCAATTGAGAAGAGGGTTAAACTCGAGGGAGGAAAGTGAGGATGAAGGAGAGGAAGAAGGTTCAAATGTAGAAGAGGAAGAAGAATCAATTGATCAAGACCAAATGCAGCTAATAAGGGCCATTTCAAAGATCAGGAAAAGACCCAGAGTAGAAGTCCCCAGTTATTCCAGAAATTTGAACTTGGAAGAGTTGATCGACTGGATCAACGAGCTAGAAGAATATTTTGAGTATGAGGAAATAGAGGACCCAGATCAGGTTAAGTTTGTGAAAATGAAGCTGAAGGGCCATGCCAGTATTTGGTGGAAAGAGGTCCATTGGAAAGAAATTGAAGAGGAAAAGTCAAGATCACGGTGGGATCGCATGGTAGAAGAAACTAA
>VDFB02000017.1:148608450-148701485 GCA_007258455.2 Sequoia sempervirens | reverse complement strand
GAAGCGGATAGAGGTTGTTAACAGGAGTCTGGGTAACCTACTGAGATGTTTGGTAGGAGATAAACCCAAGGGATGATACTTGATCTTACCCCAGGTAGAATTTTCTTACAACAATTCTGTCAACAGAAGCACTGGTAGATCACCATTCCAGATTGTGTATGGAGGTAGCCCTAGAATAGCTCCAGAATTGAGGAAGATGGACCAAGAGAAGAAAATAAGTGCTGAGGCCAAAGATTTTGCAGAACACATCAAGGGTATACATGAGAAGGTAAGAGAACATATTAACAAGATGAATATGCAGTATAAGGCTAATGCAGATCAAAAGAGGAGGTATAAGAGGTTTGAGGATTGGTGGCAGTGATGGTTACTTGAGGAAAGGTTTCAGTGGGAACATATAACAGTGAAGATAGACAAGTTGGGTCCCTATAAAATTTTTGAAGAGGCATGATTCGAGAATGCATAGCAGGTAGAGTTGCTAGATGGATTCAACATTTTTTCTGTGTTCCAACATTTCAAATTTGACAAAGTATCCATGAGAAGGTGGCGCAGAGGAAGTACCAACGATGGAACAGTGTGGGATTCCTGCACCTACTTGAGAAAAGGAGGAGATTGAAGAAATCCTGGATAGTCGTGTGGGAAGGAGTACCAGGAATAGGTAGTATGAAGAATATCTGGTGAAATGGAAAGGAAGGCCTGTTGAAGATTCATCTTGGTTGCCTAAGGCAAAGGTTGACCATTTGGGTTTTTCCTCCACCATCTAAGATGTGACATGGTCACTTCTCAAATTACCCTGGGTGTCTGATGCAGGAGCATCTGGTGGTGTAAGGGCAATCTTGCATCACCCAAAAATAGTTAAATTTCAAGTTTCTCGGTTTTTAGATGTTTTACATTTTTGGATACCCTTTTCGTCATAATGAAATTCCCAATTTACGGTTTTTATTTTCTATTCTGGGTTGAAAGATATTGCAGTTTTAGTTTCCCAGATTTACACCTGAAAATCTTCTGAGTTTGATTTGAGGCACTTAGAGCTTCCGGAATGGCCCCAAACTTGCCAAAATTGGTGTAGCAGATTTCAAGTGCGTTCTTGACTTCGAGACCTTTCCAATGGTTCAAACGGTTCGTGAATCGGAGCCCTGGATCAAAAGTTATGGCCAGGGAAGTTGGGCACTTTCTAGAAGATACAATTGCAAATGTTCTTTTGAAATTTGAACTTCAAGTTGTAATTTTCGGCGCCAAACCACCTAAACTCAAATTTTAATGTTGTTTTGGCTCTAAACTAAAGAGGAGCTCTATTTATGGGCGGGTTTCTAATTTTTTTGGGTAGCTTTTTGGGGACAAGCTCGCATATTGTGAAAGGGTTATGTTGTAGCTTTCTGTAACTTGCATGTGTTGTAGAACTTGGGGATTTGAGATCCTCTGCATGTAAGAAGTTCCATTTTCTGAATAATAAAATTATTCTCTTGTTTGTGGGTTATTTTATGTGTCTTGGGTTGTGCCCTCATCAGTAGTGTAGGTTACAATCTATCTGACATTTCATAGCACAACTGGACGATAAGTTTCAACCATTCCAATATCTTTTATGCAAGGATATTCCCTTTGTGTGGACTAATAAATGTCAAGAGGCCTTTCAACAACTAAAACATTATCTATTGTCACCACCTATTTTAATGCCACCATTCGAGGGGAAACCTTTGATACTATATATTTCTACAAAAAATTCAACACTGAGGGCATTACTGGCACAAAATGACCACGATGAGAAGGGAAAAGATTGATCCCTTGAAATATCTCTTGAGTCGCGTAGTGTTGACATGTCGTCTGGGAAAATGGTTCATTATTTTGAGTGAGTATGACATTCAATATGTGGAACAAAAGGCTATAAAGGGACAAGTGATAGCAAACCAACTAGTAGATGCACCTATACAAAGTGATCATCCATTGGTGGCAGATTTTCTTGATGAGTCTATATTTCATACAAAACCTAAGTCACCTTGGAGAATATACTTTGATGGATCTCATACTAGTCATGGCTCAGGGGTAGGAATATTGTTTATCACACCACAAGGAGACTCCATCCCTAAGTCATTCTGCATTTCTTTCTGTGCATAAATTATGTTGTATAATATGAGGCACTTGTTACAGGACTTAGAATGGCCATAAAATGGAAAATCAAGACACTTCATGTTTATGGGCATTTTCAATTGGTCATCAGCCAAGTTAACGACAACTATGACACCAAGAATGAGAAATTAATGCCTTACAAATGAATGGTTGATAGCTTTCATACATATTTCCACATGGTGACTTTTGAACAAGTTTCAAGAGAATGAAACAAGGTTGCAGATGCGATAGCTACAATCGACTCTCTCCTACACATTCCAAGCAATGTGCCTCAATTTGAGTTCTTGGTAGAACAACTTTTGGTCCCTGCATATGACATTCTAGAATCAGAGATGGTTTGTGAGCTTGTTGGTCCTGATTCTCCATAGTATCAAGACATCTATGACTATCTCAAGTCCCAAACCTTTCCCCTAAATCTCTCCAACAACCACCAAAATTCCTTCATCTACAAAGCTACCCGATACACCATCATCAATGACACCCTTTACCGTTGTAGCTTTGGCAATAACCTTCATTTTTGTCTCGACATTGATGAAGCATGAATGACCTTACATGAGGTACATGAGGGTATATGTGGATCTCATTCAAGTGGTCCTACTTTGGCCAAGAAGATAATGACACTTGGGTATTACTGGCTGACCATTGAGAAAGATGCACTTGAGTTTGTCAGGACATGTCACCAATGTTAGATATATAGTGACTTGATTCATGCACCAACATAGGAACTTCGGTCGATTACTTCTCCATGGCCCATCACATAATAGGGACTCAACCTCATGGGAAAAATCTATCCTACCTCTTCCAATGGCCACAAATTGATTATCGCCGCCATTGAGTATTTCACAAAGTGGATTGAAGCCATCTCCCTTACATACATAACCAACAAACCAATTTCTAAATTCATCCTAACCTACATCATTTTCCAGTATGGTATACCACAGTCCATTATCACAGATAATGGATTTCCTTTCAAAAATCAATACATTCATGAGTTATGTGAATGATTCCATATCCAACACCATTTCTCCACACCATATTACTTGCAAGGAAATGGTCAAGCTGAGGCATCCAAAAAAACCATCATCAAAATTATTAAGAAGACATTCAATGACGTTGGTCATGACTGGCACATTCAACTCAACCTTGCTTTGTGGGCTTACCACACCAGCATCCACACACCCATAAGATCCATGCAATTTATCTTAGTCTTTAGAGTTGAAGCTATCTTGCCCATCAATGTTGAAATTACTTCTTTACGCATCTCCCTAAAGGGTCTAATTGATGATGAAGAGTATAGACAATCACAACTAAATGAATTAGAAATGTTAGAGGAAATTCAACACAATTCCTTGAATCATTTACAAGCATATCAGAATCGGCTTTGTCATAGCTATAAAAAATAGTCATGGTCAAAAAATTTGACATTGGCGACTTGGTCCTTATGCAAAATCCAAAAAATTAGTTTGATAGAGAAAAACATGGTAAGTTCGATCTAAATTGGTTGGGTCCTTATATTATCATGTCTTATTTTGGTTCTGGAGCATATCAACTAGCTACTCTAGATGAAAAACAATTGATAGAGCCTATAAAACATTTACATCTACGAAAGTTCTATGCATAGAATTAGAAAGCCTAGCCGAAAACCTTAAAAATATAAAAATCATGACCTTTATGAAAACCTGGCAAACAAGCGTCTTGGTGACACCAAAAAAAAAATGATGAAAAAAATAGTAAAGAGAAATAATTCATCCAATAGTGAATACCTGGTAAACAGGTGCTTTGGATAAGTACCATGGTGAAAACCTAGAAAACAGGTGTCATGTGTAGTTAGTTATTTCTTTTCCATCTACTGTCACTCTATCTACCTTGGTCCATAATAAACATCCACTTTTCTAACATTATCACAACACTTCACCCTAACATCATGACATTTCCTTCCATGACTGACAATGGTTGACATCAAATCTTGCATACCGTCCATTGTCCATACTAGTCACATCATTTTCCATCCTATTCTATTTGGCTCATTCTTGACTTGACTATTGGAAAAAAATTATCATGACTATAGGAGTATCGCACATGGTCTTGACAATTGAAAAATGTCTGAAAAATGACCTAAAAATTGAAAAATGTCCTAAAGAAATCCAAAATGTCAAAATATCTTCAAAACACAAAAATAGAGTCATATTGTGTCTAGTTAGTAATGTTAGTCAGTCTTTGTCATTGTCGAACTACATTGTATTTTCACATTTGCTATGTAGGAAATACTTGTTTGTGAGCCCTCGAGACATTAGGCTAGTCCCTTTAGGTTTGTCAAAATAAAAATCATGGCTAAATCTTTGGTCATTATGACAAAGTCATTGGTCATGTTGAACTATGAGGTCTTTGAGTGTATGATGTATGCAAGGCCATCAATCGATGAGCTCTTAATCTTGCACTAGGTTAGTCCATTAGGGTTCATTGCACTACACTGAAATGTACACTTCAAACAATCTTCAAATCAAACAAACTCTTTATTAATCTTAAAACAGATAATCTCTTCAAACAAACTTTGGCAATCCTTCAATCAAATATGACAATTGTATGAGCATACAAAACTTGGCATGTGATCACACTTAGTCAAATCACGTCACACTGTCAAATCTTGGTTCTTCTTCAGATGTATCCTTTTGAAGAATGACCCTTGTCACTTATTTATGTCTTAGGATGTGTCCTTCTTAGGCATCGTCACTGTTATTTGGCATATTGAGGAACTCTTGTGACAAAAGATAACTATTCCTCTAGACATTGACATCATTCATGATGTGTCCTTCCTGAATTTGGCATCTTGACATCGACATCATTCAAGATGTTCCCTTCCTCAATTTGGCATCTTGACATCGACATTGTTCAGGATGTGTCTGTCCTGAACTTAACATCAAATCGGGCACCTTGACATCGTCAACATTGGAATCTTGACATCAAAACACTTGACATTCAGACACACTTGACAAACAAAACATTTTGACATCTAGGAACTTTGAAAACACTTGGCATTTTCAATTTTCACCATGTTACTAGTTCCTCAAGGATTTCCTAACACGGGATTTAGAGGAGCAATGATGTATCATGATGATTGTCTTGTCTTGTCTTTTTGGTGGTCATGTTGCTAGTTCCTCGAGGATGTCCTGACAATAGGATTTAAAGGATCAATGACATTTCATAACATTTTACTTGTCTTTATTTCTTGTGGTTGGTTGTGACAAACAGACTGGGGCAATTGCACTCTTAGTATGAGTCATGATCATCCTTGTCTACGACTGCTTGTTTCATGTGATGGTTCAACCTTGCACACCATCGATCTATGTCATATCATGGTGTTTGTTGGCCATTACAATAATCTTCCCAATGATGATTAAGAGCAACAACTATTAGTTCTATGGCAATATATTGAAGGATTTCTCTCATCGTACGAACATTTGTCTCCTTCTATCTTGTCGTCTCTCTTCTTTTGTCTCCTGATGATATCTTGTGATATACAAAAATATATTTGCATACATAATCACATAGGCATTGTATTAAGCTCATTACACATTAGCATTTGGTTACATTAGTATATTGTCGCATACATACATTCATATATCATAAAATACAAAGCAAACATTTCATTATCCATATAATCACATTTTTCATCCACATAAAGCATTGCATGTCACATTATCCATACATAGTATTGTCATACATTAATGCATCCATAATCATAGACAAGGCATTCATTTGAGTCAAAACATTATGCATATCATCATCATCATCATCATAATAATCATCATCCATGGCACAATATCATCATGACATATAAATAAACATCACATCATCATGGAATCTCATCACGAATGCATACATGACATGGCATATAAAGGACATCATCATAGGAATCATAAATGCATAAATCATATCACATGTGGACTACATCATCACATAACATAAAACATATAGGCCATATCAAAACCGCATCATATATATAATCTCAAAAATCATGTCAGAGGATAGAGTCATGAGATATCCCAAAAATAACAGCTTGAAGGCTCAATGATCAAAATATAACTATCATAACATAAGTGTCTAAAATGTCCTAATGCAAGATAACAATAAAAATTTCTATGTCGAGCTCTCCTCTTCCCCTTGAGGAGAAGATCTATGAGATTGATTCTCTTTCAAGGGAACTGATGCTATCATAATCACAATGGCTTGTGCTTGGGAAGATGAAGGATTTGTCACTAGAGGCTGACTATGCACTCACCTATGACCTGAACCTATGGAACCATGGCTGTGACTTGACCTATGCCCTGAGGAGTGCCTATGCGAGTGGTGTGATCTATGCCCTGATATGTGCCTTGATGAAGTGGAACCACACACACTACTCTGGCTACTACTATTGTGAGACCTACTCCTACTCCCTGATCCTGACCCTATCCTACTATGGGACCAAGACAATCTAGGCTCCCTTTGATCAACTAACACTACCCTCTCATATAACATCCTATACTAGCCCCTACTCTCGCTAACTTTGGCCAACTCTCTCACCACATCACTAACTAGCCTTGAACACAACTTCACAAATCTTGAACACCAACTCTCTACCTCCTGACGTCTTATCTCTGCCTAATCCTACTTTACTCAAGTCACCTCTAACTCTACCTACAGGGATCTAATATGTGCAGTGGCCTTATCAAGCCTCCTCTATAGGTCTGCCACTCACTGATCCATAGTCGTATCATGTGGTAGTGGTGGTCTTGCAGGTACATCCTCCTCCCCCTCTACCATCTACCACCTCAGTAGTCGCTCCACCTCATCTATCACATCCTCATTGTCCCTAATATCCTTCTCCTCTCCCATGTACTCCTATCCTCTAACAACCCCCTCCTCCCTCGGCATCTCTACCTCCATTTCCCCCTCTTTCCAAACCTCCATCTCTGACAATCCCTCCTCCTTCATCTCTCCCTCTTGTCTCCCCTCCTCCTAACCACCCCCGACACTAGGTGCAACATCTGGCTATCTCTCTCCTCCTCCTCGACCACCTCAGGGATTGGTACCAAGGGCACTCTCTCCATGCACTATCTGATCCTCCTAGTCTATCTCCACCATCTCCTCCTCTCCTCCTCCCACCATCTCCACCATCATCTCTATCATCTCCATCCCTCCCTCCACCTCTACCTTTGTCCCTCCAACATTTTCCTTTGTCCCTACCTTTGTCTCTACCTCCCCTTCCACCTTGCCACACCTGTGGTATCACTGATCTCATGTCCATTGGTGCCAGCCCATCTAGATCTGTCAAGGGGACATGTCTATGATTTTTCCACCACATATTGAAATCCACTATAGTCCTTGGATCTAGAGGCCACCCTCTCCATCCCCACTGCTGAGCCACCACCCATCAATGTGCTAGTCAGCAAATGGAACTAAAATCACTGGACCCCATGCAGACTTTCAGGATGACCTAGTGTACTCTATTGTACCCATGGGAACACCCTTCTGCTCACCGAACTATTGTAACACCCTCTGAGGTAGGTACATCTCAATAATGAGTTGGCTCTAAATAATCCATCCAATAAGATATCTAAATTATTTGCAGAAACTAAAATGGTCAGCCTCATCATCCCATGAGCTGCAATCCCTGTACAACCTCTAGATAAATGATACCATAGTGTCAATCTGGTGACACCACCATCTGGTGTAAAGTTCCTCAATAGTAGTATACATACGACATACCATCTACCAACTCTGGTCTTTAGATCGATGGAGAAAAGACAACATGCTCCCACACCCAGATCATAAGTAGTGTTGTCCCACGGCCAATACTCTTGCTCCCCTATAAGAAACCTCATGGAGCTGATGGTACAACATCCCTAGCAAGCAAGTTCCCCAGACATACACAGTTCTATCTCATCTCATCCCCACTAGAACATCACCCTAACCTATGGTAAATCTGTGTCCTCGGTGATCGGGTATCAATACTCCTACAATTAGCGTCACCAACAAGGCATCAAAATGAGAGTAGTGCTCTACCATGAAATCCCAATGGATCTCATACCCTTCAATCCCCAGTCTTGCACCAGTCTCGTCATGATAATATGATGTAAATGTCTACTACCCATAGTGTGGATCATACACAACCCACTCTCCTTGAATCGGTAGGCGTAAGATCCAATATACGTCCTTGAGTGTCACTATAGCCTCCCCCATTGGAAAATGGAAGGAGCATGTCTTAGAGTGCCATGCCTCGTAAAGCGTAGTCAATAGTCCCCTATTTGCTCAAAAAATGGGCATATAGGTGACATAGTATAATCTGAATCGCATTAGTTGCCATCGCTCTTTATCCCACAACTGGTCCTAGAATCTATAGGTATATGACTACTCTCCCATGTATAAATGGGCGCTAATGATCTCTACACGTGTCAAAACATGCATTAGCACCTTATTGAAAATCATCATTACTATTTGTCTAACTCAAAAGCATTTACACATCTGATCTTAAACGAAGTCAACTTTGGTCAAAGTCAATGTCAAATGTGTCATGCTAATTTCATTTGCATCGCAGTTATACGTTTGCATCATTCCATACCTCAATTGCATCACATTCTGGCATTTGCGTCGTTCCATCTCCCGCTTGCGTCTTAACATGACCCTTGCATCATGATTCTTGTCACATGCATCGATTCATTCAAATGTGTTACCTGAGTTTGTGAATGTGTCGCAATATCTTGAATGCAGAATTACATCTCTCATTTGTGGCACGTCTTGGAAAATGTGTCATTCCTAATTGACCTATCCTAAAGACCCTTTGCATTTTTTTGTGACACATCAAATGCGTTGAATGCAAATGCGAATGCAACTTATGCACATGCATATGCATTGCAACGCATTCTTTCATTGCCCTAAAACCCTAAAAATGACATGCAAAACAATAAAATGACAAAGTAGGTTAGATGCACTTACCACTGGCTCCAATACCTCTATCCGTCTGTATGTCCTAACAATCTCCCCATGGTGCTCAATCACTGGAATCACCATCTTTTCCAAAGTCCTCATTCTGAGCTCTCAAATTTACTATGGTGAATGTGAAAATGAATTGACTTTTACCCCATTTTTCAGCCTATTTATAGTGTCAAAGTGGGATTTTTCAAACTTTGTATTATTCAAGGCTCTTTTCATTGACTTTAACCACCTTTTTGGCTAACTTAAACTCTTTGAAATCCAAAACCGTCTGCACCATTGTTTTTCTAGTCATGAAATTGACTTATTGGGACACTTTCCAAAAAATTTTGTTGTTGAGCCAAAATTTGCAAATTTTCTCGAGGGGGCATAGATACTTCGTACCTTGATTGGGGCATGACCTTGACTTATTTTCTTTGTCACAATGTGATTGGCTACATTATAAAAAATAGGGGGAAAATATAGACACATAAAAATGACCTAGGCCTGCAAGTTCTATTTTCTCCATAATTTGTCTTAGCATAATTAAGACATTTTACTTATGTCCTTGGTCCACTCTCGACTATTAATTAAATAATTCATAATTATTTAATTAATTCATGTTTTTTTATTCTTCTTGATTATTAAATAAATAAATTTAATTTATTTATTTAATGTGTCACTAATTATCTAATGTCTCTCTATAATTAAATAAATTTCTTAATTTATTTAATTATCTTTGTTCACCAATTTCTTCCTGATTATTTAAACAAATAAATTTTATTTATTTAAATACATCATTAATTCTTAAAAGTCTTCTTATAATTAAATAAATTCTTTAATTTATTTAATTATTGTCCACCTTGGCATTTTAGTAAATAATTCAAATTAATTATTTACTATCATGTGACCCACCTTTTGAATTAAATTAATTTTTAATTCAAAATAGTCCTTTTCCTCCAAAAATCAAGTAATTTCTATTATTATTTGATTTTCCAGCCACCTCTTTTTTTGTTCCAATCTTATCTCTTGTCACATGCATTGTCAACCCTTGATTTGATTTTCTAGAAAATGATCTTCTCCATTCATTTTAAAATTTCCCTATTGTTTCCCTAACCCTAATTGTGGGTTGTCACATTGAATCTTGACCATTGATTCTAGGGAGATTGCCAATTTTTAATCTTGTCCATTCACTCAAAATTGCAATTTTTATAAAATTGCAAGTTTGGTCTCATTTGCACATCTCATGCAATCTTGTCTTAGGCAATCTCATGTCATCTTATAACCTTATGCTCATATTTTTTCATCTCATGCTCTTGTTATCTTGTCATTTTAGGCTATTTTTTGCATACTTCATAGTTTTCTAGTGGAATTTGTGAGGTCATTTAGGTTAAATCCTTCAACCTTTTCTTAGGGCTTGTCATAGTCATTAGATTCCTCACATAAAATATGAGGGCAACATCATATTTCAAACAAGTTGAGAAGGTATAATGGAGGTTATCCATGGATAATGAAGAATTTTGGGTGAGATTTTCCATGTTATTTCCTTTTCACTTCATTATTGCTTTGGGATTTTTGTGTTTTTTCATTTAATCTACTAACCCTACAAAAATACCCTTAGTTACAACAAAAAATGTTCTTCTCTAGTTTTACTAAAAATCAAGATGTCATCCAAATAAACAATCAAAAACTTAGCCAAGAATTTCTTCAATGCCTCATTCATCAACCTCATGAAAGTACTCAGTGCATTTGTTAGTCCAAAAGGCATTAACAACCACTCATACAATCCTTCATTTGTCTTGAATGTTGTCTTCCACTCATCCCCTTCTTTGATCCTGATTTGATGATATCCACTCTTCAAATCTATCTTTGTAAAGTATTTAGCTCCACTCAAACAATCCATAACATTCATCCATCTGGGGAAAAAAATTTTTGTACTTCACTATGATCTTGTTTATGGTTCTTGATTCTATACACATCATTCATTCTCCATCCTTCTTAGGTGCTAGCACAATAGGTACTACACAAGGACTTAAGCTTTCTCTGATCAAACCCTTCCTCGAAAACTCTTTCACTTGTCTATTCAAATCTTCATTCTCTGTTGGTGTCATCTGGTGTGCTACTTTATTAGGAAAAACTAAGTCCAGGAGTCAGATCCATGCAATGACTAATATTCCTCATAGGTGGTAATCCATTAGGTACATTATCTAAAATGATCCCTTCATATTTTGCCAACAACTCCTTTATCTCATCTGGTTGTTCTTCTACATGCTTCAAGTCTTCAATATTCTTAGGAACCAAGGCATAGCATATGTTCCGATGTATCAGTCCATCCAAAAATCTCCTTCCATCAACCAAAAAAATTCTAGCATTCATACAAACCTCAACCTTAGGAACATCCTCCAATGGCAACAAAGTCTACTTCATCCCATTAGCAACAATGGTATATGTGTTCTTCTTTCCATCATGAATAGCATGCTTATCATACTTCCAAGGCCTTCCCAAAAAAAAATGGCATACATCCATAGGCATGATATCACACAAAAATTTATCATGATAATTTCCTATCTTCAACTTCACCAAACATTATTCACTTACCAGTACCTTATGCTGATCTTGAATCCATGTTATCTAATAAGGTTTCAAGTGTTTCAATCTTTCTAGTTTCAATATGGTCACCATTTATTTAGAAACTAGGTTCTCAGAGATTCCATTGTCAACAATCACTCTACAACATTTACCAGCTACCTTGCATCTAGTCTGAAACAAATTCTTTCTCTACAATAGTTCCTGCTTCATCTCACTTTGACACAATACTCTTCTATTCACCAAAACTTCTCCCTCTTCTAGTTTGTTATATGGTCTCGCATGATCTTCCTCAACAAAGGTTGTTCTTCTACTATTCTTTTTCTTTCTGCTTGTCTCTCCCTAATTACATTCAAATGCTCTATGTCCTTCTCCACCACACTTAAAACAAGTTCCCTTGAATACTCTTTTCTCATGTACTTTATCATCTTTTATATAACCCTCATTCTAGTAACCACCATATCCTCCTCTCCTATAAGATTTTCCATCATCTCTACGGTATTAATTATCATTCTTACTAACTTCCTTATCTTTATTCTGATATGCAAAAGTTCCCCTTCCTCCTCTAGTAAAATTTCATCCTCTCTAAAATCTTCCACCTCTTCCTCTTTGTCTTTCCTCATGTCTTTTATTTAGCTTCTCTTCTTCTTTTAGGGCACATTGATATGTCTCTTCTGCTCTCCACAACTTGATCAAACTGATCTCATCCTATATAAACGGCCTCAATACATTCACATATTTGGCTACTTGTTCGATCTCATCCTTCGAATGTCCAGATCTAATATTCAACTTGTAGAACTCCTCAGTATACTCTATCACACTTAACTCTTTCTACTTCAAATTTTGTAACTTCTAGAACAAACTAATCTGATAATTTGTAGGCATAAACTTTGTCTTTAATTTATTCACCATCTGATCCCATGATTTTATATTCTCCTTTCCTCTTCTTTTCCTATCTGACTACAAATTTTCCCACCAAAGGGATGCATGTCCTTTCAACTTTGTACAAGAAAATTTCACCTTCTTGTCTTCAGTGGTACCTACAAAATCAAAATAATTTTCCATCTTCATTATCTAATCAAGTAATTCATCTAAATCCAACCTACCACTATAATACGATGGATTGAAATATGGTTTAGTATTTACCCTATTTAGGGCTCTTATGAACCTCTCTTCTCCCTAATCAAGGCCAGGTTATCTTCTCTTTCCCTTTCTTCCCATTCTTCTACCTCTTCATCACTCACATCATCAACTGGTCGACCTCTTCTCTTGGCCATTTCGACTGCTTCTAATCTAGCCATAATTCCTCTCAACATCTCCATTATAGTCGGGTTTGCATTTCCATGTGCTCCATTTCCTCTAACATTTATTCTTCCTTCCATCTTTACACAAGTCCTCTATAGCTACAGGTCAAATTCTGAGTCTGCCACCCCACATCAAATCTTCAACAAGACTCTACAAACTCTAACCGCTCACTCTAATACCAATCTCGTGTAGACAGGGTAGGAGGGTCCTCAAAGAGAACAATCTAGACCATGCAACAAGAGTTACATAATAGAAGCAACAAAAAATATGGAGGAAAATTGTAGATTCAAACAATCTTATTATTAGAAATTTTAGTTACAATCAGTTGGAAACATCCAAGTTTATAGATTGGGCTCATAGGCTTGACATAACATGCTCAAAATAAAATATTCCTATATGATCCTTAATGCAAGATGAAATATTACATATCAAACCTAATATTTATCTCGACTACTTTTCTAATGATCAGTTACAATGGTTTATATCACATCTTGAGACCTAGAATCTTCCACATCATCCAAAGATCATTACAATCCCTGATGAAGGAAATGTAACATGTGCATGAAATAGGTCAACCTTAAATTTGAATTTCTCCTTTGTAGGTGCATAGGATGAAGTGTGGACCTGAATTAAGATCGGGGACACTCCATGGAACAATTCAAAACACACCGTAAGGATCAACAAGTTACAGAAATGATCCACAAGAGATCAAACTAGCCGTTAGGATCGAAACTGCTCGATGCTCTATTCTAGAAATTTCCACTTAATCTAGAAGTGATAACTTGCCAAAAAAAGATCCAATCACTCTAAAATATTGAAATAAGGAAAATTAACATGTCCACGATGAAAATATAGATCTACGGGCGGTGAGAAAATTTGTTGAAACATTGAATCTGCCAACTTGAACTGAACAAGAATTGAACAACAACAAAACTAAAATAAAAATATTTTTTGGTTAATGTAGGATTTCCAAGAACCAAGGATGCTCCTGAATCAATGGATGAAGGATATGGAATATCATCACATGTCACTAGATCATGAATGGATGAAAGTATACCAATATTTAAATTACCATACTGAATCTCCTCAAAAGTGTTCACACTAGATGCCTCAATGTGAACATTTTTTTCCAAGATTCAATAGGAGAAAAATGTGAGAAGGTTTAGGCTCAAGTTGGTGATCAAACTACCCAACTACAACAATTCCTCTACTATGTAAATCCCATATTATGACAAAATCATGTTTGAACTCAACACTCTTTCTTGCTCCACCATGTGTGACCTGACAGATGGAAAGGATATGTGTTGAAAATGAAGGCACTCAAAGAACATCATTGATTCTTTGAATCATCCATGTCAATGGATCCCTTCCAAAAAATTTGTGCATATATGTGTTATCCATCAAAATGTCTAGCGATGAACAATAATCAAATGAGGAGAACCTACTCTCAAATGAAGCCATGTGATGTGAGGCTTTTGAATCAAGTATCCACCTCTTTGACTCAAAATTTGCAACTATAACAAGTTATTTCCCCTTATTTCTATTAGAAATTGATCAAGAAGAATAATATGAACCATTTGGCATTGAAGGAAAATTGATTTCATGCTTCTTAAGAATATGCTTCAATTCATCAATCTATTTTTAATAACATTGATGCTCATTGAATGCCATGTTTTCTTATAAATGATATGTAGGATTCTCCTTCTTAGATTATTCCCCTTTATATGGAGAGGATTTATATTCTTTATGTGGCTTTTTTTTCTTTCTTTAGCTTCTTACCAAGATTCCTTGATTCTTTTTATACCTTAGGCTCACTAGACAATAATGCTTGTGACCTAGAAGACTTGATTAGACCCATATGAATCATTTTTTCTTCCTCTTGTATTATGATATTTGAAAATTCATCAAACTTAGGATCAATATATGATACTCTCATAGAAATCCAATGAGTATGAAAGCTAGAAAAAAACACTGAATAATTAGGACCAAGCTTTGATAACACATTTAGAATCAATTGTAAATCCTCTTTATCAATATTGCAATATTTTAGTTACATTCTTAGTTTCTTTATCTTGGAGATGTAGTCTTGGATGTGGTCATAACATTTACAATCAAGATTCATCAAATCATTATCAATCTAATATCCCCTAATCTTATCATTTTTTCCATATAATTTCTCAAAAGTCCCCCAAGCCTCCTTAGGTGCTTTTCATGATTCAATATGAAATTTTAAATCAAATTTAGACTAATGAGCATATGCATCCAAGTTTTTTCTCATGGTCAAGCTCCCATTTTGTCAATTATTTAGCATTAGCAAGTTGAGGAATGGTTTCCTTTAGATATCCTAGATAACCCTTTCCCATGAGATAATTTCATACTAATTTTATCCATGAAGCATAATTATATGGAGTTAGGAGTTCAATTTGAGATTTCCCCATTTCAAGAACACACAAGCAAAGCAAAGCAATCAACCACTACAAGATTACCCCTAAAAATTACTCAATCAAGAAACTACTACAATAATTTATATGACAACTTCACTTTATAATTAGTGTGATTATAGGTACCACTTGCCAAAAACATTAAAGTGGAATTCATCGTAGTGCTTATAGATGCCAATTTTGGCCATAAGAAAAAATTAAAATGTTTACACATAATGGAATCAATCTAATGACACCATTGTAAATTACATAAAAAATATGCACTTTCAAAACAATCACCCAAAAATGTTATTGTGGGAGCAAGAAGAGGGCCCTAGAAGTTCCCAAAATGAGAATGGCTTAGTAATACCTATGCAAATCTATAATTTATAGAAAAACAAGACACCAAAATATAAAATAAATTGGACCACTTTGTAGAGAATGATATTCTACTCTAAATGAAAAAATATTGCTCAAGAAAATGAGGTTGAATGACTAAGTTATTGTCATGTTTGAAGTCAAACTATAAATTCAAAACCATTGATGGAGATGGGGGTAGATTGGAGTGACCTATTGATGGTCATTTGGACATCAAATTTAACACAATCATAAAATATGGTCATTTGACTATCAAATTTAAGATATTCCTTCTGATGGCCATTTGACCCTAAGATTTAACATAGCATTTGATGATGAACATTTGGCTATCAAATTTAAGATAGTCGGCTGAAAATTAAAAAATCACCTAATTTTTTTCACACAAAAATTGAAGTATTGTATATATGAAAATAAGGGTTTTTGGGCCTTCCAAGCATAATGGAAAGGTTAAATTTGATCCAAAATGCTCTAAATTAATGAATCCTTGTTAAATCTAGCAAAACCCCCCCCTCTTCAAATCCTCATAGATTTTGCCTCAAATGTCTGATTTAGATGAAAAAAAAGAGAAAATGACTTTCTTGGAGCCTCTAAACTCAATGGTGGGCTCAAACTACATAATAAAGATCAAATACATCTATAATACAAAGTCACAAAGAGGAAACACCAAATTTGATATTTCTTTTAATTCTTTTATGATTTTCTAGATCATCATTTGATACAAGTGATGAGCATACTCAAATTTTTGGGATCCACCAATATTTTCAGCCTAGATCTCTCAATAAATACTAAAAAGAAGCAATCCCACAAGATCTAATATCATGTAAGAGTTGGTGTAGAATAATCTACACCATACAAGATTTCCATATGAAGATTATAGCCACCCAAGATCTAAGAACTTCATGAAAGAATAAGAGAGATCAACTATGAAAATTAATGCTATTTTATCAAAGAGTACAAATGATATATTATGATGATATGATTCATCAATGGATTGTATCAATGTTTATTTACACAATCCGAGACCACTTGGTTATATAGCTAAGGTGAGACATAGGATGTGACAAGTGTATTAATCATATGTCATGAGACAACTAATATTAAATGACTTTGGATAAAAGTATTAAAAGTGAATATATAAGATAAGATCTAATGACAACTACCACCTTCTAGAAATATTCCCTCATAGGACCTAAGTAAATTTAACATGTAAATAGGACCCAGTAATGAGCTAGTTAGGTAAAACACCTATTTACACCAACATAAATTATAAAATTAGACATTATACAAAACTATATAAATAAAAGATATTATTTCAAAATAACATTAAAATAATAAACACACTTACCAAAAACTTGTAGTCTAGTTGTTATTTCTTGCAATGCTCAACATGATCAATAGGGGTTTGTCCTAGAATAGGAGTGCCTATCAATCTATAATATAGAAAAGTAATATATATATATATATATCGATTATTTCTAAATATTTAAGTATGTCAATTGAGATAAAATAATGCTAATTAAATTTATTGATTCATACTCAGATCTATGTTAGAAACATCCATGACGAAATTGTTGTTGCAACACTAACATCCAATTTTTCTCATAGACTAGGAAGTGGATTATAGCTTAACTCATTTCCTAAATAAGCAATAATAAATTTAACTAATAAACTCAAATACACATAAATAACATTATATAATGTAATAATTTAATAAAAATTTAAAACATTCTACAATGTACCTTAGTGAATCTAATGCCATAATTGACACTACGAATAAGCATGCAAGATGGTGAGTAGGATGGTTGATGATGTACCGCCTTGTGATGTTAGATGCTAAAATATATAATAAATACATAATATTAATTCAATTCTAATATAGTTACAAATTAATTTACATGTTAAAAATTTAATTATAAAATATAAAATATAAAATATGCTATTAATTCATATTAAAATATCTTTGTATGATCACCAAAATAATTTTATAATAGGTCATCATTGTTCACCATTTTACCCATCTCACCACCATGTGCTACTCAATCACTATCTATACTCCCAATACATATATAATCATAGTGTGTGCACTCATGGGAGGTGATAGGCTCTCTAATTTGTGGATCATGGTCTCATCCAAAGAAAAAAAGATAACTACAACATAGGTGGGAGGTAGAAGCACTAAAACTCAATGGTATTTCTACCTAGTCATCTATTAAACCACAAGGTTGGGCCATCTAAATACTATTTTGTAAAAGGGTGAGTTCATGAGACTATAATTGGAATGGAGAGTCCACTTTTATAGTCTCCTTGATGGATGATGGCATTGCCGCATAATATATAGATTTTTGGGTTAGTTGTCTTCATTGAAGGTTTGGTATTCAACAAGCTCCTAATCTATCTTGGATAGAGCCTCCACCTATACACTAAAAAACCCTTGTATCAAAATCATTTCGAATTTCATGAAGGAAAAACTTATAATAAAGTTGTTTAAAAATTATATATAAATCTCCAAGTTTTCCATTAATCAATTTGAGTCATGACCAAGTCAAGTTTCTTCATCATTGCTTCCAATGATGATGTAGTTAATGTGTGGTGTGGGTTTTATTTGGATTCCTTCAATGATGAAACTAATTTTAAAAATTGACTTTTGTTTAGTTCCAAATTGCATAATAATCCCTCTTAAATTTACTTAGGCTTTGTCAAAATGGTAAGAGGAGATTGTGGTGATGTGGGGATATATTTAGATATTTCTTCAACTATATTAGCTTTGGGGTTAGAATTTATAGGTGGCATTAAAATAATAACATATAAGAAATCTATTCCAAAAAAGTCAAATTTATGAAAATGTAAACTTTATTTTATTCATAAACATGAAAATGTTCCCTACTTACCTATCCTTCATTGTGGAATTGTGAAAATACTTGGGATGGGATCAATTTGTTGAAACAAAATCATATTTTTCTCAAGTAATTGTAGGTTCTCCTCTCTAAGTTATGACTATGAATGGGTAGTTGGGCCATTTTCTTTAATGACACAAAAATATGATTTAATTTTATTTTTTATAAAATTTGATCATGTTTTATTGTTTATAGAATTTGATCATATTTTATGATTTTTGAAATGTGATCATATTTATAGACCACATAATTTCATCACATTATGAATTGGTATTTATTACTAGGCCATAATGTGATGTTATTATTTTAAACTTTGAATAACATAAACATGACAAATAAAATAAGTGATTTGGCTAGATTTTCCCATCATTTTGGTGCACATATTTTTATGATATTTTTTTATAAATAAATACAAAAATTAGAAATATATTTGACCACTTTTGAGGGGTGACATCCAATACTTAGATAATAATATATGAATTCAATATTTTATGATATTATGTTATGGGAGAGATTTTTATTCTTTATTTGTGGGGATAGTTATATAGGAACACACCCCTTCATTATAGTTAAGAAGAGTTATATTATTAACTAATACTAATGCTAAGGTTAACCATGGCACAAGTGTTTATCCTTGCTATACTTAAGAATATATGATGTTAGGGTCATAAAATTCCCACCAGTTGGGAAATAATTACCCTCAATTCTTAGCCACTTTAGAATCTTCTGGATGAATTTTTCATTGTTCCATGGTGTATCTTTAATTAAAAAATTCTTCCACTTGGCTAAAAATTTGAATATGGCTCTATTTTGTAAATATTTCACTTGTTTCTCAATGATTTCCTTAGGTTCTATAAGAAACGTTCATTATTCATCTAACTTAGAAAATTCTAACTAGATTATAATATTACATTTATGAGGCTCTTTGTGAGTGATCTTGTTGAGATCCTAGTACCATAGATCATTCTTTTTGTTGAGCATAATCATAGGGGATAAATAGGCACCTTTGTTGCGTTGAAAAATGTTTTATTATTAATTCAATTTTAGGATGATGGTCTCTAATTAGAAGTAGACCCATGGAGTCTTGAAATACTCTATGATATTTAATGATCTCTTGAATTTTTCATCAATATTTATTTATTGCATCTTGTTCTTCAATAAAATGTGATTGTGCCTAAATATTATAATAATATTTCTTGAGAAATTTCTCTATTCTATGGGAGCCACTAATTTAAGTTGTTGGTGATTGTATCCCAAAAATTTTATAATTCTTCTCATGCATACTAAAATCCATGGATAAGTCTTGAAAATTGAAAGACACTATACCCAATTGTTTAAGCCATTGCAAACCCATAATTACACCCACTCCCATAATAGGGATAGCAAAAATTTATGAGTCAAATTGATAATTCCCTATTGGGATTTTTTATATGATGGAATTTACCTCCACAAGAGAGTTGTTTTCCATCAACTATCATGACTTGAAAGTTTGAGATTGGATAAACAAAATAATTGAGCTTATTAGCTAATCTTCTATTTATAAAGTTATGTATATTACTAGTATCAAAAAACACTTTCACATTTTTCTTTTTTAATATTATAAATTACTTTGAGTGTTTGTAGATCATTTCTTCCATTCAATGCATGTAGGGAGATAGTAGTAATTTATTGTTCCTTGGAATACTCATTCTTAACTTTTACATTTGGTTCTTTTGTAGGTGTTTCTCCCTCTTCTTCAACCTCATTATTTTTCTCATGACGAGAACACTGATGACCCCTTGACAATTTTCCATCACGCGTCCAACATAAGCCTTTTTCTCTTTTCATTGCTTAGGTTAATAAATTTGTCCATATTTTTTGTTAATATAAATAGTCACATTTTTGTCATTTACTCTTATGGTTTTACCTTGTATGAAACTTTTGTTGGTGGCATTTTTCTCAATATGCAATTCTTGTTGCATAGATTTCCTATAAATGCAAAGTTCAAATGAGTAAAATTCATGTTAAATTTGACATTTATGTCTGTTAAAGTACAATTATAGCCTTTGGTAAGGGGCATATGCAAGAATTTGGGTCCACAAAATATTCAAAAAGTGGAAGTGTTTTTCTCAATTTTCAAAATTTGTCACAATTGGACTGAAAATTTAAAGCACTTAATATTGAATTTTAAAAAAAAGTAGTAATATGAAATGTAGTATTTTGAGTCTAGTTTCCAAAAAAAAAAATTCTAATACCTAAATGATACAAATTAAATTTTAATATGCATGTATAAAAACCACTTTTTAAAGTCACTTTTTTAGGACCATACCATGCATGTGTACAAACACCATAATTTGAGATAAATAAAAGTATTTTTCTAATTCCTTTTGGGGAAAGATGTGTAAAAACCTAAAGATTGATGAGGATTTTTTATAATTTTTTTCTAAATATTTTTTATTAATTTTTTATTGGCCCTAATTGTTGTTTTTGAAAACTCTCATGTACAAACACCATAATTTGACCTAAACTAATCATTTTTGGAATTTTTTCATTATGTAGAGAATTATTCTTAGATTTATGTCATATAATTTTTTTATAAAAAAATAACAAATTAAAAGTTATTAAAAAAAGTAAAAAATCCTGACATTTCAAGTTTATGGACCAATTTCTTTAAAAATTAATCTAAATTATAAAACATAATCTAATAATTAAAACATTACATATTTGAAAACTAGTGATCATGATCTATAATGAGTTTTAATTTTATAAACCAATTCTAAAAAAATATCATCGACTATATTGCCAAAGTTAGATATTTCTTTTGACATTACCTTATTATTTTAATTGCAAATTCAAGGCTAAGGGTTGGGTTGCCAAGCCTTTCTTGAGCCTAAAACCAAATAAAAAAGTGGGTTGGGATTTCAATTTTTTAGAACAGGTACCCACTTTAAAATGTGCACCCATTCTATATTCCATTTAGGAACAAGATCCTAATATAAGGCTCAGGTTCATGTTCCTAAATGGCTACCCATTTTTTTCAAAATGGGTACTCGTTTCTATCATAGTTAATTTTTTGGTCAAAACTTCCCTTGTTCGTGGACCCAACTTCTTGCACTTACCCTAAGATAACACCTTGGGACCTTGAATTTAATATCTAAAATTTCCAACATTATATTCAACTATAGATCTTAATTATTTTAAAATATTTAGTTGGGTAAAATAAAATCCAATGCATGGTTACTCATAGAAGGTTTCTAATTAATTATTAAATTCCTTCCAACTAAGTATTTTCTCATGATTTTCACTCATCCTTCATTAGTACCATTGATAAGGTCTTGATTCTAAATATAGTAAGGCTATGCCAACCATTGCACTATTTGGCATATTATGAAGTCTTAATTATTTTCCATTAGGCTTATCCATGAAATTGCATTTCTACCATCAAACTTAGGGATGTATATTCCTAGTAAGTTTAGTCTTGGACCTTGAAAAGAATCTCCTATCTCTTGATTTTATTTTTTAGGTTGTACCTGCCTTTATGGTTTTGGTCAAGCTTTAATTATGATGCTAATTCCTTCTTAAACCTATCTTAACACTCATTTAATTATGTTACAAATAGGTCAAATTATTTATCCTTATTGAAATGTATCACTATTTCATGTCCTTGTAGAATTATTTCCTTAATTATATGTGGTGGACAATAAAATGTGTCAATGAATTAAATATTCATAGAAAAGTACTTTATTCTTAAAGATGACATGACTTCAACTATTTTTTTAACTCTAGATAATTAATAATCAAGACAATATCTAGAATGAGTTGTAACTGTAGAATATTGGAATAGTGGACTATGATAAAAAATTATGTTTATATTTTGGCCACGGTTTGACCCAAATTTAAGGAATTTATATTATGTCTAACAATAAATTTTTTGATTAGATTAACACTGGAAGGGCCATTACCCATTATAAAACAACCATTAACAAAAATGAGGGGCTCATGAGAAGTGAAACACCCAAAAAACTAAAGAAAGAACATAAAAATAAAACTTAAACAGTTCAACCAATATACATGAATAGAGATAACACCAAAAAATATGAACACATGACCACAAAACACCTACAGGTCTCCCAAAAACTTGAGACCACTTATCATCTTCCACTCCTAAGCAGGAAGTGGAGTTTCTCCTCAAAAGATAGAGAAACTTTCTACAGATTTTGAGTATCCATTGTAGCATCTAGAGCCAAGCTATCCACTTCCTTCCCTTTTTAGCCACCCCCTTCCTCAAACACTAGTTCCCCTCGGCCCTTCCTAATCTCTTGTTGGAAGAGTTGAATGGTGAGGGAGTGTTCTTACTATTTCCTTACTGTAATCTATCATGACCTAGAGGGACTGAGGGCTTTTTTCTTATTTCTTGTGTATGGCTTCAATCTCCATCTATAAATTCATTTTGTCTTCCTCCATGCTAGCAATATCACACAACTCTTTCAACTCCTTATTCCTATAGTGTAGAAAAATGGATCCCTTTACATTTTCACACTTGATATTGGAATAATTAATGATAATTTTGACTTAATGTAACCTTGGTCTAGTGTTGTGAGGTGTTTTACACACCCACATTAGGTCTTGGGCCCCTTTAAGTTGAATTAACTTAACTCTACCTTAATTTAATGTTGTAAAATGTATTTATTTACATATTCATAATAAATTTGGCAGGCTTGTAAACTAAGGTGGACCTAATCTAGTGTTGTAATAACTTTTACACATTCACATGGGATTCAGGGCCCTTCTAAGATAAATAGACCCATTTTTTCCTTAATTTAGTGTTGTAAAATTTATTTATTTACACTTTCACATTGGATTTTGGACCCTATTGCATTTATAACCTTAATTACATCATTAATAGGCCCCTATGACCCCATATTATGCATCCCAAGGCATATTTTAATCAAAAACCCAACAAGATCAATGTATAAGCTTAATTTCTTCACTCCCCGACACTTTAGGACCAAAAATAGCCCCTATGGGACCCATTCGCCACCTTGGGTGATTGAGTCCCATCTAGGTGGGACAGATTTATCTAGGATGGTGAATGAGTCCCATTTGGCCTATTCTTAAGGTTTTAAGTGAGAAAATTGGGTTTTTAATTCAAATTTCTTCCATGTCAACCTTTGGGATCAAATTAACTATCATTTGAGTGTATTTACTATATAAACAAGCTTCCAAATCATTATTTCATCATACCTTCATGTCATAAAGTCAAGAATTCAAGAGTTAAGCATTCCAAGTCTTTACAAGGTCATCAAGATAGCTTTTAAGATCATTTTTAAGGCATTCAAGGGTAAAATTCTTCATCAATTGTTATAGAAATTCAAGATCCATCATCATGTCAAGCATATCAAGCATCAAGCATGGTATTGAGCTAGTGTTGTGATGTAGCATCAAAGATCCAAGATCAAGCATTATTCTACTCCTATTTTCAAGATCAAGATCTACACATTTCATGGCCATTTCATGTTGAGTTGTAGATTTACAAGACATCATTCAAGGTATCATTGTTCATGTTTCATATCCTATGTTTCATGTCTCATGTCCTTGTTTCATTGTTTCATCATTTGGTTTAATTACCTAAAATGGGTTTGACCAACACAAACCCCTATTCCCTAACAATCAACAAGTTTCTCTCTCTCTCTCTCTCTATGTGATTGTAGATCTAGGTACTTTGAAGACTTGAAGATCACTAAAGATTAGGTTACAAGCTTGTTTGAGTTGTCTCCCCATTTTCAAGGTCATAATCTTCACAAAAAGTCGCTTACAACCTCAAAAATCAAAGTTTTGGATCCAAAAACCTAGAGGAGCAGATTGAGCAAACTAAGAAGAGAAATTTCAAACTTTGAAGTTCTAGAAAAGAAAAACTAGACTCATTCACCACAAGTGGTGAATGCATCCCACTATAGGTTATTTTCAAAGATCTTTGCAGATTTGGATACACATTTTCCTAAAACCTGCCCCTATGCAAAAATCTAGATCTGGGACTTATTCACCCAGAATGGTGAATGAGTCCCAATGGGTCAAAAATTTATGTTTTTTAGAATTTTAGAGTTGTTTCTAGTCATCTTCAAGTTTCCAGATGTCCACTTTTTGTTTTGCACTTTTATGTGTTGTTTCATTCACTTCTCTCGGTCATTTAGAGTTAGTTTGCATTTAATTAGGGTTTTGCATTTCATCTTGCATATCATTGTCTTTACCAAGTTGAAACTTGGTAGTGAACCCCTCATCCAGCCTTAATTAATCTCTAAACATCTCTTAAGATACCTTATTGTCAAATCTCTTCCTTCAATCTTCATTGGGTTGAGGTCTCTAGGGAATCTTTGAATGTTAGTTGGAGAAAAGTGATGTCCTATGTCTTAAACCATAAAGCATCCACTTTTTGACTAATCATTTTGGTGAACCTACATTTAGAATACCTTCTTTGCTAATTTGGAGTCCATCATCATCCTAGATTTGGCTTGCATTAACATTGCATTAGGATTTGCATTAGTTAATTCATATTCTAGGGTTTCAAATTTTGTATTTGTGAAATCTCATATAGCTTGCATGTTTGCATTTAATTTCATTAAAAATAATTCAAAATATGTATTTTCATTTAGTCTTTAGGTCATACTATATAAAAAGCATAAAAAAAATTAAAATTTAAAAAAACCCCTAATTGGGACTCATTCGCCCCTCTGGGCGAATCAGTCCCATTCCATATTTTAAAATACCTTTTAAAGCATTAAAAACCTCATTTTTTTGCTTCCTAAGCTTGCTGGTAATAAATTAAATAAGTCTGGAAAGTTTCAGGAACATCTGTTTTATGCATCTAGGTCAAAACATCCATGTAGTGAAGTCATTTTTAAAGCATTTCAAATATAATTTCGACATCAAAAGTTTCATATATGTAGAAAATTTGTTTACATTTTAGAAACATTGCATAATTTAGATAGATTTCTTTCTCATGTTAGCATGTGTTCTTTTCAAGCATTTAGTGGTTCTAGAATATCAAGTGGCTTGTATGATTCTATTTTCTCTACTCATGGGAATAATCTAGGAAAGAAAAATAAAACCTTTGATAATCATGTTGGATACCCTCCTAGTATCTATTGGATTTGTAAGAATTTCATAACACAAGAGGATGAGAGTGTAGACAAACGTAACAATCATACTTGTTCTTCTCCCACTACCTCTCCTATTAGTGACAAAGGTATCTTGTTGAAAGAAGATACACGCATTGAGAGTCTTGGTTGTCCCTCTCCTCCTCCCCCTTTGGAGGATATTAGAAAACAAGAATATGAGATCATAGAAACATTTATAAACATCACCTTATCTAGTCTCCATTCATCCCTTTGTTGTGAGAATATTTTAACAAAAGAGGATGATATCATAAATAGCCATGACAATCAAAATTGTCCTCCTAATTTATCAATCCTCTATGTGAAGAGGATACATTGGTGTTAGAAGATGCACCTATTGAGAGTCACGAGAATCTTGTTCTTCCCTTCCCTAATGCTCCTACCATTTGGAAATATTTATTTGGTAAGCATTAAAATCATAGTTGTCCTTCTCTTGATGCCTCCCCTATTTGTGATGAAGCTAATTTACAAAATCTAACCATGGAATATGATGAAAATCTTACAAGCTCTCCTACTAGGGTACATAGTTTGGCACAAGAGAATGAGACTTTAGAGAAAAAAAAAACAATCAAATAGAGCCTTCTCCTAATATCCCCACTATTAATAATCAAGAAAATCCAGCCATTAATCATTCTCCTACTTGTGATGAAGTTATTTTGGAAGAACCAATCCTTGAATATTAAGAACATCTAGTCTGTATTTCTTCTAAAAACTCTCCTCCTAGGGAGACTATCATGGTACAAGAAAAGGACATCAATAGTAATGTGTCTTCCTTTAATGATAGCAAAAAGGTGATACTAGATTTCCCTTTATTAGAGATACATCAAACCAAGAATGCTAAGGTTATGAATGTGCAAGTGTCCATTAGACCCCCCTTGACTATTAGACCTCCTACATATCTTGTGGGACATCCTAAGAATCCTCTAATCCTTTACCCACCTTCACACAAACCTAAAACTAAAAAAAACCATAATTTATCCTTTATCCACCTAAGAATAATGTGTTGTGGCAGTTGTGTCATAATACTATTGCTCATACATATAACACTAGGAACAATCTACAACCAACACAAACACCTTCAACATCTCTCCCATTGCCTAACCCTATCTTACCGGGTCCTCCTAGTGGAAAGGAGTATGATCTTTTCAAACAACTAAAGAATACTCTTGCTAAGATATCCTTATGGGACCTTATTCAAGCATCCCCTCACTACCACAACATGATTCAAACAACCTTACAACAATCTCCTATCCCTTCCAATGTGCAACTGAATGACATAGTAGCCATGATCCAATGAATAAATGTTAACATTGTTTTCCACCAAAGTGAGCTTCCCCCTTTGGAAGTGTAAAAACAAAATGAGCCTTTGATGATAATAGCTATATACAATAGAAAAGGGATCAACTAAACCCTCATTGACAATGTATATACCCTTAATATGTGTAGTGTATCCCTTTTGGATAGGCTTGGCATAGAAAAATAAAAAATTCAACCAACCTCTTTATCTATTACTAGATTTGACAATGTTGGAAAACAACCACTTGGTGTGATCACTTTACCTATTATAGCTGGAAAGGCCATATTAGAAACACCAATCCATGTTAAATGCCTCATGATATTTCATATAATATCCTTCTAGGAAGGCCATGAATTCATAAAATGAATGGAGTGCCTTCTACTCTTCATCAAAAAATGAAGTATATTTACAACAATAAAGTCTACATACTCAAAGCGGACCTTGACCCAAACAGTTTTTTAAATATTGAGAAAGGAAAGGAAAATCCTTTGGAAACATTAACACCAACCAAACAAGTGGAACTTGCATAACCAAAATGCAAAGAAAAACACATGTTGAAGAAGTCACAAAACTATTAGAAGATGATTGTGGTTCCTTAGACTTCGAACCAACATTCATGGGAGAATACAAGATCATACACAAAGACTCTGAAAAGGGAAAAGTAAAAGTGGTAATGTCAACACAAAATTTGGAAGACCCTTCGAAAGCATTCACCTCAACCACTTTAGAACAAAAGGCAATAGATTACAAAACAAACCTTGATGAAGTCAACCATGAACAACCACCAAGTCCAAAAGAGATGAAGAAGCTTTATGGAAAAGGTTATGAACTTATGAAACAACTTAGGTATAGTGGAAAAGGATGTGGTGCTAGAGAACAAGGTATCTGCAAACCTATATAGCCTAACACATAAGAAACAAATCATGGTCTTGGTTATTGTCCTCTCATACCAAAGATTCTTCTAAGCCAACTTTAAACAGTAGTGCATCTTGAGTTGATAGACACTAGTGGTCTTGATTGTTATCCTTTGCAAGAAATGAAACAAACAAAGAAATCTTTGTTTAATGTCAATTTCATCACATAAAACACTAATGATTTGAATTCATTATATTTTACACCCTCCTATAAAGGAGAGCACAAAATCTTGCAATCTAAAGTGTCTTGTGTAGGTATGAATCTTGAACTAAGCAGGAGACATCTTTATCACAAAATAATGAAACATCCTCTACCATTGATTAATCAGGTATCTTTTTGAGACTCCTCCAAGATCGTTTGATATCCCTTCCTCCAAGAACATGAAATAAATTCTACTACAAGAATTAATTTTGTACATATCATAGAGTTCATGGTCATTCTACTAATGAATGTAAGGATTTAAGTGATAAAATTCAACATCTTAAGGAGTGTGGTGCTATTCCTTGTGTTGAAGCACCTAATTCCTCTAATTGATGTTGATTTTCACTCTAGCGTGCTTCTCATCAACTCACCCTTGTCCTGCACTAAGTGGGGGAAAGGGGTTAGGTAGCCTTGTCCTCGTATGTCACTTTTCATTGCCTCTTTTGGCTAGTTGACCACCTTTTGAATGTATATATTAGAGAAATCTTGGGATGTGGATGACATGCTTTAAGTTGGCTCACATGTCACATACTTATTCATGGCATAGCTTATTGGAAACATATGACTTGGCATAGGGATTTCTAAATAAGCTTTCATGTCTTCTTCTACTTTAAAGTAATTGCTCACAGTAATAGTGTTAGCAACCACTTTAAAGTGGGGGCATACATTGACGCTCATGTTTCATTTTGTTATTTTCTTTTTTCTTTTGATGCGTCCTTTTCTTGGTTGTGTCATTGGGCTTGATTTCCCCTGAGAGCATGATATTTATTTAACTTGTCCTCTCTTGGAGACGTTAGGCATGATGCTCCCTAAGAAGAGACCTTGCATGAATTAAGCAAAATTCCTTTGAACAAACCTTACACTATTTTGCATTTACAATGTCTATGAGTTTCAAGCATACAAAGTTTTTCTTGCCTCATGGAGCTCATAGATCATTTTTTTGTGGTTCCTTATCAAAGTTATCAGGAGGTATAACTTCAGTATGGTTTGAGTAGGAAGGAAAACTAAGGAATGACTTTCTCCATAGCCACATACATGTTTGTGTGAGTATATACCAGCCTTGAGAGTATGTTGCTCACCTTTTTAGACTTCTCACCCAGTGGACAACCAAGAGTTCTATTGCCTTAGAGTGAGTATACATTTTTTAGACAAGCAACCTAGATCTGATCCACATCATGTTGGACAAATAGTCGAAGCTTTCAATCTACCTTTTTTTTTTCTTTCTTCTTCCTTGTTATTGACATTGCATGTTTGTGTATCTTGTTTTGTTGCATATTATACACCTTGTGTGTGTCCTTTTGTGTTTATGTTAGTTTTCTTAGGGTCTTGAATCCTATGGGCTTGACCGTCTCCCCAATCTTTGTCATCCTAGACCATCCGCATTAGTACACTTGGATCCCTCTTGAATGTCTACTTTAGTGTGAGTTTGAAGCAAGTTCCCCCTCTCACTAAAGTGGGGGCTAAATGTAGTGTAGAAAAATGGATCCCTTTACATTTTCACACTTGATATGGGAATAATTAATGATAAATTAGACTTAATTTTTCCTTGGTCTAGTGTTGTGAGGTGTTTTACACATTCGCATTAGGTCTTGGGCCCCTTTAAGATGAATTAACTTAACTTTGCCTTAATTTAATGTTGTAAAATGTATTTATTTACATCTTCACATTAAATTTGGGAGGATTGTAAACTAAGGTGGACCTAATCTAGTGTTGTAATGTGTTTTACACATTCACATCAGATTGAGGGCCCTTCTAAGCTAAATAGACCTAATTTGTCCTTAATTTAGTGTTGTAAAGTGTATTTATTTACACTTTCACATTAGATTTTGGACCTTATTATATTTATAACCTTAATATCATCATTAATAAGCCCTTATGACCCCTTATTAGTCATCCCAAGGCATATTTTAATCAAAACCCTGACAAGATCAACATATAAGCTTAATTTCTTCACTCCTTGACACTTTAGGACCAAAAATAGCCCTTGTTGGACCCATTCACCACCTTGGAAAAATGAGTCCCATCCAAGTGGGACATTCACTAGGATGGTGAATGAGTCCCATTTGGTGTATTTTTAAGGTTCTCAGCGGGAAAAGTGGGTTTTTAATTCAAATTTCTTCCATGTTGACGACCTTGGGGATCAAAATAATAGTCATTTGATTGGATTTCCTATATAAACAAGCTTCCAAATCATTATTTCATCATACCTTCATTTCATCAAGTCAAGCATTCAAGAGTTAAGCATTCCAAGTCTTTACAAGGTCATCAAGATAGCTTTCAAGATCATTTCTAAGCCATTCAAGGGCGGAATTCTTCATCAATTATTGCAACAATTCAAGATCCATCATCATTTCAAGCATATCAAGCATCAAGCATATTATTGAGCTAGTGTTGTGATGTAGCATCGAAGATCCAAGATCAAACATTGTTCTACTCCTATTGTCAAGATCAAGATCTACATCCTTCATGGCCATTTCATGTTGGGTTGCAGATTTACAAGACATCATTCAAGGTATCATTGTTCATGTTTCATATCCTATGTTTCATGTCTCATGTCCTTGTTTCATTTTTTCATCATTTGGTTTAATTACCTAAAAGGGGTTTGACCAAGGCAAACCCCTATTCGCTAATAATCAACAAGTTTCTCTATCTCTTTGTGTGTTTATAGATCTAGGTGATTTGAAGACTTCAAGATCACTAAAGATTAGGTTACAATCTTGTTGGAGTTGTCTCCCCATTTGCAAGGTCATAATCTTCACAAAAAGTCACTTACAACCCTGGAAATCAAAGTTTTAGATCTAGAAACCTAGAGGAGCAGATTGAGCAGACTGAGAAGAGAAAATTCTAACTTTGAATTTCTAGAAAATCCAAACTAGACTCATTCACCACAAGTGGAAAATGAGTCCCACTGTAGGTTTTTTTAGATATATTTGTATATTTGGATACCCATTTTCCTAAAACCCGCTCCTATGCAAAAATACAGAACTGGGACTAATTCGCCAAGAACGACGAATGAGTCCCAATAAGTAAAAAAATTAGGTTTTTTAAAATTTCAAAGCTATTTCTTGTCATCATCAAGTTTTCAAGTGCACACTTTTTGTTTTGCAATTTTCTATGTTGTTTCATTCACTTTTCTAGGTCATTTAGAGTTAGTTTGTATTCAACTAGGGTTTTGCATTTCATCTTGCATATCATTGTCTTTTCCAAGTTTGAACTTGGTAGTGAACCCCTCATCTAGTCTTAATTAATCTTTACACATCTCTTAAGATACCCTATTGTCATATCTCTTCCTTCATTCTTCATTGGGTTGAGATCTCTAGGGAATCCTTGAATGTTAGTTGGAGAAAAGTGATGTTCTATGTCTTAAACAATAAAGCATCCATTTTTAAACTAATCAATCCCATCTGGTTCAGTGCTCAACAAATTAGCCAAAGAGCCTATCATTTCCCAATGGCCTTTGTCCTCCACCTCCCTCGGTTAAGGAATTTTCTATGGAAACACCTTATTCTCTAGAATATGAATCCTCTCTTTAGTGGTAACTAATTAACCTAAGAGCCATTTAAAGATGTCATTTTGGACATTAAGCATCTCCAAAATTTCATTAATTTTTGTACAAAGGGGGTCACTAGGAACACAAGTTTCAAAAGAAACTCTGGGTTTAGCATGAGTCCCCTTCAAATTGATGTAGAAATTAGGGGACTTTTGGTGGAAGGGTTAATAAGAGGGGGTGTTGGGGACGTCAGAGACCTCTACATGAGTAGGGGAGTGTGTGGGGGAATTGGAAAGGGTGGGATTCCACAATTGTTCATCTGAGTTGTCTGACTCACCAGACCTAGAAGTAGAAATAGGCATGGGCTCATATAGGGGAGCAACTTTTATGGGGTTTGGAGAGGTTTCCTTAATAGTAGGGGTTTTACCATGAGTTTGTGTGAAATGACAAGTAGTAGGAGGGGTTTCTTCCAAAGTAATGGAGGGATTGGGGTCTGTCATGGGGTCACAAATCACTAGGGTGCTATTTTTTACAATGGTAGGGGAGGGTAACATAGTGGCCTGGTATTGGAAAAGAAAAAATATGAGGCCTTGGTGAATGGCTAAATTTCTACTTTTACCTTGGAAATTTTTAATAGTTTTTTCCAGAGAGGACAAAATTCAAAATGGAAAGTTCATTTTTATATTATACCGAAGGTGGTTAAGCATAGGAAAAAAGTGAGCATGAAAGAAATAGAACCAACCTTCCAGCATAACATACCTCATAAGGACTTTAGCCACCTTACTCCAAATGCTAGGAAGATCAGCACGATTGAAGCCATTTTGGAGTTTGTTCACTTTTCACCCTCGTTCAAAAAATGGTCCATATCTTTCTAATAGCTAGCCTTGGGATTACGAGGGATGCAAATACCCTCTAGTAAAAGCCCCGTCACTGCCACAATAAGCTCATTCATCACTATGAAGGAATTGTTGGCTTTCAGTTGTTTATTGTGGTTGTTTGTCCTTGATGTCAAATCTGATTGGTGATTGGTATTATGATACTTGGTGCATTGATTATCATTGTATTCAATTTGGCATATTCAGTATTTTTTGGACAGTGCTTTGGATTAGTGCATTTGGGTGCATTTAGTTCTCATTGTGGACAGTGATTTATACTTTCAGTTTTGTGATACTAATCTTGGTGAATTCCTTGGTATCTCATATGATAATCAATCAGAGGTCTTGTTCTTGGTATTCATGTTTAAGGCGATTCAGGATTTTGGTTCATGGCATGCTCTTTCAGTTTTAGTTCTTTACTTGGTGGTACTAACTTTTGACATGGTGTTCTTTATGTTAGGATAAGCATAAGCTTTAGATATATGTCTTTGCTTTCATGATAACCACATGTATATTCAACATGTTTAAGTCATTGGGACATACTCATACTAGCATATTCATTTTAGTGAGATATCATTTGATTCATGGAATCATAAATCATACTAGTTGCAAGGTATAGGACGACATCATAGTTGTGAGTATTAGCTTCATAAAGGTAATGCTTATGGCAATGATCTTGGCTTGGCATCTATATTGTCTTGGCATATTTCTATCTTCATGGTATCAATGGTTGTGACTTGTTGATTGATAAATATGGCATATTTTTTGTGATCACCATCTTATATGATATTGAGGCTATGAATATTTTATTATTAAATCCTTTATAATAAAAAGACTTGGGCTTACCATATGACATATAGTTCATATGAATTTTTATTGGTATCAGCCTTGATTAAAGTTTGGAGTCATATAATATATGATTGTCGGCCTTTTTCGATGATCTAAGTCTTTATAAAAAGACCATCGGGCTAAATAATTTTCTTGACAACAATGAGTCGGGTCATGTGTACTTAATGTGGCATTGACTTTGTTTCACATGATTCTTATGTGGCATTTGCACTTAATGATGTATCAATCAAAAAGCATTATGAAGACAGGAAGTCGACATTTCATATGCAATATTTAAAAGTGATTATGATTATCGACCTCCATAGTATAATGTTTGTTTGCAGACTTCAAATATATTATGATGTTTTGTTAAATTATTAGTCTTTGGACTTCAAATCTCATTTGAATTTGAAATCATTATGCACTTGAGTTTAGGGAAAAATGAGTTTGTAATTATCATTTTGTTCTTAGGGTTTGAAATCCCAAATTGTTGCCACCATTGGAATATTGTAGCCCTGTTTCTTTGGTTAGCCGACATTGAAAATTGTTAGTTTGAGTTTCAAAATAGTGTGAAGAGCTAGATTTACAGTATAAAGGAAGTGAGAAAGAATGGTGTCACCAGTCAATGAAGTATGCAGCTGGGAAATTATGGCTAAATGATTTATTTGGTTATTGTTTGGTTTTTATCCTTTGTGAATCAGGTAACACAATACTAGGTTAGTTACTCATTCAGTTTCTTTCATTATTTTGGTTTCCAAGTTTTTGTTAAAGTGGGTTTTATTAAAGAGGAGTTTAATGATGTGGATTTTGTGAATAATTTGTTTAAAGAGGTTGGTTAACAGTTAGGATTTCATTTATACAATGGCATTTTATCGACATATTATTGATTTTTTTATGGTTATTCAAAAACCCTTCATGGGTATCATGATTAAATAACATTGTTTTACCAGCTTGTAAAACCCTGGTTATTGAATATGGGTTTTTTTGACAAGGATGGATAACTATTGTAAAATATATATATATACCTGGCATAAACACATGACAAAGTGATGAGATGAAATAGTCTAAACAGAGTATTGTTCATTGTAATATCATTTTGTAAAGAAGTGGGCTCATATTGTTTTCATCTCTAGTTGTATTACAAAGATTATTTTGAGTTGGGAATTATTGCAAAATCATTTTGTATCCTATTGTAATTTTGTAACTGTAGATAGTCATTGTAGTTATAAGGTTCTAATAGGTTGCAATACCTTGAGTTTTTGATGAAGTTGGTACTCCAGAAAAGTTATGGGAGTTGGTGCTCCACATTATAACAGAGTTGGTTCTCTTTTGAATGAATAAAAGGATCAATTTGTGAGTTTTTTTTTATACCTCTAAAGGGTTTTTCCACTCAATAAATCTTTGTGTTATGTGATGTACTTTTGTCTCTCATTCTATTTCATGTTAGTATGCTCATTCAGTTGGTCAGTGCTCTAATACTTTAAGTTTGTTCAAAAGATTAATGTCAATTTGTTTAAGTCTGTATACAAAGTAATGTGTCCAAATTTGGTCATTAAAATATTTCTTTAAAGAAAGTTAAAATATGCATTGAGTAAAGTTGAAGTTATACTTCAAAATGCATTAATAAGGTTTTTCATAATTTGATAGAACAATACTACATGGTGCTTTTAACATGAGTTGATTCTCTTGCATATCTTTCTGTAAAGTTTAAGTGTTCACGTGTTTCGTTATATCTTCCACATCATTTCAAGGTCAAAAATTTAAAATTATTCTTTCAAAGTCAAAAGTTAAAAATTGCATCACTATGATTCACCCCTTCTCTCTTAGAGTGAATCTACTTCCAACAGGAATACCCATTAACAATCACATTTCCATCCACTAGGGAGGTAGCAAATTCCATAGAGATCTTGGGGTCATGCCCCAACATTCCTTCCACATAAGAGGCTAGCTTTCCCCATTACAAGATAGGCCAAACCTCCTTGTCTTGTTTCCACATTTCACAGCTAGTAGGTTCCTCCTACACCAACTCACCTCCCATAGTAGAATTTGAAAAATATAAAGCTAGAGAATACAATTTGTAGAACTACCAATAAAAATACTAGAGCCACATGTAAATGAGTTTATGAAAAGAAAATGAATTAATTTTCCATAAGTGAAACTCATGGAAAATATCCAAGAGAGCTGATAGTGGATCCAACCGAATCTCAATTTGGTAATAATTTGGCATCATGATACATTAATTCACACACATGCCTGGGGATTTGAAAAATCTTATCCCATATTACTAAATTTGGTGTGAAGGCACCAATGTTGAAGAGCTAAGCCAATATAAATTTTGTGCCTAAAATTAAATTTTGAAGAACTAAGCCAATATATTTTTTCAAAAGATTTCTAAAAATAAGTATATTTTTTAAAAACTCTCAATATTTTGGCTTGTAGAGCAATTTAGTGGATAATAGAAAAAATCAAATAACTTCCACAAAAAATTATCATAAACCTATAATTTTTTAACTAAGTTTTTATATAATGTGTACCTAGAAACCCAAAAAATATTAAGTCTAAATTTAATATTGTTTTAAGGTTATGGTAGAAAAAATATTGGCCCAAATTGTAGCTTTGATACCACTTGTTATGATATTTCTTGGAAATAAACACAAAAATCATTAATGTAGTGGACCAATTTGAGGGGTTGACCTCCAATAATTAGATAATAATAAATTAATTCAATATTTGATGATATGATGATATGAAAGTGAGTTATCTTCCTTACTAATAAGGATAACTATATAGGGACACACCCCTTTATTCTAGTTAAGAATGGTCAAGGTATTAACTAAGAATCATACTATGGTTAAGCATTCCACAAGTGATTATCCTTATTGTACATAGGAATATATATTATATATATACTTAATAATATATGATATTAGGGTCATAACATAGACCTATACCAAAATATACATGCTTAACCCCAAAAATGATATGCATTAAAAGTAATAAATATAAAAACAAAGCTTATATGGTCGGTTTACATTCCTTCCACACAATACATTTAAAAATAAATACACTTATAAATGAGGATTCAAATATCCTAAATTATAAATGTTACAACTTGATGTCCTAAAATATAATAAATGATGATATGAGGCCTTCCATCTTATCTACAATTCACTACTATTCCAATGGATCCACTAGTTTCCAAAATGGTCATTTTATGCCACCCAACCACATGGTACTCATAGGTCCACCCCATTGTGCTAGGAAATAGTCACATGGGAAATAAACATAATTACAAAAATAGTGGAATAACTTGGCTTACATACACAAAATGAACTAGACATATAAATGGGCATGAGAAAATAAATAAGAATGGTTTCATCCAATCACAAAAATGGCTAGAGATGGATCTCATGTTAGATACAACTCCCAATGATAGCAAGGAAAATGATCGTAAAGGAACGTCATTGCAATTGCAATAGCATGAAGGGCTAAATTTCTAGGTTTGAGCATGTATGATTACCTTAAGATGAGGGGAGTATCCAAGTGACATTCACTCACAAGTGTTGCATGTCCCATACAAGCCTGTTCTCTATGCATTGGTCCTTGACTGATCATACTAAGCCTACATAAGTTCTCTATGCATACAATTGGTTAATAACTCTACACCTATCATAACCTCATAATTATTCCTAGATTTAAGATATTTCTAGAGCCACTCCTTCCTACTCCATGACTCAAACCTATGTTTCTCAAACTTCAAATAGTCATTTAGGAATTACATATAAAAATTAACAAAAAGCCACCAATTTCTCCATTGTTGAATGCTTAAAATTTAAAATTTTCATAAATTTATGTTTTTGAACAAACTAAACATACACTTTTAGCCCAAATATGCAAAACAACATTTCTTGGAAAATAATTTAACATTTTTTATTTTTTTTATTTTTACTATAACCATAGCATAAAATTAAATAAATTTAGTATTTCAAACATATAATTTAACCTAATGCTAATGCAAGAAATTCATTCTATTTAATTGAAGGATATACTACCAACAATGTGATCTTAACACACATGAAATGAGAGAACACCTAAAACAAAGATAATAACATGAAATATTGTCTACTTGAAGCCCATTGAATACCAAATTCTTTAAATAGTTCCAAATTGGAGAAGTAATCCAAATGAAGATCAATCACACCATTAATGTTTTCCCTTGCAACCCAAATTCCATAGATAAGAAGACAACAACCCAACTGATTTTCACCAAAATCTTATTATTGTTTCATCCTAATTTCATTCTTATTATTTTATTATTATTCTTTCTAATTTTATGCTCTTATTATTTTCCATATTTCATTTTAATAGGCAACATTAATATGGCTTGACCAAATGCTATAAATCATTTCCTTAATTTTTGGAATAAATGAATAATTAAATTAAAATTATAACAAGCCTATTTAACTAATTAAAATAATTACATATATAATTTAAATATTATTTAAAAGTAATACTAGTAATTTGAAATTTTTGTTTTAATTTCTTGATTTTCAAATGCATCATAAAATGTTACCATACAAGATTCATTCATGAAATAGAAAAAAATACAATAATTAGATGCATAATCATGAATAAATCATACACATTTATGGTTCAACCATAACACAAACAAACTCCAAGATCACTGTCAATTCAAATCTAGGTTTACAAAAGTTTCATATGATACATATTATACTCAATTAAGGTACTATGGGGGTTAGAAAATACATTAAGCCCAATGTGACATCTGTAATATAACCATCATTGAGGAAATAACGCAAACCTACATAATGACATAAGAGAACAACCTTACATACTTGCACACTCTGTTAGCAAATGTATTACATTGTAGCATTGCTATCGTTGCTATGGAGGTAGTTATGGTTGCTAATAGTTGCATCAACCATTCATTATGCTTCATTATATATGTTGTATTCCTACCCATTGTTAATACAATGAAGGTTTATATTTGATCCTACGTATTTTCTAACATGTGGTATCAGAGCAATAATTTTCTTGTGTGTCGAAGCATGCTAGTTATGAGCCTATGAAATGATGACATGAAATTTTGCAAGAGGTATGGTGAAGTAATGTATGTTTAATAGTGCTGGTAGAGTCAGAGATATTGCTCTATTGAATTTCCTATATTCTACACAGTAGGAGGCCAAGGATTGTGCTAGAAACTCAGTGGAAGGACCAGTGGAGGGAGTAAAGAGCATAACATTTTGTTGGAACATTCTATTCCATTTTGAACTGTTGGCACATTCTGTTATGTTTTGAAGGATCTATAATGAAGAAGGTTTGTAAATATTCATGATGTTGTGAATGTCTTGTGCCTGTGCATCGCCCACGAATATTGGCATTGGAATTTGAAGAAGAATGTATCTATTGACATCTATGTTGGAATACATTTGTGTTGGAGTATGAATGCAACAAGGTTAGGGAAGTCATTTGAATAATCATTTATATCATGAATACTGTGGATTTCATGCATATAAGGTTTATAGGTAAAGTTTACTTTTGGTAGTTTGTTTAGGTAGATTGATTGGCCAAATGTAGAAGATTTATCTCAATGAAGTCTATATGTGAGTTGGTGAAATTTATGGAACTTTAAGTGATGAATTCAAACTTGATTATGCCTCTTAATAGTGTTTTTATGAATTTTTGTGTGGAATGATAAGTTTAATGTCATGTATGCCAAGTGATCCTTTATGCATTGGTATGGGTAAAAGCAAGAAGTTGGGTCCATGCAGAGGGGAAGTTTTGGCCAAAATTTTTTTTGCAAGAAATGTGTACACATTTTTAAAAAATGCATGTGTTATGCTTTGAATACCCAAGCCTAAAAAAAATGTGTATGTGTTATGTTTCAGGTATGCACTAAAAAATGTGTATGCATTATATAATGTGTACGCATTTTATAACACCTATGAGTCATTTATTTAAAAAATTAAGTACCTTTTAGAAATGCATATGTGTTATAACGCATACACA
Organism: Sequoia sempervirens; assembly: GCA_007258455.2. Classification (NCBI taxonomy): domain Eukaryota; kingdom Viridiplantae; phylum Streptophyta; class Pinopsida; order Cupressales; family Cupressaceae; genus Sequoia; species Sequoia sempervirens. The sequence continues at coordinate 148,662,043 of VDFB02000017.1, read as the reverse complement.
TTTTATAACACATACAAGTTATAATGCATACATGTTTTTTAATGCGTACACATTATAATACATATGCATTTTGTAATGTGTACGAGTTATAACGCATACACATTTTATAACGTGTATGTGTTTCTAAAAGGTATTTAATTTTTTTAATAAACAAGCATAAAACAAGTATGTATTTCTAAAAGGTTTTTAATTTTTCTCAACAAACAAGCAAATAAAGAACATGTATACATTTTTAAAAGGTATTTAATTTTTTAAATAAACGAGCAAATAAAGGTGTATTTGTTTCATAACGCACATGCGTTTTTAAATTTTTGAATTCCCAAACCACATGCTGCCTTAGTTTTAGGCTTGGGAAAGGCTTGGAAACCCCATCCTTAGCCTTTGAACTGCAACTAGAAACCTAAGGCAGGTTCAAGAGAAATGTCCAACTTTGGCAATATAGCTGATGGACTTTTTTTTGAATTAATCTATGAAAATAAAACCCATTATAGAACATGATGTATAGTTTTGAAATATACATATATTTTTAATATTGGATTTAAAAAAAAAAATTAATTAATTTCTAAGAAAACCAGTCCATAAACTTGAAATATCAAGCTTTTCTTATTTTTTAACAACTTTTTTTTGGTTTTTTTTTGCAAAAAAAATTATATGACATCAATCTTTAGACAATTCTCTACACAATGGAAAAAAAAATAGTTTAGGTCCAATTATGTGGTTTGTACACAATTTTTTAAAACAACAAATAGGGCCAATAAAATTCAATATAAAAAATATATTCAAAAAAAAATTACAAAAAATATCCTCATCAATATTTATGTTGTTACATATCTTTCCCAAAAAGGAGTTAGGAAAATACTTTTATTTAGGTCAAAAAGTGGTGTCCATACACGTGCATTGTATGGTAAAAAAATGACTTTTAAAAAGTGGTTTTTATACATGCTTATCAAAATTATATTTCTATCATCTGGGTATTTGAATAAATTACATATTTGTTAACTAGATTCAAAATACTAAATTTTATATTACTGATTTTCTTAAAGATTCATTGTGTAAGTTCTTCAAAATTTTAGTTCAAGTGTGAGAAATTCTAAAAAATAGCAAAAACATTTCCACTTTTTCAGCTTTTTGTGGACCCGACTTCTTGCATCAGCCTGTATGTTGGTGACGATATGGAAGGACAGTTATCCAGAGGGCAAGAGGATGAGAACCCATCAATCATTCATTTTCCATATATGAGGATTTTTGAATGGTTACTTGGTCATTTGAATGCATCTCTTATTAGTGGTAACTTGGAGGTAAGTTGCTTTGCAAGAGAAGATGATACTCAAATTACTTTTATGAATATTGTAAGATGTAAAGTAATTCATATACTTTCTTGAGATGTACCAGTCAAGTAATTTTTCTTCTTACTATTGACTCTTGGGAAAGTGCACTTCAAAATATTAAAACAATTGTTGAGTATCTTGTAGATGACTTTATCAAATTTATCAATGAGTCTTCAAACAGTTATGCTTAGACTTTTGAGGCCATATTTTCTATTATTGGTGAAACCTCCAAAGAATTGTCTAAGATATTAAATGGATAAAGTGTAACAAGTTCAAATTGGAGGTTGGTGGGACTAAAGGATGGAAGAATTTCCATCATCTCAAGTTAGCTTCTCACTTTGAGAAGATGCTTTGCATGAGAAGCATTTTTGGTTTTAGTTTCTTGCTTTTCCTTATTGTTGTTGAAAAGTTTGAAGAATGCATATATTATGAAGTTTGAATTTTGGAGACAAGTATGGGATTTTGTGTAGAGCTCAATATGGATGGTTTTCCAATGAGTACTTGAGGCTATGATCAAGAATTATACTCTTCTGAGGGTCATATGACAACTTGATGAAGCCAAGCGTTTGGAGAGCTCAATACGGATTGTTGTTGAATAATTCAAGAATCTGTGATTCAAGAGTTCATGGGAGGAAGAACTCGGGAATTTAGCTAGGGGATACACCTTTTTGAGGGTCATGAGATAGCTTTATGGAGCTCCACCTAATTCAAGATTTCTTTCTTCAAGGAAGATCTTCACAAATATGCATACATATTTTGTAATCTGCAAGTTTTGTCATGTAAGCCTTAAGGGGGGGTCCCTAAGCAAAGTGAATAAGATCTTTTAGGGGATACACTTATAGGAACAATGTAATAAGGGGGAAATGTTAGCATATGTATTACGTTGTAATGTTGCTATCATTGCTATGGAGGTAGTTACGGTTGCTAATAGTTGCATCAACTGTTCATTATGCTTCATTATAGATGTTGTATTCTTGCCCATTGTTAATGCAATGAAGGTTTATATTTGATCCTGCGTATTTTTCAACACATTCAATTCATACATCAAGAATACTTGTGCATTTATATAATAGCCAAAAAATGTAAGCTAAAGCAATGAGGTACATCACATAAATCATATAAAAATAACTAGATGGCTTGAAACAAAATGATCAAGAGTAAATGTCAAAGGCATTAAAATTCTCATATAAAATTGCTTCTAGAATGCTAACTTATAGACCAATGAACAAGATGAGAAACCCCAAATGATTTCCAAAGCCATGTTACAAAACCCCAAAATGTGATGCTCAACTTGGACATAATTTCTAATACCAACCATGAATATTCCATGTCACTTGCTAAAATACTAATTCAATAAATCATTTGTAACTCATTATTTGATCCACTAAACATGGGTTCCTAGCTTGTCACAATTTTCTGCCTCAAAATAGGCACCATATGATAAATAATAAATATTGTCAAGATTTCAAAAATAACTCCCTTATTCTTAGCTATTATATATTATAATATTGTAGACATGCAAATAATCTTAATCAGCATCATGCACCTAATTCTGATTAATTATCATCAAATTTCTCCTATTAATCAAATAAAGTAGTTTATTATATTAATTCACTAATGTCCATCATGTTTAATTAAATAAATCAATTTGTTTAATTAAATCTCCAAAGTCCTCTTATTTGATTAAATAAGTCAAATGATTTAAGTCAAATATCATAAACCCACTCAAAGTTATTAATTCTAAATTAATTAACTTTAATTCTAATTACCCATTCTCTAGCTTTTGACTCAACCTTGGTCAAACCCAACCCCTGATTAACTAACCCACTTGCACATAAAAATCAATTCTTTTAATTAACTAATTAGCTCATTTATCCTCTCAAAAGCATATTCTAAGGAATATTATTTCAGTGACTCCCTTTATTTGACTTTCTTACCCAAATAATTTCCCTCCAAAACATCTCAACCACATGCATTTCATGCCTTTTACATCTAAATCACATGCAATATATGTTCAATCCTCACCCATTAGCATTGAGATAAGTGTCCCATTCTCATTGGCTCTCTTTTAGTCTTACATTTCTCCCATCAGTCCATTCTTCAATCCTTCAACCTATAAATAGAAGCCACTTCTACTTGAAATACATCCACAATCTTATGCATTTGCACTATAGGCACATTTCATCTTGCATCGTATCACACTTTGTTTATTATCATTGTAAGATTATCAAGGGGGTGGGAAAGGGCATCCTTTTCACATCAAAGGAGCATGCTCCCACTATGGGATAGGTTTGCACATGTTTTTATATGTTTTTTTTTTACTTCTTTGATATTTAGTGTTTTGTTTGGCATATTTAGCATAATTCAATATCTCATTGGGAGGCTTATATTTGCTTTGTTTAAAATGGATTAATATGATAAAAAAATTTCTTGAGAAAATGTAGGAAAAAAGCTTCTACAAATATGTTGTCATATCTTGTCATAGAATCCCACAAAAGGAGGGTACTCCAAACCTATTATATTTATCAGCCTTATGTCAACTTACAAATTATCAGAAAAACATCAACACATGAAAGTAGATTCCTAATACAAAAACTAATGCCCCCATTTGATGTGAAGCACACATACTTAATAAAATACAATTAAAATATGTCATATAATTTATGAGAAAATGCTAGATAATTAAATAATTATAACAAGTACTGGGAAGGGTTGAGACACCTTAATTCCCAATAGGATTTACTCACACATCAAGAGATTCTTATTAGATTGTTGGATTCACTAAATTAGATTGGGTTGGCGATGTTGATGATTAGAACTCTATATTAGTTTTTTTCTCTACCTTGGTTTTGGTTTGAATGCATCATCTTGCAAGAAATCTATAGCTATTATATTGTGATCAACATAGGCTAAGTATAGAGGTGCATTTTTTCCTAGGTAGGAGTTTCTTTGACTTGAACAATTTATAATTGAGTTTGGATTTCCTCCTAATCACCTCATTGGTCTTTGGTGTAATAATCAAAGGGACATTGATATTTTACACAACCCAATACAACATCAGTAGAGTAAGAATTTCAATATCCACATGGACTTCATCATGTAGCTTATTCAAGATGAAGTTCTTAGCTTGAAGTACTTGCCTACTAAGGATGATTTTGTAGACAACTTCACTAAGCCTTTGGCATCACCACATTATCTTCAATTGTAATTGATTCTTGGGGTGAAGGAAGTTGTCTTTAGGGGGTGAAGGAAGTTATCATTGCGGGCGAGGGGGGTGGGGAGTGGTCTTCTTGAGTCCTCCTCCCTTCACCACAATGTTTTATCCTTTTCTTTGTTTGTGAGAGATTATTTGTACATGGCTACCTTATTAGGCCTTGTTGTCAAGACTCATTCTTCCACCCTCACATTTCTTTGTTCCTCCCTAAGTTGCAATTAAATAGGGTGTTGGTGTGAATGAGATTATTCACGAACTATTACCTTTCTAGGACCTATATACACCTAGGATATTAAACTTACTTATGTCACTTTGAAGGTAAACTTAAAATACTTGTCTCTCTCTCTCTCTTTTTTTTAATGTCATATAAGTTTATAATCCTACATTGTCCTAGCTCTCAATTGGCATTATCAGAAAGGATTCATTTGTGTATTACACATCTTACATAATACATCTTATATCTTGTATATTGTGTTATTTTGTATGTTTGTCATTATTGCCAACATTCCATTCTTTTTTTTGCTTCTCTTCTATGTGTGGAATATTATTTGGTGTTGTAGAAGATTGTTGATGTGAGTCTTTTTGGTGACTTCAACATAACAATGACTAACTTCTCACAATCTTCGTTATAATGATAAAGAAGATACAAACTTTAATAAATACACATTAAATGCACAACCTTCTCGAAATCAAAAAAATGTTTTATAATTCAAATTATTTTAAAAACTAATTCATATATTCTAATATTATTCTTAAAGATGTAATTTTAATTATATACCAGTAAAATAGTTTAAGCATTAGTCCTTGACCATGCTCCCAAATGCATACATATGACATCACATGACATCATATCTCTCAATTCAATATAGAATTTGAAGATTCTTAAGCATTGTCTTTTCAGAAACCAATGTGACATCAAAATGCCACCAAAATACCTAAATAAAACAAGGCTACAAATTATCTCAGCATGCCATAAAAAATAATGAAACTTCATGACCATAAGCAATTTAGTACATACTTTTACATATGAGGTAACATTTAAATTATGTAAGTCCAGCGGCTGAAATAGCATCAAACCTGACTGAAAAAGCATAACCGCAAGCACCCTAAACTACTAACAGAAACACACAGTTGCTACAGCAAACAAGCCTGAAACAAGCCAAAACAATTTATGCCGTGTTGAGAGCACTAATAAATTTGCTTACAGCATTGACGGCAACGAGAACATAGACTATGACAGTCAAAGACACAAATAAGAAGAAAAGACATAGCTGAACTGAGCAACCGGCAACTCTGCTAGTTTGATGGTTACTTGGGTTTCCCTCTGATTTTAGTTGTTCTTCCTTGCTGATTTTTTGATAAATAATATAAGAGAGCCCTCCTAAAATTGAAGAAAAAACGAACAAGCAGATCATCACAACCAACAAATTGGTGAGGCTATGCCAATAAGTGAAATAGAGCCCGAAAAACGGGAGAGATGGCCCAAAGACGGTTAATGCGCAACTGATATATTTCCACTTTTCGTCTGCAGTCTCTTTTATCTGCGTAAGTATTGCAGTTTCAGAAGTCGCTCCGTTCGTATTGGCGGTCGCATCGTTCGGATGCGGAGTATGTCCTTCGATATCGCCGCCATTATTTTCTTCATCTCCAGTAGATATCTCTTCAGCTGCTTTGTCCACAGCCTCTGCTTTACAAGTGTACAACAATAATATATTGTGAGCATCATAATCGAACAGGACCACCTGGTTGTGTTAGTTTCCTTATCAACGTTTTGAATCACCCTCTGTTATTTATCATCAAGATAAAATTTTATTTTATTCTGATGGTGAATCCCGAACGTGATAAAAAAACGACCATAAGAAATCTCGCACAGGTACTGACTTTCCTTAAACTATCATTATTAAACTGCTTTTAATATTTAAAAAGTTTGGAACATAATTAAACTTAAAAAGTAAAAGGAATAAATTCTTCACAAGGATTAACAATACATACTATCTTCCACAATGAGAGTCAGTTCTTGTTCCATAGTTTTAGTTTCGGGTATTATTTCACCAGACAAAGCAGCAACCTGCACAAATCTATCAGAACATATATTAACTTATCCCTCAATACCGATTCATTAACGTATATTAGTTGAACAGATTGATTATTTTGAATTGATCTATCTACCTCAACCGCGACTATAGTGCAGGTACTAAATCGGTGGAATGGAAGGCGTTATCAAGTAGATGTTTTAAATACATGTCCGTGGTTTTGGCCATCGGTAAAGGGAGTAGACGCTAATGATTAGTGAATTATTACAAATAATTTTGTAATGTTCTTAAATACATGATCTCCAAGGGCTAAACATTGGTGAATTGTTTTTAATTGGAACTATTTGACCATGAGTCAAGGGAGTAGAAGTTTTTTTTTTATTTAAAAGTAAACTTTTAAATGTGAAAGGGTTTTTTTTATTAAATGATAAATTAAGTTTATTATATAGAAACAACAAAAGTTTAATATTAATATATTATACATAAATTCTCTTGAAAATTAGAAGCATTTTCTAATTCGTTAAGAGTGATATTTAAGTGAAGTGTAAATTAATTGATCACTTCAATTCAAAATGCAATATAAAATAGAAGTAGAACTAAGTTATTTCACAAGTTCATAAGAAAGATTTTACAAAACTTGAAAGGTAAACAACATACATAATCTTATTGCACTATTCAATGAAATGGACACAAAAAGACCAAAGGAAAAAATTCGCAAAACACTGTAATTTTTGGAGAGGAAATCCAGATTCAAACTTGGTCATCTCAGTATTATAAATCAGCAACCTGATTATAAGAAAATATCAGATCTTCAAATACCTAATCATGATAAGAAATTTACAAATTCTGATATCTAATGTGAGCTTGAATCTGCCTTTCATCCTCATTACTGAGGCAGCCATGAAGTTTCAAAGAGATCGTAGAACATGTTAATTCTATTTATGTTTATGTGTTCGACCTTTAGAAGGGGCTCTTCTTAAGGATAAGGTGGACAATCAAATGAAATATTATTTAAAAAGGGCTAACTGAATGAATTTTGACTGATGGATGTAGAGTAGTTGACAGTGAGTGTAAGAAAGGCTTATTCCATTACCCTACGTTGTGATATTTAGTAACCATTATAAGGGTGGATTCTTTCCCTTTATTTAGTCTAGAGAACATTAACAAAGACATGCTTCCAAAATCTTTTAATGAGATCCAATTAACTATTTCATCTTCTTTATTCATATTAGTTAAGAAGCTTGTTAGCCCATGACAAACAGCTTAGTGAATCAATACTTATTGTTAGTAAAAAACCTCCCCACTAAAAATATATGTTTATATCTCTTGCAAAAGCTGCTAATAAAAATATATGTTTATATCTCTTGCAAACACAGCTAATCAATACAAAAGTATAAGGGAAGCTTCTATCCAACTTGCGACGATGGATCACTTGAGGGATTGTAGAAGCTAGATAATCTCACATAGCTCTCTTCAATAAAACTGTCCTTAAAATTGTTGTCGATATTATCTGCCTAAATAGAAGTCTTGTATATCTAGTCACTCATAGAAGGAATAGGGTACTAGAGTCTTATATTTGTTTTTCTGAGTTCAAGATGTTACCTAGTCTAAGTTGAATGAAAAGAAAGATGTGTAGAAGAGCTCAATGTATGGCTTTTTCTCTTCTCATTTGGCTCCACTTCACCCTCGCAAAAGTTAGAATAGTTTTGTGTATTCTCTATTAATGTCGACAACATTAAATTTCTAAGGGACTTGGTTGGCTTTTTCAATATCTGTTTTCCACAATTATCCTGCTAGATCTGCAGAGAAAAAACAATCAGATGCAGTTTAGATTAAATGGGCTTCAAACTATACGAAGGTAGTTATGAAATTTTTAGAACGTTGAGGTATTGACAGATGAAGGCCTCTGGGTCAATGCATATTTAGTTTTCAACAAGTTTGCAGCAAAGAAAACCTTTACTTCTGACTTGCTGCGTGTGTCTGGCTGTGTGTGATTAGACAGGTTTTTGTTAGGCTGCTTGGCAGGATCTGTGTTGATTTTGTTCATCTTCGAGTAGCTTATTTAGTACTTGTTTTTCTGAGTTCAAGACGTCACCTAGTCTAAGTTGAATGGCAAGATTCTGTTCATCTTCAAGCAGCTTGTTTAGTTTTTTTTTTTTTCATATTTCAAGATGCTTACGTAGTCTAAGTTGAATGGCAAGAAAGATATGCAGGAGAGTTGAGCGTATGGCTTTTCTTCTTCTCGTTTTGGCTCCACTTCACCTCTCCGTGTGTTTTCTATATATGTCGACAACTTCAATTCTAAGGGACTTTGTTGGCTTGCTTGTTTGGTTTTGCAATTTCTGTTTTTAAAACTATCTTGCTAGATCTGCAGAGACAAAAAAATCTGATGTAGTTTAGTTTAAATGGACTTCAAAGTATATGAAGACACTTATGAAATGTTTAGAATGTTGCGGCAATGACACATGAAGCCCTCTAGGTATATGCAATATTTAGTTTTCAACAAGTTTGATGTAAAGAAAAACCTCTACTTCGACTTTGCTGCGTCTGTCTATCTGTGTTTAATAGAGAAACATGTTTTACTTCTGCTTTGCTTCCTGTGATTTGACAGGTTTTTGTTAGGTTCTTTGGCAGGATCCGTGTTGATTATGTTTAGCTTCAAGCAGCTCATTTAGAATTTCTTTTTCTGAGTTCAAGATGTTCATCTCGTCTAAGTTGAATGCCAAGAAAGATGTGCAGAACAGTTACATGTACGGTTTTTCTTCTTCTCATTTTGGCTCCACTTCACTAACTCCATGCTAAGGTTAAAATAGTTTTGTGTGTTCTCTATGTACGTCGACAACTTCATTTCTAAGGGACTTCATTGACTTTCTTGTTTTTCTTTTGCTAGATCTGCAGAGACAAAACAATCAGATGCTGTTTAGTTTAAATAGCCTTCAAAGTATATAAAGACACTTATAAAATGTTTAGAATGTTGAGGCAATGACAGATACAGCCCTTTAGGTCTATGCATATTTAGTTTTCAACAAGTTTGCAGTAAAGAAAAACCTCTACTTCTGCTTTCCTGCGTGTGATTAGACAGGTTTTTATAAGGGTCCATGTCGAGTCTGTTTATCTTCAAGCAGTTCATTTAGAATTTGTTTTTTTGAGTTCAAAATGTTTGCGTAGTCTAACTTCTAAGTTGAGTGGCAAGAAAGATGTGCAGGAGAGTTGAATGTCTGGCTTTTCTTCTTCTCGTTTTGGCTCCACTTCACCCTCTCCGTGCAAGGGTTAGAATAGTGTTCTGTATTCTCTATGCACGTCGACAACTTCATTTCTAAGGGACTTCGTTGGCTTGTTTCTTTCGCCTTTGCAATATCTGTATTCCAACGTATCTTGCTGGATCTGCAGAGACAATACAATCAGATGCAGTTCAGATTAAATGGACTTCAAAGTATAGGAAGGCAGTTATGAAACATTTAGAATGTTGAGGTAATGACAGATGAAGGGCTCCAGGTCTATATATATTTACTTTTCAACAAGTTGTTTGCAGCAAAGAAAAACCTCTACTTCTTTGTTGGGTGTGGCTAGCTGTGTGTGCTTAGACAGGTTTGTGATAGACTGCTTGGCATGATCCCTGTTGAATCTGTTCATTTTCAAGCAGCTTATTTAGTAGTTTTCTCTTCTAATATCATGAAAGAAGCAGCCACTGCTCAAGGAAAACAAACATTTTTTTATTTTATTTTTGGAAATCAGTGATAAAATATCTGAACATGCTTTGCCTGGGTTATTTTGGTTTTGTGGTATTCTCTCTTATTTCTGTGTACAGGAAGAAGAGTGCTCCTATCTGTTAGAGGCAAAGACAGCATGTAATATACTCGATTCAGGGACAGATGACTGGGTCCTTGTGAGGTTTAGGAACAAATTTTTTTATGACAGACATGAGAACGAAAATGCATACCATCCAAAGAGATATTGGCGTGTAGCTTTGAGTTTATTGATGACTTTCGGAGCTTCCGTTTGTGGCAGAAGTAGTCCTAGGCCTCCAATTTATAGGGCTATTTATTGATGTTCTTGTTTCTTTTGGGTCTGTTCCAGAATTTCAATAAGTGGAGCTTCATCTTCGATAGGCACTTCTTTGTTTGTGTTGGAATTAAGCTGCATCTAGATCAAAGATGGGTTGGTCCTAAAAGAGCCAGTAGCTCAGTGGTAGAGCATTCTAGTAAATGGAAGGACATAGGATCAAGTCCTACCTGATCCATGAAGAATTCAACATGATATCAGAGTCAAGTCAAGTTAGGAACCCCAACATTCTATAGAATGGCTTAAGAAGTTCTTGTTTCTTTTGGAGCTATTCCATAGTTTCAATTGGTTGAGCTTCCCCTAGATATGCCCTTCTTTACTTACGTTGGAATTAGGCCACACTTGGATCAAACATGGGTTGGTTTTAAAAGGACCAGCAGCCCAATGATAGAGCACTCAAGCAGAAAATGGAAGGTCCTAGGGTTGATTCCTGGCTGGTCTATGAAGAACTCAACATGGAATCAGAGATAGGCCAGGCTAAGAGCACCAAACATTCTATAGAGCAGCTTAAGAAGTTCTTATTTCTTTTGAAGCTGTTCCATAGTTTCAATTGGTGGAGCTTCCCCTTGGATGTGCACTTCGTTACTTGTGCTGGAATTAGGCCACACCTGGATCAAACATGGGTTGGTCCTAAAAGGACCAGCAGCTCAGCAGCTCAGTAGTAGAGCACTCAAACAGAAAATTGAAGGTCCTAGGGTTGAGTCCTAACTATTCTATGAAGAATTCAACATGATATCATAAACAGATTAGAGTAGGAGCCCCAAGCATTCTATAGAATGGTTTAAGAAAGGGTATTAGAATTAAACCACACCAAGACCAAAGATGGCTCCAGTAACTCAGTGGTAGATCACTCCATCAACAAATGAAAAGTCTTAAGCTCAAGTGTTAACTGTCCATGAAAAGCTGCAAAACTTACTAGTGTCACTTCGGCAGGCATAACAGTAACCTGTGCACATCAATCAGAACATATATTATCATTAACATACATATCAGTTGAACAGATCGATTCATTTTAATTTGGTCCATCTGCCTTAACAATGGCCGTATTGGAATTGAAAGATCAGATCTTCAAATACCCGATCATGCTACAAATTTACAAATTCCGATACCCAATGAGGGTTTGAATCCGCCTTTCAGAAAACATCTTCAAGACTAAGTCAACCGCAAAGTTTCAAAGATATAACAGAAAGATTCAGAAACAAAGTGGTTGCAATATTGATTATATTTACAGGCCAAAGGTGTATGAATCAAATCCTAGCCGCAAAAAGAAATACATATAGCAAAAACGCTTTAAGAACGGATTCCTGTCATATGCATGAAAGAGATTTGATGAAAAACAAGAGAAGGAAAATGCATACTTTGTAAAGAGATGTTTGGGAGCTTTTCCCAACCTGATTACCACTTCAAGCAGTTTCGCCCAATCTGATACCATGAGCTTTGTTCAGAACTACAAATATGTCTTAATTGACTTCCCTACTTCAGAATGGAAGTCTTCTGATGTTTCAGTCAAAAGATCAACTATATGGTCCTCCCTATTTCTTATAACGTTTCTGTCATATGATGGTTTCGTGGACGTTAATATGATGACCATGTATGATTGATGATGAGAGAGCTACTTGCATACAAAGGTTTAAACATGATGTAAAAAAACATCATGATTTTGTGCACCTTGATAGACATAAACTATGATGACCTTATATACATTTCATGGGAATGAGTATTTATTGATGGCCTTGCCTACCTTGGCTAGACAAAGCGATGTTTTACCGACCAGTCATGTTACAAATAACAACCCAGCTTCATAACTATAATCAGTTTCATACTGATTTAAAATTTAGATAACTTTTTGTCATTTATCAGACGAGAGATTCTCTATCATTTATCTGCTTACAACACAATTTATTTTATTCTTCGGTGCGGCGTTGCCAATGCAGAAATCTATGCATTAACTTCCACGAACGACAGAATTCCGCCATAAAAATAAATTAAAATAAATTATATTGAAAATAATAATACCACTGAACTAGTGCATAAGACCAAGTACCATTGAACGTAAAACTACGCAGTAAACGGCTGTTTTATATTACTTTTACTTCCTCTTATAAAGTGAATGTGAAATGGATCGAGACACTCTATGTGGTTTGTATGTGGTTCCTATCTTTTTCTAAATTTAACTAAAATTTTACGAGTTTTATTTAATAATTAGTATATAGTTTTAATATATAATTGCAATTTGTTTGATTTGCAATTTTAAATAAAATTTAAAATTAGAATGAGGGAGAGAAAGGTGTATGAGCTATGCTAGGGTTTTCTTGTATTTGCGGTCATTCTTGGCCACTTTTGCGTCACATTGTGTTTATTGTATAGGAATTTTCTCTTTTCCTATGTGTAAGACTGCATTTACTATAGTTTTTTTGTTTTAATATGCCTTCAAGCGGCTATAACCCAGTAGTTCATGCTAGTGTTGGCAGTTCGACGGTTCTACTCAATGGCTGCTCCTCCAAACAAACGACCCCAAAAATTTGTTCTAAAAGTCTTTCATGAGATAAGTCTTTTAACTCCCCAGTTGATGTGATTTTACCTTTGCCTAATTTTGATTCTACTTGTCAATGGCTTGAGCAACACACCCTTGTTGGGTATTTTGTTGGGAGGACTCCCCCTAAAAGTGTGCTTAAGGAATGGGTCAACAAGGCCTAGGTCCCTCATGGGGTCCACCTTTATATGGTCCAAAACTTAACCAAAAGCTTTTTCATGTTCTGTTGTGCAAAAGTCAATCATGTCCAAGCTATCCTAGCACATGGTCCCTGGTATGTCCGATCTTTTTTGTTGGTTTTCCAAACATAGACCTGGGACTTTGCTATCTTGGATGACACCAAGTTGTGGGTTTCAATCTAAATTGAATTTCTAGGAACTTACCTTTTCCTTGTGTACCTTTTTTGAATCATATTACGTCCTCTCTAGGGAGGGTCATTTGTATTGAGCCAGACAGGTTTTTTAAAGCTTAACCCCAGAAACGGGTCTGTGTTGAAGTGGACCTTTCACAAGATTTGAAGGACTCCATTGACATTCAAATTGGAACTCTCAAGAATACCTAGAAGGTCACTTATTTTAATCTATCTAACATGTGTTATAGGTGTCAACTTCTGTAGACAACAAGATCAAGGACTTCCCATTTGGTAGTACCTTGTACACCTTCCCTACTACGAAAATCTAAAAAGTTGTGTCAAGTGAATAATTCTATTGCCAAACTTGATGAAAAATGAACCACGGTTATGAACAAGAAAAATAAATCAAGTGGCTCTAGGTTGGCTTCCAAAGCCCCTGAGTGAGCCAAGAATGTTTCAAACCCTTCGGTGAAGGGGAAATAGGCTTCAATCGGGGCTAATAATGTTCCAGTGTGGTCTAGGCTGAATGCTACACCTCAGCGTGTTGTCATTATGATAGCATAGCCAAAAGTTTCTCCTCCCATGTTGGGAGCTCAAAAGTGGTCTCATAGTCCTTCCCCACCATTGGAAGAAGGTGAAGATGTACAAGAGAAATGCAGATTTTCTTCTCCTATTCAAATTGGGTCAGTTCTGCCAAAGTTTTTGCAAAATTGCTTCTCTTCTCTGAATGAAGAGGAGTTGAACTTCGATGATATAGAGGAGTTTCATTCATGAATTTCCTCTCATGGAATGTTCAAGGTTTAACAGACCTCTCCATAACGTATTTTGAAGAAATATTCTAACCTATTGAAGTGCTTTGTCTCCAATAAATTAATTTTTTTGGTTTTTTGTTTGTGTCAGCTTGTTGCTCTATTTGACTAGCCAGTCAAATGGTTTGTAATGATCATAAAGCTAGGTGTGGTAGAGTTGTCACCCTTTTGTCTCAACGGTGGCACGCTTGTGTGGTTGACCACAAGTCTAACCCCACACATCGACTTGTCTGAATCCTTCTCAACATTGATAATCACTCCTTTGGGATTATTAATGTTTATTTTTCTAATGACACATGGAACTCTCTGTGCTTTGGTGTTGGATTCTTGATTCATTGCCAATTGCTACTTAGTTATTGTGTGGTGATTTCAATATGGTTGAGATGACCTATGATAAAGATGGCACCTTGCCATTCAGATGGGCAGTTGGCGAAAGGGAAGCATGATTCTACATGCATAATAAATTGATGCTCTTTGATTCCAATATTGGTTGTCACCATTCTCATTCTCTCTGGCACACTTGGTGTAATTATAGGGTCAGTTTTGACATGATATTTAAATGCCTTGATCATGCTATGATCTCGGTTCAATATTTTTTCTCTTTTGACAACTCTTCACTCCTAGTTAAGTTGTTAGTGGATGTGACTTTGTCAGATCATTTCCCCATTTCTTTTCTCATTAAATGGGAGACAAGATAGCTTCGAGCTTACAAAACACAACATTTTTTAACACGTCTTTGCTTTTTCAATAGCCCACATTGGCCCACATTCATACGGTCTAGAATTTGGAGTGCAGGCCAACTCATCATACAGGTTGGATTAATTGGTGGAATGATGATATCACTCGCATGATAAGATTTTTGCACATTTATGGGCACTAGCTTTCCATTTTTCATTGACAATCTTATGAGGCTACCATAGCTAACCTTTGTTCATCTATCGAGGCTTTGGTGGCTAGCCTTTACTCCCCATCATTACAAGTTAGGGTGGAGGAATTAAGACACAAAAAGCAAGTTGGAAACAATTATGCTACCAAAGGTGCTCAAATCAAAGCCAAATTGCACTGGTTAAAAATTGACGACCATGCCTCCAAGGAGTTTTTTTTGGCCTGCATGCTAGGCACTCATCTCCAAGCATTAAAAAAATTAAAGATGGAATTCAGGTGCTTTTCGAGCTACCTGACATTCTCTAGGCCTTTTCTCGTCACTATGAGCAAGTTTTCACTACTTAGGAGTATACACTTGAGCGACAACAAGCCCTTTAGGATTGCCTTGTTGTAGTGCCAAATAGGTTATCTTCATCTCAGAGAACTTTTTGTGACCAATTACTGACAATTTAAGACCTCAAGGAAGCCATTCATTCCATGGCTAATGACAAGTTCCTAAGGATTGATGGTTTCCCTTGTGCATTTTACAAGGCCTTTTGGGACTGTGTTGGGAACAATTTGCATAAAGTCTATCTCAAGAATTTTCATTCTAAATCACTAGGTAACTTAATAAACAAAGGAAATATTAAATTCATACCTAAGGTTATAGATCCCAAGGATATCTGCAACTAGTTTCGTATCATGCTCCTTAATTTTTCTTACAAAATCATCGCCAAAGCTCTAGCTCTGAAGATCCACCATCTTTTGCCTTAGATTGTGCACCCAAAGCATATTAGATTTATCAAATCTAGATTTATCCTGGAAAAAATCATTGCTATGTGGGAAGGCATGGAGTGGGCTACACACTTAGACCAGAAATCTATCTTTCTCAAAATAGACTTTGCTAGAGCTTATGACCACATTGAATGGCCTTTTATTCTGGCTATGTTGCAAGTCTTGGGGTTTGGGATAATTTCATTTAGGTTGTCCAAATTCCCTTCTCAGATGCCTCTACTTGTATCACCATTAATGGTCACCAATCTCTTGCCTTTGGGCTTTTCCACTCTATTCAAAAAGGATGTTCGCTTGTTCCTTCTCTTTATGTGTTTGTTGTCAAAGGATTTGGCTATCTCTTGGCCAATGTAGTTTCTCAATAGCATGTAAAAGGAATTTTTTTTCCTACTCTAAGGCTCAACTAGTTAATGGCCATTTTGATAATGACTCTTTCCTCACTCTCCTAGAGGAAGAGGATAATATTAAGGCGACTCTTGAATGTCTTAACATGTTTTTTCCTTATGTCTATTTCCTCCATTCAGTGGCACAAAACTTTGTGCTACAGATAGTCTATATTCTCCACTCCTCACTGACTTCAACAGTGCAGTTGGAAATGGATTGAGCCTAGGGAAATTTTTTGTTTCTTTGGCATTCCCTTTACCTTCTAGGCCTCTTCGACTGAGTTGTGGCAAGTTGTTCTCTCCAGAATTGAGTAGAAGCTTGCATACTAAATTACTAAACCTCTCTCTTTGGTAGGGAAATTCTAGGTGTGCTCCAAGATTTTAGCTACCACACATGTCGACTACTCCTCTTGTTGGGCCCCTTCGAAAGCCACCTGTGGAAAACTTGAAAAGTTGCTCCGAGACTTTCTTTGGGCCTCTAGGTAGACCCACAGAGGGTTTCACTGAGTTGCTTGGGAATTTTACTACCTTCCCAGAGATTCTGGAGGACTTGGGTTACTCTCCACTCAACGACAAGGGACTACGTTGTGTGTGAAATGGATAATTTGTGCTCTTACTAGAGATGAAGCCTACAAAATTCTCCTCAGGCATTGCATTCAGTTCAGTTTTCCTGTCCACAAACCTGCCTAGAAGGGGATTGGTTTTCAGACCCTTCTAGTCATGAAGGACCTAGTTCAAATTGTGGGAACTTTCATGGCCAAGAGCATTTGGAGAGCCTGGGAAGCAGTTAAACCCTGGCTCTATTGGGCCAGCTTTGGTTTCCGTGATGGGCTTTCATTCAATCAATAAAATGTTTGGTGGTCACCTCTCTTTGCTATTAATGGTCAACCACTGGCTAAGTCACCTTAGCTTAAGGTGTTAAGGTTCCACAAGAAACGTATTCAAACTTTGCAATAGGTGTTTCATAGACCCACAATGTGCATCATGTTGTAGGAAGATTTGTGTACCCTTTGCAGACTTCAAAACCAGAATCTTGCTACTTATGATGGTCTGGTGAATGATATTCTTGTAGAGATGCTTCATAAGGTGGGAATTTGTGGGTCCAAGCCTTAGTAGAATGACTAGAAATGGTACCCAGACACCCCTTCGAGGAATTACAATCCTAGGCTTGGTTATAGGTGGCTTTCACCACACTTTCCTATGATTGAAAGTTTGAACTAGAGGTGGCTTCTTCAATCTCCCACTCATGTCTAGAGAAAAAGACTTTGTCACTTGGTCTGCAAGTCTTGAGCCCAAACTTGCCCACTTTACTTGGTGTATTCTTTTCCAAAGTTTTCTTGTGTGTTCTCGACCTATTCACTTGGGGGTCCAAGACCCTCATTGCGCTTTCTGTAGACAAGCTGAGTCTTTTAAGCATCTCTTCTAGTTTTGTAGGTTAGAGCTCAACATTTTTGGAATTGGATTCATGACTTCTTTCAGCCTTTCAAACCGGAGCCTTTCTCTTGGCATATGGTTCTGCTAGGAGACTTGCCCAGACTTTTGGCTAAGTATACCCAACTTTGGCACACTTTCAAGGTGGAAATCCTCTTCAATATCTGGAAAGATAGAAATGTCTGCATATTTGTTAACACATAAATGGATAAAAATATTTCCTTTTATTCTAAAGCTATTATTTTCTCTAATGTGCTCTCACAGATTCAAGTTTAGGACAAGGTTGTACTTGAGGTGGCTCATCATTAAGTGTTTTTGGATCATTGGAGAAATTCCACATGTACTGCTACTCAGGTGCCCACTTTTCCCACTTCCTCTCACCATTGGTCACTCTCTCAGGGCCAAAAATAGAGTGGCTCTACTCGCCTCCACTCTCAACATCCTCTTCAATATAGTTCCCACCTTCCTCGGTGGAATTGTTCTCCTCCTCTGCAAGTTGGCCAAGAGTGGCTCTTAGGAGGAGTTGCAGGGAGCGATGGTGGTGGGTCTGGGTGGCCCTCTAATGGCACTCCTGCTACTACATCTAATTGGCCAGATTATGGAAAAAGCTTTCTACATCTAGCACTTGCAATCTCACCCTAGCACGGTGATAAAGATAAAGAGAAATAAAAAGATGTTAATGATGGTTGGGGTCCTCCTCCAGACCCCGCTAATGTATGGGGGAAGCACATGGATGACAGAGATCCTCCTGGCTCTGCTGGCACTACTTTGGCTGCTTAATGGCTATTTTATTTTATTTTATAATTGAAATGTTTATGGACTTCTGGGCTAGACCCATGTGACTCTAGTTTTTTTTGGTTTTCTAGGATTTTCCCATATGACTCTCGGGGTGTGCCTTCTTACCACCCACCTATTTTTTGTAAATATGTATCCTTATCTTTATTTATACTAATATAGATAGCTTCCTATTCATCAAAAAAATTTAAAAGTAAATTACTAGATGAATTATAATTATTAATTAGAATAATATTTTCAATCTGTTTAAATAAATTTATTTATAAATGATATTATAATAAATTGATATGAATTAAATTTTATAAAGCATGTGAAACTATACATTTGATATGATTAAAAATATTTTTGAAAATTAATTAATCTATTGGACAAAATATTATATTCTAAAAATAAAATTGAATTTATTTTAATTTTAATTTTTAGTGAAGTTATAAATAAAAAATAGAGAAATATGTAATTCAACACAAACAATAAAACTAAAATATGAGTAAACAGAAATATCTAGATAAAATTATTGTATATTTATATTAATTATAAATAAGCATTATGTATATTTCAATTTATTTAATTTGTGATAGTAAATTTAATGCAAGAGATAATAATTATTAACAAGTGACGCAAGCGTCGAGTTCCTGCCAAGAGGTAAAAAACATCTAGCTATGAGTGAGAAAAAGGAATTAGATAGGAGATAGGAATATAAATGTATTAAATTTAGGTAGGAAAGTTTGAAATAATTTGCAATGGTGCATTAATGCATGCAATGTTTAGGGTCCATGGGCAACGTGGTCCCAAAATTGTATATTTGGGCACCATGTATACATGGAATTTTCAATAGATATTGCAATGAATACTTGTAATTTTATGAGTTTGTACACATTGGCAACAAGAAACATCCTTTATGATCTTATTGAGGAAGCAAAAATGTATTGTTGTTTTGTTTAAATTATTAAATGCAAGTAATCTTAAATGTTTGTAGTAATGCTTGAGTTATCTGTGTATACATGCATGCATGTATACATGTATCCACGTGCACAGAATGCATAAAAGAGTGAAAAGCATTGTCGGCATCAGAACAAGTCTTAAAGAACGAGGAGACTCAAGTTGCATTTGCACAATTTTTAATTTTGATTTTTAATAAACCTTTCGGCCCATAAATTCATTAGTCATTTCAATTCAAACAAAGTTTTGATGTAGGAATATTTCAAAAGCATCAAATATCATTTGCAACAATTTACAAAAACATGTGTCCAAAGGCCAGAAAATATTGCATTTTTTACATGTCCCCGCATTATTGCATATAGACACATATCTATATGCATTTTCAAACAAAGTTTACCATACTTCTTTTTTTTGCTTCAATGTCTATTTCTAAATAAAATTATGTTTAGTGTGGTAGTGTAATGTGTATTTGTAAACTTTTTTAAGATGAATTAATCTTTTTTTTAATTTAATATGAAACTTTGCTCTATATAAAGCTATTGATTTTACTAGAAATAATATTTTAATTTTGTTAATGTAATACGAAAACATATTTTTGTGTATAGAACAATGTAATTATATTACAATAAATTGTTAGATGAATCCCTAGGGAGCTATTGTTTTTATTATAAATAAGATTTTAATCTCGTTTATGTAATACGAATATATATTTTTGTGTATATATATTAAACAAAAAATAATTTGCAAAGATACAAAGAACCTTATTACGTAAGATAAAATGTAGCTACACTAAAATAGTTGATATGTCTATAGCACTTTGCATTGAGAATAAAATGCAATAATTTGATTTATTAAAATGTAAAAAGTCAAATAAATATTACAATAAATTCTTCGATGAATCATTAGAAAGCTATTGATTTTGTTATAAAGAAGATCTTAATCTTGTTTACGTAATACAATTAAATTTTTTTGTGTATATATATTAAACAAAAATAATTTGCAAAGATATAAAGAACCTTATTACCTGAGATAAAATGTAGCTACACTTAAATTATTCACATGTTTATAGCACTTTGCATTGAAATTATTGACAGAGAAACATTTGTAACAATGCTCAAGGCATCTATGTATACATGTCTGCATGCACACATGTATCGATGTGCACATAATGCAGAGAAGAGTGAAAGGAATCCCCGGCATTTGAACGAGTTTGAAAGCGCGATGAGACTCAACTTGCATTTGTAGTATTGAACGAAAGAAAATAGGAGAAATAAACTACTTATTACCAATGCATATATCGAAGGGAAGCATAGGAATAGGATCCATGTAAACATTTATACATGCATGGACGTGTACATGTGTCCATGTAATTTGGTATGTAAAGAAGAATCTATAAATTCCTGCGTGCATAAAGCTAGAAATGTCAAAAACAATTTGCATTTGCAGTATTAAATGAAAGAAAACAGGAAAGATTAATTATTTTTTAGCAATGCATATATAAAAGGAATGCATAAATATATGGATCAATGCAAACATTTAAGCATGTAATGTTGTGTACATGTGCCCATGTAATTTGGTATGTAAACAAGAATCTATATATTCCTGCATGAATAAAGTTAGAAATGTCAGAAACAACTTGCATCTGAAAGATATACAAAAAACATTTATGATTGAAACAAAAGAATATTACATTATTGTTTTTTGAACAAGTGTATAAAGGACATCTAATGATGCATTTGAATGCATGTATACATGTAAATATTTGTTAAATGTAATGATACATTTTAGTCTCCAAGAAACTATCATACGTGCTCTTAGTTATCTGTAATAAATAGGATGTAGAAAAAACATTTTGAAAAGAACTCTTGAATACAATTGTATGTTATGGTAGTTATTTTGAAAACCCTAAGTGTTTAATTGCATAACCTTGATATTTTCTTCATTTTTCCCTCTGTTTGATATGGTGCAAATTTTGTTGTGATGGATGAAGGTATATTTGAGCTATAGATAGATAAAGGTATGTAAGGGTAATAAAGAAAAATGAACTATGTAAGTGCAACAAAGAGAGGGAATTGAGAGAATGATGAGATTGAAGTAAGGTATATGAATGGCTTATGAAAAGTATTTGATATTGGAGGCAAGGATATGCGAGCCTGGATATGAGAATGAATCGAATGGCAGGAATACTTATACATTCGCCCAGAATGCTTTTAACTAGTAGCATCGGTGAATCAGATCTTGCCATTAAACATATTAATTATTTTTTTGTATAGTTTGAATTTGAAAAGTTATTTGAACGCATAAATTGATTAAATAAATGTAAGCAAAGGTATAGTTTAAAAGTTGGCGGCTAGAGGTACGTAATCCATGAATGCAGATTAAATGCATTAAAATATCAGGAAAATGCGAGCACATAAATTGATTAAATAAATTTAAGCGAAGGCATAGTTTATAGAACTGGCGGGTAGACATACGTAATGCATGAATACAAATTAAATGCAATAAATGGCATATGGCTCGAGGTGAAGGCACTGGAATGGCTTGGTGGCCACGTGTGGCCAGGGTACTTTGGTCATTTAATATAGAGTTAAGCTAGTTGTTATGCATCTCTATTACTTTGCGTGTGTTGTTTTTGTGGTCTGTAAGTGCATGTTCTGAGGAATGCAACAGATTGGTGTGATTGCAAGGCAAGCATATAAATGGATTTAGAAATGTATTTGATTTGAGAAGAAAGGACGTACAAGGGTAGAAATGGTAATGAATGGAATCGATAGGGTATGAAGTGATCATTTCTTCTAACAAAGGGTGGAAGAATGTCTAGGTTGTTATTGGTTATGCTTTTAAAAATCATCATAGGGCTAAGTGTCTCAATACAAGCATAGAAAAAAGACTCATGTCCCATTTCTCACTCTCCTTCGTACTGAACAAGGTGCCGAGATCCTTGAGCTTCATCAAAATGCGACAAGAGAAGAATAGATATAAATATATAATGATATTTAAGGATACAAGAGTCAAAAGAGAAAACAAAGTAGAAGTTATTATGCATATACTATGAAAATAAAAAATACATGGACTTTTTTGATAGATATAGCAATGAATACTTGTATTTCTACATGTGTGTATGTATACATTTGCAGTAAGAAATGTACTTTATGATGTGATTCAGGAAGCAAAAATGTAGTATATTTTTGTTTGAATTATTAAATACAAATAATCTTAAAGATTTGTAAGAATGCTTGAGCCATCTATGTATACATGCATGCATGTATACATGTATCCATGTGCTCAGAATGCATAGAAGAGTAAAAATCATCCTTGACATTTGAACGGGAAATTTTGAATGGAAAACACTAAAATCGATTAGAAATAGAAATTTATAATCAAAGCATTTGAAATGCATCAAAGCACAATGAGACTCAACTTGCATTTGCAGTAGCAAATGAAAGAAAATAAGGAAAATGAACTACTTATCACCAATGCATATACGGAAGGAATGCATAAATACATGGATCCATGTAAACATTAGTGCATGTATGGATGTGTACATGTGTCCGTGTGATTTGGTATGTAAACAAGAATCTATATATGCGTACGTGCATAAAGTTAGAAATGTCAGAAACAATTTGCATTTGAAACATATACATTATTGTTTTCTGAACAAGTGTATAAAGGATATCTAATGATGCATATGAATGCATGTATACATGTAAATATTTGTTAAATCTGATGATACATTTTAGTCTCCAAGAAACTGTCATACGTGCTCTTAGTTATCTGTAATAAACAGGATGTACAAAAAACATTTTGAAAAGAGCTCTTGAATACAAGTATATTTTTTGATAGCTATTTTGAAAGCCCTTAGTGTTTAATTTCATAACCTTGATATTTTCTTCATCTTTTTCTTTGTTTGGTATGGTGTGAATTTTGTTGTGATGCATGAAGGTACATTTGACGTATAGATAGATAGAGATATGTGAGGGTAAAAAAGAAGAATGAGTTATGCATGTGGAACAAAGAGAGGGAATTGAGAGAATGATGAGATGCAAGTAAGGTATATGAATAAGTTATGAAAAGTATTTGATATGGGAGGCAAGGATATGCAAGAGTCGATATGAAAATGAATGGAATGTAAATGTTACGAGTTTATCATTTTTTAGTTATACGCTTAAAATTAAATGCAAGAAATAAAAATTTGAATGAGGGAGCTAGATTGAATGAAAAAGGGAATGCAACAGATTTGTGTGATCCAAGACAAGCATATAAATGGATTTTGAAATGTATTTGATTTCAGAAAAAGGAATGTGCAAGGGTAGAAATGGAAATGAATGGAATCGATAGGGTATGAAGTGATCATTTCTTCCAACAAAGGGTGGAAGAATGTCTAGTTTGTTATTGGTTATGCTTTTTAAAATCATCATAGGGCTAAGTGTCTCAATACAAACACTGGAAAAAGACTCATGTCTTATTTCTCACTCTCCTTCGTAGTGAACAAGGTTCCGAGATCCTTGAGCTTCCTTGAAATGGGACAAGAGAAGAATAGATATAAATATATAATGATATTTAAGGATATTACCTTAGAATTTAAATTGCAATAAGTTGAATATGACCTTCAAAAATATTGGAAAACCAATAAAATATTTATCAAATTAGAGAGATATACACTTCCTAAAATGAACTCTAAAATAACATATATCATTTTTTCTTGTCGTCATAGTGCCTATATTATTGTGTAATACCACTTGTAACGAATCAAATTGCACAATAAAATAATAGAGTAAGAAATATACTACAAATACTTGATAATAGTAAGTCGATTTCAAGAGACAAGTTCTCAAAGTTTCCAAGAAGAACACAATTTAGAATAGGATGATAATAAACTAACTACAATCTTCTATAAACACCTTACTTATGTCTTACAAATCACCCAAGCTAATGTAGATTTAAAATATGGAAATATATGTACATTTTGTTTTTAAGCAGCGAATATCTTATATGTAACCATTGGAGTGATTAGACTATCCCTAGTAGGAATGCAAACAGATATGTCAAGATGGATTAGCATTACCAAAAACTTGTAAAAAAAGACAAAATGAAAACAATAAATATGGTAGGTCATGAAATTGAAAAAATGCAAATGCTGATGCGTTAGAAAACAATAAATGCATGGACAGAGCAATACGTAGAGCTATTCACAGATATATGCATGGATGCATCGACAGATACATGTATACACAGAAGACATAACTACATGGACAGATAGAGAAATGAATTCATGTATACATGGATCCATGCATATTTGCATATAGATACAAATGCATATGCTACATGAAAGGATGTATTCATATACACATGGAAATATGGATGAAGGCATATATGCATATATGCATGTATGGACAGTATGCATGATTGTATGTCAACATACAACTTTTGATTTTTTTATATTGGAGAATTAGCATTTATTTGTTCCTATTTATCAGAATAGCTTTATAAATCATTATTGTTATAGAAAATCAGTGAAATGCAGTTGCATAGATTGATTAAATAAATTTAAGGAAAGGCATAGTTAATAAATCTGGTGAGTAGAGGTACGCAATCCATGACTGCAAATTAAATGCATTGAAATATCAAGAAAATGCGAACACATATAGAGGTTAAAATAATTGAAGTAAATGCATTAAATGGCATCTGGGTGGTGGGGAAGGTGCTGGAATGGCCTGGTGGCCATGGGTGGCCAGTATAGGTGCACAAATGCATATGTGCATGTTTTACATGCACACATGTATAGATGGATGCACAGACACATGTATACAGACAGAGATAGATATGTTATAGAGAGCTATGCAAATACATGAATGTGTAGAAATATGCATGTATGCATCTACAAATGGGCAGAGACAAAGACATATACATAAGTGCATGATTCCATAGATGCATATACACATGTATCCATGCAACATATCGATAGATGCATATATACATGGATGTGTGCATGTTATCCATAGGTGCATATATACATAAATTGATGTATACATGTAGTCGTAGATACATCCATACATATATAAACAGATGCACAAAGAGATGGTGAGATATATGCATAAATTGATATATGCATGATTGAATCTATGAATACACAGATACATAATAAGATGAAGAGAAAGAGATATTTATATATGCATATCCCATTGTTTGCATTTATGCCTATGAGAAAAATAAACATGACTATTAACAAAATCCCTCTATGCTTTATGCTTTCATGACAACAGAAAAGCTCAAAGCAACACACTGTCGACTTATTCTTTGAAAGCATAGCTAAAGGTACATAATTCATTGATCCAAAATCAATGCATTGAATGGCATCCGACTAAAGAGGAGGCTGTTTGGATTCCTAATTAGTCTTTGAATATATAACAACTAAAAGAGAGTAATAAGTATAATTATCCTTGGCCACATTTCACATTTTCACCTTTCAATCAAAGTCAATTAACAAAATAGCAATAAGACCTAAAGAAGGTTCAAGGAGTATGCTGGTAGAAAACCATATTCTGGACAGTGGCTAGAGAATGTGTTGAAATTGCTTTATAAACTTTGAAGCAAATGCATTTTTCCTTCTGTTTACTTTCATTGTACATCTTAAATGGAAGTTGGGTGTCACATTGTTGCAATGCATTTGGATACTTTGATTATAAAATCATAGTTAAGATCATTTTAGGTGTTATCCATTCAAATCTTTCATATGAGTCTTGAAGGCAATGTACAGCTATCCCATAAAGAGAGCTTTGGAACAAAAGTGTTGTCATAAAGGATAGAGGGGTATTATCAAATATTGTGGTTATTGTCGTGATAGGCACACATGCAAAATATGGAAGCATAGAGAGAGCAACTGAACTCTTTTAAAATCCCATGAAACATAGTCTTTCTATGCATCCATGCATAGAGGTATGCATGTATATATGTGTACGTGTAATCATCGTACATGTTGACATAATAATTAAAACAAAGAAATAATTACACTTATCCTTGTGTACATTTGAACTATTGATCAAAGGCAATTGACAAATTAGCACTAGGAAACCATGTGTGTGTTAATATGTTGGATAACATGTACTTGTGCATAGGTGTATATGGATATGGAAACCTGAATTTGAAAATGAATGGAGTGGAAATGGTATGAATTTAACAATTTTCAGTTCTACATAGAAAATTAAATGCAAGATATAAGTAGATTATTAAATGTATTTGAAACAGGAAGAAAAGATATTGAAGCCTGGAAATGCAAATGAATGGAATAAAAAGCCTATGAAGTCATCATTTCTTTCATCATAGGGTGCAGCAATTGCCAGTTTCTTACTGGTTATGCTTTATAAAATCATCATAGGGCTGATTGTCTAGATAGATGTACAGAAGAAAAGCTCAAGGCCCATTCCTTACTCTTTGTCGTACACAACAAGGTGTTGAGATCCTTGAGTTTTTAGATCATGAAATTAGGAAAATGCGAATGGTAGTGCATATCAAGTGCACTTAGTGCTTGAGGCAATATGCAATTGCATATCTTAGTATCTTTAGTTTTTAGATCGCATAGGTAACATGTGCCTCATAGTCATCTAGTTAGGGTATTATGATCATTTTGTGCATATTGCTATTTAATTCTGGAAGTTGATGTTTGAAAAGTTATTTTATTTATTTGGCAAGTGGTATTTATCTGTTTTGTTGTTTGTGTTTCAAAGTGAATGCATTAAATGGCATGTGGATTTGTCATGGAATATAGATTTAAGTGACTAGAGATGCATGTGATTACTTTGAACATTTCAATCCTATTATTCTGCAGATCTGTGTAGTCACAGGAGATGTTGTTGCAGAGTCAAGACCCAGAAACGAGCTACTTGATACATGTATCCATAGATACACGGATGTGGACATCCATCATGGTATCCATAGATGCGTAGATACATGCATCTATGAATACATGTATCCATAGATACATCGACACATATATGGATAGGTGCCTGTATACACACACACATAGAAGCACAGATACATATATGCGTGGATGCATCTATAGGTAGAAGAATACATAGAAACATAGTTACATGGATAGATAGATACATGCATAGTTGGATACATAAATGCTTAAATATGCATGTATGGAAATATCCATGGATTGCATATGAATTTGCATAGATACATATATCCATGCATGCATGTATACATACATGCATGTATTGTAGTACACATGGATGCATGTATATGTGTACCTATGGGCAGGATGCATGGAAGCATGTAAATAGAAGAATTTTGTGAAATGTCATAGCAATTGTCATCATAGCCACATATGCAAAAAATAGAAGCATACAAAAGGCAAGTGAACTGTTTGACAAAAGTCATCGAATAAATGTGGATCCATGAAATGTGGTTTGAA
This sequence comes from Sequoia sempervirens, assembly GCA_007258455.2. Lineage (NCBI taxonomy): Eukaryota > Viridiplantae > Streptophyta > Pinopsida > Cupressales > Cupressaceae > Sequoia > Sequoia sempervirens. The sequence continues at coordinate 148,634,092 of VDFB02000017.1, read as the reverse complement.
AGGGATTATGTAGAAGCCCTTTTGTCTATTCTGTTCACTGCATGTGAGTCCTGTAAAGACTATATATCTTCAATTGTTGTAGAGGTGTCTCATAGAGAGAGCTTTAGAACCAATGTGTTGTTAACCTATGCCATAATGAGAAGTTTGGAACAATGTAAACCTAAACTCTGCAATTGTAGCTAAGGTATTCTTATACTTTGATTATAAATTCATATTTTAAACTACTTTTAGTATTATTTATTCAAATTTCTTGTTGAAATGAGAAGGTTTCATCTGCGTTTGATAGGAATTATGTAGAAACTGTCTTGTCAATTTTACTTCATGCATGTGAGCCCTGTAAAGTTTGTGTATTTTTTATTACTTCAAAGCGGTCCCATAAAGAGAGCTTTGGAACCAAAATTATGTCAATGTGTGTGATAATTAGAGTTTTCTCCTTCAACCTTGTTATATATTGAAAGACTAAATAGCAATCCAAACAATCTCCCCTTTAGTCAGATGCCATTGAATGCATTGATTTTGGATCAATGAATTATGTACCTTCAGCCACTAGTTTTAATCAAACAATGCATATGGATTCAGAATCAAAAGTTGTTTGTTGTGAACCCATTTTTAATTTTCCTATGCATTTGCCTGGAATGCTTTTAACCGGTAGCATTGCCCAATCACATTTTGCCATTTAACATATTACTTATTTTTTTGTATAGTTTGAATTTGGAGAGCTATTTTTTATATTGGAAAATTAGCATTTATCTATTTTCCTATTCGTTCGAGTAGCTTTATAAATCATTTCCATCTTAAAATCCAGGAAAATGCGAATGCATAAATTGATTAAATAAATTTAAGCAAAGGCATAGTTTTAAAAATGGCGGCTAGAGGCACGTAATCCATGAATGCAGATTAAATGCATTAAAATATGAGGAAAATGCGAACATAGTGCATGAATACAAATTAAATGCATTAAATGGCATCTGGCTGGAGGTGAACGCACTGTAATGGATTGGTGGCCATGCGTGGGCAGGGTACTTTGGTCATTTAATATAGAGTTAAAGCCACTTGCTATGCATATCTATTACTTTTTGTATGTTGTTTTTTGTGTTCTGCAAGCCCGTGTTCTCTAAACCTAAGCTCTACAATTTCTTTGAGCTTTTTCGCTATGGTGAAAGCATAAAGGATAAAGGAATTTTGTGAACTGTTATAGTTAATGTGCTCATAGGCACATATGCAAAATATGGAAGCATATACAAGGGAAGCGAACTGTTCAAACAAACTCTTCAAAGAAATGTGGTCCCATGGAATGCATTAAGTATTCATAATGGACACTTTGGTTTTCGCATGTTAACTTTGTCAGGTAATGTAATTTGACATGTAACGGGTGAAAGAAACATATATGCATTGTCTTGTGGGGTAGAAGTGGGCATAGTATTCCAATATCTTGAATGTTCAGACCATTGATTGCATAACAATATCAAGGAAGAGCATAGAGGTCTATAAAAACTAAGCAACATAAGAAAAGAAATGTTGAAGTCATGACATGAACAATAGAACTATTCAACACTAAACTCAATGTCTCTAATAATTATTGTAAAAGCTGTTAATGTCATAGATGAAGTAATATGAATAAAAATGTAGTTTCTGCTTTTCTTGAAATGCAATTCAAAAACTGCTATAAATGCATAACACAAGGTTGTGTACCATATTGCCGCTCCTGTGTCTAATTTCTTTGGACATAAATGCTTTACACATTTGATTGCAATAGTAACATGTCTACGAAAATGGAACAAGAGAGATGAGGAATACAAGATGGCAAAATGAAAACATGAAACAAAATTTTATGTAGTCATTATATTGAAGAATTTCAATTGCATTTCAAGAAAAGCAAAAACACAATTTGGAAAGTTGACCTTGCAATGTGCTATTGGATGATCAAGTATACTTGCAGCAATGTAGAAAGGATTGTTTAAATAGACTTGAAAGCACTGATCACTGTTACAAGGATAGTCTAGACAAATGAGTACAGTGAGTGACATATACTATGTTATTCATAAAAAGAAAACAAAATTCTTATGTAGATTCATTTTGACAATAAAGAACCTAAGTAAGAATTTTTGTTGCTTATAATGCAAATTGCATTTTATAATTTTAAAATACTTATTGTTATTTGTGTACCTTATAATATAGAACATATTTTGCATATCTATGCATTAGTGTAATTCTGTTATTGCAATGGTGCCATAAGCTCTTTAAGATACACTGAAGGAGAAATACAATCCAAGGTTGTTGGCATCCTAATAAAAAAGATGATGAGATACATCCAATTAATGTATGCCACAACATCTTATTCAATGAAGATGATTTGGATACAGACATTATAAATGAGAATCCTTATTGGTGTGTGAGTAATCCTCTTTTTCAAGACTTTTCAAGGAAATTGCATATGAATACTATTAGTAAACAGGTGGAATAGATTTATTAATTGACTTTGATTGATCGGTCAAATGTGCACAAGGATAGTTATAATTATTTATGTGTTTTAATTATTATGAATGTAAATACTATTTAACAGTTACCTAATTAATTAGATATGAAATGATAGAAGGGAAAAGAAGATTAATTAATTAAGATAATTTGATTCATTAAATAATAAGGTGAATTATCATTCAAAAGTACATAAATTAGAAGTTTGGAAAAATCCCTCTTTCCTTTATGCTTTAATGACAACAAGAAAGCTGAAAGCAATTGTGGAGTTTAGGTTTATATCTGTAAATTGCATTTGCCTGACAGTTTATAAAGCCTTCTCAACACATTGTCCACATATTCTTCCAAAGGTCCCATTATGGCACATGCTAACAACACAGTGACTCTAAAGCTTGCACTATGGAATAGTTCTGCAGTGATTGAAGATATGTAATCTTTAGAGGACTCATAAGCACCAAGTTATTGTTAAGCTCCCATATTGTACACTGGACAAAAGACAATTGTTCATCCAAGGAACCAGTCTATGAAGATTAGTGTAGGCTGAGCACTGTGAAACCCAATCTGTGTATAGACTCTAAAATGAAAGAAAACTGACGAAAATAACTATTTATTGCCTGGAGTAACTTGTCTACGAGTGTCCTTTTTGGAACCATGATGACCTTTGCCCTATCACTGTAAACTCTTTCGTAGAAAAGACATATAGACACATACATATATATACATATGTATACATATGCACAGATGCATCCATGTAGACACATATAAATGCATGTACATGGACGTAAACATACATGCATGCATACATATAGACATAGATGCATTTATACACTCATACATATATGCATAAATACATAAATGCATAGATATGTCCAGAGACATATGCATACATGCATACATGCATCTACAAATGTTTACATAGATATGCACATAGATAAATGCATATGTACATAGAGACATTCATACATATATACATGCACCGACACATCACACACAAAGTGATAGTGATAGTCCAAGTAAAGCACTATGAAACACAGCTTCATTATGAACTTCAATGTAAGGAAACTCTGAAAATTAACAAATTATCACCTCAAGTAACTCATTTCTGGATCTGGACTCTGTAACTATAACATCTCCTGCTCAATTGCTGCAAACTCTTCCTTAGAACATGCGTCTATAGAACTCAAGAACAACACACGCAAAGTAGTAGAGATGCATAGCAAGTGGCTTAACCCTATATTAAATGACCAAAGTACCCTGGGCACATGTGGCGACCAAGCCATTCCAGCGCCTTCACCTCAAGCCAAATGCCATTTAATGCATTTAATTTGTATTTATGCATTACGTACGTCTACCTGCTAGTTTTATAAACTATGCCTTTGCTTAATTTATTTAATCAATCTATGCGCTTGCATTTTCCTGATATTTTAATGCATTTAATCTGCATTCATGGATTACGTGCCTCTAGCTGCCAGTTTCAAAACTATGCCTTTGCTTAAATTTATTTAATCAATTTATGCATTCACATTTTCCTGGATTTTTAAGATGGAAATGATTTATAAAGCTACTCACACGAATAGGAAAATAGATAAATGCTAATTTTCCAATATAAAAAATAGCTCTCCAAATTCAAACTATACAAAAAAATAAGTAATATGTTAAATGGTGAAATGTGATTGGGTGATGCTACCGGTTAAAAGCATTCTGGGAAAATGCATAAGTATTCCTACCTTGATGCTAGGAACAAATAAAATTTAGACTATACAAAACAGTTTATCCAAGTGAGTGCTAGAAAGCCGAAGGAAAAGCTTTAGTCTTCAAATGCTTGGAAAACTTTCCAGTCAAACAGTAGACCATGAGCATTCCACACATACCAATCAATTCTATGATTTTAAAGATTGAATATATGCATATTTTAAGCCATCTGTTATCTGTTCTTTGTATATGTGTAAACTTTTTTTGAATTCACTTGCAAGTTGCAATGATTGTGAAGCATTCTGTGTTCAAATGCTTTTAAATAAATTTACATGAACATATGAACAATAATATAATGTGGAATAGAATGGACGCCTATGCAAAGATGAAAATAGTTGGCTCTTCTGTCAATTTCTCAAGACTCTCTAAGTTAATACAGTTAGGCTAGGAATATGTGAGGTATACATATGATCATTGAAAAGAAGCTCTATCTATAACAATATAAGGCAAAGAGGGAAATATTTTTTTTTTAATGATTTGTGTATTTTGATTCAAAGTTTTTTAATATACGTGTTATTATCAGTCATGCATTTGAAAACAATGTTACTCCATATACAAATAAATTTAAACAGAGGCATAGATCTCAAAACTCACAGCTTTTATTAATACAAAGGGGACATTTACAGTGACAGAGAAAAAGTTCCTGTGCTCATTGAATGAACACCAAGAGACAAGTTACTCAAGGTAACAAATTGCTACTTTTATTTATTAAATCCATGTCCTATCATGCTTAGATGAATGTATATATCCTACTCTAAAGCTCCTATTTGATTAAAAGTAGGGATAATGGTCAGAAAGATTGTGTATCTATCAATGTGAATAGGCAAGATTGATTCAACTAATATGGAGGATAAAGATGACTAATAATTAAGTATGACTAACCACTCAACACAATTAATTCATCAGTCAATTAGCTTGATTGATCGCTGAATTAACTTGTTTGAAAGCTATCATGTTAAGCCAATTAGCTAATACGCCACATATAGTATGACATTTGAGATTCAAATAAGTCCCATGTACGCAAATATGCTATCATGTTAAAGCCACATAAACATTGATGTTCCAACTCCATGGGGTCATTGTATTTCCATTTTCCCAAGTTCATTTCATTCCATTATCCAGCACTAATTATTAAATGTTTAAACCAGCTACATGCAAACAGAAATCACAACCCATAGTATCCACATACACCTATGCACAAGTACATGTTATCCAACATATTAACACACACATGGTTTTCTAGTGCTAGTTTGTTAATTGCCTTTGATCAACAGTTCAAATGTACACAAGGATAATTGTAATTATTTCTTTGTTTTAATTATTATGTACTTAAAGACTAATTAGCAGCTGCCTAATTATTTAACTAATAGTATTGGCATGCAATTTTGTTCACAAGTCTTCAAAAATAGCATTATTCACACACCAATAACGATTCTCATTTGTAACCTCCCTATCCAAATCATCTTGATTCAATAAGATGTTGTGACATACACTAATTGGATGTATCTCATCATCTTTGTTATCAGGATGCCAACAACCTTGAATAGTATTTGTCCTTGAGTGTATCTGGATGCCATGAATTATGAATTCTACTTCCATGTGGCTTGATTGCACAAGTAATAGTAAGTGCTACATAATGGTACAAATCACAACTCATAGCATCCATATACACCTATGCACAAATACATGCTATCTAACACATTAACACACACATGGTTTTCCAGTGCTAGTTTGTTAATTTCCTTTGATTAACAGTTCAAATGTACACAAGGATAATTGTAATTGTTTCTTTCTTTTAATTGCTATGTGCTTAAAGACTAATTAGAAAAACTTGTATATTTTTTATTACTGCAAAGCGGTCCCATAAAGAGAGCTTTGGAACCAAAATTATGTTAATGTGTGCGATAATGAGAGCTTTGGAACAATGAGTCAACAGTGTGTTGCTTTGAGCTTTTCCGTTGTCATCAAAGCATAAAGGATAGAGGGATTTTGTTTAAAGTCGTGGTTATTGTCCTCGTAGGCATAAATGCAAACAATGGGAGCATACAGAAAATAGGTGAACTCTTTGAGAAAACTCATCAAAGAAAAACTATTATATATGATTATTTGTTTATATTTTCATTCATTTGTAGAAGGAAAAATGGGAAACTAATACAACAGTAGGTAGTTATAAGCCCCAAAAAGAATCAAACCTTGAACATGAGCAACATCCATAAAATTGTGCTTTAAAGTACCTAATGCACTAGAGAATTTACCATAGCAGAATACAAATTTTCATTTGCACAAAGATAGACAAAAGAATGCAGTAGAAACCTATTTTCTGCCAGCAAGCATTTATATTCTGTCAGAGGTCGTGGTGATTGTTCTCGTAGGCAAACATGTAAAATACGAAAGCATTTATAATCCAAGTGAACTGTTTTACAAAACTCCTCAGGAAAATGTGCTTCCAGGGAATGCAATGAGCAATATGAGACGGTACAAGGGTAAATGAGAAATATGAACTTGCCTAAATCAACATGAATGAAATGTGAGATAGAGCTATTGGGTAATATGCTACATATACTGTGACATTTAAGCTTCAAAGATCTTGCCCAGAGATACACATATACATGCATCCATGTGTACTGTAATACATGCATCCATGTGTACTGCAATACATGCATCTATGTATACATGCACCCATGGATATGTGTATCTATGCAACTTCATATGCAATTCATGAATATTTCCATACATGCATATTTAAGCATTTATGTATCCAACTATGCATCCATCTATCTATCAATGTAACTATGTTTCTATGTATTCTTCTACCTATAGATGCATCCATGCATATATGTATCTGTGCTTCTATGTGCATATGTATGCATGCATCTATCCATATATGTGTCGATGTATCTATGGATACATCTATTCATAGATACTATCTATCCATGCAACTATGTTTCTATGTATTCTTCTACCTATAGATGCATCCATGCATATATGTATCTGTGCTTCTATGTGCATATGTATACAGGCATCTATCCATATATGTGTCGATGTATCTATGGATACATCTATTCATAGATACATGTATCTACGCATCTATGGATACCATGATAGATTCCACATCCATGTATCTATGGATACATGTATCAAGTAGCTCGTTAATGTGAAATGTGCCCAAGGATAATTATACTTATTTCTCTCCTTTAATTGTTATATATTCAAAGACTAATTAGAAATCCAAACAACCTCCTCTTTAGTCAGATGCCATTCAGTAATTTTGCATCAATGAATTATGTACCTTCAGCTATGCTTTCAAAGAATAAGTCGACAGTGTGTTGCTTTGAGCTTTTCCGTTGTCATCAAAGCATAAAGCATAGAGGGATTTTGTTAAAAGTCATGATTATTGTCCCCATAGGCATAAATGCAAACAATGGGAGCATACAGAAAATAGGTGAACTGTTTGACAAAACTCATCAAAGGAAAACTATTATATATGATTATTTGTTTACATATTCATTCATTTGTAGAAGAAAAAATGGGAAACTAATACAACAGTAAATAGTTATAACCCGCGAAAAGAATCAGACCTGGAACAAGAGCAACATCCAAAAAAATGCGCTTTAAAGTACCTAATGCACTAGAGAATTTATGATAGCACAATACAAATTTTCATTTGCACAGAGATAGACATATGCATTTGTAGCTATATGCAAATATGCATGAATACATCCTTCCATGTAACATATGCATTTGTAGCTATATGAAAATATGCATGGATCCATGTATACATGTATTCATTTCTCAATCTGTCCATGTTATTCTGTTCTCTATGTATGCTTCTCTAAATTCGGTTTGCTTAACAGTTTCCAAAGCATTTTGAACACATTGTCCTTACATTCCTCCAAAGCTCTTGCTATGTGACAAGTCCAAAGCACATTAGCTCCAAAGCTCTCACTATGGGAGAGCTCTGCACAATGGACAAAAGGGTTTCTACATAATGCCTATCAAACCACATTTCATAACAAGTTCTACCTGTTGTTCAATGCCAAACTAGTTGCCAATGAACAGGAAAAGCTTTAAAACTCTCAGTTAACATGTAAAGGGCTGGATAAAATGTATACATAGACACATAGCTGCACACAAGCATTTAAAGCAGATGCAATAGTAATCTATTATATACACACATACATACATGGTAACATAGATACATGCATACATATATACATAATTACATGCACACATATATACATGCATTCCTGTATGCATGGATGCATACAAACACAATGTTTCATGGGATTGTTAAAGAGTTCACTTGCTTTCTATATGCTTCCATATTTTGCATGTGTGCCTATGAGGACAATAACCACAATATTTGACAATATTCCTCTATCCTTTATGACACCACATTGGTTCCAAAGCTCTCTTTATGGGACAGTTGTGCATTGCCTCTGAGACTCAGATGAAAGATTTAAATGGATAACACTTAAAATGATCTAAAGTATGATTTTATAATCAAAGTATCCAAATGCATTGCAGCAATGCGAAACCCAACTTCCATTTAAGATGTACAATGAAAGTAAACTGAAGGGAAAATGCATTTGCTTCAAAGTTTATAAAGCAATTTCAACACATTGTCTAGCCATTGTCCAGAATATGGTTTTCTATCAGCATACTCCTTGATCCTTCTTTACGTGTAACTGTTATTTTGTTAATTGACTTTGATTGAAAGGTGAAAATGTGAAATGTGGCCAAGGATAGTTATACTTATTTCTCTCTTTTAATTGTTATATATTCAAAGACTAATTAGCAATCCAAACAACCTCCCCTTTAGTCAGATGCCATTCAATGCATTGATTTTGTATCAATGAATTATGTATCTTCAGCCATTAGTTTGAATCAAAGTATGCATTTGGCTTCAGAATCAAACTCTAAAAATAAAAAAGACTATGTTTAAATTATAAAGTACAATCAACCACCAAAGAAATTGATTGGATAGTAATTGCATTTCTGATATCATATTATTGCAATGAAGATCTACTTTTGAACCCCAATCACTTAATTTTTATGAACCATATAGCATATGCCACTCACAATACCCATTTGTAAAGATTGTCCTTGTAACAAAAAGCAACGGTATGTCTACAAGTACAATCAATATAGTGAGAATCTTGAATTAACCTTTTTCTTTGTCTACTCTATGCAATTGTAAACAAAGGACAAGGTTCATTCTAGAAACTCACCTTGTACTCTTTTCTTGAAGAATTTGCTACAGTTGGACCGCTACACCACCTCTCCTCCTCCAATCAAAAGAATTGCACCATGTAATAAGCTTTCATTAGAAAACAAAGACCATTTGTTTGCTTTTCTAAAAGAATAGCAATAAAGCTCAAGGAAATGACCAAAATGCAAACAACTCCCAAAATTACATTTGCATATATAATACTCCTATTGCGATGGATACTAATAGCCAAAACCAATAAAACACTAGCAAGAATTTTTTAGATTCAAGAGACACAAGTATAAATGTAAATCAGATTAACTAGACAAACTAGTTCCCGTAGGTTCTTGTACCAGAAATCCTCTAGCAATGAATTTAACTGCTCTTTTGCACGAAGTCTAAAATTATTTCATCAAGCAATATTACTTCACTGCTCTATGGAAACATTGCAATTTGAATTCTAAAACATACTTGGCATAGCTTTTTATAACCCCAAGATACAATTTTCTAACTTCCCAAGCATTCAGTCTAAGTTTTCCAATTACAAAATCTCAAATTACTGTTTGCTTGGTATGTTTGTTCCTTGAATTTGATCGCTAGGTAAAATTTGTACAAGGATAATTGTAATTTGTTCTTTCTCTTAATTACTATGCATTTAAAGAATATTTTACAGCCACCTAATTAATTAGTTATCTAATGATACAAGGATAAATGACAAATATGGAATTGACTACTTTGACATGAGTAAAATGTCACATGGACCTATTAGCTAACACGCTACATATACTGACTTTTGAGTGCTTAATCCTTCTACATGTAAGGACAAATCACAACCCATTATTAAAATGTCCCCAAGGATATTTATAATTATTTCTTACTTTTTATTATTATGTATTTAAAGACTAATTAGCAGCCACCTAATTAATTAAATATTAGATGAAAGAAGAGTAAATGAGAGCTACCAACTCAATTAAAATGCCAAAGTTAACGTGTGAATATCAAGGTGTCCAAATTTAATACTCATTACATTCCCCGGAACCACATTTTCCTGAGGAGTTTTGTAAAACAGTTCACTTGTCCTATAGAAAGCAAGTGAACTCTTTAACAATCCCATGAAACATTGTCTTTCTATGCATCTATGCATATAGGAATGCATGTATATATGTGTGCATGTAATTATGTATATATGTATGCATGTATCTATGTTACCATGTATGTATGTGTGTTTATAATAGATTACTATTGCATCTGCTTTAAATGCTTGTGTGCAGCTATGTGTCTATGTATACATTTTACCCAGCCCTTTACATGTTAACTGAGAGTTTGAAAGCTTTTCCTGTTCATTGGCAACTAGTTTGGCATTGAACAACAGGTAGAACTTGTTATGAAATGTGGTTTCATAGGCATTATGTAGAAACCCTTTTGTCCATTGTGCAGAGTTCTCCCATAGTGAGAGCTTTGGAGCCAATGTGCTTTAGACTTGTCACATAGTAAGAGCTTCAGAGGAATGTAAGGACAATGTGTTCATAATGCTTTGGAAACTGTTAAGCAAACTGAATTTAGAGAAGCGAACCCAAACTCGCAATTGCTTTGAGCTTTTTGACTATCAGCAAAGCATGAAGGATAGAGGAATTTTACTATTATCAGATGTCGTGGTTATTTTCCTCCTAGGCACACATGCAAAATATGGAGGCATAGACAAGCACAAGTGAACTGTTTGACAAAATTTCTGGGTGAAATGTGGTTCCCTGGAATGCAATGAATATTTAGTCTACGCACCTTGATATTCACATGTTAACTTTGTCATTTTTATCTAGTGTCTAGTTCTCACTTACTCTTCTATCATCTCTTATCTAATTAATTAGGTGACAGTTAATTAGTGTTTAAATACATAACATTTAAAAGGAAGCAATAGTTATAATTATCCTTGTGCACATTACACCTATAACTCAAAGCCAATTAACAAAACATCAATAGAAAACTATGTCCATGTTAATATGGTAGACACTATGTATTTGTGCATAATTCTATAAGGATACCATGTGTTGTGATTTCTGCTTGAATGAAGTTTGATGAAACAGTTGATAGTTACTGCTAGACAGCCAAATGAAATTAACTTAGGTAAATGGAAATAGAATGATGCCATCCAATTGCAAAATGAATATTTATGTGGCTTTTACATGATAGCAGGCTTACAGCCATGAGACTTCTTTGAAGCTTAAATGTCACAGTATATGTAGCATATTACCCAATAGCTCTATCTCACATTTCATTCATGTTGATTTAGGAAAGTTCATATTTCTCATTTACCCTTGTACCGTCTCATATTGCTCATTGCATTCCCTGGAACCACATTTTCCTGAGGAGTTTTGTAAAACAATTCACTTGGATTATAAATGCTTTCATATTTTACATGTTTGCCTACGAGAACAATAACCATGACCTCTGACAGAATTTAAATGCTTACTGGCAGAAAGTAGGTTTCTACTGCATTCTTTTGTCTATCTCTGTGCAAATGAAAATTTGTATTCTGCTATGGTAAATTCTCTAGTGCATTAGGTACTTTAAAGCGCAATTTTTTGGATGTTGCTCATGTTCCAGGTTTGATTCTTTTTGGGGGTTATAACTACCTACTATTGTATTAGTTTCCCATTTTTTGTTCTAGAAATGAATGAAAATATAAACAAATAATCATATATAATAGTTTTTCTTTGACAAATTTTGTTAAACAGTTCACTTGTTTTCTGTATGCTCCCATTGTTTGCATTTATGCGTACGAGGACAATAACCATGACTTTTAACAAAGCCCCTCTATCCTTTATGCTTTGATGACAACGGAAAAGCTCAAAGCAACACACTGTCGACTCATTGTTCGAAAGCTCTCATTATCGCACACGTTGACATTATTTTGGTTCCAAAGCTCTCTTTATGGGACCGCTTTCCAGTAATTAAAAATTTACAAAATTTCCAGGGCTCACATGCATGAAGTAAAATGGACAAGAGGGTTTGTTTCCCATTTTTTGTTCTACAAATAAATGAATAGATAAACAAATAATCATATATAATAGTTTTTCTTTGATGGGTTTTGTCAAAGAGTTCACCTATTTTCTGTATGCTCCCATTGTTTGCATTTATGCCTACGAGGACAATAACCATGACTTTAAACAAAATCCCTCTATCCTTTATGATTTGATGACAACGAAAAAGCTCAAAGCAACACACTATCGACTCATTGTTCCAAAGTTCTCATTATCGCACACGTTGACATAATTTTGGTTCCAAAGCTCTCTTTATGGGACTGCTTTGCAGTAATAAAAAATATACAAACTTTGCAGGGCTCACATGCATGAATTAAAATGGACAAGAGGGTTTCTACATAATTCCTATCAAACACAAATGAAAGCTTCGCATTTCAACAAGAAATTCGAATAGATAATACTAAAAGTAGTTTAAAATAGGAATTTATACTCAAAGTATAAGAATGCCTTAAAGCACTATGAAACCCTACTTGCATTTCTCGTATCAAATAGAAGAAAACAACATAAAGTTACCTCTTCTGACCTCAAGAAATTCGTTTCTCCCTATCCAATGTGCAATTCTGCAACTACAAAATCTCCTTCTTGATCGCTACAAACTCTTCCTCAGAACACGCGCTTACAGAACACAAAAACAACACACACAAAGTAATAGAGATGCATACCAAGTCGCTTAACTCTATATTGAATTACCAGAGTACCCTAGCCACGCGCAACCACCAAGCCATTCCAGTGCCTTCACCTCGAGCCTGATGCCATTTAATGCATTTAATTTGTATTCATGCATTACGTACGTCTACCCGCCAGCTTTATAAACTATTCCTTTGCTTAAATTTATTTAATCAATCTATGCACTTGCATTTTCCTAATATTTTAGTGCATTTAATCTGCATTCATGGATTACGCACCTCTAGCCACTAGTTTTATTAAAACTATGCTTTTGCTTAAATTTATTTAATCAATTTATGTGTTCGCATTTTCCCAAATTTTTAAAACAAAAATGATTTATAAAGCTACTCTAACGAATAGGAAATTAGATAAATGCTAATTTTCCAATATAAAAAATAGCTCTCCAAATTCAAACTATACAAAAAAAAGTAATATGTTAAATGGAAAAATGTGATTGGCCGATGCTACCGGTTAAAAGCATTCCGGGTGAATGCATAAGTATTCCTGCCTAGATGGTAGGAACTAATAATTATTATTTTCTAATTCATAAAGGTGGGAGAATGTACCCACTCCCACTGTATTAAACATTGAAATTTATAAATATTAGTTTCTTAGCTTTGAGCTCTTAATAGGAAGACTTTAAGACTAAACAAAAAGAGCTTTGACCACCATGTATGAACCAACATATTGAATGAGAAATTTGATATCCCATTTAGCATTTTCAACCTTCTCACATTCTAGAAGGGAGTGGATTTTGTAGTGACACCTTTAATTATAGATTTCAAATTTACTAAATGATGAATTTATTGATAGGTTTTTTGACACACTCAAAAAACATATTTCAATCTAGACAAAATCACATCTCTCTTGAAAGAAAATCAAATCTTCAAATAAACAATGACTACCCCAAGGTTTTGATTGTCAAGTCATGATGTTCTAGTCCACCCAAGTTTTTTGTTGTTTTGTTGTTTTCACAAAGGGACCAATATGTTTGTATTCTAGAATCTATACTTTAGGGTTATATTTTTATAATAAATAAGTTTAAAGCATTCAAAACCCTAAAACTATGTTTCATGATCTTAGATTTGATAAACTATAAGTTCTAAAAACATCATTTGATAGCTAATTTCCAATATGTTGCTACTAATTCTTTTAATTCTAATAGTTTATAAAAGAAAGATCAAAAGAAGGAAAGGATAAAAGAACCTTAATTTTGAAATTATGCTAGAATAATCACATGCATTAATGAATAAATTCGAGAATACAATAAACTTTTCTTAACCAAAGAAAATCATAGAGCTACAAATTTAATGCAATCTTCTAAGGAACTTGAACCTTAAAATTGCAAAAATTTCATCAAACCACTCAATTTTGATGTAGCCCTAAGGAATCTTTCATCATAAAAGGAGAATAATTATATATTAGAATTAATTTATTAACTTGATGATTAATTATTTTTTTGTAAATTGTAGGCACATTAAAGACTATGGCATTAAATGGATCATAGTGGCTAATACTTGTGGACCCACTATGATGAGCCAATTAAAAAATCTATTTTGGTTGTGGTGTTCAAAATTTACAAAGATGACATGTAAATAAAGGAAAATATTAATTTTAGTAGAAGGGAATTTCTCAAGAATTTTTATGCAAAATGTGATGAAGGTTCATAGGACTCTTGGTGGCCTCGTGGAGAAATTTGATTCTCTACATCATGCAAATGAAAACTAAAGACAAATTAAAATGAATCGGATTAATTGGAGTTACACTATAATTGAACAAGTTTTGAATAGTTAACATGGGAATACAATATGGGACTAAGTTGAATGCAATTATAGTTTTAATTTTGAATTTATTTTATGCCAATTAGATAGCTAAAATAAAAAATTTACATGCACAATAATATGCATGTCGATCTAGACCATGTACATGCTAGATTAATTTTGACCATTTATTTTATTTAAATATTAATTCCTTTCACTATAAAAGGTAGCTTATTATATTTTGAGGAGGAGAAATTGTTCATTTTCTTTTTTATGGAACTTTTACAATAAAGTATTCATGAAAAATTCATGATCTCTCTTTTGTAGTGAAATTTTGTGATGGATGTGTATTTTGGTCTTTTAATCTACAATTATTGTTCTTTTATAACAAAATATTCCTTAGGGCTACATCAGAACTAGGTGCTTTGATAAAAAAAAAATATATTGTTTTTATTCAAATTCCTTAGAATATTGCACTAGCTTTGTAGCTCTATGATTTTCTTTGGTTAAACAAAGTTTATTTTATTCTTAGATTGGTTCACTAATGCATATGGCCATTCTAGAATAATTTTAGAATTGGGATTCTTTCTATCCCTTTCCTTATTTTGATCTTTCTTTTTTTTATAAAATATTAGAATTATAGGGAAATCAACAACAATATATTAGAAAATAGCTATCAAATGATTATTCCAAAACTTAGAATTTAAATAAAAAGTGGCACAAATTAATACCTACATCATGAAATTATCTAGTCCTTTACAATTATTAGATGGTCACATTACTCCTCCTATTATATTAACAAGATGTAACCAACATGGATAAGATAAAATACATGGAAAGTGTAATTGAGTATTGGAAGGAGAAATTGTATAACCATTGATAAAAATGTATTGGATGAATATGTCGACTATAAATATAAATATAAAATAATTCATGATAAAATAAAAATTATAATGTATGAATGTCAAAAAGAGTAGGTAAATAATATACAAAATTTGTAGAGTGTTGTCATCTTAATAAAATAGACCCTTGACATTTAATAAAGGGGAATATACTAAATTAGAGGACTATCAATCAACCTCATGTACGTGTAGAAATCATCAAGATTGAAAGATTGAGCTAATTGAAGCAATCATAGATTAATTTAATGAAGCCTTGAGTACAATTATAGATGTTCAGTGTGACATCAAAACATTGACACAAGATCTCAAAAGCCAATACATTTTTTCATTATGAAAAGGTGGAATATAATAAATTACATGTTAAAGACATAATTGAATGAAGTTATAAATGATGGTTTATAATAACAACCATACACTTTCAATTTGGTTTCTTTTATAAAATGGTAAATTTAAAGAATAATGTTGGAATATTTTAAAATATTGCATCAAGGAGGTGGTCTAGTTATAAATATTTTATTATCATTTGCGAGACATAAAATTTTAGATTTAATTTTGTGGATGGACATAATAAATATTCCCTCAATAAGGCCCTCCTTACTCTTATGGACTATAGAAGGAAGGAAGTTGCAAAAAATGAGGTCTTCACAAAGAACATCACTAATGAAGAGGACTCTAAATAATAATGTTGATTTATAATTTTGTGTATTGGTATCTTCCTAAAATTAGGAAATAAATTGATTGGATAATGTTGAGGTTAATGTAACTACTTTGGTAGAATATTTTCATTAGAAATAAAAATTCCTTTGAATTTGAGCTACAAAAGTTATACTTTGGATCTCTAAGTTATTGAGAAGGGAGGTAGGATGTTCTCTTGTCACCGTATTCCACTTAAATTTAATACCATATAAATTATAACCATAAGATCTAGAATGATCCTAATTATTGAAATTTCTACTAGGGACTCAACCTTGGTCTATTAAAGGTGTTCCCTCTTTCATTACAAGGGTTGGAAATTTTTGATACTAAATATAGTTCTAAATACAATAATTTGTGTAGTATTCTCCTACATGGTTTCTAAAAAATAATTAAATTTTATTTTTCTATGCATATTAATGAACAAATATTTGATGGATGTCATGTGTTTCATATGATGGCTTTTCAATGATAAATTATTTTGTGTGATCAACTTGAAAATATTTTATTTAGTTATGGAGTGCTTTATCATTATATGCCAAGTATGTGTGTGTTAAATAAATATAAATTCATGATTTGAATTATTTTATTGAAGGTTACATTATTCTATATGAATCTATGAAATTTTATTGGTAAGGAAGTTACTTTCACAATGATCTATTTTCAAGAAATACATGGTATTTGTGGCTCTAAATTAATTTTTATATAAATTTTTCCTTTACCCTCTTTAATATTTTGATATTTCTTTATTAAATAGAGAATATATCTTAATTAATGAATTTAACATCAAAATAAAATTGAATCTTTGATGATAGAAAAATTATTCCTACATAGAATTTTTAGTATTTATGTTAAAGGAATAATAGTATAGGATTAGGTTTTCGACTTGACTAATACATATATACTACTTGATTGGAACAACATTTCATATTTAAAAGTATGTTATCTTGCAAGGCTTGTAGTTACAAAGACCTTGAAAATTTGCTTCATTTCACTAGAAGTGGGATACTAAGTATTTCATCTAAAGTTAAGAAGTATACCAAAACACCCATCAACACACCATCCTAGAGGGACTTTAAGTTTTCTTTTTTCTTAGTAGTATAGAAGTGGTTATTCTAGAGTCTTAATCGAAAATAACCTTTTTGAAACCTAATTTCATGTTTTTATACCTTTTCATTTGTTAGTACCAATTTGCATAGATTATCTTGGGTACAAAAACTTTTCATCTAAGTATTTTTTCTAGGTTTATTTATTCATAATATAAGATAATATTTGAAATTATATCTTAAATTCTTGATCATAATTTATATTTCAAAAACCATTCATAAAATTTGGGACATTTTTATTCCCCATTCCCAAAACAAAAAAAGTATGCCCAAACTTCAAGCCACAATAGAGTGGTAGATTTTTTATGAGACTGTATTTTCAAGTTAGTCATTGTCTCAAAAACCTAACCTTTCTCAATGAAAACTCTTAAATGGAATTTTGGAAATCCTTTTAATAGTGGAACTTCAATTTTTATCCTAACATCTTGAACCCACTTACTCAACTATGTCATCCTTTTGGGATTTTAGCCCATTTTTTACAATATATCTTATTTCATTGTTAGAGAAAAATATCATGTTCTTGCAAGTTTATATTATTAAGTAATAATTTATTTTAACTTTCCTAGTGGATTTTGTCTTATCTATGATTATACTTGTGAGTTCCATGTTTCCCAACCTGCACAAACACAACAAACAATCAATAAATTAGATCAAATGCAAGGTTAAAACTATGATTCTTCAAGAAATTATTTTAAATGCAAGAGAAAAGGAATGAAATGAAGAACACAACACACTTAAAACAAAGATATCAAATTCTATTCTAAAACAAAGCAAATTCTTAATCTCTAAGGGAGTTGGTGCCAATTTGCTGTGAAAATTGGCCCTTTCCCAACTCCAATGATGTGATGAAGATGATTAATGATGAAGAGTGATCCACTTGATGAAGACCTCCAATGTGCTCCAAGATAAAAATTTGCATAACCTAGCTAAGATTGGATGAAATTAGATGAAACTTGCTATGAATTTGAGTATAGTAAGTTTACTCAAGTTGTGGATGATCAAATGAGGAATGGAGCCTCTTATTTATAGAATATCAAGTTGAAGAGATGTCCAAAATGGAGCAATGTGGGACTCAGAATCAACAAATGGCAAGGTGCCACTTGTCAACATGTGAATGGATGAAGGATGTCCAAGTTTCAAAGAATGTGTCAATAAATGCATATATTTGAAATTTGAAATTGTTGAAATGACATGTAAGAGGGAAAGAACATGCATTGAATGCCACTTGGCTCAAGGAAAAAGCACATTTTTACGTGGAGTAAATGCCTTGTTGGAAGGAAAAAGTCCACATGGATTTTGAATTCAAATTTGAGGAATATTCCTTTATTACGCCTTTTGAGAGAAAATTGAGATTTAATAAATGAATTAAATCTATTTTTGTGTGTAAGTTGCAAAAGCTAGAGTATGGGACATGGATTAGGATTAAATTAATCAAGGTTAATTAATTTAATGAGAGGTCAAAATGATGTGATATATTGATTTAGATTTATGGATTGATTTAAATCAAATATGAGAAGAATATGATTTTGAGATTAATTAAATAAATATTTTTATTTTATTGAACCAAGGAGATGAAGTTAGATTTAAACTAAATAAGGTTTTAATTTTTTTAATTTAATGGATGGACTTCAAAGATTTAATCAAATAAAATTGATTATTTAATTAAATAGGGATAATTAGATCAGACTAATTGATTTAATTAGTAAGAAAGGATGACTTAATTAGATAAATTATTTATTTAATTGAGAGAGGAACATTGATGAATTTGATTAAATAAAGGTATTAAATTGAATCGTTAGACTAGAGGATGTTTTAGGATGAAACGGTGTTAGCGGTCAAGATCAAATGTGCAATGACAATTAGTACATTTTCTATGTCTACATTTTTCCCCTCTTTGAAGCAATGCACTTATTGCATTGGTTCAAAGAATAAATGGTCTCGATCAAAAGCCAAAAAAAAAAAAATTTAAAAATTGCCTTACTGCTACCCCGGTGAAGGAAATTATGGTAATATACTGCCCCCTTGAGAGATAGGATGAAAATTCTAATTTTTTGGGTGATCTTGCGAAAAAAGGACAAGATCACTGACAGGTCCAAAAAGGATCCAAGAGGTCAAAAAATGAGGTAAAAGGCCAAAAAAATATGAGAAATGACCTTCAGACAGATGACAACCAGTTCAAGGGACCTAGACCTCTTATGGATGGCCAAACAAGGTCAAAAATAGGCTTTAATAGGCCTTAGGAGACCACTTCCAATTCATTTTCACACTTAGCTCATTTAGATATTTTGTGATTTTGAGCTTTGATACCCTAACATGATGGTACAATGACAACTTCCATTGCATATCTTCAACCAAGTAGGGATGTACCAGCAACCTCCCGGCATTGGGGCACTGGTAAGTGATCCTTACTTAAGCTTTTTTTTCATTTTACGCATTCATTTATTGCATTTAAAGCTAGGTCACTTGCAGTGGTGCTATATAGCACCACTCAAATTTCAAACTGGACCGCTCGGTCTTTTAAACTAGACTACCACCACAAGATGGACCATCGTGGTGGAGTTTGGAGTTTGGGAATAGACTTCAAACTCTGATGCATTTGTGAAATGGAGCACTGGATTTCAAACTCTGATGCCACATTGAACTTTAGAATTAGGATTTTGGGATGCTTAAGAAAAGTACACCATCACGATGCAATTTGAGATTTGAAGGTGCCAACATCACTATTTGAAAATTTCAAACTACAATGCCTTCATAGTTTGCAATGTTGGGCTAGTTTCTTGAATACTCGAGATAAATTTTCTTGATGATTTTAACACAGTGACCTTTCCTAATGTAGGAGGCAACGAGGGAGCTCTATTCTCATGAGCATAGATCATGGGAGATATTCGGCTACTTGCGAGATTTGACTGACAAGGAGTAGGACTGACTTCAAGAGATGGGGCTATGGTACATTTCCTACATAGCACCTATGCGAACCCATCTTGGCATGATGTCTGCATTTTCTGAGAGATGGCACAGTGAGACGTCATCCTTTCATCTTCCCACTAGCGAGGCCACCATTACCTTGGAGGATGTGTGGCACATCCTTAGATTGTCAAGACATGGTCAACGAGTTATTCATGAGATGGATGTTAGAAGGGATGCTTTCCATGTAGTCCTGGCCATAGAGGACATTATATATTGTGAGGGCCAGATAGAGCTAGAGTTCCACAGGATGCTCACGACACCCTTATGACTAGTGATTGTTGCCATCATTTCAGGTCTTATCGCTCCAGATCAATGAGGTCAGTACTTCAGTCCTGGTTGGGGGCTTTGCTGGGAATAAATGGTTCATGATAGGCCAATCCATTTTGCATGGGGTCTCATTCTTCTTGCCTCCCTTTATAGGGATTTACATGAGTATACATATTTGGAAAATAGAGCACTTAGTGCAGGTGTCATGCTCCTTCATGTGTGGGCATGGGAGCATATCTCTATTCTTCAGCTGTGGGTTGTTCTAGTGTTGGTCGGGCCCGATGATCCAGTGGTTTCGAATTACAAGGGAAGTGTGTCCTTCACACACACAAGAAAGCATGGGATCCCTCACTGGATGAGGGTCATTGATGAGATGATAGTGTTCACATAGTTCCCATACCTTGGTCGGCCTGGATGGGCCAATGATGTACAACAACTATTCTTTGCCTACCAGGAATGGCTCATGTAGGGGTGAGAGCACACTATGATCGAGAGGTATTTGATGGGACAAGTTCAATACTAGTTTTCTAAGGTACAAGATAGGTCAGATGATGACAATGTGGCCATTTTTTCTCACAGTATCGTAGAGTGCTTGGGGGAAATACATTCCTTCCTCTGAGGTAGTGGATAGTTTCAGTTAGTTGGTGGTCCAACCATGGGCATATGATCAGGGGGTCACCGATTCAGGAGTGACTCAAGCATACAGAGATTAGTTCTAACTACTTCTACATTTGACAGTTCCAGGTGCACCCTCCATTCGACGAAGAGCCAAGAGGAGGGTGTAGGTCAAGGATGAGGAGGTGGTGGTTCTCTAGCATGACAACCAATGTAGGACCAACTAGTACAGGTTTAGATGGATCAGCCTCATGTTGATGTACACATGCAAGACCAAGATCAAGGGTCGGAGGGTGGACATGATGGGCACCAAGATCAGGTTGCCACACCACCACGATCCAGGGGTGAGGAACAACCTCATGTGTAGCCTCCGTCAGTATAGCCAACGAGTCAGTCGGATCCAAGGGACGGGTTGATATTACAATTGTAGGCCCAAGTCTAGGCCTTGATAGCAGAGAGGGACCAGGCTTGTGCAAAGAAAGATTAGGCAATTTTACAAAGGCAAGTCCTAGAGTAACAAGTGGCCACAGAGATGGACCGAAGATAGTAGCTAGAGAGTATGGTGAATTCCTCCTCTCACAACACAGTGCCTCTTTGCTCATACAGGGAGGCCATCTGGGAGGTGGATTACTATCAGTTGCTCTACCATCAGGCTATACCTAGAGCAACCCGAGCCCCAGATTATTCATAGTGGACCCAACCATAGACCAACAGAGGGTCGCGGTGATAGAGGCAAGGGCAGAAAATAGGAGGGTTAGACCTCTTTTTTGATCGAGATATTATTCTTCCATGCCATATGGGCTCATTTTTTATAGCTCGTTGGGCCTTTTTGTACTCATTGACATACACACATGTATAGTGATCCAATTATTATTTTGTACTATGACTGTTACTTGATGATATATATGAGATGATGATGTTGATGTGATGTGTCATGTACAATTTATTTATTATGCATTTATGGACAGTTCTATTTCTATATGTGATGCAATAATTTTATGGTATTATGTGATAGATATACTATATATGGATGCATTTCTTCTGATGGTGTATGTGTTATGTGATGGTTATGCAACTAATAGATCTATATTATGCCTCTAATGAGTGATAACATATGATATGCATTTGTGACGATTATGGATATAATGGATTTATATGATATGTGATATGGGTGGATTTTATGATGGTACATTTCTCATGTAGTACCCTTTTTATGTATAATTTTATGATGGTGCAATCTATATGATGATTTTATGTATGTTGATGCAAATGTTATGGTTTATGAAATGGTTTTTTTTATATATTTTTTTCTATTAAATGATGGTGATGATGATGCGAATGCAGTGATCATGATATGCGGCTATGCAATGATGAATGTATGTGATTTTCCATGTATGATATGTACTTATGATGATGTTATATAATGATGTGATGTGATGTTATATATGAAATGATATGTTATACCAAATGGTATGGAGATGATTTATGGTGTATATGCAAAATGATATGTGAGTAATGACCTTATGATGTATATGTGATGGCATAATGAACTCTTTTATGAGATGTTTTATATGATTATGGATGAATGTATACACTTAATGCAGTGGGTTGTTTATAATGCTTATGTTCCTATTATGCTTTGTTTAATTATGCACTAGATGTTTATAATGATATGGGATGATTTATGAAATTTTTATGCAAAATGATTGCAATGTGGTGATTTATGAGATGTTCTATTATGATATGGATGGATGATGGATGATATGCATGTGTTATGATGATGTATGTTATATGAAAATTATGGATGCAAATGCCTAACCTATTTATGTGATGCAATGATGGTTATATGATTATGCCATGGATGATGTGATAGATTATTTATGTTTTCTGTAATTACGTAAGAGATGGTTATATGCAAATGTGTATGTAATATTATGATTATGAGATGCTTAGAATAAAAAATCTATATTATATGCATATGAGATGATCAATTTTTCTATATGATATGCATTGTGTTGATGATTTGTGGATGCAAGATGAATACATTCTTAGTGATAAATGATTAACTGTCATAGTACCTTGTTAGTGTGAAAAGCAAGAAGAAATGGAAGAAAGATGAGGTTCCAACAAGACACGAGATAATGATGATAATGAATATCTATCATGGAGTTGGGATTTTCAAAGGTCCAATTATCTTATGTTTGATAACACACATAAATATGATGCATCAAGGTATTAAGAACTAGGATGACGTTGTATCTAGTGTGATGGACTTTGACTTGACAATCAGATAGGGGTATTCTTGTTCACACCTGACATACAGAAACCTTACTAGGATGCACTTTAGTTATTTCACACATCTCAAACCAAAACATAGGAATGAAAGCCTTGCTATGTGGTCAACAAGATATCTAGAACACCCTCCGTACATACCTAAATAAAGCAAATATGCACCAAGTTATATTACAAAAAAGTCCAACAAGCACAACAGATAAAAAGATAATGATTGTTTCCCAATTCCTATCTCTCTAAATCCCTTTGTTGGGGACATCATTGAGAGGTCCTTGGAATGAGCATAATAAGATAAATCAAAACACAAATATATAGTAAACAAACAAGCTGATTTTTTCTTCAATACCGCTAGCCAAGACTAAACTATGGTGATGTCTAATGTTGATGTCCATTGTAGGAAGGATGCATCCTAGGACATGATGATATCAAATGATTTGATATGGGACCGATTGGATGATACGCTATTGACACAAAGAGTTGACCAACTTGCTTACGTACTAACCTAGATTTTGGGATTTTGATGTTTTGAGCTTTCACTTTTTAACTTGCTAGACTTGTTTCTAACTATTTTACCAAAGATTGAGGATGATGATCGTTTATTATGAGAAACATTTATTGCAGGTGAAAATGAGATGAGACAGATGGATTTTTTCAAATATTTGGATGTTTTTGGAGTTTTGAAATGTTTTGAGGCTATTTTTTGTATTTTTAAGATTTTACAAATGTTTTGATTTTTGGATTTTCAAATGTTTTGGGGTTTTCTGAGATTTTTTACCAAGAGACTAACCTAAGGACCTATCCTAGGGGCTTTAGGGGCTCATCAATAGATTAGCCTTGCCTACATTATACACGTAGAGACCACGTAGTTCAACTGATGACTTGACCGATTTACAGATGAAGATATACATGATGAAATGTCAGTTTATTATGACAAACTCCTACAGGACTAACCTAAGTGTCTTAGGGGATGATCAAAGATCAACCTTGCCTATGTTCAGGGCTTAGAGACCCGTAGTTCGACAAGATGATTCTATTTTTTGAATTTTTGCTTGACTTTTGACCTATTTTTTTTATTTTGAATGTTTTGGATGTTTTTGGATTTTTTGATTTTAGGATGTTTTTGGATTTTCTAATCTTCTGATGTTTTTTGTGTTTTTTTTTATTTTAAGACATCAAGAATATACATGAATTAGATCCGATGAGAACATGCCCCTAGTGTGATGCAATAGACTACTCTGATAAAGGAAAAACAAACTAACCTTGAGAATGGGCTGAGTAGTACTAAGAGGGATCATGACATGAACACAAGACCAAGCTATGATGTGGATGTCAAATGGATGGGTGATGGATGGAGATATGAATGCGATGGATGATGGAAACTTAATGGATGGATGATGCAGGATAAGTCATAAAGATCTTGGTGGATAGGAAGTGCTTATTTACACAAGGTACCTGTTTGCTAGGTTTTCACCAAGGTACTTTCCCAAAATGCCACCAAAGTGGTTTTCACCAGAGGACGATTTTTCTCTTTACTATTTTTAATCCTTTTTCTGATTTTTTTTGCTTTTTGATTTTTTTGTTGTCACCAAGATGCCTCTTTGCTATATTTTTGCCAAGGTAACCATTTTTTTAGGAAATTTTCTGATTTTTTAATTTTTTGGGTTCTATACCTTGAAAGATTAGGCATAAAACTTTTTGAGATGAGATTTGTTCATGGGCTCCTATAGAGGCTTGCCTTCAAGTGTTGATAACTGATATGCCCTTGACTTATAGCTTGTTGTGATAACAAATGGTCCTAACCAATTGGGTTCAAATTTTCCTTTGTTGTTTGGATTTAGGACATTCTTTTGATTCTCCTTTAGTACCAGTTCTCCAACTTGGAAAGTCCTGCTTATGATTT